>LR990871.1:11620054-12822707 GCA_905163395.2 Endotricha flammealis
CCAACGTTGTAACTATTACTCTGCTTCCTTCGTTTATTGTAATTCCTTCTATTCTCTTCCTGGACTTCCAATATGTGCTGCTTAGCCACATTCCGCAACTCTTCTCGATTCTCCATATAGTTGTCTTGATCCTCCTGCTTAAGTAAATTATAAAGAGTCAAGTCTTCTTTAGATTTCATCCGAGTACCAATCATCAGTTCAAACGGGGTCGTGTTAACACTTCGTTGATGTGTACTATTCAATGCTCTTTGAAGACGGCTGACATGCTTGTACCATACTGTAGGATTCTCAATGCATAATTTAGTTAAAATAGACACAATCGTTCGGTGAACTCGCTCCACTTGCCCATTCCCTCTAGGCACACCCGTTGTTACCAAAATATGCTGAATTCCTTCTTCTTTACAAAACTCTTCGAACTCCGTACTGGTGAATGCTGTCCCTCGATCTGTGATAATTCTACTTGGGTTACCAAAACATTGTTGATGTACTTTAATCTTATCGAGAGCCTCCCTGCTCGTGGTGCTTTTAGTTGAATATATCCACACGAATTTAGTGAATGCATCCACGACTGTCAATATATGATTATATTGCTTCATGGTTTCCATCATTGGGCCAATGTGGTCGATATGCAACGTATGTAGTGGTATATTTTCCTTGTCAATAGGATTCAGAAATCCCTCTTGCCTTCCTTCCTTCCTATTTGCTAATAAACATGGCACACACGTAGATATAAAGTGACGAACCTTTTTATTCAATTCGGCAATGTAGTAGTCCTTATCAATTAACTCTAACATTTTCCTTTCTGCGAAATGTCCATTACTATGTGCTCTTCTCAATATTTCGGCCTCCATACTCCTCGGGATAACTAATTGCCTGCTTTCACCTTTAAATAACAATCCATTATCTAAACTATAGTCTTCATACGGCTGTAATTTCAAAATGTCTATAATTGCCTTCAAACTATCATCATTTTCTTGAGCAAATCTTATGTTATCATTTAAATCAGAAAATATTGTACCAACAAAATATGTGATCCTGCTAAGTGCGTCTGTATGTCTCATCTTACTGCCTTCTCGGTGCTCGATCTCATAGTCATAGTCCTGCAGAAGTATTATCCATCGTGCAACCCTAGTAGACATTGCTAACTCCTTTTTGTTCAATGTCATCTGGAATGCCTTGCAGTCCGTTACAATTCTGAAATAAATTCCAAACAAGTAATGTCTGAATTTCTTGATACCTTCTATAACAGCCAACGCCTCCAGCTCATAACTTGTGTATTTACTTTGAGCCTCTGTAGTTTTCCTACTCATATAGTGAACTGGGTGGAGCTCACCCCGCTCATCTTTTTGCATTAAAATTGCTGAATACGCCTGACATGAAGCATCCGTGTGCAATTCGGTATGCAACTTTGAATCAAAAATGCTCAACACTGGCTTTGTCGCTAAACATTGCTTTAATTTCTCGAAACTACTCTTATGCTCATGATTAAACTCAAATTCTCTATCCTTCTTAAGTAAATCGGTCAGCGGTCGGGCTATTTGTGCAAAGCTGTGTATAAATTTTCTAAAATATGAACACAAACCGATAAAACTGTGCAGCTCCTTTACATTTCTGGGTTCGGGAAACTTGAGAACCGCTTCGGTCTTTCCTGGTGATGGTCGGACCATACCTTCATCTATGACATGTCCCAAGTACTCCACCTGACGAACTAGAAGCTGACATTTCTTCCAGTTGATTTCCAGCCCATATTCGGAAGCTCGTCGTAGTACCCGTGATAGCCGATCCACTGCTTGTTCTTCGTTTTGTGCTATAATCAGTAAATCATCGATAAATATTAACATAATACCTTCCTCAATCAAATCTCTGAAGATTACAGCGATGAACCTCGTAAACACCTTTGGACATACTGCCAATCCAAAAGGAGCTCTTAAAAACTCATACTGCCCTGTCGGTGTGACAAAGGCTGTATATTTAATAGAATCCTCATGTACTTTCAAATGAAAATATCCATTTTTTAAGTCAAGCACGCTCCATATTCGGCCTGTCTTACACTTATCAATCAAATCGTCAATGATTGGCAAGGGATACTCGTCTCGGACCATCTTCTTGTTGATGAGACGATAATCTACACACACCCTAGCGCTACCATCCTTTTTCCTCACAATCACCAAAGGACTTGCATATTCGGAAGTACTCACCCTTATAATGCCATCATCCAACCAACTTCTAATTTGGTTATTGACCTCCTCGTATTCCTTGATAGCCAACCTGCGCGGTCGTTGAGCCACAGGGATGTCGTCTTTGAGAATGATCCGCAACTCCACTGGTGCGACCCTGGTTTTCAATGGCCTGTAATCATTAATTAGTTGACATGTCTGTTGTTGCGTTATTGAGCTAACCTCACCACCAATAATGTCCAAATCCGACCTATCACAACTTATGTTATAAAGCCACTGCTCATTTGTAGGGTAAATTACCAAATTGTTGTTTCCCAATATCATTATAACATTGCTCAAAAACTGCTGGCCAAGTAAGACCGAGTACGCCATCGCGTCGTTCGGTACAATGTAAAATAAGACATCATTAAAAGAATTATCGTCCACCACTACCGGGGTGGTAAAACACCTTATTGCTCGCACCTCTGTCCAACCGAGTCCACGAAACACCGTCATGCACTGCCGAACCTGCAAGTCATGCGTAAGCGACAAATTTCAAATTTCAACAAACAAATCGTTAAAGGAGTCCTCGCGTATTAAATTGGCGTCACTTCCCGAGTCAAATAACGCTGGGATTGTTTTTCCACACACTTTAATGTTTTTAACTGGTCGTTGCACGGCTATCGTATTGTTTACATGCAAAATGTCACTGTCGGAAACATTACTCGTGGCTAATGTCACACCTGTCAATTGCGTGTTGCCAACTGACGACAATAACACACTGGCTTCGGATACGTCGGGAACCGTCTGAAGTTTGACACATAACGATTGCGACGACTTGCTACCAACCTCAGCAACTCGACTAGTGCGCCGCCATTGCTCGCCGCTCGTACCTGCTGTTGCCATCTCGCTCGCACGATGCTGCGCGTTCCCGCCGCTCGTTGCCGCCAATGCCCCATTGCATTCCGATGACTTATGTCCAAACATATTGCACCGAAAACACTTGAGTGCCATAGTTGACGGCAGCTGCTCGGACCGCATGGACATTAATGCTGGCGTGCCACAAGGCTCCGTTCTGTCCCCGACCCTCTTTCTGCTGCATATCAATGATATGTTGTCTGTAGATAATATTCATTGTTATGCAGACGACAGTACCGGGGATACCTATTACACGGGCCGGCCTAACATCCCTCGTTCCGTAGTGGAGGAGAACCGCGAACGACTTGTGTCTGAAATCGAAGACACCCTAGCTAGGGTGAGCGATTGGGGACGACGTAACTTAGTCCAATTTAACCCCACCAAGACACAAGTCTGTGCGTTCACCGCGAAGAAATCCCCATTTTCAGTGGCCCCACAATTCCAAGGGACACCCTTAATAACTACCGGCAGCTTAGGGATCCTTGGAGTCGAGATCTCTAGCAACGTCCAGTTTCGCAGTCACATAGAAGACAAGGTCAAGTTGGCGTCGAGAAAGCTCGGTGTGCTGAATAAGGCGAAGCGGTACCTCAATCCGGGGCAGAGACTTATACTGTATAAATCTCAAGTTCGACCCCACATGGAGTACTGCTCTCACCTATGGGCCGGAGCGCCGGCGTACCAACTTGGACCTCTCGACTCGACTCAAAGACGTGCTATGAGGATTGTCGACGATCCCAAGCTAACAAGCGGTATCGAGCCCCTCAGTCTGCGGAGAGACTTCGCCTCCCTGTGCGTGTTCTACCGCTTGTATAATGGGGTTTGTTCCGAGGAATTGTTTGACTTGATGCCTACGGCCACTTTCTACCATCGAACTGCTCGTCACCGGCGGGGAATCCAACCTCACACACTAGAACCAAAATGGTCGCGTACTGCGCGGTTTCAGAGGAGTTTCCTCTCGCGAACGCTGAGGCTGTGGAATGAGATCCCCGCCGAGGTCTTTTCTTTAGATTATAACATGGGGTTCTTCAAAAGGGGCATTAAAAGATTTTTACAAGGTCGGCAACGCGCGAGTGATACTCCCGGTGTTGCAAGCGTCCATAGGCTACGGTGACCGCTCACCATCAGGCGGACCGTAAGCTTGTTTGCCACCTTTGTGGTATAAAAAAAAAAAAATTTTTTTTTTTATACCACAAAGGTGGCCTTTGCCCCTGTGCGGACACTGCGCCGAAAGATGAGCCCTCTCTCCACAATTAAAACACGACCTCGCAATGCCATGAGCATGTCTCATGTCCGTCCGATGAACAACTGCCTGCCGCCCTCTGTCATCACTCCTCACTTTTTCTCTGACACTCTCGTATATCTTCAACCGTTCTTTTAAATCTGAATATGTACTTGCCCCGTACAGCATCACCTTATGCATAGCGTGATCCGGTATGCCATCGATTATATACTTGATCGCAACGTAATTCGCCATCTTTCCTCTACGACCGAGTTCTTTCATGACTAGCACGTAATCGATACAACTTTCGTTGTTTTTCTTCTTCCGCGCGCTCATCAGCTCATGAATCGTCTTAATGTCCACAGCATCGGGAAATTCCTTACTTATAGCGGCCTTAAGTTCGTCCCATGTCCTGTGCGGTCGTTCCGCCCTCAGCCATAACAACGCCGTGCCGGCCAGTGACCTTCTCGCCACCAACAGCTTCTGTAACGCCGACCAGCCAAATATTTCCGCGTTATCATCCACGTCTTCTATCCATCGTGTGATTGAATAGGTCGAATCTTGCCCACTAAACTTTGGCACGAGCTCCGCCGTCATGTGCAGCATATTGTCGCCGGTTTCGCTAGTGCGCCTCATCTCCGGCATGGTGCTAATGATGCTGGATTCGCTGCAGTCGTCCTCACTGTCCGTAGTCGTCGTACTCGTCATTCGTCGTCGTCGTCACAGAAAAACAAAACTGCACTCCACGTTGTTGCCGCCACGTTTTTTCACGCCGCCCGCGCCGGTTGTTGAATCAGCGGATTGCGTTTTTTTTTTCGATATCCCGGACGAGCCCCCAAATTTGTGGGATAATCGAAACGCAATTTTAACACCAATTCAGTTTATTCGTGCCAATGAACACAACATAATAGTTTTCTGCATAAAACAATAAATTTTCCCTCACACGCGTCTTAACAATTTTACGTCGTCCGCCATTCTCTCTCCGTCCCCTTCATCCTTCCCCCTCTCACGCCTGCCGTTCGCTCCGTTCCATGCATACTAGTCCCACATATATTTTAGCTTAGTTGCATACATATATTTTGTATTTATTATTATTTATTTTATTTTATATTGTATGTTATAAAATAATGTCGATAGCTGAAGATAGCGAGTCAAGTAGTGATTATTTGTCGTTAACTGATGACAGTTTCCATAGCCTCGATCCGCCTACTCTCTCTGAATCACTTCTCTCGACTTTTAAAAATTTTCCAAAAAATTTTAATATCGTTCACATTAATGCCGAAAGCGTTCCGGCGCACTATTTGGATCTGTTATCAACGTTTGAGAATAATAGTAATCTACATGCAATCCTAGTGTCTGAATCCTTCCTACATCCTTCGTTGCTGTCCTCTGCCTATTCCCTTCCAGGTTTCCAGCTGATTCGCAACGATCGTACTACTTCTTCCCACGGTGGTGTGGCGATCTATCTTCGTAGTCATATTTCTTTTAGTATCATTAGTAAATCTCCGCAGCCTCCTCCCCCAAACACGCCTGAACATCTCTTTTTAGAAATATAACTTTCTGGTACTAAAATCCTTCTCGGCGTTTATTATAGTCCAAATTTATCAATAAATTATTTTTCTGCTTTTGAAACTCTTTTAGAAGACCTTACTCCATCTTACAATCACTGCATTATAATGGGCGATTTCAATACATGCCTTATAAAAGACGATTCCCGCGCCCGTCGTCTGCATTCCCTAGTCAGCTCTACGAATTTAAACATTCTACCTCTTAATGCTACGCATTATTTTCCGAACTGCGCTCCCTCCCTTCTCGACCTTATGATGGTTAGTTCCACCGATCATGTTACGAATCATGGACAATTTAGTGCCGACGCCTTTTCCTATCATGACCTGATTTACCTCTCCTATAAAATCCGTCCTCCTAAAATGAAACCCAGAATCCTTAAGCAGCGCAACTTTGGTGGAATGGATATTAACCTACTACGCCGTGATGCAAATGAAATCGATTGGTCACGCATTGACGTTGCAAAGTCTATCGACGAAAAAGTTTGTCTGTTTAATTCTGCTCTGATACAGTTATACGACGCACATGCTCCTGTTCGCCCCGTTAAAATCAAGCATCTTCCTGCTCCTTGGCTTACCGACGAAATTAGGCTGCTCCGGGAAAAAAAGGAGAAACTTGCACACATCATCCCTCTACCCAAAAAACTTCATCCTATCAATTTTAGTGACTATCGTCCCATCTCTATACTTCCTTTCCTCTCCAAAGTTTTGGAGCGACTAGTGCACTGGCAATTGAATAACTTCTTGAATTCCAATAACTTACATAATCCTTTCCAATCCGATTTCCGTCCAGGTCATAGTACGACTACTGCTTTGGTCAAAATTACTGACGACATTAGGCGTGGTATGGAGAATCAGCAGCTTACTTTGTTAACGCTTCTCGATTTTAGCAATGCTTTTAATACTGTTGATTTTGATCTTCTATTAGGAGTTCTCTCTTCTCTTAACATATCTCCGGCAGTGTGTGATTGGTTTCATAATTACCTGTACGGGCGTCGGCAATGTGTCAAAATTGATCACCACAATTCTAACTGGTGTGATACAACTGCTAGCGTGCCGCAGGGTGGTGTGCTGTCTCCTCTTCTGTTTGCTATTTTCATTTCCTCAATCACTTCACTTACTTCTTCCAATCACCTTTATGCAGATGATTTACAAATATATTGCCAAGCATCATTAAGCGATATTGCCTTAGCCGTTACAGAAACAAACGAAAATTTAATACTAATTTCGAACTGGAGTAAACGTTTTGGATTAAAAATTAACCCTGCTAAGTCGCAAAGCATTATTATAGGTAGCCAAGCATTTATCTCCAGGCTGGACATTTCCTTGATGACGTCGGTTATGCTTGATGGAGTTTGCATCCCTTTTAGTAAATCCGTTAAATCCCGAGGTTCTTAAACCTCGGGATTATTATGGATACTACTTTATCTTGGAAAGTTCAGGTGGCCGAGGTAAGTAGGAAGATGTTTGCTGCTTCTGCGTCTCTTCGACGACTTAGAAACTTTTTACCCACTGCCACCAAAGTTGCTCTTGCACAATCCCTTCTTCTTCACATTCTAGATTATGCAGATACATCATACCCAGACCTCAACGTTGAATTGATAAATAAGTTAGATCGTCTTCAGAACTTCTGTATAAGATTTATTTTCGGCCTACGCAAATATGATCATGTATCAGAATACCGCGTACGTTTGAAATGGCTCTCGATCCGTCAGCGTAGGAACATGCACATTCTTTCCCTCCTCTATACTATTCTCTTCATTCCCAGAACCCCCTCCTATCTTAAAGAATATTTCATATATACCTCTTCGTCCCATAGCTTATTTCTCCGCTCTACTGAGAATCTTACTCTACTGCTTCCAGTCCATTCTTCTAAATCCTTCGACCTATCCTTCACCGTTCAGGCCATCAGGCTGTGGAACAGTTTACCGGTAACTATTAGATCTGCTCAGTCCATCCATATCTTTAAAAAACTAGTTAAACATCATTTTCTTGCTCTCTAATAGTGTAACGACATTATATCCTGTGTAAGTATATTTATTAATTATATATATTGTATTAAGTATATATTGATTTATGTATGTAATATGTATGTAATAATATGTATGTAGGATTGTATATATTTGTGTATGTAATGAAATGAAATGAAATCGTTTATTTCAGAAATTAGACCTTCACAGGCACTTTTTCTTGTCATTTACAACTTGTTTAAATAAAAAAAATAAACTACGTTATATACTATCACCATTTCGGACACAAGCAAAATGGCAACCGGTAAAAAGAAATAGCGAAAGAAAACCGGTTACGGCCTTTTTTGTCATTTTGTACTTTTTTTTTCCTCTCATTAGTTACAATGTAGGTATAAGTACATTAAAATTTATAAGAAGAATACGCGGAATGTTATACACAATGGTGTGGAATGAACAAGTCTTAAATCTACAATAAAATAAAATAAAAATGTCAGTACTGACAAGAGTGAGCAGACCAGTCCCCCCAGGCAGCACCCGTTCACGAGTTGACGCGAGAGTCAGCCATCGCTGTGCTCAACCATATTAGAGGGAACTCAGCGACCCGACTCCCGACGCCACCACCAGTTTGGACATTTAAGCGAGCATGACATACTCAACCCTATCATACTTTGTTCCAAATAATAAATAAAATAAATAAATATATAGGGTGTTCTGAAATTATATGTTGCATAATGAAGTGGAACATAGTATCCGTTTCATAGATCACACTAAATTGGCAATTATAATAATAATAATAATAAATTCTTTATTTTAAACAATTTTACATACAGTAACTTAAAACTAATACATTTTATTCCTAAATTAAAGATCGTGTACACTTCAGTATCCCTGAACTCCACACTAGGATTCCCTGCGTCGTGGGCGTCCAGGTCCTTCCCGATTGAAAACAATTTTTTACTTATATAATTTAGTTTACTCTATTTAATATATATTATAATGTGTGTACCGTAAGATATATTTCTATTATTTATAATACATGAGTATAGATATATATAATATATATATATATATAGATAGAAAAAAGATAAAAAAAAATCAATTGATTAATCTCTTGTAATATTAGAACTATTTTCCTATTGATTTAATTTTAACCTTTATTACTAGCTTTATCTTATTTAAACTCCTACTATTATCATCACCATTTAATTTTATACTACTACCTCTAATATTTTATCTGTTTCATAGGAGCTTTTCGGTTTCAGCCATTTATAGACAGTTTGTCTGCAATTACGTCTGGTCATGTCAATAATATTATTATTTACTTTGTACATTTTTGTATAAAGATAAGGGCCCATTATTTTATATGCCCTGCGGGCATATACCGTGCGGATTCTTGGCCTATCCCATTTTAACCGTCTGTACGACTGAATAGCAGATTGTTTTGCTTCCTTATGGAATCGCAAAATAGTACCAGCTATATATAATTGGCGTACTCGGGGATGGTTGCATTCTGAGTAAAGCATGTCAGTGGGATGGCGCCATGGCTTTTTGTATGCTATTTTTAGTATGGCACGTTGAGCCCTTTCAATTTTAATAAAATGCACTTTGTAGCGACACATTGAAGTCACGGGCGGATTGTGCATGCGCAGCGATTTAGCCGCAGGCCACGCTGCCATGTACAATCCGAGCCAGTCGTCCCCTATACCCCGTCCGCGTAGGCAACGTAGGTAGATTAAGTCAAGGTTGAAGGATTAGTGATTGTGAGGACAGTTTGTCAGAAGGTTAACCCTGGACTTGTATTTTGGTAACAATAAACAGTAGTGTCAACTTGTACTTTCATTTATTCCCACTGCCCAGAACACTTACCATCGGACATTCAGTGAGAGACAATACACACACATATTTACCTTATTAACAAGGGTAATAAACTTGTAAAGTGGTGACCCTAGACTTTGGGCAGTGTGGAACGCGTGAGTCCGTTTCGGGGACGGCTCATGTTAAGTGCACCTACGCGGACGGCTCAGTATAAGCTGAGATAATTTAACATTGATTATGGAGTCAGCCGAGTCAACGGTGATCGCTTGATGCACAAATTCCTGATCTTTGGATTTGCATCAGCGAGATTGGTGAAGTCAGCGGACCATCGAACAGTTTTGGAACGGAAATGACGAAAATTATAATGCGTTTGATTGAACATCATGGAACGAGCAACACGACGACCATTTGACAGAGGGAGCATCGCAGAGCTGATATAGAGGTGCGAGGAAGCGACCAGAGGATCTACTGGCTGCGGTTTCCATTGCTACAGCTGCGATGGCGTGCTTTATTTGGTTATAGTGAACATTCCAACATTCGTGAAGTTTAAGTGATTCAGTCAAATATTAATTGCGTAATTATTTTCTTTTTGTGTTTTTAATCAATAATGGTGTTGTAATAGTTTAGCATTAATGTAGCGTTATCGAAATGTACGGTTCGCATAATGCCGTGGTGTTATGTTTCGGTGCCCGGCACAGCGGCGCCCGGTTGTCGCCGCTGACTCGTCAAAAGTTTGTATTGTATTAACAGAGCGTGTGAATTTTGCCTTAAAATTTTTGGCGTACGGCGTTTGTTGTTGGTATTTATTTGGTGGTGCACGACATAGCACATACCCGGTGTTCTACCAGAAAAATGACATATAGGGACATATTGTTGGACGTAATGTGAACAGACGTAGGATTAAACTATTTTGTAAACATATTCACAAATTAGTAGACCAAAACCTGTATCACCTGCCAAAAGCCTAAGGTCAATGGAAATTATTATGATTTTGTAATTGGGTAGTTTAGAGCACATTGACGCCGCTATAGTATGTCTTTTGCCTATACCTTCGACACAGACGGTTGCATATGGTATTGCAGTACTGTGATCGTACGGACGACAGGTTGGCTAGATCATTCACACATTCTTTTGGGATTCTCTGTAGGGTAAAAGATAACCGACCAGGGAAGATCATTTTTACATTTTGTACGAATTTTTTGTTTTAATAAACATTTTGACGGAACAAGTAAATGTTAATTGGTTATAGTTTCGATCGAATTATAGTTCATCAGTGTTATGTAAGATAATAAATATAACGTAAAACATAGTTACGCGTCACCATTGCTTTCCGGTAGGAATATAGCATGTTGACTGTACTGGTACTGTCAGTATCATAAAATGTTGCGTATTATATTAGTATTTTTTTTTTGTATTTTTATATAAGTAACTAACAACTTTTTTTTTGTTGTTGGCAAAGTCGCTATTGTTGTGTCTAGTGGCATGTCTAGTTTCCGTAGCATGACCGATCCCAAGATCCGTCGTAGGGCTAGGTACAACAATAGACTGGTTAGTTAGTGTAATAATTGTATTGGGAGTTATACCAATGGCAATAACATTTTTTTTTTTTTTAATTTGTGTCCTTTTGAGTTCAAGGAACGTAATCAAAATGTTAAAAGTTTAGTAGAAATTAATAATTTAATGTAAACGTGGTATTTTGCAATTATTTTCATTCAGTTCACATTGTTTAACTAGGTCGTCATTTAGTTGAGCGTGTTATGACCAGCGGCAAAATGTCGACCAAGTACTTTTAGTTATCGGAATGGTAGCCGTAATGTAATGTGATCGTTTTATTTACCACGTATGTTATTGTAGCTGTAGTAATCATTTCCTGTGGGAAACTTATTGTAACTTGTAATCATAAATTTTTTTTGGAGTTTGAAATTGTATAATGTAATTTAAGATTTTTTTTTTCAAAAAGGAAGGGGTGTGGTGTAGCGACACATTGAAGTCACGGGCGGATTGTGCATGCGCAGCGATTTAGCCGCAGGCCACGCTGCCATGTACAATCCGAGCCAGTCGTCCCCTATACCCCGTCCGCGTAGGCAACGTAGGTAGATTAAGTCAAGGTTGAAGGATTAGTGATTGTGAGGACAGTTTGTCAGAAGGTTAACCCTGGACTTGTATTTTGGTAACAATAAACAGTAGTGTCAACTTGTACTTTCATTTATTCCCACTGCCCAGAACACTTACCATCGGACATTCAGTGAGAGACAATACACACACATATTTACCTTATTAACAAGGGTAATAAACTTGTAAACACTTTATGTGTTGCACCCCATACTACTATACAGTAACTTAGAATTGATTGGCAAAGTGTCTGGTAAACTGTTCTTAATATCTCCGGACTAGCTACACGACTAAGTTTTTTAAAAACATATATTAATTTTCTGACTCTTTTAGTTAGCGCATCTATATGAGGTGCCCATGTCAGTTGTTGGTCAATAATAATCCCCAGATACTTTATGGAGTCCACTTGCTCTAGTGTCATGCAAGGACATGTATGATGAGGATGTTGGCCGGTGTTTAGGTTGCATACATGAAGTTTAATCTGAAGCGATGATTTCGGCGCTGTGCGTTTTGCATTTGCATTTTTAAGCTCATACAATTTTCCATACACACAAAAATAATATTCATGTTCTGCCTCTAAAGAACATAACTTATAAGCGGCATTCATATTATGACCGGAGCACGCCGCGTCTTAGCCGTAATTAAAAAACCGCGCGAGAACCGTTGTACTGTTTAGCATTATTAGGCTCGCGTGGCTTTTGAATACCGACAAAAGTTCGCTTCGCTTGTGAATTTAACTTTAAGTGGTAGAAAACATAACTGCAGGTACTAAATCTGACATTAAAACAGGTTAAAAACGGGTGGATTTCCGCCGACAAACAGCGTCATATGTAGATGCATCTTTACGGCATAGCCACATCTATCTTTCTCTGTCACTCATTCGATCTCTGTCTTTCATTCAATAAAATGTAAAGTTATGAATGAAGCGGGGAAACGACTTTACCTATCACATGCATAGGTAAGTCGTTCAATCAAGCTAAATTTAATAAAAATAAATCAAAATGTTCACAGCTGATAGTATTAGTAGATAGATAAGTACCTACTAGATTTCAAATAACTATCGTACAGTAATTTGGCGTTTAAAAGTTCATTAGATACACTTACAAAATGGTACCTAGGCATAAAATGTCAAGGTTACTTACAAAAAAAGAATCTTCCTCCGTTGTTTTTCACCGAACACACCTAACGTGCCAACAAGCACTCACTGCACTCACTATGACCACCATGCTGTCAAGTCAAGAGCACCCATCACCATCAGTCCATCGACTACACTCGTCACGCAAAGCGTAGGCTGCGTAGGTATTCGGAGTGATGTAAACCTTCATCACTCCATCCTCAGTGCTCGCATTCTCTCAAAGAAATCCAGCGGTATTCGAAAGCGGGCGTTCTCCGCGTCTCCAGTGAACTAAACAACATTGACACTATGTTCAAATACTCATTTGTTTACGTACGGCAAGATGATAAATGATCACAACACAACACAACCGTTTACTCTGTCTGACGTAAGTAAGAACGATAGAAAAAAGCAAAAAAGAATAAAATAATATTTTTTGCGAAAAATCTAATGTCGGCGCGGTCAAAGGTGCCGCTCGTTTGAGAGACCGAGTACTCACCGACCGACTGACCACGCCGCCGCGCCGCCGTCGCCCGCGTCCCGCCCGCGACCCCGCGTGCTGCCCGCGACTCCCGCGTAGCGCCGTCCGGCGGCCGCCCGTACCGCGCCCTGCAACCCCCGCGCAGCCCCTTTCCCTTATTACGTAAGGACTACATAATTAGACCAGTCGATCGCGTGATTCGGTTAAAAAACAAGCTAAATAAAAGCTTTTAATAATGCCATTTCGATACACAAATCAGGAGTACCTGCAAATGGTACTCTGTTACTATGAATGTAATAATAGTGCTAGGCAAGCGGTGTTATTGTATGAAGAACGGTACGGTGTTCGCTAGGATACCGAACCATACTACATGCCATCTATCGGCATCGCGAAACCGGCCACTTTGACCCGCCTGCTTCGGATGCAGGAAGGCCTCGATTGCCTGCTCAATTGGAGGAAGATATCCTGGATTTTTTCCATCGTCACCCCATGGCCAGCACTAGGGATGGTGCTGCAGTATTTGGAATTTCCAACAGCATTGTGTGGCGACTTTTGCGAGAGGAGGGACTGCATCCCTATCATTTTACGCCAGTGCAAGAGCTGGAGGCACGCGACTATGCGCCACGCGTCGAATTCTGCCGATGGCTCAGGGAAGACCGTCGTCGGAGCATCCTGTGGACAGACGAGTCCACGTTCACGCGTGTTGGTATGTTCAACATACACAATGCTCATTACTGGATCGATGTGAATCCTCGGTTACTGCGACCCGACCACTTCCAACGTCGATTTAGCGTCAACGTGTGGGCCGGTATAATCGAGGACAGAATACTTGGTCCAGTATTTTTAGACCGTCTGAATGGAGACACTTATTTAGAATTGCTCCAGACCCAGGTCGCCGATATGCTGGATGAGATACCGCTTCAGTATCATAGAGCTTTTTACTACCAGCACGACGGCGCGCCAGCCCATTTCGCCCGGCGCGTTCGCGATTATCTGGACTCTACATACGGAGTACAGTGGATAGGGCGTGGAGGGCCAGTGCCGTGGCCTGCTCGGTCTCCAGATTTGACTCCGTTGGATTTTTTTCGGTGGGGTCGAGTAAAAGACCTTGTGTATGGCCAAACTGGTCATGACATTAATAACGTGGACGTTTTGAAAACGCGAATAGTGAGTGCATTCGACGAAGTTCGACGTGATAGGGACATGTTGTCGAGAGTGCAAAGACACTTACGAATGCGCGCCTATGTCTGCATAGAGCAGCAAGGTGGCTTTGTACAACAATTAGTGTAGTTTTTGACTTTTGTTTGTAAATATCTTTGTAAATAACGTGATGAACTTTTAAACACGCCAAGTTAATGTTAATATATACACTTTAGATATCCTATTCGTGTTACCTACTAGCTAATTATGCATTTTTTTTATAAACAAAAAATGGTAAATTTACACTAACTTGACAGTCCAAAGCCTGTTTTAAGTGTGATGGAAAATTCTTCACGTTGTTTAATGTGTCGTCAGATGCGTTCGGTAAGTGAATTTTCTTATGCTACACCATTTGTGGTACACTTTATTTACGTAGGTACCTATCGTTCCGCGAAAATTTTATTGCACGGCGGCCGCATACCTACTTCTTTTCATTCATAGCAAATTAAACTTTATTGACTGACTACTTTTACTAGTTCACAATAGTGGTGTTGGGTCGTTCGACGTTCATACAAACTTCATACAAATAACGAAACAACCGATGCAAACTTGTACAACGTCATTTGGTTGGTTGTTTGCAATACAAAAACTCAACGTCATTTGGTTTGTTGTTTGCAATGCAAACAAACAACCAACAAGTAGTTGTACAAGTAAGCGTGTCTTGCTGCATTAAACGATTCGATTTCATAATGTTACCGTTTGTGAATTCCGATTGGACTGAACGGATTAAGCCGCAGGCCACGCTGCCATGTACAATCCGAGCCAGTCGTCCCCTATAACCCCGTCCACGTAGGTAGATTAAGTGAAGGTTGAAGGACTTAGTGATTGTGAGGGCAGTTTGTCAGAAAGTTAACCCTGGATTTGTATTTTGATAACAATAAACAGTTGGTGATAATTCATACTTTTATTATTCCCACTGCACAGAACACTTACCATCGGACATTTAGTGAGAAACATTATACACACATATTTACCTATTAAGTAGGGTAAATAACCTCTTAAATTGCTTTTATTTTTTTTTGTAGATGATATAAGTGTAAAAAATAATTATTTGCTGCCATAAAATAGAGAGCAACGGCGTCCATGTTGTTTTTGCGTTTGTACATCGCGATAAACTTTACCACGCATTTATACGCGCATCATGTGGCCGCGACGATTTGCTGTAGACCGAAGACGAAGTTTATCGCCCGAATGTTATCGCGATGTATGTGGCCCAGGCATTAGTACATTCACGACGTAAAGCAGGATTTTTGGGGTTTTACAACGCCGTTATTTTGGTATTTAATATTTATGATATGATACTTATGTCAAATCTGATAAACCGGAAATCGAATATCTGTTAACTTACAAACTGAGCCAGGACCACCTAGAACTATTTTTTTGTGCAGTTCGGAGCCGAGGTGATTGGTGCCCGAACCCAACGGCTGCGCAGTTTATTAATGCATACAAGCAATTATTAATTCATCATGAAAGCAGTATCCACAGGCAACGTTTTAGGCAATGATATAGCTATTTAAGTTCAAACATAGCAGGCCTTTGCCGTGGATGACGGATACAATCGTGCTCATGACCCAACTGCGTAACAAGGCTCATAATAGATATCGGAAATCCAAGTCTGAAGTACATAAGAAGTATTACAAAGACCTTAAAAATCTGGTGACTAAAAGCATTGACAGCGAAAAACGAGCCTATTTTAACAATTACGTCAATTCCAACTTAAATGACAGCTAAAAATTTTGGAGAAATCTTAAAGATAAAGTATTAGTTGACCCTTGCAAGAGTGACTGTTTGCCGACTTGCTTTTATGATCCCAACGCAATCAACGAACACTTCTTGCAGGTCCCTGGTCCTGACAGCGTTCCCATTTCGCAGCTGACATATTTTGAGTACCATCGTGTTGGTAGTTCCGTTTCCTCTTTTCAGTTACACGCGGTCACTGAGAATGATGTAGTCAAGTATATTATGTCCATCAAGTCGCGCCAATCACAACACGTGACAAACCATCCACGAGTGCCTGGCAACAGAGCATCGTCAGGAATAGCGTCACCAACAACCCGGACAACGATAAGAGCAACGCCCGACTAACAAGCATCGGTGACGAACTACGTGCGCTGGCGCTACAGCGCGCAAAGATCGACGCGAGGCTGAGGGACGCGGACACCGACTAGGAACGTACGGTGAAGGATGGCGGCCCTGGTTTCAGCTATATCTCGGCTGATGAAGTACGCTTGCTCAATCAGAAGCGCGGAAAAATTTTAGCTCGAGAGAGAGAACTCAGCAGCCACTTGCGTAAAACCCGCGAAGGCGAAAGCCAGCGCGAAGCGCAAGCGACAGCTGACAAGGGAGTACGCGACCAGCAGCGAGTACGCGAAGGGAGTTCCCAGCGCGAAAAGCAGCCGGACGCGGAAACACGTGGGCCAAGATCAGTACGCGAAGGGGACACCCAGCGCGAAACGTCAAGGCCCACGACTGGACCAACCACGGCCGACACCCCAAACCGCGCCTTCACACAGAACAGACCGAGACAGAGGAAACGGGGCAAGCGGGCCGGAGCCTCCCACAAGGCGACCTTGGCTACCAATACCTTGCCAAACACTTCGGAACCGCAACCAGGGTCTAGTGGCCAGGGAGCGGTGAAAAGAGTGCGCCCAGACGAAACGATCTCGCCGAGCACACTACAGGGAGACCCCAAGCGTGCGAGGCTTCAGTCAGGGGAGCGAAAAACCTATGCGCGGGCCACAGCGGACATCCCGGCGCGGCTGGCCGTAGCGATCTGCTTCTCCCCCCCCGCCAGAGACATGACCACCGACGAAGCCGAGCACATAAAAATGAAGCTTGAAGACCTCGTTATGGACACCGACCCCACCACACCACTCCCAGCTTTCCGAGGATACCCACGGATAGCGGACGGCACCGTGCAGATGTGGTGTGAGGACGAAAACGCCCTGACCTGGCTCACACTGAACATCCCCAAAATCACCTTACCGGACACCGAGATGTCACTGACTGTGATGAAGCAAGCCGATGTACCGACCCGTGTCCGAGCTGCGCTCTTCGTACCCAGGTACAATGGGGACATAGCGCGAGAGTGTTCTGAAGCGTCAGAACACCTGGTATGACATAGGGAGGTGGTCCTTATATAGGGCGACATCGGTTGGAGGAGACAACCCTGGGCCCAGGGTCAGAAGACCCTGGGCATCCCACCAGACGAAGTGGAGAAAGTTCTGGCGCGAGAGCGACGAGTATCGAACCTTCTTGGGTCGATATACGTGCGGCTCCTCACCAGAACGCCACCAGAAGCACAGAAAGAAGGCCCCGACACCGCTCACACCGCTTCCACACAGACGGCACAGACAGAAAACGACATCACACACCTCGAGGAGGAAATGGCCAAAGCGGCGATGGCTGACGCGGAATCCCTCCCGCCTGCATCACCAGGGTGGACAGACCAGCTGCTCGGGATGGAGATGGCTGGAAGACTATCCGATGGATCAGTCTCCTCCTAGCTCCACCCCGCCATCGTCATCACCCACGCCAAACCTCGAGGTCATACAAACAAACCTCCAGCACAGCCAGTGCGCCACGGCTAGTTTGCGCAAGGCCCTGGAGATGAGACCCCGAACCATTGCACTGATCCAAGAGCCGTGGATCAGAAACAACAGGATATGCGGCCTCGGTAATATAGGAGGTAAGCTAATCCTCAACACCCATAGCATAGACAAACCACGCACTTGCGTGTATATACCCCATGATATACCGACCACAACACTCACCCAATTCTGTTCCAGAGATCTGACTGCAGGCAGGCTCCAGACCAGCGAGAACGCACCAGACATCGTACTAGCCTCGGTATATATGCCAGGCGACGATGAAAGCTGCCCACCGAAGGAGATGACGGATCTGGTGCTCTACTGCGAGAGTGCAAACCTGGACCTCATCATCTGCACCGATGCGAACGCCCACCACCCACTCTGGGGCAGCGAAAAGCCAAATCACAGAGGAGAGGTATTATGCACATATTTATTTTCCACTAACCTTAACATTATAAACCGAGGTTCGGAACCCACTTGGGTCACGAGCTGAGGACAAACAGTAATTGACCTAACGCTAGCCACGGGGAAAGCGACAGACCTAATTACAAACTGGCGCGTAACCGATGAAGCTTCTTGCTCAGACCATAGAAGAATCCGTTTTACACTACTAGCGAACACAAAAAAACCTACACCAAGACGAAACCCGCGTCGCACACACATACCCGGGTACAAAAGCCTTCTAGCCTCCCACAACTCTAACAGACCTCACACAACTTGAGAACACTGTAACCAAACTCTCGGAATTAGTGGTGGCCATAACGGCTATATTTGGATAGCGCGCTACGTGGAATATGCTATATTTTTATAGCGCGCTATTTTTGACGCTATGTTATAACGATAATTTTTGTTAAAACGTGCAGAACGCGTTGTAAAATTTTCGACGTTATAATAAAACGATAAAATTTTCGTTACAACGTTCAGAACGCGTTGTAAACTTTTCGACGTTATATTAAAACGATAAAATTTTCGTTACAACGTTCAGAACGCGTTGTAAAATTTTCGACATTTTATTAAAACGATAATTTTTTTTGTTAAAACGTACAGAACGCGTTGTATAATTTTCGACTATAAATTAAAACGATAGTTTATTTTTAAAACGTGCAGAACTTTTTTTTTATACCACAAAGTTGGCAAACAAGCACACGGTCGGCCTGATGGTAAGCCAATATCAATATTTCAGATTAGTTAAAATAAAGTAATCGTTCATCTCTATCTGTTTACTTAGTTATAAAATAAAATGTCAATACGAATTACGAATACGAGTCAACGGTTTTCGAATAAAGCGCGCTAAAGCTCCGAACATCTGAAACGACCTAAACGGCTGCGAGCTACCGGTCGACTATTTTTTATAACGCTATTTTCTGTAGCGCGCTATATAGCGCGCGACAACGGGCGGGACGCGATCGCGCGGACTCGGGCGGACTCGGGCGCTATCGGATATCGCGGCGTTCGCATCGTTGGAAAAAATAGCGTTATAATATAGCTTTACCCGATAGGATTTATAACGTGCGCTATACGTTATAACGTTATAATTTATCAGCTATACGTTATATTAACCACCACTACTCGGAATACATAACTGAAGCGTATCATGCGTGCTGCAAACTGAAAGTTCCAAATACAAAAGGGAAAGGCTCCCCCTGGTGGAACTCTGAACTAAGCAAACTCAGACATGCATTACGCAAACAATTTAACAGAGCAAAGAACTCAAGACTGACAGAAGATTGGGAGCTATACAAAGAGACACAATACACTTTCAAAAAACAGATTAGAATTGCCAGGAGAGCTGCCTGGCGACAGTTCTGTGAAAATATTGAATCTCACAATGAAGCGGCCCGAGTAAGGAAGATCTTATCAACTGATAAGGATCGCACCCTTGGTTCGCTGAAAAACCGGACAACACATACACGCAAACAGACCAAGAAATTAACAAGGTCCTTCTGGAAACGCACTTCCCAGACTGTCACCTCTCCGAGGACAAATCCTGGACTGAGGAAACCAAATGGACGCCTACTAACCAAGACTGGTCGAGAGCCAGCACCATAGTTACGGAAGACCGCATAAAAGGGGCAATTAAAACCTTCCAATCATACAAATCTGCAGGCCTGGACGGTATCATCCCAGCACTGCCCATAACACCATGGCTGGTAGCGATATACAGGTCATGCATAGCACACAGATATGTACCACGGGCGTGGCGTGAGGTAAAAGTAATCTTCATTCCTAAACCCCGTAAATCCGACTACACACAACCGAAATCTTACAGACCTATAAGCCTAACATCATTTCTACTGAAGACACTAGAGAGACTATGTGACCGTTACATTCGAGACGGACCTCTCCGACAAAACCCTCTACACAAACAACAACACGCCTACTCCACAGGTAAATCAACAGAATCTGCGCTTCACAGCGTAGTGTCGAAAATCGAATGCGCACTAGACCACAAGTCATCCTCGTTGGCTGCTTTCATCGACATTGAAGGCGCTTTCGACAAAACTCTATTTCATAGTATTAACACAGCCCTCAAGAAACACGGCGTAAACTCGACCCTACGCAGTTGGATCACCAACATGCTTAAGTTGAGAGCCGTACAGGTCACAGTGAATGACACCACAAGAGCCATTGTGGCAAAGGGCTGCCCACAAGGAGGCGTTCTCTCGCCACTTTTATGGAACCTGGTGGTAGATAGCCTAATAAAACGTCTAAATGACAAGGGCTATTTCACCGTAGGGTACGCGGACGATATAACAATAATAATAAACGGCAACCACGAAAACACACTATGCAACCTCATGCGCCAAGCCTTGAAAACACACGCGGTCACAAACTTAATAAATATAAATAGTTATAAGGTAGGTAGTAAAATTGTTAATATAATAAAATTTCAACATATTATTAATTATTTATAATGTTAGAAACTCTAGAAAATATAATAATAAAACAATTTTGCTAATTATATAATATGATATAGATATATTGTATATATATATATAATATATTGTATATATATATATTATATATACAGGGAGGAAAAAAACGACGAACACAGCCGAAAGTTTGATGATATGTACCTTACATACATGCGTTTTGTGCAAGTTTAATTTAAAAATAGTTTATTGAAAAAAAAGGCACTGACCTGCTAATTTTCTACGTGTAGGTATCCCTAATACTACACAACAACAGTGCATACGGCAAAAATCGTCCTACACGGACAGAAACTACTACGCTACGGACAGTCCGTAGGCCACGACACACACATACCTGCCTACCTATTCATTGAAATTCTTATTATCACTTAAAAAATCAAAATTTTTACATTAAAAACCGAAGTACGTACCGGAAAGTATCTACTACACACAATGCTCGATGTGTACGAGCGCCTCTTATGCCACACAACACTCAAAACCACTAAAGAACTCGTAAAACACTAAACACCATTCAAAACGCCTAATCCATTTAACAAATAACAAATAGAACTAGAAATTTTCATAATTTAGTTTTAGTATTTTACCTATTGACAGAAGTTTATTTATTTGTCACTATGGTAACCGTGACAATTACTATGCATAGCAGGTGCACGTCGAGCTTTATACAATTTTGGCTCCTATGTCATAGAACTTAAGAACGGTACAAAGTCCAATATGTAAAGGTCGACCTGCTCTTGCCTGTACGTAAGGAACAGCTGATTTAGGGATGAAAACACACAGTTATTCAAGAAATGTTTGTTAGTCAATTACTCCGAAACTATTACACTTAGAGAAAAAATCTTTCACGAGCATAAAGTAGATGTATAAACCTCTTAAGATATTTCGGGAGTGTCGGTCGCTCTCAGGGCACCCTGTATATATTGTATAATGTAACAATAAGGTGGCCCACCGATTGTAGTTGCAATACCCTATTCAGGGTCCATGTACCAATTAGATTAATTAGATTTAAGCTGTACATGTGCAATGAATGATAATAAATAAATAAATAAATAAAAATAGTAGAGGACTGGTGCAAGGAATACCAACTAGCAGTAAATCCCACGAAAACCGAACTGATTCTATTCACAAAGAAAAGGAAGGTGGCACCGTTACAACTACCACACTTCTTTGACACAACCCTAAGCCTTTCAACGAAAACCAAGTATCTGGGTATTTTCTTGGATAAGCAGCTGAATTGGGCAAAACACACTGACTACATCACCACAAAAGCCAGTATATCCATGTGGCAATGCAAACAACTACTAGGCAGAAACTGGGGTATCACTTCAAAGATTACCCACTGGCTATACACCGCAATCATTAGACCAATCATCACCTACGGCTCTCTAGTATGGTGACCCAGGACCGACTTGAGTACAGCCCAAAAAGACCTAGAAAAACTGCAACGTTTGGCCTGCGTAGCAATCAAGAGCAGCATGAGAACAACACCTACTGCTTCTCTACAGGCGATGCTGGGACTGCCACCCCTGCACTTAATCGTGCGAGAGGAAGCAACACTAGCAGCCTTTAGACTTACGGGCACCCTAGGCAAAGATTTCCGAATCAAACACATACGAATAAAAGAGGATGCCATCAAACAGCAACCAATGATGTCATCACTCACTGACAAAATTCCAAAAACACACCGATTCTCAAAACACTACAAAGTACAACTAACCGAAGAACCGAATGACTATTCAGGCCCAAAAGAGCTCAGAATCTACACTGACGGATCAAAGACTGACTCTGGGACCGGAGTCGGAGTCTACTCAGATGAACTGAACATTAAAATATTAAAACCCCTTGGAATGTTCAACACTGTCTATCAAGCGGAATGCATTATTCAAGCAGCATATGCCCTTAGTAGGTAAGTATTGGGCTTTTCAGACCACCTAAAATTAAAATCCAGCATATAGAGCTCATTTCATTCGCTCTACATTCTGGATTTTAATTTTAGGTGGTCTGAAAAGCCCAATACTAAATTTGGATCGAGAATCGTCATATTTTTTTAAAGCAAAGGGCTCCCTGTCTCTTTGGAAAGAATAATGAAACACTTACCAATATTTATTGTTCAACCCGACTCAGAAGCTCTACACTCACACGCATTGTAACACTGCACTAGTAGTACATAATATTAAGTGCATACATACATACAAGTTTGTTTAAAGTAGATAGAATCAGATAACGCCTGGTAACCGACACATAAGAACTCTCACAACAGACTAGGCGGATTGCTCATGCAAATCACCATAACTGAGAAATAATACAACGATGAAGACCGTCGCATGCGATTATGGGATGATGAGTTCAGTTAACATCAGTAACCGATGCTAAGGATATTATCGAACCAAGCCGTTTGCTCGTGCCCTTCATCGTTTGCAGTTTTGGGCACTTGGATACGATAAATTTTATCGAACCAAGCCGTTTGCTCGTACCCATTTGCAGTTTTGGCACTTGGAAACGATAATTCCGTCGCAATGGTATTGAGTTACTAAAACATCAGTCAAGCCCAATGGTCCACGCTAAGGATATTCGTCATAATTTACCCTCAGCTTCAAACTTAACTGGTGATTGCATCTAGAATTAGTGAAGAGATTCCGTAATTAGGGCATGTCGGTATTATCCTTTTGAAAATACCGGTATTGATTCGGTATTTTTATTTTAAATACCGGTATACCGGTATTTCGGTATTATTTCGGTATTTTTAAAATTTTCTTTCATAAATATAAATTACTCTATTTTTCATCGTTATTTTCTTTGACGACTGGTTACGAAACGTTTAAGGACATGTTAAAGTAAAATTAACAGTACTGCATAGGGTAAAGTTAAGGTAAGATAGGAAACACTCTAAGAACTATGGATTCCATCATCCATGCAAAAAAAAGTAGTTTATTATTCTGGTCTCACTTTCCCAAATATCACAATTAGTTTAAATCAGCCTTTGTCATAAATCAAATAAAATCAAATCAGTGTAAATCTTACACATTATTATAATTGAAAATAAAAAACAATTATTGCTAAACCACTAATAAAATTAAACATAATCCACAACTCAAAAAATTCAACAACGTTAACGATACGTTTTCATATTATGTTGTTAAATCTTACACATATTATAATTGAAAATAAAAACATTTATTGCTACATCTATCTATATATATAAAATTCAAAGTCCTGACTGACTTAACTATATATCAACGCACAGCCCAAACCGCTGGGTCTAGAGATTCCAAATTTGGAATGTAGGTTCCTTACGACGTCGAGGGGTGTACTAAGAAAGGATTTTTTCATAATTCCCACGGGAAAGCGAGATATACGCAAACGAAGTTGCGAGTATTTTACTAGTCACTAATAAAACTAAACATAATCAACAACTCAACAAATTCAACAACGTTAACGATCCGTTTTGATATTATGTTATTACATAACATCATCATGAAAAACAAGACATAAATCAGTCAGCACCAGTAGCAGACACACACTGCTGTTGAAAAATTGAGCGTAAAAAACACAATGCATCTAAACTTTCATCGTTAAGGGAAGATCTTCGTACTTCGTACGTATGTGTGTACACTATACAATTTACAGGACAAGCCACAGCTTCGTTTGTTAGTTAGTTATTTTGGTATAAAATGAAGATTAAGTAAATGCCAGCCATCCAATAAAAAAATGTAGGTCTGATTCAAAATACCGAAAAATCGGTATTAAATCCATAAATACCGGTATACAAATACCGAAAATATCATCCGGTATACCGGTTTTTCGGTATTACCAAATACCGGTGTCCATGGCCTATCCGTAATGAAGGTCGTGGTGACGCACAAACATAACTTTAACTAAACTTGTAGTACCGCACCATACTTTCACACAAACTAAAACTGCTTCAACCACGTTTTGCTGTTTCAGCAGTGACTCGGCGGCGCGGCGCCGCGCCCGCCGCCGGTGGTCGGCCCGGGCCTGGCGACAATGTGCGCACAGTAACGACTGAACTGAGTACTAACTCCAGAAACGTATGACAATGCAAAAAATATATAGGGCTATATTCACACTGCGTTTTATGTTAGTTTCCTATTGAAATATATTTTATGTATTAATATAAAATAATTTTAATTATTTATTTTTTATTAAAAAAAACAAGCTCTTTTATGTTCGGGTAAAACAGAATTAAAAGTATCAGCTATAATTGTTATTTTAAATAAAATCTTATATAGTATTTACATAAATAAATATTTAGGGACAATCACATTGATTGAAATAACCCCAAAATAAGTTTGAAACGTGTGTTATGGGATACTAACTCAATGATACTATATTTTATAATAAATACATACGCACATAAAAAAACATCTAAGACTTAGGCCAACCATCATTTTTCCTGACCTGACCTGAAATCGAACCCAGGGCCTCTTATATGGCGTCATATATAAGAAAATGTTTCTATAATAATTACTTAACTTTAATTCAAAAATGTGGGTACAGCCTTAGTGGGTTATTCCACTATTTTGTTTAATTCATTTACGAATTTTAATACATTGTCATTTACACTCTTATATTAGTTTGTTCTACGGCTAACTATTCACAATTCTAGAGTAAAATATTATGTAAATGGACTAAAAAATTTAAAATTATCACTAATAATTTATAAATAGAAACCAAACCTCATGTCACCATCCATCGAATTGATTATAAAATATCTGATTGAATTGATTCGGGACTGAGATTTGTATGGTAAAGATAAAACAAATGGCTGAATGAAAAGAATCACTTAAAAATTTTGCTCTAATAACCGAATGGAATAACCCTACTAACACGTAAGCGTATTGCAAATTGTAATAAACTGTAGAAATTACGAAATACGCGGTGCGGAAATCTTTGATTATCAAATATCAAGGAACTATTTGTAACAATTGTAATACTAAACTTTTGTTTTCGTGTTAAAGTTCCAAATTTCGTAATGAATTTACAAATATGCTGACGTTTATTTTATGTAGTGGTCGTCAACCTACATTTGCTTTAAATTTTTAATAATAATGTTTTTTTAAATAAATAACATTAGTGTAGTAATTATAATTTCATTGTTTGCAAATTGTTGACAAGACCTGGAATTTATGATGTATCAGCTAGAAATTACCAATAAATGCTTTGATTTTCGTTGTTTTTAAAATTTTTGGTAAAGGAGACTGAGCAGTTTTGTATGGGAAGTGGTCTATGAACCAACAGCGATGTGGGTATGCAATTTATGATGGGGTACCTCTCCTATACACTCATGAGGAGGGGCATCAAAATCTGTCCCGGCAGTTCTGAGATAAATGGCAGTTTATAAAAATCTTTCTGCTACGATTTTTTCACATTGAGAGTATCAACAGAAATGTGGCTATGCAATTTATGACGAGGTACCTCAACTAGACACTCATGGTAAGTGGTATCAAAATCTGTCCCGGCAGTTCCGAAATAAATGGCAGTTTATGAAAAACCTTACGGTTTTTTTCACATTGAGAGTATCAACAGCAATGTGGACATGCAATTTAAGACGGGGTACCTCCACTAGACACTCATGGTAAGTAGCATCAAAATCTGTCCCGGCAGTTCCGAAATAAATGGCAGTTTATGAAAAACCTTACGGTTTTTTCACATTGAGAGTATCAACAGCAATGTGGATATGCAATTTATGATGGGGTACCTCTCCTAGACACTCATGGGGAGAGGCATCAAAATCTGTCCCGGTAGTTCCGAGATAAATGCCAGTTTATGAATAACCTTGCTGCTTCGGTTTTTTTCACATTGAGAGTATCAACAGCAATATGGCTATGCAATTTAGGAAGGGATACCTCCACTAGACACTCATGGTCAGTGGCATCAAAATCTGTTCCGGCAGTTCCGAGATATGGACATGGGCGTTTTTGTATGGGACGTGGTCTATGAACCAACAGCGATGTGGGTATGCAATTTATGATGGGGTACCTCTCCTAGATACTGATGGAGAGGGGCATCAAAATCTGTCCCGGCAGTTCTGAGATAAATGGCAGTTTATAAATCTTTCTGCTACGATTTTTTTTCACATTGAGAGTATCAACAGCAATATGGCTATGCAATTTAGGAAGGGATACCTCCACTAGACACTCATGGTCAGTGGCATCAAAATCTGTTCCGGCAGTTCCGAGATATGGACATGGGCGTTTTTGTATGGGACGTGGTCTATGAACCAACAGCGATGTGGGTATGCAATTTATGATGGGGTACCTCTCCTAGATACTGATGGAGAGGGGCATCAAAATCTGTCCCGGCAGTTCTGAGATAAATGGCAGTTTATAAATCTTTCTGCTACGATTTTTTTTAACATTGAGAGTATCAACAGCAATATGGCTATGCAATTTATGAAGGGGTAACTCCACTAGACACTCATGGTCAGTGGCATCAAAATCTGTCCCGGCAGTTCCGAGATATGGACATGGGCGTTTTTGTATGGGACGAGGTCTATGAACCAACAGCGATGTGAGTATGCAATTTATGATGGGGTACCTCTCCTAGATACTAACGGGGAGGGGCATCAAAATCTGTCCCGGCAGTTCCGAGATAAATGGCAGTTTATGAATAACCTTACTGCTACGATTTTTTTTCACATTGAGAGTATCAACAGCAATGTGGTTATGCAATTTATGACGGGGTACTTTTCCTAGACACTCATGGGGAGGGGCATCAAAATCTGTCCCGGCAGTTCCGAGATAAATGGCAGTTTATGAATAACCTTACTGCTACAGTTTTTCGTATCTTTTAGTATCCATATCTTGAAACTGCCGAGACAGATTTCGATGCCACTTTCCATGAGTATCTAGTGAAGGTACCCCGTCATAAATTGTATAGCCACATTGCTGTTGATACTCTCAATGTGAAAAAAATCGTAACAGTAAGGTTATTCATAAACTGCCATTTATCTCGGATCTGCCGGGACAGATTTTGATGCCCCTCCCCAGCAGTATCTAGGAGAGGTACCCCATCATAAATTGCATAGCCACATTGCTGTTGATACTCTCAATAAAAAAAAACCGTAGCAGTAAGGTTATTCATAAACTGGCATTTAACTCGGAACTGCCGGGACAGATTATGGTGCCCCTCCCCATGAGTGTCTATGAGAGGTACCCCATCTTAAATTGCATATCCACATTGCTGATGATACTCTCAATGTGAAAAAAACCGTTAGATTTTTCATAAATTGCCATTTATTTCGAAACTGCCGGGACAGATTTTGATGCCACTTACCATGAGTGTCTAGTGGAGGTACCCCGTCTTAAATTGCATGTCCACATTGCTGTTGATACTCTCAATGTGAAAAAAACCGTAAGGTTTTTCATAAACTGCCATTTATCTCGGAATTCCCGTGACAGATTTTGATGCCTCTCCCCATGAGCGTCTAGTAGGGGTATCTTGTCACAAATTCTATACTCGTTTTGCTATTGATACTTTCACTGTGAAATAATCGTAGCAGAAAGAATTTAATAAGACTGCCATTTATCTCGAAACTGCCGGGACCGATTCTGATCTTTCTTCACATGAAGATCTAGTTAAGGACCCTTATTAGAAATTCCATACCCATGTTTGTGTTGGTTCATAGACCACTTCTGCCCAGTCTCCTTTGTTCGAGACCTCGGTGAGACTAGTTCTCTGTATATCGTACGTGTGTGACAGTGCACTACCCGTGACCACCATCTTCGTGACCCGCTGGTTCTGATTTTAACATAACACCATACAAAGCGAGGATTCGTGCATCGCAATAATGTTCGTAAGTTTTTAAACTATTTATATTATTTTTTTCAGTTTGTTTTATGTTATACAGCAAACAAACAGGCAAGCGACATCAGCAACACCAGGGGCATAACCAATGCTGCTAATTTACTTGAGAAATGTTATTTTATTTTATTTGGTTAATATATTTTGAATAATTGTTTTTCGTCAAGCTGTGACTGAAGTTACTAATTTATAATAACATATCTTTGTTTTGTTTTCTCAGGTCGGACTCTGAATATTCCAAATACAACAAAAAAACGAAAGTTGCAAAACGATCAGCAGCGGCAGACTTTGGAGATTCGGACGGCGGCGAGATTGCTCCAGAAAAGAAGTATGTATTTATACCTGCTTATATGTACTCTATACTTTTTTTATATATCTCTAAGGTGGCAAACAAGCGTTTTCATAATTCATTAATAAATACAATTAATAGACCTGGTAGTCGAGTGGTTAGCAATGGTTACTTCTACCCGAGGGCCGCGGGTTTGAATCCTGCGCAAGGTAAACATGTCTGTTTGCCTTAGTCTCAATGTTTTCTTTGTATAATAGATAAGTACTTATTTACAAAAAAGTATATACTGTTAGAAGGGTTCCAGGGTTCCACTAAAATAACAAATTCCAAGCGCAATGCAATGTTTTTAATCAAGGCTATTTTTAGAACAGTCTTCGACACGTCCATACGCGTCCGGAGCCGGTTGCTAAGGGGCGTCACCTGGCGGACGATCCGTCTTCTACGAGCGCGTAGACTGTAGCGGTGACGTCACACTACGTCGTAGTCGCTCGTAGCCGTTTTAAAGATGGCGCCGCTCGTCATTCTTTACACTCGGCCATCCTGAAAAATAATAATACGACCTCGTATTATACCAATGGTTCTAAAGTTATTCTCTGCTGATGTCCTGACAGACAACTCATCGAACTAATAGTGATGAAACTCGAACTGACGCTACACCATCTAACTGATGGTAATGAACTTGACCAGGCATCTAGCTGATGCCATATCATCTCACTGATGGTAATGAACTTAACCAGGCATCTATTTGATGCCACACCATCTAACTGTAGGTTATGAACTTAACCAGGCATCTAGCTGATGCCACACCATCTAACTGATGGTAACTAACATAACAAGGCATCTAGCTCATGCCACACCATCTAACTAATGGTAATTAACTTAACCGGGCATCTAGCTGACGCCACACCATCGAACTGATGGTGACACACTCATTGTCATTCTAATTTCAGGACAGGAAATAATTATTCCACCTTTAAATAAACTTTATTTAAGTAAATCAATTTGTCCAGTATGTACAACATACTTCCAAAATACATCATAAATGTTTCAAGAACCCTAATATAATTTTATAATCCTTTATGATACCGAGTTTGTTACAATAATCACAATTTCAACTTAAACCGTACGAATCGTTGTGTTACTTCTTAACTAGATTACAATTATAAATCAATTATTAAACTATTTTATTCCGAATTGCTGTCATATTCTGACTCATCGGAATCCGTTTGTACTCTAAATGACTTCATTTTGTCACCAGCTATAACATTACGGTATTTCCTGCCACGTGTATTTAAAGATTCTACTCGATACCTGTCATTCCCTAAGACAGCTACCACCCTATACGGTCCTACATATTTATCGACTAATTTACCACTTGTGATACCCTTTTTTAATACCCTGCGTTCGACATTTACTAAGTCATCCACCTTATATTGGAGTGACGGGATTCTATTTTTATCGTACCGCGTCTTCATCCGCTCCGCATTTGATTTCATCTTTTCGGAAGCTTCTTTACGAATCTCTCCTACATTTCTCTCGCCTATCTCTACCCCAGCAATGTCTAACGGTAACCGTGGTGTGTAACCGTATAGCAAATCAAAAGGACTCTTACCTGTTGTGCTATGAACAGTAGTATTAATACCACTTTGAACTTGATGCACATATTCCTCCCATTTATTATGCTTATCACCAATGCACGCTGTCAGAGCCTGTAATACAGTACGATTGACTCTTTCGACTTGCCCATTAGCTCTGGGGCAAGAGACAGCATTTAGAATGTGCTTTATTTGTCTTCCCCGGCAATAATTCGCCATATTTTGACTAACAAAACATTTCCCTCTATCACTAATAATCCTAGTTGGCGTACCAAACACCTTTTCTAACAGCTTTAGTGTCTCTAAAACGTGTACGGTCGCGGTGTTAGGTACAGGTTGAAGCCACGTATATTTCGTGAATCCATCCACGACTATTAGCAAGTAACTATTGCCCTTATCCGTTTCACAAAATGGTCCTAGGTGATCCAAGTGTATCGTTTCGAAAGGTGTTGTACCTTTGTCGATTGGATATAAATGTCCCCTTTGAATACCTGTAGGTTTTTTAGCGTATTGACAAGAGATACACCCTTTGACGTATTTAATCACAAACCGCCTTAATCGTTCAAACCAATATTTCTTCCTAATAGCTGTAATTACCTTTTCTTGATTCATATGGCCGTTATCATCATGAAACATCTTGACTACTCGCCATCTAACTGTCTTTGGTACTATTATTTTCTTTTGCCCTTCTATGACCTTGCACAATTGACCATCCGTAATACAATACTCTTTTTTAAAGTTACTTTCCGAATTACTATTAAGATCGTCAATTATGCTTTTGAGCTTAACATCCGCCTGTTGTACCGCAATAACCCATGTATCTTGTTCTATATGAAATACACTACTGATTGGGTTCCGGCTGAGTGCGTCAACGTGTTGCATGTGACTACCCGGCCGATATTGCACTTTGAAATCGTACTCCTGGAGTTCGAGCCACCAGCGGCCTATGCGGGGTATCATGTCTTTCTTTGTCCAAGTCGAACTAAGTGCATTGCAGTCCGTAATGACTGTAAATGCCTTACCCATTAAATAGATTTTGAATTTTCTAAGGCTCATGACGACGGCTAGTGCCTCCAACTCATAAGAGTGGTACTTTTTCTCTGCATCGGTTGTTTGACGGCTCGCGTAAGCAACGGGTTTGAACTCACCCGTTGTTTGCTTTTGTAGCAGCACACCTGCTACACCGAGTGCCGAGGCATCAGTGTGTACCTGAGTCTCCAGTCGCTCATCGTAAATGGCCAGAACCGGGTGACTCGTTAATGCAGTCTTTATGTCATCAAAAGACGTTTGCTGTGTTTCCTCCCAAGACCATGTCACGTTTTGTTTTATTAAGTGTGTTAGTGGTCGTACTCTCAATGCAAAAGATGGAATGAAACGCCTAAAATAACTTGCCAATCCGATAAATTGGCGTACCTCGTGGACTGTTCGCGGTCTGGGGAAGTTAGAAACTGCCTCTAATTTCCTCGGGGACGGCCTCATTTCACCCTCCGAAATACTAAACCCGAGATACTCTATCTTCTCTTTCAAAAAGGCGCATTTTTCTTTACGTAAAGTTAGCCCGGTTTCTAGCACTAATTTAAATATTTGTTCGAGTCTGTCTAATCCCTCATCTACTGTCCCTGAATAGCAAATTATATCATCTAGATAAGCACCAGCAAATTTGAACCGTAAGTCACCTAGCATCTGATTGATAGCCCTTTGGAATACCGCCGGCCCGTTGGCCAAACCGAACGGCATACGTTTATACTGATATTGCCCGAAGGGCGTAACGAACGCCGTAAATTGCCTGCTATCTTCGTGGACCCAAATTTGGTGGTAACCTGCGCAAAGATCTAAAGTACTAAAGTATTTTTGACCCTTAAGACGATCTACTTGGTCCTGAATTATAGGGAGAGGATACCTGTCCTTGTTGGTTAGTCGATTAAGATGACGGTAGTCGATACACATCCTAGTATTACCGTCCTTCTTTTTGGTAAGTATGATGCGACTAGCATAAGGTGAATTACTGGGTTCAATAATGTCGCGCACCAGTAAGTCATCTATAATTTCTTTGACCTTGCTCTGCTCAGGAAGAGACATTCGAAAAGGTCTGTAATAAAAAGGAGTCTTACAAGTTAACTCAATTGACATCTCTACTTTGGAAGCCCCTATATGATTACTAGTACCTGCGAAACATTGCTGGTATTGATTTAAAAGTGATTCTAATTTTTTTCTATCCTCACCTAATATATCGGTGTTGATATTGCTAAATTCCGACTTTTCATTATTATCAATCGCTTGTGCCCTAGCCACGCACTTACTAGAATATAAAGTCACTGGTGTGGGACTGTGACTAAGGATTGTTATATTTCCAAGGCTACCGTGTAGGGAAATTGCTCCTTCCAAGATGTCTAATTCATTACCTGGGCTGCGGTGCTGAGAGTGTTTCACAAAAATAGTGTCACTAGCGAACGATTCCGCATCCCTCGGAATTGATACTAGTACTTTATTTACACCTTTGTACAGTAAAGTATCATTAACTACTGTAAGTTTTAATATTCTATTAATCGTTGGACAATAACTCGGTAACTCGCTCAGTTCACTGGTAATATTTTCAATGGATAGGTCTGTACTCGTTTTGGTCACGAAAACAGAAGGTAGTTCTGTAAACGGCCGGCCTATTATCATATCAGTGTCTTGAAGTCCATTTGGAACAACCAAAACAGGCACAGTAGCCGAAGCCTTATCTAATTGAATGTGTAACGATGTTTCACCCAACGGTGTTATAATACTACCCCCGTAAGCTTTTATCGAACGTGACGTGCCCCTTGTGTAGTCTTCGCCTAAACATTGAATAGCCCCTTCTGTGATAGTGTTACAAGCGCTACCAAAGTCAACGTAAGCAGTTAATGTTTTGTCTCCTATTAATATTTGTTTGTGATATTTTCTATCATTAGCATCTATCCCTTCCAGTCTAAACATTTTTGGAGGCTTAGTAGATGTCGATGTATTAATAGAATCCCGTTTTAAACGAAAACAATAATCACGTTCGTGGCCTATCTTATTACAATGTGTGCAACGTTTATCCTCTCTGCAATCGGCCAAGCTGTGCCCATACCTAGAACAGCGCTCGCAGCGTTTAATATCTGTAGCCGTACACTGTGAGGCAAAGTGTCCCTTCCGATTGCATTTATAACAAACGATATCATCGCGATTATTTACTGGAAAATTTTTGCGAGTGCCTTCCCGTCTTGGCGCGATCTTATCATTATTACCAGAATCAAAAGCAGCATCAGTTAAGTATTGCAATAAACTAATAGTAGTACGACAAGCCGCACCCCTTGCTCCCGCTTTTAAAAGTGCATTGTTCAAAGTAAAAATAATAACATCGGCGATTACATGATCGGGTTGATCGCACATTTTACCTAATGCAAGTTTCTTATAAAAAAAATCTAATACATTCTCATTTGTCTCGCGATTAATAGTAACAAAATCATAAAGTTTCATTGCTATACCCCTGCCTTCCGGAAAATCAGAAATTAACTTATCTTTCCATTCTGCCCACGTATAATTAATTTTATCCTGCGAATCGAACCATAAGCGGGCGTTACCCGATAGCTTAGATGTCATTGTATGCACGAGCAACCATTCTTCCCAATTATATATTTTTGCTAATGATTCAAGACGTTTCAACCAATTTAAAACCGACATTGTTGCCGTGTTTCCCGAAAAGCAGGGTATATTCTCACTATTAGAAAAGAATTTTGTAGTCTGACCTTGATGTTGCTGATTTGGTGTACAAACCAACACGTGAGATTGTGGAGTCGATGTCCGTGTCACGGCGGCTTCACCAGTTCCAGTAGCTGACACGTCGGGGTGTCGCCCTTCTCCCATCGAAACGGTCTGAAATGCTGACTCGGGTCGTTCTTCCGCGGCATGCTCGGTCATGGTACCCTCACCATTTTTGTCAAAACCGGTCCTTGTACTTGGGATGTCACTCCTTCCAACTTGTGGTGTTTCCGACGGCGGTAGCATTGTTGACGGTCTTGAGAAATTAGTCAATATATTATTCATGTTCGACATAAAATTTTCCATCTTTTTTTCCATAATATTCAGTCTTGAATTGAAATCATTTCCTTCTTTCTCCTTCAATCTGCTTTTCTTATGATTTCTTCTCGATCTCGACCTTGAACGCGAACGCGCGCGTTTGCCCATTTTTTTTAAATATTTTTTATTTTTTTTATTTTTTTTTAAATTCAATAATCTTTTTTTTTTTTGTAATAGTGGGCTGCTGGGTTTATTAAGATAGCGGAATCCCACTTCTGAATTGTTAGAAGGGTTCCAGGGTTCCACTAAAATAACAAATTCCAAGCGCAATGCAATGTTTTTAATCAAGGCTATTTTTAGAACAGTCTTCGACACGTCCATACGCGTCCGGAGCCGGTTGCTAAGGGGCGTCACCTGGCGGACGATCCGTCTTCTACGAGCGCGTAGACTGTAGCGGTGACGTCACACTACGTCGTAGTCGCTCGTAGCCGTTTTAAAGATGGCGCCGCTCGTCATTCTTTACAATACGTATATTTATCTTATATATATATTTATACTTAGTTTGGGACTAGATGGTGTTGTGTCCAAGAATATGTTTTCGTAATGTTTTTTATTTTCTTGCAGCTAGGACAGAAAATAAATGTTAATTGTGAAAAAATATACTTAATCGTATTTTTCTTTTTTTACAGTAGTCAAAAACGGAAACTGACTGCCGTCAAAGGCAGAAAGAAGGCTAGCGTGACGAAACCAACAGCAACAGGTTGGACTCTGGATTTGGATAGCGACGACGAGCGCCGCCCTCCGCCAAAGAGTCCTTTGATGTCAGCCCTTACCAGGCGTGTTGCAGACGGGGTATTACGGCGTACGGTAGACCTTAAAGGGGATGTATTTGTAGAGTTGAAGGTGTATAATGTTAAAGATATAGAAGGAGTTGCCCCAAAAGATCGTTGGGAACGAGCTGTTGTCTCTTTAAAATACCAAGGTGAATCGGATTCACCAGAGTTTAATACCTTAAAAAAGGTAATTAAATTGTGTAGAGCTCAATTTACGGACGAAGGAACATTCTTCGCCGACAAAAAATCAAAATAAAATAGACTCATTTCCAGCGATGTTTTGGGACAATTCCTTCCAATTTTGATTTTCATTTTAATATTTTAAATTTATTACTTTTTTAATATAGTAATTATTTTTTAGTAAAAAAATATATTTCTATAATATGCACTACATTACTATTTTAATGTTTTAATTTAATTTTAAAGTATTAGCTTAGATTTGCATTAATAAATCAGCGTTTACCTCCTAGGGGTTTAAACATTCTTTCAACAATTTAAGCTTCATTAATAGTAACATAATTAACTATCTTATTACCCAGTTATAAATTAAATTCAGTTTAATTATGTCGAACAAATCTGTATATTGCACAGTATGTGATATATCAATAAAAAATAGAGCATTTTCAGCGCATTTGCGAAGTAATTCTCATAAAAATAATAGCTCTATACAAATTAGTGATGATATTGAGAAAATTAGTAGTGCGTTTCGAAGTCGCATTGCTTCGTATAGAGTACGTGATGTAACATTTAAAGACTCTGACACTAGACCACCTGTTGATTTTCTTAATAGAATAAGACCTCGTGTGCGTGAATTACTTCTTGCTAGATTATCGACTTATATTTCCATAAAAACTAATTTTGAGTTTTTTGCTGAATTCACTCTTCCAAATACTGATACTTCTGAAATAAAATCTTTTAGTACTGAAAACATCGTATTACATAAGAATTTTGATTTTGGTGAGTTATATTCAGAAATAACCAATACCATAGCATCAAATATAGATGACTTTCAGCAAAAAGACAGTGGATGGACTTTTCTGACGAATTTGTACTTGGAAGTGAATATTAACAAGTACAATCCTATCAGAGCATCAAGATATATTGAATTACCTAAATGTATTAAAAACGAGCATGCGTTAATTTAAAAAATAATGATTCTTTCTGTTTTTTGTGGTGCATCGTAGCGGCTTTGTTCCCAGCTAAGAAACATGCTCAAAGAGTATCTTCATATCCGCATTTTAAAAATGTACTCAATACTGATCATATGACATTTCCTGTAGGGATTCCTGATATCAAAATATTTGAGAAAAATAATTGTGATATCAGCGTTAATGTTTATGGTCTATCAAAAAATTCTGATATTGTAGGGCCTTTATATAAAACGGGACGTAAAAAGAAACACCACGTCAATTTGTTAGTGATAGGAAAAAAAGAGTGTGTAGCGGGAGCGATGGCGATGTGCTCGACCGCCACAAAGGGAAGATCTTCCGGCCAGGCTGGGTGTCATGCCTGGGAAACCGCGGCTCCGACAATGTATGTGTCGGAGGTTGTATATATATCTCCATATCGTAGAAACTTCGATAGCGCGATTCAGGATTTCTAAGTGTCGTCGTATATGACGTCATGTGTTCGCATTGTGAACTTTTTCTTCACTCTGTAGTTCTTCTGTATGGCGATAGGTGTCGCCACAGTACTCCCCTCCAGGATCGAAGGTCCGATGAGATGATGATCAGCAGTCTGTGCTTCTCGTTAGCTTGCCCAGTGAGTCGGGCTTGAGTGTGCGTGCTCCAAGTGTCCCAGTGAGTCGGGTGTGAGCGTGCGTGCTTGATGTATCCCAGTGAATCGGGATGAGTGATGTCCCAGTGAGTCGGGATGATGCATGTCCAAGTGAGTCTGGATGAGGAATATCCCAGTGAGTCGGGATGAGGGTTATCCAAGTGAGTCTGGATGAGGAATATCCCAGTGAGTCGGGATGAGGGTTATCCAAGTGAGTCTGGATGAGGAATATCCCAGTGAGTCGGGATGAGGGTTATCCCAGTGAGTCGGGATAAGGGTTATCCCAGTGAGTCGGGATAAGGGGCGCAGGAACAGGTAGCTCGGTGAGTCGGCTGCGATGAACCTGATTTTCCCCGTAGCTGGAGTGCTGTGAGACTGCTGATGATGAGGCTTCAAGTTGAGGAGTGAAGAATGTGATGACGTCAGAGCTGATGAGGAGATATGATGAAGAAGGCTGCTTCCAATCACGTCGGGGTCACCACTGTAGCGGGAGCGATGGAGATGTGCTCGACCGCCACAAAGGGAAGATCTTCCGGCCAGGCTGGGTGTTATGCCTGGGGAACCGCGGCTCCGACAATGTATGTGTCGGAGGTTGTATATATATCTCCATATCGTAGAAACTTCGATAGCGCGATTCAGGATTTCTAAGTGTCGTCGTATATGACGTCATGTGTTCGCATTGTGAACTTTTTCTTCACTCTGTAGTTCTTCTGTATGGCGATAGGTGTCGCCACAAGTGTAAGCATTTTTGTTTAGTGAAAGATCTAGGTAAACTACTCAAAAAGCAATTAACAAAGCATCATGACAAAGTTTTCTTTTGTGATGATTGCCTTAACTTTTTTCACAGTGAAATTAAATTAAACGATCATATTTGTGGTGGAGTAAAAACTGTGCTTCCTGATCCTGGAAGCATTATCCAATTTAAACATTATGAGAGAATGCAATATGTGCCTTTTGTTGTATACGCAGATTTTGAATCTTTACTAGAACCAGCTCCAAGCACGATGAGGTCTAATTCTACTTGCACAACTATACTACAAAAACACTTACCTTCTGCGTTTGCATATTACATTGTTTGTTCATATGATGCTTCACTTAATAAATATGTCACATATCGTGGGCAAGATTGTGTCGAAAAATTTTTGGAAAATCTTCGTAAAGATACTATCAATATTTATAAGATTCTGAAGAAAACTATTCCAATGAAACAATTAACAAAAGAGGAACAGAACACATTCAGTAAATCAAAGTACTGTTTTCTTTGCGATGGGTTATTGTTTGATGATAAAGTTAGGGATCACTGTCATTTAACAGGACAATACCGAGGAGCAGCTCATTCCTATTGCAACTTAAAATATCGTTTACCAAAATTCGTTCCAGTATTTTTTCACAATTTGTCTGGTTATGATAGTCACTTGTTTATACACCTTTTGGGAGAATCACCGGGTAATATACGCGTAATAGCAAAAACTAAAGAAAATTATGTATCATTCACCAAATTTTTTCGAGTAAGTGAAAAAGAATTTGTACCAGTTCGATTTGTAGACTCTTTTAAATTTTTAAGTACCAGCTTAGAAAAACTTGCTGAGACTTTAAATATCAATGATTTTGTTCATTTATCATTTTTTTTTTCCTACAAAAGACCATTTTAACCTTCTAACGCGGAAAGGTCTGTACCCTTATGAGTACATGAATAATTGGGATTGCATGAAGAAAAAAAGCTACCTCCTCGTGATTGTTTTTATAGTACTATGTATGACAGCATTATATCTGAATCAGAATATTCTCACGCACAAAAAATTTAGAGCGTTTTTCGTTTAAAAAATATGGGTGAGTATACTGATTTATATCTGAAGACAGATGTGCTTTTACTCACCGATATTTTTGAAAAATTTCGTAAGATGTGCAGATACACATATCAACTAGACAGTGCTTTTTATCTAACTTCACCATCGCTATCCTTTGATGCAATGTTACTTAAAACAAAAGTCAAATTGGAACTTATGGAAGACTTAGAAATGATTAGAATGATACAGAAAGGCATTCGTGGTGGTGTTTGCCTTTGCTCTAATAGATACTGCGAGGCTAACAATAAATATGTTCCAAACTACAACTCATCTATACCTAATAATTATTTATTATATATTGATTGTAATAATTTATATGGTTATGCAATGTGTTCATATTTACCGCATTCCAATTTTGAGTTTATGGATGATATGGAAATCAGTAATTTAAATATTCTTGAAGTCCCTAATGATTCGGTGTACGGGTATATCTTAGAAGTCGACTTATATTATCCCGAATATCTTCACGATCTTCACAACGATCTTCCATTCTGTCCTCAAAAGTTCGCACCACCTGGATCTAAGATACCCAAATTAATTCCTAATTTGTATGACAAATTTAAGTATGTGATTCATTATGTCCATTTAAAAACATGCATACGACATGGTTTGATATTAAAAAAAAATTCATAGAGTAATTAAGTTTAAACAAAGCCCATTTTTAAAACAGTACATTGATTTAAATACCAAGTTACGACAACAAGCACAATCAACATTCGAGCAAGATTTTTTTAAATTATTAAATAATAGTATTTTTGGAAAGACTTTAGAAAACACAGAAAATAGATTAGATGTTTATTTAGTCAACCAATGGCGCGATACGAATAACGTAACAAAAAAACATTATACCGCAGAACAATTGATATCCAGCCTTAATTTTCACAGTTCTACTGCTTTTACAGAAAATTTTGTTGCTATTCAAATGAAGCGAGATTCAGTGCTGTTAGATAAGCCCATCTATATAGGATTTACAGTTTTAGAAATATCTAAAAATCATATGTATGATTTTCATTACTCCGTAATGAAACCTAAATACGATTCTCATTTGAAATTATGTTACACTGACGCGGATAGTTTCTTATATTCAATAGAAACTGATGATGTGTATAAAGATATAAAAGATCATTTCCAGACTTATTTTGATACCAGTAATTATGATAGAGATAATAAATACGGCATTATTCCCAAAAATAAAAAGATTCCTGGTCTGATGAAGGATGAATTTTCAGGAGTTGTGATAACGGCCTTCGTCGGGTTACGGTCTAAGCTGTATTGTATAAAAACTGAAAATTGTGAACTCAAAAAGGCTAAAGGTATTAGAAAACCTGTTATTGGAAAGCTTCTGTTATTTAAAGCAATAACTTATTTAATGCCTTTTGTCACAACTTATAAATGTGAAGCTGGGTTTTCAACACAAGTTTACCTTAAAAATAAATATAGAAACCGACTTAAAGTGGAATCAGACCTTAGGATATAACTTTCCTCATTTTCCGCAAACTTTAATTATTTAGTAAAAAAATCTGCAGCTCCATAATTTGCACTAAAATTTAGTGACTAAATAGGCGATTCCAAAAATATGTAGTATTAATAAAACATGTTTCCTATTAATAAATGTGTATTATTTTACCTAATAGATCCAGCTTGGATCAAATTACTGCACACAAACCTCCTGCTACACCTAGCTCCAATAGTAGCAGTAAAATTTTAATAAATGGCTCGAACAAAATTAAAAAATATGTTAAATTAAATAAATTTATTAAAAAATCAGAAAATATTGTAAGAAAACATAAAACTAATCATAAAACACTACCTCTAAATCAACAAAAAATAAATCTAAGTAATGAATTAGAATCTTGTCAAAAAATTATTGAAGAACAATCTTTAGAAATTTCAATACTCGAACAAAAACTCACTTCTTTACAGGCATCGCTCGATAGCATGACCACCAAATATAACTCTTCACAAAATGAAATAAAAGAGTATAGTTTAGCAATAGACAATCTGATAGGAATTAGCACATACAACTTAGAAAGGTTTGACTCGCTGACCAGTAAGCACAATCATATTAATGTATGTGTGCCTTCTGTTGTAGGATCTCCCAGTGTTCCATCACAGCAGTTACCAATCTTGTCCCCCCCCACTGATGGAGGTGACCACGAGCATTCTCTAGTGAAGGCTGCGACTACTGACATACAGACACAACAAACAATTGTTCATAAGACAATTGTCCTATCAGACGAAATGGGAAGGGGCTTAGGACTACCTAATTTGATGGTTTGTTAAATGTGATAACATACTAATGTTATCACATTTAACAAACCATCAAATTTGTAATTATTGTAGGCCCGGTGCCAGCTTAACTAGTATACTTGCCAGTATTAAGCATGAGTCACTAGACAAATCTTGTACGATTATTATAGCTTTAGGTAACTCTTGTAATACATCTAAACAAGATCTCATAGATGGCTTCAGACAAATTGTTGAGCTTGGGGCAGGTAAAATAATTATTTGTGCTCTGCCATATATAAACAACAACAAATATAATTTATTAAATAAAAACATATATAATTTGAACTTGCATATTTATAATATGACTTATACTGATAGTAGGATGCTATATCTGGGGTGGGGAGTTGGGATACCTCCACGCGGTCCACCCTGGTAACGTCGGCGAGTAATTCCTTAGTTTCTGGACCCAACTCTGGAATTACTTGCCGACGGCCAAATTCCCGACGCGGTGGGTCTGCTCCCCGTGCTCCTACCTTGGATGGAGTACGTGGGATGCGGACAAATCCGCTCCCCCTTGCATCCGTACTGGTGCTGGGGGTGGAGCGATTGAGGAGACAACCTCGTTAAAAAACAAGAGGTGGAGCCGGCCGCGCTTGTCTCGGCCGGCTGTATGATGAGCGGTGGTGGACTCGTTCGCTCGCTGATCCTCCCCAAAAGCGTCTTCGCCCCGACTGGTGTCCGGGCCTACTCCACCCGTTGATACCGGGGGCGACCTCCGTATGGTGGAACGCGGAGGCCCTGCAGACACTGGGTCTCGCCAACCCAGACACTGCGGGGGGCGTTAAGGGTTGGGTCACATGGGCGAATGAGACCACCCTGGAAGAGGGAGTGCGCGGTGGCGCAAAGTGTCACAGAGTCCACTAAGTACGTAGTGGACGCTGTGGCACTTGGAGTGGCGCAGGAGGCGCGGTGGAGGAAGAAAACCTCGTTAAAAAATTGAAGAAGAGGGGCCGGCGGCTCGCAGAGCCCGGCCAGCGGTCGCACGTTGTTGCGACCGCAGAGATGGAGGGGACCCTTGCCCAGCCGAGACGGCGAGCCGGGGAAGGCCCGTCGTCTTGAGGGGGCAATGGTCCTCGGTGTCGGCAGTGCACCTGGATGCGGTGTGCTGCTGACGGGGCGTTCCGGGGAGAGCGGGTCCGGCCAGTTTAACTTTGGCCGGACGGCCCTGGCGGGGTCGCGGATGTATCACAGTACCCGTGGCCCCGTCACTTAGGGGGCGAGTGGCATCCCGTCAGTTTTTTAGTGGTAAGTCCCACAGTCCCCACCGCATATTCCCCGGGCGGTGGGGCTGCTGCAAAGCATTTTTCTGACGATAATTAAAAAAAAAAAAAAAAAAGGATGCTATATCTAGACACTAATAAATTTATTAGTTATTGTTTTTCGACTGGAGGCAATTTACACCTCCATTATAGATTTAGGATGAGTATTTTAGCATATAATATACAATTTACAAATTATTTTACAAACACAGTCATTAGTATAAGTACTAATGACTTAAAAAACTAGGTTGTAGGACAATGGTAAAACCTTTATCACAATTACATCTTGTTCATCAGAACATACAAGGTTTAACCAGCAAACAACTAGAAATAGAATTGTTTTTGGAATCAAATTATATAGATATTCTATGCGTCACTGAGCATTGATTGATTAATTATCGTAATTCATAATATATTGTACGTGATTTATGTAATTTTGTGACCAAATAATAGATTCTAATAATTGGTGCCGTGATATTTCAACAATAAGTGTAAAAAATCAGACAACGAATTCTGGAGCTCAGCTGTCAACATAATCTCTAACGGAATTCGTTTAAAGTTTTAAATAAGTGAACAAAAACGAACAATTTAACACGGGAAGTATTGTTTATTACTAATTTAATATCTAAGACTAGAAATTCACACACATATAAATAATACATTTACCTTTAATATCATACTTTTACTGAGAAACAAATTTTGACATTACAATATTTGTACCTATATGTATTGTAATTAATTTAATACTAAGAAAGGAGTTTATTTAAATAGCTTCTATTTGTTTATTTAATAATTATTAAATACTTAGAATTAGAATATTTATATTAACATAGTTATTTTTTAACCAAATATAATTTAAAGACACCCACATTAAGGAAAAAAAAAATATATATTTTGTTCTTTATTTACAATTAGTATTTCTATACTTAATCATTAGTTTATTATCCCACCCACATAACTTTCCATTGCACAAATAGAAATATTAACTTGACTAATTATATTTTTCAGTAAATTATAATGGCAATGACTCGCAAAGCCTGTGACTTGGACGCTAAGCTCAAAAATGCACTACTCGAGCTCAAAATTTCCAAGGAAACCTGTAACCAGCTGCTGCAGGAGAGAGATGACAGTGAGGTGGAATTGGAAAAACTAATTGAGAGGAACTCCAATCTAAAACAAGACCTTGCCGACCTCACCACCCAATCGGAGTCTATATGTGCGGATAGGGATCACCTGCAGTCCATCGTGGATACGTATGACCACTGCCGGGACACATATGAAGATGCACTGCAGCGTGTTATAGTCCTTGAAAAAGAACTATCGGAGGCCCACTCTGAGATCAGCGCCCTCCGTATGGAGAAACAATTATGTAGCCACCAGAACACTCTCGACCTGTACTCTGAGTTAGTAGGTAGTTCAGGACATAGGGACTTTGTTAATGATCTTGTAACTGTAGACCTAACTAACACACCCAGCTCAAAATCATCTGTCATAAGCAAATTTAGCAGTTGTAAAAAAATTAAAAAATATGTTAAACTTAACAAATTTATAAGGAAACAAGAAAATACAATTAAAAAACATAAAAACATTGTCAAAAATGTAACTCTAAGAAAAAAATCACTTAATTTATCAGATCAATTAGAATCCTGCAAACAAACCCTTGAAAATAGAGAGTTAGAGATAACAATATTAGAAAATAAATTAAAATCCTTGCAGTCATCTTTGGACTGCATAACTACCAAGTACAATTCATCACAAAATGAAATTAAGGAATATGCTTTGGCACTTGATCACTTGGTTGGGATCAGTAATTACAACCTGGAACGCTTTGAGTCCCTCACACAAAAAGAAAATAGTTTATCTATTCCTTATGTACCTACTACCACCAAATTGGATGTAGGGACCTCCGCTGCAACTGCTACTCTGCCCATACTAAGCAGTGCTTGCTCACCGACTGAGTACAAGTGCCAAGGTGTACCCACACTCCGGAAGACAATCATACTCTCCGATGAGATGGGATCCGGTCTAGGTAATCTAATACTTAACTCCCTGGACCCTTCCCTAGATAAAGTAATCAACTATTGTCAGCCCGGGGCTTGCTTAGAACAACTTGTAGGCAAATTAAAATCAGAAAAAATAGATATGCACACAACAATTATTTTAGCTGTAGGAAATAGTGTCAACATGTCAAGGCAGGGCATTATTGACAGTATGCAGGGCATTAATGATTTTGTTGAGCTGGGTGTGGGGAAATTAATTGTGTGTGCACTACCTTTCTTAAAAAATGTAACCCCTACTAAAAATGATCATATTCATAATTTGAATACGTTATTGTATAATTTGACTTGTCATAGTGACAAAATTTTATTTTTCGACACTAATAGATTTATTAGTAAATGTATATTGACGGAAGGCCATTTACACCTTCCACGTAGGATTAAGTCAAACATTGCTAGATTGTTAGCATTCAATATTTTAAACTCGGCTACTGATAGTACAGCGAAGTTTACACGGAGCACCGTGATTAATATATGTACCGATCACTCTAACTGTACGCCATCTTTAAACTGAATTGTAGGACAACGGCAAAGCGTAATCTTGTTAATCTAGTTCATCAAAACATACGTGGCTTTGCCAGCAAGGAATTAGAGATAGGTCTACTTCTTAAAGAAAATAATATAAATATTCTCTGTTTAACTGAACACTGGTTAAATCAGCATCAATCAAAATGTAGTACTTTTGATAGTTATGTAACTGGTAGCATATTCACTAGAAAAGATGCGATTCACGGTGGATCCTTAATTTTATTAAAACAAAACATTGTGTTTAAAGAACGTAAAGACGTCCTGGGTCTCTCCATCGAACGCTGCGTCGAGTTGTCTTGTGTAGAACTTGAGCGACATATAATAATTTGTGTATATCGGCCGCCGTCATCTAATTACGACACTTTTGAACGTGTAATGGAGGAAGCTTTAAAACGCACTAGCTCCAATAGTAAATCTTTGATTGTTTGTGGTGACTTTAACATTGATTTATTGGTGCCGTCATCTATTGGCGTTCGTTTTGTAAATCTATTCAAATCATTTAACTTATGTAACTTGTTTCTAGAACCAACAAGAGTTACCGAAAACACTGCCACTTGTCTCGATAATATTTTTTGTAATATTGAAATTAGCTCAAAATTATTAATTGACTGTCTCGGCTCCGATCACTATGGTCAACAAATCGCGTTTGAGTGCAAAGAGGTTAATACTGTACACACTGTTACGAGTAGGCCGCTAACTAAAAATCGGAAAGAGTGTTTTAAACAAAATATTAAAAAGCAACTTGCCGGCTTAAATAAATCACATAAGGATCCTAACGCACAGTTTGAGAATTTGTTTAATATTGTTAATGATGAATTTAATAGTGCCTTCCCTGTTAGGACTTCGAAACGTAACAATAAGACAAAATTTTGTGACTGGGCTACACAAGGGATCTATAAGAGTAGGACGAGATTATACGAACTGTATGCAACAAAAAAATACAATAACGATCCGATATTTGTTGATTATGTGAGAAAATACTCTAAAATATTTAAACGCGTATGTATTGCAGCCAAGTCGTTATACTTAAGTCGCAAGATTAACTATGCCTCCAATAAAATCAAAACTACCTGGAATATCATTAATAAAGAAACAGGTAAGGTCAAAAATAACGACTTGTCCTTCTCACTGGAAATTTCAAACAAAATTATAAATTCTGATTCTGAAGTAGCTGAAACATTTCAAAATTTTTTCTCTGAAATTCCTTATAACACTACTAGAACACTAGACTCGTCAGCTACAATGGCAAATACCTTACTCGTTAATAATGTTCCTAAGCCAAATGCCACATTTAGCTTTAACTCAATCTCGGGTGATGTGATTATTAAAACGTTCAAAAATATTAATAAAAAAAAAACAGAAGATATTTGGGGAATATCTGTTCACGTCCTATGCGACATCATAACAATGTTGGCTCCGCAGCTTGCTAATATTTTTAATGATTGCATTGCCAAAGGAGTCTTTCCTGATTTAATGAAATTCAGCAAGTTGGTTCCTTTGCATAAAAATGGCAGTAAAAGTGATCCCAATAATTTCAGGCCTATTTCTATTTTGCCAGCTCTCAGTAAGATATTTGAGAAAGTAATTCTAGACCAACTAGTATCATTTTTCAATCACCACAAATTAATTCATAATCGCCAGTTTGGTTTCACTAAAGGACGTTCTACAACTGACGCAGCAGCTACTCTGGTCAGATCTATCTTTGATGCCTGGGAAGTGAATATGAATGCTTATGGCATTTTTTGCGATTTATCCAAGGCATTCGACTGCGTCAATCACGAAATATTACTCGAGAAACTTAAATTTTATGGAGTTGATAATTTGTCACTTACTCTAGTCTCGTCCTACCTTAACGATCGAACACAGAAAGTACAGATTAATAAAGCTCTATCATCTGGCGCAACACTAAAGATGGGCGTGCCGCAAGGATCGATTTTAGGTCCATTTCTCTTTCTCGTGTACATTAACGATCTCCCTTATCTAGCCCAGGATAAGTGTGACATGGTTCTGTTTGACGACGATACGTCACTAATTTTTAAAACTGATAGAAAACTAGATAACATGAATCTTATAAATGACACTTTATCACTTATACAAAACTGGTTCAGCACAAATAATCTAGCGTTAAACTCAAACAAAACGAAATGTGTCAAATTTACTTTACCGAATGTTAGTGTGGATTCTAATCAAATAATGCTTAACGGTATCGGTCTTGAGGTAGTGAAGTCGACTGTTTTCTTAGGTATCGAGCTAGATCATAGGCTGCAATGGCATCCACATATTAAAACCTTGTCAGGCAAGCTTAGCGCTGCTGCATATGCTGTTAGAAAAGTAAGACAACTTACTGATGTGGAAACTGCCAGATTAGTTTATTTTAGTTACTTTCACAGCTTAATGTCCTATGGCATACTACTTTGGGGTAGGGCAGCTGATATCGAGTCGATATTTGTACTACAAAAAAGAGTAGTTCGATTTATTTACAATCTAGGTTATCGCGACTCACTTAGAGACGTATTTAAGGATATCAACATTCTTACTGTAGCCTCACAATACATTTATACTACCATAATGTTTGTGAGGAAATACTTACACCAATACAAAAGGTTAGAGGAGGTCCATCAGTTTAACACTCGCAACAAAAATAAGCTAGTAGGTCTCAAATGCAGATTGTCTAAAGTGAACAAATCTTTTGTAGCTCAAGGAGTACGTTTCTATAACAAAATACCGAATGAAATTTTAAACCTGCCTTTGATCCAATTTAAGTCATTAATTAATTGATCACTATTGCATAAAGGCTACTATACCATTAACGAATTTATCAATGATAAGAATGCGTGGACTTTAATATGTAAAACGACACAAGACACTCGACAAGAGCGTCCCCAGGCGTCAAGTGCGCTGTAAACTATTGTGCGTTCATTTTATTTTTTACATTTTTTATTGTTTTTTTTTTTTTAGTTCCAGACTATACATATATTGTACACGCGTCGAAGTGTTGTCCACAATGGTGATGGACATTTTACTAATACATAGATTATATATTTGGGACAAAGTCTGATAGGGTTGAGTATGTCATGCTCGCTTAAATGTCCAAACTGGTGGTGGCGTCGGGAGTCGGGTCGCTGAGTTCCCTCTAATATGGTTGAGCACAGCGATGGCTGACTCTCGCGTCAACTCGTGAACGGGTGCTGCCTGGGGGGACTGGTCTGCTCACTCTTGTCAGTACTGACTTTTTTTATTTTATTGTAGATTTAAGACTTGTTCATTCCACACCATTGTGTATAACATTCCGCGTATTCTTCTTATAAATTTTTATGTACTTATACCTACACTAGCTTCCGCCCGCGGCTTCGCCCGCGTGGCCTAGTAACAATTAGCATATCTTTCTTCAGAAACAAATTCCGGTCCGGCACGGCCCGGTACGGTACGGTTTCATCCGGTCCGATCAGGTCCGGTCGATCCGGTCCGGTCCGGTCCGGTCCGATCGGTCCGGTCCTTATAAGGACCCTACATGACAAATTTGGCATCTCTAGACCCAGCGGTTTAGGCTGTGCGTCCCCTCTCAACTTCGTTTGCGTATATCTCGCTTTCCCGTGAGAATTTTGAAAAATCCTTTCTTAGTACATCCCTAGACGTCGTAAGGACCCTACATGACAAATTTGGCATCTCTAGACCCAGCGGTTTAGGCTGTGCGTCTCCTCTCAACTTCGTTTGCGTATATCTCGATTTCCCGTAGGTATTTTGAAAAATCCTTTCTTAGTACACCCCTAGACGTCGTAAGGAACCTACAGTCCAAATTTGGAGTCTCTAGACCCAACGGTTTGGGCTGTGCGTTGATATATAGTTAAGTCAGTCAGTCAGGACTTTGAATTTTATATATATAGATGATTATTGTATGCTCTCGAATCCATGAGAATGAGACTTCTATTTAGTGGGATATATAACATATCTGTGAATTAAGTAAATAGATTTTAGGTAAGTCTTTGAGAGTTGGTTTGAAAGAGTTAGTTAGGAAAGAAACATACTTTTATATAAGGTAATTTAATAATAAAAATTATTAAATTTTTTATTACCGGGTGGTTCCCTCCAGACCGAACAGGTCTGATCCGTTCCGGTCCGGTCCGGTCCGTTCCGGTTCGGTCCGGTCCGGTCCGGTTGGTCTGGACCTTATAAGGACCCTACATGTCAAATTTGGCATCTCTAGACCCAGCTGTTTGGGCTGTGCGTCCCCTCGCAACTTCGTATGCGTATATCTCGCTTTCCCGTGGGAATTTTGAAAAATCCTTTCTTAGTACATTCTTAGACGTCGTAAGGAACCCACATGCTAAATTTGGAATCTCTAGACATAGCGGTTTGGGCTGTGGGTGGATATACCCTCGCAACTTCGTTTGCGTATATCTCGGTTTCCCGTAGGAATTTTGAAAAATCCTTTCTTAGTACACCCCTAGACGTCGTAAGGAACCTACGGTCCAAATTTGGAATCTCTAGACCCACCGGTTTGGGCTGTGCGTTGATATATAGTTAAGTCAGTCAGTCAGGACTTTGAATTTTATATATATAGATGATTATTGTATGCTCTCGAATCCATGAGAATGAGACCTCTATTTAGTGGGATATATAACATATCTGTGAATTAAGTAAATAGATTTTAGGTAAGTCTTTGAGAGTTGGTTTGAAAGAGTTAGTTAGGAAAGAAACATACTTTTATATAAGGTAATTTAATAATAAAAATTATTAAATTTTTTATTACCGGGTGGTTCCCTCCAGACCGAACAGGTCTGATCCGTTCCGGTCCGGTCCGGTCCGTTCCGGTTCGGTCCGGTCCGGTCCGGTTGGTCTGGACCTTATAAGGACCCTACATGTCAAATTTGGCATCTCTAGACCCAGCTGTTTGGGCTGTGCGTCCCCTCGCAACTTCGTATGCGTATATCTCGCTTTCCCGTGGGAATTTTGAAAAATCCTTTCTTTGTACATTCTTAGACGTCGTAAGGAACCCACATGCTAAATTTGGAATCTCTAGACATAGCGGTTTGGGCTGTGGGTGGATATACCCTCGCAACTTCGTTTGCGTATATCTCGGTTTCCCGTAGGAATTTTGAAAAATCCTTTCTTAGTACACCCCTAGACGTCGTAAGGAACCTACGGTCCAAATTTGGAATCTCTAGACCCACCGGTTTGGGCTGTGCGTTGATATATAGTTAAGTCAGTCAGTCAGGACTTTGAATTTTATATATATAGATGAAAAAAAAACCGGTCCGGTCCGGTTCGATCCGGTCCGGCACGACCCGGTACGGTGCGGTTCCTTCCAGACCGATCAGGTCTGATACGTTCCGATCCGGTCCGGTCCGGTCGGTCTGGACCTTATAAGGACCCTACATGTCAAATTTGGCATCTCTAGACCCAGCGGTTTGGGCTGTGCGTCTCCTCGCAATTTCGTATGCGTATATCTCGCTTTCCCGTGGGAATTTTGGAAAATCCTTTCTTAGTACATCCCTAGACGTCGTAAGGAACCTACATGCCAAATTTGGAATCTCTAGACGCAGCGGTTTTGGCTGTGCGTTGATACACCCTCGCAACTTCGTTTGCGTATATCTCGGTTTCCCGTAGGAATTTTGAAAAATCCTTTCTTAGTACACCCCTAGACGTCGTAATAGTAGAAGACGGTAGTGCGATGATTGTGCACTTTGGTATAGAAGCATGAAATTTCTACCATGGATAGAGTGTCCCACGGTGATTGTTTTAAGATGTGGAGGGAAGTCAGATTCTTCCTCTGTGAGTGGGGGGAGGGGGGCAAAGGGGGTGAATTCCACGTCTTGATGATTATTTTTTTACTGATCCGTTAATGTTACTAGGGCTTGTATGGTGTCGTTTTCATATAAACCGAATACAAGGAATTCATTTTTAACAATAAAAATGTATGGTCCCATACAAAAAAATTAAAAATACTGCCAAAAAGTAAAAAGTTCCGCTACGTTTTTTTTGTAAGCACGTTATTTTTACTTTCAAATCTTAATTATTATGATATTAAAAAAATACTGTGTTATAGCTTATTTAATGTAGTTTACAAATATATATAATTGTAGTATACTTTTCATACAAAAACTATTTAAAAAAAAAGAAGAACGTGCAAATTCCAGAATATGCGCGCGGTGATTCAGTGAGATGTAGGTACGCGTAGCGACAAATTTTCATAATGTACTATGGTCATTTGTTATAAATATTTATAGCAATGCTACTAGCCATTATGCGACGTAGTTTTAATGTAATCAAATGTAAGAAATGTGTTTTTATTGCTTCCACGGAAAAAAACATTTAATAATTTTGACATAGAGAAGGTTACTAATAAAACGTCAGAAATAAAAGTAAAATGATGTTTAACCAGCAGTCACCAGTACAAAAGCAAAGTGCTGTACATTTGAGTGCAGCTTTGTTACATTTGCATCTTCCAGTACACCCTTTTTTAACGCTGCACCTAATTAACTCAGCACATAAAGTTGCTACTTCAAGTAGCGTTGTCCAGACTGGCTGCCATTCGTTCGAATCTTTAATCCAACCCCAGTTAGATGGTTCAGGAATATCTGGAACTTTTGTTAAAGATTGCATCCAAATGTAAGCCTGATAAGAAGCGCGTTTTATATATTGCTAGAGTGCCTTTTTTGTGGGGGGGTATGTTCTCTATGGCTCGGGATTTTTGCAACTTCGATTCAATGTGTCGCGTATATTTCTTTTTCTCCTGCTTGTAAAGAACAAGTTGTTGTGATAAAAATAAAAACAATTCGGTCTTGTTCTCATTCACTGAAAGGAAACTCTTCCAGTTCTTAGGCGTCGCATGCGTGGGAAGCCACTCTTTTCCTTGTGCCTTTTTCTCGTAAAGCAGCTTTAAAGCTCAACTCAAACAACTTGCGCCGATACTAGCTATCGGCGCAAGTTGTTTGAGTTGAGCTTTAAAGCTGCTTTACGATAGATAGAATGATGTTTTCACGATGAAGCTGACTGAATGTTTTACATTTAGCTGATGCAGTAAAGAAAGGATTTAGCAGAGTGACAATACGCACCGTCTGTAGACACAGATGTATTAGTACTGGCTGTGGCATTCTTCAGAAAGTTATCTTTATCTGAACTATGGGTTGCATTTGGCGTTGCCTCCAGTTTCCGCAAGACCTGGTAGCGTCAATGAGTTTGTCATAATGTGAGTACGTTCCCGTCTTTCATGCGTTCGCAGTAGGGTGTGATACGGAGTTCTTTGCTGGTAGAGGGAAAAAACAGCATGGGAAATATGGCGATCTTTTCCAGAAGTAAACAGCGCCTTTGAAGAAATGATGACAATGCCACAACAAATAAGCGACGACTCATTGAAAGATTTGTGGTTTTTTTAATGTATGACAACAATAGTGAAATGCTGACTGTAAATGAAGCCAGAAAAAAACTCTTTACCCAAAAATCCTGAGCCATAGAGGACAAAAGCGACACTTCAGCAATATATAAAACGCGCTTCCTATCAGGCTTACATTTGGATGCAATCTTTAACAAAAGTTCCAGATATTCCTGAACCATCTAACTGGGGTTGGATTAAAAATTCGAACGAATGGCAGCCAGTCTGGACAACACTATCCCCACTATCACTATGTTAATTACGTGCAGTGCAGCGTTAAAAAAGGGTGTACTGGAAGATGCAAATGTAACAAAGCTGCACTCAAATGTACAGCACTTTGCTTTTGTACTGGTGACTGCTGGTTAAACGTCATTTTACTTTTATTTCTGACTAGCTTCTGCCCGCGGCTTCGCCCGCGTGGCCTAGTAACAATTAGCATATTTTTCTTCAGAAACAAATTCCGGTCCTGCACGGCCGGTACAGTACGGTTCCATCCGGTCCGGTCGGTCCGGTCAGTCCGGGCCGGTCTGGTCGGTCCGGTCCTGATATGGAACCTACATGCCAATTAGCATATTTTTCTACAGAAAAAAAAACCGGTCCGGTCCGGCACGCCCCGGTACGGTGCGGTCCCTTCCGGACCGATCAGGTCTGATCCGTTCCGGTCCGGTCCGGTCCTTATATGGACCCTACATGACAAATTTGGCATCTCTAGACCCAGCGGTTTCGGCTGTGCGTCCTCTCGCAACTACGTTTGCGCATATCTCGCTTTCCCGTGGGATTTTGAAAAATCCTTTCTTTGTACACCCCTAGACGTCGCCGTCGTAAGGAACCTACAGTCCAAATTTGGAATCTCTAGACCCACCGGTTTGGGCTGTGCGTTGATATATGTATAGTTATGTCAGTCAGGACTTTGAATTTTATATATATATATATATATATATATATAGTCCGGTCCGATCAGGTCCAGTCGGTCCGCTCCGGTCCGGTCGGTTCGGTCCTGATAAGGTACCTACATACCAATTAACATATTTCTTCAGAAAAAAAAATCGGTGCGATCCGGTTCGGTCCGGTCCGGCACGGACTCGGTACGGTGCGGTTCCTTCCGGACCGATCAGGTCTGATCCGTTCCGGTCCGGTCCGGTCCGTTCCGGTCCGGTCCGATCCGGTCCGGTCCGGTCGGTCCGGACCTTGTAATGACCCTACATGCCAAATTTGGCATCTCTAGACCCAACAGTTTGGGCTGTGCGTCCTCTCGCAATTTCGTTTGCGTATATCTCGCTTTCCCGTGGGAATTTTGAAAAATCCTTTCTTAGTACATCCCTAGACATCCTAAGGAACCTACATGCCAAATTTGGAATCTCTAGACCCAGCGGTTTGGGCTGTGCGTTGATATACCCTCGCAACTTCGTTTGCGTATATCTCAGATTCACGTGAGAATTTTGAAAAGAAACATACACTAAATGTTAAGTTGAGCAAATCGCCACATATTAGTGAAAACCGCATCCAAATCGGTTCTGCCGTTTCTGAGATTAGCGTGTGCAAACATACATACAAACATACAAACAGACGGACAAAAAAAACGGTCCGGTCCGGTTCGGTCCGGTCCGGCACGGACTCGGTATGGTGCGGTTCCTTCCGGACCGATCAGGTCTGATCCGTTCCGGTCCGGTCCGGTCCGGTCCGGTCCGGTCCGGTCCGGTCTGGTCGGTCCGGACCATATAAGGACCCTACATGCCAAATTTGGCATCTCTAGACCCAACGGTTTGGTTTGTGCGTCCTCTTGCAACTTCGTTTGCGTATATCTCGCTTTTCCGTGGGAATTTTGAAAAATCCTTTCTTTGTATATCCCTAGACGTCGTAAGTAACCTACATGCCAAATTTGGAATCTCTAGACCCAGCGGTTTGGGCTGTGCGTTGATATACCCTCGCAACTTCGTTTGCGTATATCTCGGATTCCCGTGGGAATTTTAAAAAGAAACATACACTAAATGTTAAGTTGAGCAAATCACCACATATTAGTGAAAACCGCATCCAAATCGGTTCAGCCGTTTCTGAGATTAGCGTGTGCAAACATACATACAAACATACAAACAGACGGACAAAAAAACCGGTCCGGTCCGGTTCGGTCCGGTCCGGCACGGACTCGGAACGGTGCGGTTCCTTCCGGATCGATCAGGTCTGATCCATTCCGGTGCGGTCCGGTCCGGTCCGTTCCGGTCCGGTCCGGTCCGGTCCGTCGGTCCGGACCTTATAAGGACCCTACATGTCAAATTTCGCATCTCTAGACCCAGCGGTTTGGGCTGTGCGTCCCCTCGCAACTTTGTATGCGTATATCTCGCTTTCCCGTGGGAATTTTGAAAAATCCTTTCTTAGTACATCCCTAGATGTCGTAAGGAACCTACATGCCAAATTTGGAATCTCTAGACCCAGCGGTTTGGGCTGTGCGTTGATATACCCTCGCAACTTCGTTTGCGTATATCTCGGATTCCCGTGGGAATTTTGAAAAGAAACATACACTAAATGTTAAGTTGAGCAAATCGCCACATATTAGTGAAAACCGCATCCAAATCGGTTCAGCCGTTTCCGAGATTAGCGTGTACAAACATACATACAAACATCCAAACATACAAACATCCAAACATACAAACATACAAACAGACGGACAAAATTTTACGAAATTCTTGTTCTATTGCTTATTCTTCATCGCCCTAAACAATTTTTTTGGAAATATATTCAATGTACAGACAAACTTTTTTTACACTTTTATTATATTATAGATGTTTTATTAGTAACCTTCTCTAAGTCAAAATTATTAAATGTTTTTCTCCGTGGAAGCAATAAAAACGCATTTCTTTCATTTGTTTACATTAAAACTATGTCGCAAAATGGCTAGTAGCATTGCTATAAAATATTAATAACAAATGACTATAGTACATTATGAAAATTTGTCGCTACGCGTACCTACATCTCACCTAATCACCGCGCGCATCTTCTGGAATTTGCACGTTCTTCTTTTTTTTTAAATAGTTTTTGTATGACAAGTGTACTACAATTATATATATTTGTAAACTACATTAAATAAGCTTTATCACAGTATTTTTTAATATCATAATAATTAAGATTTGAAAGTAAAAAAACGTGCTAACAAAAAAAAAGTAGCGGCACTTTTCACTTTTTGGCAGTATTTTTAATTTTTTTGTATGGGACCATACATTTTTATTGTTAAAAATGAATTCCTTGTATTCGGTTTATATGAAAACGACACCATACAAGCCCTAGTAACATTAACGGATCAGTAAAAAAATAATCATCAAGACGTGGAATTCATCCCCTTTGCCCCCCTCCCCCCACTCACAGAGGAAGAATCTGACTTCCCTCCACATCTTAAAACGATCATTGTGAGACACTCTATCCATGGTAGAAATTTCATGCTTCTATACCAAAGTGCACAATAAGGCTCAAATATGGCACAACCGTCTTCTACTATAAGGAACCTACAGTCCAAATTTGGAGTCTCTAGACCCACCGGTTTGGGCTGTGCGTTGATATATAGTTAAGTCAGTCAGTCAGGACTTTGAATTTTATATATATAGATTGTAACTAATGAGTGGAAAAAAAAGGAAAAAAAAAAAAAGTACAAAATGACAAAAAAGGCCGTAACCGGTTTTCTTTCGCCATTTCTTTTTACCGGTTGCCATTTTGCTTGTGTCCGAAATGGTGGTAGTATACAGGGTGTTTGGTGCATCGTGTGCCAAAATAATTTGGCGGATAGAAGGGATCATTTCCTATATATTCAGCCCCCATAACACATTCCATGCCAGGCGGTTACTTTTATATTAATTTTTGTAGTCATTTCACCAAAAAAGCCAAATTACTACATTTAAACTCAATTTAAAAAAAAACTATTAGGCGTAGCCTCAAAGTAAAAGTTTTGTTTTGACGTGCATTGATGTAGGGTTGTATCAAATCCAAATTTACTGACAAATGTCATCTAGTTTTTTTTAAATTCACCTTTGAAGTTTTCCGAAGAGATAAAAATGGACTGAACATTCAAGTTTACTCGGCTATAAAAAATAAAAATAAAAAGATAGCGATCTTCGGATTTTATCAAAACTTCTTTAGTCTGTCCCCATTCAAACGGTATACTAATCTTGTGTAAATAATAACAACAACTTCACTAATTCGTTAAATTTGTGCATTGATTCTACTCGGGCTGATATTCAAATTTTGAGGTTTGAACCTATTTTTTGTATGAACAATAAGTTCAAAGCAGGTAAAAACTGTTGTCTCGCCCTTGCAACGTAAAATCCGTCTCCTTTCTCTTTCTGGCATGGGGAAAACTCCAAATTAAAGTGACGGAGCGGGCGGAGACGCGTCCCTAGTCGAGATTTGACCATCTCTGCTGCCTAACGTGTGTGTTCACCGCGATCCTTTTGTTCTGTTAATGTTATCAGTTGAGTTTTTGTTAAGTTTTGTTTTTCGTTATTGTTTTTGACTTTTGTTACTGTTGACTTGTTGTTGTTATGGCGAGATTCTCCAATGAAGAGTACGCGGATATTGTTATGGCATATGGAGAGAGCCATGGTGTTGCTCGTGAAGCGCAACAAATTTACCAAGAACGCTTTCCAAATAGACGCGTACCTGGCCGCCGCGTGTTTCAAGACACCTATCGACGCATACGCGAGGGCCGTTTATTTACAAATGAACCAAGGGGTCACGTTGTGCGGCACAATGTCGAGGTCGACGAGAGAATTTTGACTCTTTTCGAAGAAGACCCTACCAGAAGCATTAGGAATGTGTCGGCATTGCTTGGCGTTTCCATCTGGAAAGTATGGAGAGTACTTCGCCACAACGAAAAACATGCATTCCATTACACCCCAGTGCAAGGTATGTAACATTTAACAGATCTACAGGCGTCAGTTTTAAGCCATCGATATAAGTAAACACACAAAGAAGTTTATACCTGTTATTGTCTATCTTGAAGCAGTTATGGACGGCAGTATTGTCCGACTTACTTTACTTAATCTAAAGCCCTTTAACCTGTGCGTGCTTTGTTTGTTGCCGCCTTTGTTTCATAAATAGTAACTGTGACGTCACTTCTCCAGGTAGTAGAAAATATTCGCTATGTTAGCAGCGAGGCCGGCGAGTAATGCATTATTATTCTTACGCGTTTTTTTTACTTGTTACAGGTCTCGAAAATAATGATTTTGATAGACGAGTTCAATTTTGTCGATTTTTGCTGCACGCCGAAGTGGATGACCTTGATTATTTAAAAAGGATTCTATGGACAGATGAATCAAAGTTCACGCATGAAGGGATTCTTAATTTACATAATTTACACCACTGGGCACCGAAAGTTTCTAATCCCCGAGTAAAACGGCAAAAATCATTCCAAAGAAAATTTAGTCTTAACGTTTGGGCTGGAGTAATAGGGGATCAAGTGATCGGGCCACACTTCCTGCCCAACAATCTAAACGGAGATAATTACTTGGAGTTTCTACAAAACGATTTGCCCGAACTACTAGCAGAAGTGCCTTTTAATGAAGATGAAGCCATCATATTCCAAAATGACGGCTGTCCTGCACACTGGCGACTCACTGTAAGGGAATACCTGGACAATGTTTTTCCCAACTCATGGATAGGAAGAGATGGCCCTATACAGTGGCCTCCACGTTCCCCAGACCTAACTCCGTTAGATTTTTACGTCTGGGGACGAGCAAAAGAACTGATATACGAAACGGAAGTCCAAACAATAGAAGAACTACGTCGACGAATTGAAGACGCTTTTGAAGTAATAAAAAGAGAAATAAGGCTGCATACGACAACAGTCGAAATAAGAAAGAGATGTCGTGCGTGTATTCGCAACCGAGGCGGACATTTTGAACAAAATTTGTGATGTAGTAATAAATGATCAAAATAATAATTTTTGTCTTTAATTTCTAGAAGACCCCATTGAAAAACGATAGGGAAACACTTTTTACATTGCAAAAGACGAATGATAATTTTAACCTGTAGGTATTTAACGTGCTATTCATACAAAAAAGGGGCTATAAACACGAATTTCGCAAATCAGTCCGAGTAGAGTCAATGCACAAATTTAACGAATTAGTGAAGTTAATATTATTATTTAAACAAGATTAGTATACCGTTTGAATAAGGACAGACTAAAGAAGTTTTGATAAAATCCGAAGATCGCTATCTTTTTTTTTTAATTTTTTTATAGCCGTGTAAACTTGAATGTTCAGTCCATTTTTATCTCTTCAGAAAACTTCAAAGCTGAAATTTTAAAAAACTAGATGACATTTGTCAGTAAATTTGGATTTGATACAACCCTACATCAATGCACGTCAAAACAAAACTTTTACTTTGAGGCTACGCCTAATAGTTTTTTTTTAAATTGAGTTTAAATGTAGTAATTTGGCTTTTTTGGTGACATGACTACAAAAATTAATATAAAAGTAACCGCCTGGCATGGAATGTGTTATGGGGGCTGAATATATAGGAAATGATCCCTTCTATCCGCCAAATTATTTTGGCACACGATGCACCAAACACCCTGTATAACGTAGTTTATTTTTTTTATTTAAACAAGTTGTAAATGACAAGAAAAAGTGCCTGTGAAGGTCTAATTTCTGAAATAAACGATTTCATTTCATTTCATTTCATTTCATTGGCTTAATAAAAATCAATTAATTAATATAAGCAATCACGTTCTAGCTAGTGCGTTCATCAGGAAAAGGGCTATACACGGAGGATCTTGCATTTTACTAAAAAATAATATTTCATATAAGGAACGTAAAGATATTGCCTCTCTTTCTATTGAGCGCATTATTGAAATATCATGTGTCGATCTTGCTGAATATATAATTATATGTGTATATCGACCGCCATCTGCGAATTATGATGAATTTGAAAATTGCATGGAAGAGGCTTTAAAGCGTGCTACTAAGGTTAGCAAACCTGTAGTGGTATGTGGTGACTTTAATGTAGATATTTTGGTTTCGTCAACGAACAGCATGAGGCTCTTAAACTTGTTTAAATCGTTTAATTTGAAAAATGTATTCCTTGAGCCAACTAGAATACTTCTGCCACCTGTCTTGATAACATCTTTTGTAACTGTGCAGTCACTGGTGAGAAAATAATAAACTGTTTGGGATCGGACCATTGTGGTCAACAAATCTCTTTATTTGACAAATGTATTACTGAAAATAAGATTGGATCTTTTAGAATAATTTCTCAATCACGCAAAGATAAGTTCAGAAGTAACGTTAAAGAAAAAACTGATATTCCTTCGGTAACTTCAAATGATCCTAACCATTTATTTAAAAATTTATTCGATCTTATCAGTAGGGAATTTAATGACACATTCCCAATTAAAAAAGTTATAATTCGCGATAAAATGAAATTTTGTGACTGGGCAACGACGGGTATATATATTAGTAGAAGAAATCTTTATGATTTATACGATCAGCGTCAATATAATCCTAGTCCACAATTTGATAAATATGTGAAGGATTATTCTAAAACATTTAAACTCGTGTGCACGGCCGCTAAGGCGCTTCATTTAAGTAAAAAGATCAAAAACTCCACTAACAAAACAAAAACTACGTGGAATATTATTAACAACGAAACCGGCAAGTCAAAGCGGAGCACTAATAAGTACTCGCTCCTTATTAATAACCATATTGTTTCCGCTGATGATGAGGTAGCTACAAACGACTAAATTCTTGAACTCTTCCCACACACTTGCGGATGAAATTCTTAGGTCGAACGTTCCCGAGCCTACAACAAGTTTTTCGTTTAATTTTATAAATGCTGAAACAATCCTCAAAACTTTTAAATCTCTGAACATCAAAAAGTCAGAGGATATATGGGGAATATCTGTAGCTATCTTAAGTAATATTATAGATATCATAACACCACATTTGGCTTTAATTTTCAATGAATGTATTTCAGCTGGCATTTTTCCTGATTTAATGAAAGTTAGTAAAATCATACCACTTTTCAAGAAAGGGTGTAGTAAGGATCCTAATAATTTTAGGCCAATATCTATTTTGCCAGCCCTCAGTAAAATTTTTGAAAAAATAATACTTGACCAACTACTACCCTATTTTCAAAATAATCGGTTGCTTCACCCGCGTCAGTATGGTTTCACTAAAGGTAAATCCACAACGGATGCAGCTGCCATGTTATTTAAAGTTATCGTGGAAGCTTGGGAGGAAAGCATGAACGCTGTTGGTGTTTTCTGCGATCTTTCCAAGGCTTTTGACTGCGTTGATCACAAGACCTTAGTTAAGAAGTTAAAATTCTATGGCTTGGACAGTTATTCAATCAGTGTCATGTCCTCCTACCTTAACGCCAGAATTCAGAAAGTGAGAGTAAATAAAGCGACCTCTGCAGGCTGTCCTACTAGTATAGGCGTTCCCCAGGGCCCAATTCTGGGCCCTTTTCTCTTTTTAGTCTATATTAATGACTTGCCTTATGTAACTCATAATTTATGCGACACTATTTTATTTGCAGACGACACTTCTTTGATTTTTAAAGTAGACAGAAAAAATTCTAATGTCGATAACATTAACAAGACGCTGTCTCTTCTACTACAATGGTTCACTGTAAATAATCTGGTACTGAACGCCAATAAAACCAAATGCATAGCCTTTACACTCCCGAATGCAACCCAAGCTATTAGTCAGTCATCAGTCGTTATTAACGATGAAAAGTTAGAAATGGTTGAAACGACTACTTTTCTGGGCATTGTACTTGACAGTAAACTACAATGGCATCATCATATAAAAACCCTAGCAGGTAAACTTAGTGCGGCTGCTTTCGCTGTTAGGAAAATTCGACTGTTCACCAATGTCGACACGGCACGACTAGTTTATTTTAGTTATTTTCATAGTTTGCTGTCGTACGGCATTCTACTCTGGGGTAAAGCAGCGGAAATCGATACGATTTTCGTGCTGCAGAAACGTGCAGTGCGTTCTATTTATAAACTTGGTTACCGGGTGTCTCTACGCGAGTTTTTTAAAGCCACCAATATCCTCACGGTGGCATCACAGTGCATTTTTGACAGCATCATGTTTGTTCGTAAAAACATTCATGATTATAACCAGGTGTGCGATGTTCATAGTTTTAATACGCGTAATAAGAACAAATTAGCTGTTCCTAAATTTAGGCTGAGAAAAGCGGGAAAGTCTTTTATTATTCAAGGCTTGCGTATGTATAATAAAATTCCCGATTACATTAAAAACCTCTCCAATAATAGCTTCAAATTAAATGTTAAAAAATTCTTAATCAGTAAAGCCTATTACACTATTAATGAGTATTTAAATGAAAAGTCTCCATGGCCCCTATGCGAAAATGAAATGCTCAAACTTGTCATTAAAAGCCAGTCAATGTTCGATAAACTCCATAAATAATAAATGTTCGTTATCATATTTTTTCTCATAATATCAATGGACACACGTCGTGGTGTCATCTAAATAGTGCTGCATTTTCATTATACTACTTTTAATTCTTTTTGACGGGGTTGTTTTTGTGAATGGGCTCTTCCGGGATTACGGTCGCATCGGGAGTAGGGTCGCTGTGTTCCCTCCAATATTGTTCATAATATTGTTGATGGTGAGCTCAGTGATGGAGGCTGGCGGGCCGACTCTCAGTTGTGGTTGTCATCTTGGACATCTTGGACTGGTCTGCTCGCTTTATTAACATCTACATATTCGACATATTTAGGATTTGACCATAGCGCTATTTGGATCGACATCCCGCGTTTTGAGCTTGATTTCTGTATGTACCTGGATCTGTATTTTATTTATTCTTATAAATGTACTTATACATTGTAACAAAAGAGTGAAAGGAAAAAAAATTGCTAAATGACAAAAAAGGCCGTAACCGGGTTTCTTTCGCCATTTCTTTTACCGGTGGCCATTTTGCTTGTGTCCGAAATGGTGGTAGTATATAACGTAGTTTATTCTCTTTATACATATATACAAATTGTAACTGACAAGAAAAAGTGCCTGTGAAGGTCTAATTTCTGAAATAAACGATTTCATTTCATTTCATTTCATTTCATTTCATTTCATTGGGTTTAAAAGTATTAGGTGGGTCACGAAGGGGCAGTGTGAAAATTACCGGCCCGTGGCAGATACATCCTTCTATAATAAGCTTAACTCGACTACATGAAGACTATTTGTTACTAAGTAATTACTTAATTAAGTCATTACTTGAGGCTAGAATACAGTACCAAATCTAATTCTATAGTCAAGTAATGTATGTTACTTAATTTGCTCCAAGCTTGATAGTTCTTTCTTACTGGCAACACTCCGTTGCTGCGTTTCGTTACATGAGAAGGCAAACGTCGGGTCTAGATTGTTTCCACATAGAATTGCATAGATTAAGTTAATATTACATTAATCATATTTTCCAATGTAATTCTGATAAGATTATCGTTAACTTTTTTTTAACGTTTAGATAAACTAACTTTCTTTAAACAAAAAGGAATGTTAGTGGAAATGAGACGATATAATCCCTTGAAATTAAGGTGTTCATTTTTTAAACTTGGTTTAGTTACAGAATATTTTTAACTTTATATCATTATTAGTCAGTCTCTTGATTGTCAGGCTATTTGTGTTTGTATTATTTTTGTAAATTCATATAAAATATATTTTTTATCATGTCTGAAAAAGACAGAAAAAACCGTTCTCGAGTTTGGAAAAAGACGTATGCCTAAACATAATCCAAAAGTATGATGCCATTTTCACCTTGAAACAGACGAATGCTACAAGTGCTATAAAAAAGAAGCAAGCATGGGAGAAAATAGCGCAGGGATTTAATAACTCCTCTCTCTATTGTTACTCAAAAGGTAAGGATAATGTATTTTATTACATTATTAATAGACATTATACAAAATTTCTTTGTCCAGCATGGTCTTTTTGCCATAGGTACTTTGCTATTATTATATATATTTTTTATGTTTTTAGGCGTCTACGAAACAATTAATAAAATTATGGTACAATAAGAAAGCAAAAGCAATATTTCATTACAAGTTTGCGTAAAAAGAAAAGCATGCAACTGTCATGTCAAGTCAACACAACATGGCAATGGCATTTGTTTCAAATTCTATTTCATTGTCGGGTTGATTTTTATTTTGTTTGTTAATTAAAGTGCTTTGTGGCAAGAAAATGAGTGAAATTGAGAGGAATAATCCTTTTTCGTCACTAGAAAAGGATTTATTTTTAAATATAATTCAAAAATACGAGGAGATACTGTCGTGTAAAAAGACGAACGCAATTAGTGCTTTATTGAAGAAGAATTGTTGGGAGAATATAAGATTGTCTTTTGAGTGACAATCTTATATTCTCCCAACAATTCTGTGTTCAAAAAGTAAGTGCGATTTACATTTTTTATAGTGTACCAAAAAATATACTTAAATACCACGTGATAGGTATATAATTTAATTCACAATCATTAGTTTTTTATGAAAAGGGTGTATGTATAAGATAACGATTTCTTGATTGTTAAGTTTTCAGAAATTTGTTCACATTATTATGTTAAATGACATCTTTGTATTCTACTATAATGTGCGTAATACCTAATTCATAATGTCTTTTTTATTACAGGCAGCTACAAAACAACTTCTCAAGCTATGGTATAATATGAAAGCCAAGGCAAGAGAAGCAAAAACTAAAGAAAATGTAAGGTTCTGACTAGCGGAGGTCCATTAGTGGATGACATGAATCCCATAGATGCGAAAGTGATGGATATCGATAAAAGTATTTTGACAAATGTGCAAGTGGATGTGGACAGTGACATAAATGGTATTTATATTTTATTTCATGCATAATAATTAGGTATGGGCGTTATTTAAGGTAGTCAGTTTCAATAACAGGTGACGCAGCCTGTAACCGAGTTACTAGCTACGACTCGAACATAAAACTAGTGATTTTTTGTAAGTAGCTATGCATGGAACGGAGCGCGAGTAACGCCGACTGTAGCCGACGGATGACGAACCGAACGTGATCGACTGCCCCACGCGATCGCTCCCGTGACCTGTGACGCGTTATTTACGTCTCGTCTCGCTCGTGCAACAAATTCATTTACTGAAAAATATGCTCTATTTGTATACTTTATAGGTATGCTTTTTAATGCTTAAAAAGCTTTACTTTATAGCGTTTTTGCAAAATATATCTTGTGTTTGTTTGATGCATTAAGTTGATATTTCTATAAATTATTATGATTGAATATAAATCTTAGATGAGAGAAAGTTTTTTGGGCGGGAAAGGATTAGTACTTTAGGTAGGTAACACACAGCACAGGTGTTTGGGTCGAAAGCGAGTATTCTATGCTCGTGCGAATAATGGGATTTGTAAAGTACCTACTAATTATTGCTTGATTAATAGACAAAAGTGAATGAATAGTTACAATGCAAATTTAGATTTTAGTGTACATTTAGAAAGTGTTATAATAACAGTGACAACAAAGTCTAAATAAATAAATTAGGTACCTACGTTAGTTGTAGTACTAACGTAGGTTTGTAGTCAACATGTCTCGTTGCAATTCAAGTGTTTTATGGGAGTTTTTCCAAAAACTAGATAATGAGAAAAAAGCTAAATGCAGCACGTGTGGTGAAGTATACAGCTACAAAACATCAACTGCGAATTTAAAAACGCATTTAAAGCGCAAACATCTCGATGCGTACCAAAGAGTTTCTTCGGTGCAAATGCAAGTAGGCGAAAGGGCTCCAGCAGCTCAGGATACCAACACTATTGAGGTCCAGTCTTCGTCGTCGACGTCAAGGTCGAATATCGCTTCAACTTCCACGAGTCAACAAACACAAGATTTAAGTATCACATGTATAAATATTCCTACGCAGCAGCGTATCGATAAATATGGAAACACCAAAAAATTATCACAAACACTAAAAAGGCAAATTGATAATGATCTTGTCAATTTATTTATAGATAGCTATCATCCATTCCCTTTAGTAGAGGAACGTTCTTTTAAGAAATTTGCCAGACACATACCAAACAATTACGTTTATTTAGTGACGGATGTATTGCCCAAAATAAAAACAATATTGTGATTCGAACATTGCTATATTTTTGAGAAATAAACCGCATCTGGAAATTGTCTTTATTACACCAGTTCGACCACCACCTCTTAAACCTGATATGGAAGACAGTGGAAAAAGCCACAGAACAACATCGGACTTCCACTCGTCGTCAAACATGGCTCTCTGATGAAACCTGGAAAAAGATACAGGAACGAAAGGAACTAAAGGCATTAGGACTTTTCAGTCAGAAAGATCAGGATGCGTACTCAGAGATGTGCAGAGCTATACAGAGACTATGCCGTCAGGACAAAAACAAATACATCCAAAACATCTGCCAAGAAATAGAAGGCCATGCGCTGAAAACACAAAGTTCAGATCTTTTCAAGAAAGTCAAGCTTCTGTCAAAACAGTTCAAACCAAAAGCTTGGGTAATAGAAGACGAGCATGGAACACGACTACAAGATCTGGATGCAGTGACAGAAAGGTGGCGGAAATATTGCGAGAACCTTTACAAAAACACAGACGAGCATGAACCACCGCATACGCCAATCGCATGGGATAACATAACACAAGAACCTCCTATCCTGTTTTCTGAAATCACTGCTGCAATTGCTGTGCTAAAGGACAGAAAGACACCTGGACCAGATCAACTAACAGCCGAGATCATAAAAGCAACGGGAATAGCCGGAGCGAGCGCTATACATAAAATATGTGACAGCATATGGCGTACCGGTGAGTGGCCCGACGATTGGTCAAAATCAATAATTCTGCCATTACACAAGAAAGGTTCCACATATAAATGTGACAACTACAGAACTCTAGCACTACTATCTCATGCTAGCAAAGTGTTGTTGCACATCATCAATAGCAGGATACGTCACTTTCTGGACTGGCAGATACCGCAGGAACAGGCTGGTTTTGTTAAAGGCAAAGGGACTCGTGAACAAATCTTAAACATTCGCCAGATGATTGAAAGGGCCTACGAATTTAACACTCCCATAATTCTGTGTTTTATAGACTACAGCAAAGCCTTCGACTGTGTCAACTGGACTGCCCTGTGGTCAATATTGAATGAGCTTGGAGTAACAAACCACCTGATTGCTTTAATCCAATCGCTCTATGCGAAGAACCAGGGCGTTGTGAAAGTCGAAAGAACAACATCCAATTCCTTCAGATTTGGAAAAGGTGTAAGGCAAGGTTGCATCCTGTCACCCATCCTGTTTAACACATACGGCGAATATATAATCAGGCGCACATTTGAAAACTGGGAGGGTGGCGTCTCAATAGGAGGCACCAGAATAACAAATCTCCGTTACGCAGATGACACAACGCTCGTGGCTGCTAATGAGGCAGAAATGTCAAACATCCTGCAAAGAATGGAACAGATTAGCATGGAATTGGGCCTGAAAATCAACCATTCCAAGACCAAGTTTATGGTTGTAGATCGCACTAACGCACTGCAGATTACAGGCGCTCTACCCCTCGAAAGAGTGGATGAGTTTATATACCTAGGCGCAAAAATAAGCAACACGAGCTCATGCGACGGTGAGATAAGGCGACGTATCGGTATGGCAAAAAGCGCAATGTCCCAGTTACAAAGAATCTGGAAGGACCGCAACATATCGCGGAGGACGAAAATTAAACTAGTAACAACTCTAGTATTCTCCATATTCTGCTACGGCTGCGAAACATGGACACTAAAGAAGGCTGACCGTGATCGCATTGACGCCTTCGAGATGTGGTGCTGGAGAAAAATGTTACATACGATTCCGTGGACAGCATTCCGCACAAATGTGTCGATTCTCCGTGAGCTGAACGTCAAAACCAGGCTTTCCACCACATGCCTACGACGGGTTCTGGAGTTCTTTGGCCACATAGCTCGTAAAGACGGACATAACCTCGAACAACTTATGGTGACAGGCAAGATCGAAGGCAAGCGGCCGAGAGGCCGCAGCCCTACTAGATGGTCGGATCAAATCCGCTCAACGCTTGGCACTAAACTCCATGACGCACTCCATTATGTTAAAGACCGATGTCGATGGAGGGACATCGTGAAACAAAAACTGACACTTCACCAGGGGGTTCACGACCCTCAGTAATGAGGACTACGACACGAGGAGGAGGACACCAGTTCCAGGTCACAGCTATCTTCCTACTGATCGCATCTTTGGTAGAGTTGAGAAACTGCTCAGAAAGAAACCAACGATATTGACTAAAAATGAATATTATGAAATATACAGACAGGTTGGTACAGTGCATATACTCGGAGAGGACTGGGCAATTTTGGACACAAAGTTTTTAAGCCAACTTTATAAAGATCTGCCAATGATTAGCGAAATGAAAAAGATACACCTAAAACATAGCCCAGCCGTGAAGGCCATTGTAGTGAAGGGATCAAAATATTTTAATTACGAAGATGAAACAGAAGGATTCATAAACCTGGTGAAAAGAGGCATATCGCACCGACGTCTACAAAACTTTCATTTAAAATTGTTACCATTGAGCCATGATATCACAAAACAAAAGAAAGATGACGTGGAAAAGTTACTTCAATGTATGTATGGAAATAATTGGCAGTACCTAGAAGAAAGTAGTTTTGGATGGTACAAAGAGATACTTTTTAACATGCCAACAACCCGGACTGAACCCGAAGAAATAATTTGTGATTGTCTTGGATGTTGAAACTTCTGTTCGAATATAATATGATTCTTAGAAATAAATTCATTATAAACCTTACAGCTGTTTCATTGCTTTATTATAATTGGGAACTACTCATATTAAAATAATATAAATTAAATTTGAATTTAATTTATTCCATAAACAATATTTTGCATTGTGTTGAACATTAACTTAAAATTAGACTTAAAATAAAAAAAAATTAGAATTACACATTGTAACGTTGTCGTGTCGGATGGTGTGAAGGAAACCACGATTCCAAGTAATAAAACATATATTTTAAACGTAATATGTACTACAATAGTAAAGCCGGGGTTTGGAGAGTTTGCTCTAAATATTTGAGCAGGCGTTTCGAAAGAAACTCCGTATTCAAATATTGGTTTGATTGACTTGACTTATTAATTTCAAAGGTGATCCAAGTACTTGAATGCACCTTATTAATGGTCGGTCGTAGGCCCCTAATTCCGAATACAAAATAAAACAGAACGAGTCCAGGTCACTATTCACAAAAAGGAAACCATAGCGCGTTTCAGAAATAGTACAGCGCCATCTGTTGGCGGTGTTGGTAAACATTCGTCTTACAGTCCTCCCTGTCTAAGTCCGAGTTGTCCTCAACGAGGAAAATCAATTTAGCTTCCTAGGTCTTCCACGTCCTCGTCGAGGTAGTTCAGTTTCCTGTGGAATTACCTTGCGGGGTCGACCTCGTTTTCTTAATGGGACTGCCGGCGCTGGCAGCTCTTCTTCTCTTCCGACATAAGGTTTCAACGCCGACGAATGGTAAAGTCCTAGGCTCACTTCTGGCTTAGTAGGATCAGCGATTTCATAGGACGACGGTCCATGCTTCTTCTTTATCTGGTAAGGTCCGTCGCGGCGTGGAGCTAGCTTGGCAGTGATTCCTTTATTAGCACTGCTCAGGACATGTGACGATACTAGTACCATATCGCCTTCCTGATAATTAGGTCCGGCCTGACGATGTTTGTCCACTAAACACTTACGTTTTTCTTCAGCCATCTCATGTACTTCTCTAGCCTTTTCAAGGATCGTAGCCAATTGCAATAACTTTGGCGTAATTTCAGGGATAAAATTTTCTGATAGAAGAATCTGACGAAAATTATGATAATTATCATCTAGTGTCCTCAATTCTCGACCGAAAGTTATATAGGCAGGGGTATAAGAAGTGCTCTTACAAATAGCGGTGTTCATAGCGAATCTTATCGCGGGAAGGGCTGCTGGCCAGTCTCGATGATTCCCTGCGAGAATAATCGCCAATTGTGTTTTCAGATCCCTGTTACGGCGCTCCACTGGATTCGTCTCAGGGTGGTAAACTGGCGTATACCCATGTTTTATCTTGAGGGAGAAAGAAACTTGCTGCATGATTGCACTCACAAATTGGACACCATTGTCGCTAATCATTCTTCTCGGGAAGCCGTACCGAAGGAAAATTTCATTAATTAGAATCGTAGCGCACCTCTCGGCTGTCGCATCTTCAAGCGCGAATATTTCCACCCAGCGGGAATTGAGGTCTTCAACTATAAAGACCCATGTTTTTCCTTCGCAAGACACAGGTAAGGGGCCAAACAAGTCGAAGGAGATAACTTCGAAACGCTGACATAGGGTGTTTGTTTGCAAGAGTCCAGATGGCTTCTGATTGTTTGGTTTGTACCGTTGACAGTCGATGCAGTTCTTTACATAGCTCTCAATATATTTACGCATACCAGTCCAATAGTATCGTCTAGAAATGGCTTGCATGGTCTTCTCGACTCCATAATGTCCAGCAGTGGCATTATCATGATACGCCGACAAGATGTTAGACCATTCGTGTTCAGGTACTACAAGTTGTGCTTCCTCGACATCAGCGGCTGACTTGTGGCGGTAGAGTAGTCCATCATTCATAAAGTAGCTTTTACTGCTCCAATACTCGGCATTTTCATCGTTTGGGTTTTCCAAAGCACCAATTATCCTGGCCAGTTTCTTATCCTGCAACTGTTCTGCTCTAACTTCTGCTAAGCTTCGCGGAGGCAAATCTACCGTTACACTGCATATGCCGCATTGCTCGCGTTGATCTTTGGTGCAAGCGGGTCTAGATAACGTGTCAGCCACAACATTAAGTCGACCCGGAATATACTTTACAGTGATATCGTGGGCTTGTAACCGTAAGGCCCATCTAGCTAGTCTTCCTGAAGGTGACTTAAGTGTCATCAACCACTTTAAAGCCTGGTGATCCGTTATTATAGTGATCGGTGAGCCTTCAATATAACCTGCAAACTTAGTGATTGCCCAGACAACCGCGAGGGCTTCTCTCTCAGTCGTCGAATAGTTTTTCTCCGCTTTTGTCAGAAGTCTACTCGCATATTCGATGGGATGCTCTTCATCGCCTTCCCCTTGTACGAGTACCGCCCCAAGAGCGTAGTTGCTGGCATCGGTTTTAATAATATAGGGTTGGCTACAATCAGCTTGGCCAAGGACGGGTGATGTGGTGAGACGCGTTTTCAATTCTTGGTATGCCTCTTCCTGTTCGGTACCCCAAATCCATGAAGCATTCTTTTTCGTAAGTCGCGTCAGAGGTTCGGGCGGAGGTCTTTTCGTGATCGCGTCGGTCTTATCCGCATCTACTCGCAGGCCCTCTGGCGTTATCAAATGCCCTAAATACTTTATCGACGAACAAGCAAATTTACATTTCTGTCTGTTGATGACTAAATTGTATTCTCTTATGCGCGTGAAAATATCTCTTAGATCTGCTACATGCTGTTCTAATGTCGGGGAAAAGATAATGAGGTCGTCCAGATAAGCAAGCATCTTTATGTGATCCAAACTAACGCGAAATTGATCGATTAGCCTTTGGAATGTTGCAGGCGCGTTGCGAAAGCCGAAGGGCAATCTCAAAAACTTGTAGGTTCCAAAGGGAGATATGAAAGTCGTCTTTTCTTGATCACTTTCTCGGACTTTTAACTGCCAATAACCAGCTTTCAGATCTAGCGATGTCATGAACTTAGTAGGCTTTGCTTCATGAAGCAAGTCATCTATACGAGGCATTGGATATGTGTCTGGGACTGTAATGGCGTTAAGTCTGCGGTAATCTATACACACTCTTATCTGTCCGTTAGGTTTAGGTACCATTACAATAGGAGCGGCCCACGGTGATGTACAGGGTGCAATTATTCCATTATTCACCATTTCAGCGATCTCCTTTCTTAGGATTTCCTTCCGCGGCGGAGAGAGTCTGTAAGGAGGGACAGCAATGGGAGAGTGATCGCCCGTATCAATGCAATGCTCCACTCCACTCGCTGGAGAACCGTTTGATTTGAAAACGTCATCAAATTCTTGCAGTAATGCGTTGACTTCACTAGGAAGGTTTTCCGTCAGATCTACAGAGCAAAGTCCTACGTCGTCTTCAGAATCTCGCTCAAATAATGCCGCTGTCCGAGGAGATAATTCTATCATGGCGTCATCGATTTGGTTGACTGCATCCCTCATCATGTATTCTAATCGTGGAGAATATCCATCAAATGTAACCATATTACGGCGTGCAATTTTAGCGGGGCTATCGGGTAGGTCGATGGGTATAAGCCTGTAACCCTTTCGTGCACTTCCCGTAGGCAACGCCGCATTCTGTGACTCCTGGGATCCTACATATATTTTCGGAGAGGATACTAAAGTTGGGTCCAGATATCTCGTGTTGATAGGAGCGATACCTATTTTTGGACTAGGCGGAGGTGAATTCTGTCCGAGGTCTACAAATTTAGTCGGTGTTAGAGTCAGAGCTGGATCGGGTTTCTTAAAAGTAAGAAAATGTTCCTGGTATAACTCGAATTCGTTCTCTGAATCCTCTATATACTTCCACGTAAATTGTGCGAGGTCTAATATAATACCAGCTTGTTGCAGGAAGTTGATTCCTAATAATGTGCGATTGTCTGACGACTCTGGTAAAACAATGAAGCTTGTTCTAATTGTACGACCACATAGTTCCACTGGTGCTGCGAACGTCAGTACCGTTTGCTTCCGGGAGATTCCATCGGCTAGCGTTAAGTTTACCACCTTCTCGTGGAAACGGTGTCCTTGTTTCAGTAGCATGTTGTACAATTCAAAGGATGCCACACTAATTTTCGCGCATGTATCCACGTAAGCTTTCCCATCTATACCTCCAATCTTCAAGAATACCATAGGTCTCGAGCGAGTTTCGCTATGTACATCAATGGCGCAAAAACCTAGATTATTTTTATTCTCCGGCGGGTTTGAAGGTTTGTTTCCGCAAGTGACGCAATTGCTACGGTAGACGCCCGGAGTGCCGCAACCATAGCATGAGTATTTTGCGACCGCAGAGCCCTGAATCGACGTTGTAGGAGCCGCAACCGATGTCGAGGGGCGAACATCCGCATCCCTTTTCTCCAAAGACGCCTTCCGTTTACGACAATCTTCTAAAACGTGTCCTAGCTTTTTGCAGTAATTACATCTGGTCTTCTTCCCGCCTTGGTGTTTTGTAGCTGGTGTCGGTGTTGGATTGAAGGTATTGGATGCTGTTGGAATTGAAGTTGCATCTCTATCTGCTTCCTTTTCCACCAACAATGATTTAACATCGCGTGCCTGCCAGAGAAGTTCGCTGAACGTTTTTACTTTGTCCCTTGGCACCTTATCCCTTATGCTCAGCTTTAGTAAACCGGAAATGATGTCCATCTGTTGCTTCTCGGATAGCTGCTCCTTGATGGGTAGTTGCGCAAACTGCATCCGCTTCTCTGCGATAAACGAGTCAGTAGCTACGTTTGAGCCTTGCTTCGAACCCATAATTTCCTGATATATTATGTATTCTGGTTTTTTTGGGGCGAAAGTATTCCTGAGTGTTGCTTCGAACTGGTCCCATGTCTTCACCTCGTTTTTTATTCCTTGCCACCAATTGCCTGCCTCCTCGCGGAGCACCAATGGTAGCCCTTCAAGTGCTTCGACCTCGTTAACGTTCTCAATCCTTTTGAAAACGTTTATTGCCGTAAGAAAGGCTTCTACAGTCTGTCTATCCTTTTTGCCGTTGAAGGTGTATGTACACTTAGCCAAGGAGCCTCGTCGTCCCCCACTCCCGGCGGCTGCCAGAAGTCTTTCAAATTGGTCCACTGATAAGTTTACTGACATCTTCGGCCGTGATTCCCTTGGTGTTTTCACAGGAACTGTCGTTGTCCGACCCGACCTCGTTATTATATATCTTGGTACTTTCTTGCCCCACGTTGGGCGCCACTGTAACGTTGTCGTGTCGGATGGTGTGAAGGAAACCACGATTCCAAGTAATAAAACATATATTTTAAACGTAATATGTACTACAATAGTAAAGCCGGGGTTTGGAGAGTTTGCTCTAAATATTTGAGCAGGCGTTTCGAAAGAAACTCCGTATTCAAATATTGGTTTGATTGACTTGACTTATTAATTTCAAAGGTGATCCAAGTACTTGAATGCACCTTATTAATGGTCGGTCGTAGGCCCCTAATTCCGAATACAAAATAAAACAGAACGAGTCCAGGTCACTATTCACAAAAAGGAAACCATAGCGCGTTTCAGAAATAGTACAGCGCCATCTGTTGGCGGTGTTGGTAAACATTCGTCTTACAACATGAAATAAAATAAATTTAAATTAATAAGTTATAATATAAATTGAATGTTATCTTATTTTATTTTTATCTCCAGGATGTCAGAAACAAATATTATTTTATTATTATCTTCGATTGTAATTCTAGGTACCATAAGTTATAAATTCTATTGCTCCAACAGAAATGATTTTAGCATTTTTTTAAAGGAAGTTAAGTTAGTATCGTAGGTACATAATGCATTGGGACTAGGAGCAAAACGTGATTTGTCCTTCAAACGTTCATGCATAAAGTGTTTTGTCCACAATGTTCATGCAAAACGTGATTTGTCCAAATTTTGATCGATAATATCAGAGATAATTTATATGATGGCCTATTATACAGGGTGACTGATTGAACAACGGACCCATTAAAGGAGGTGAATAAGAAGCTGATGTCCATTAAGTGTTAAAAACCACCACCTTATTTTTTTTAATTTTTATTTATTTTAATGATGAACATTAAAATACGTTTTTTACATTATACTATGCATGAACTCTCATGACCCGGCAATCCCCCCGCGCCCCGCCCGGCGACCCGCCCGCACCCCAGCGCAAACGCAACCCGATCGCGGACCTCGCTCCCACCCCCCAGTCGCAAACTTGTTTTGGCATCGATCGCACGTCGCGTACGTACCCGTCCGTTTCAAGTTTGCCGCTTCCGCAGTTGCTCGGACTGTTAGCTTATCGCAAAACAACGAAAGACAATTGATTATCAATCGGCGAGAGCGACACTGAATCGAGTAATAGCGAAAGATATTATTTTCGCTATTACTCGATTATTCTGTATTTTTTTTTATTTCTACTCGTTAATGTGACGTCATAACGGTCGACACCGGCAAACTTGAGGCAAACTTGATTGGAATCGCGTGTGCCGCGCTTGTGTTGTGAACTTGTGTGTGAGTGAACTAGTGAGTAGTGATAATGGCTTATCAATACACCAATGAGGAGTATTGGGACATGGTGCAATGTGGCAAATGTCTAACAACGTTATTTGTTCTCGCGTAACAACGCGAGAACAAATAACGTTGTTAGACACGCAATTACGTTGTATCGCGAGACGTTCCCAAACCGGCGAGTACCATCATATGATTTGATGTTAGGACTCAATTTTAGATTAAGAGCGTTCGGCCAGTTTACCGTGCCCACTCATGCCCAAGCACGAGGAGCAGAACCTTATCCGGTAGACTTGCATGAAGCCATTTTAGAATACTTTGACCACAACCCACGCGAGAGTACGCGGAATGCCGCAAGACGTTTTAATGTGTCACAGTATACGGTGTGGAATCTGCTACATACAGACAGACGACATCCGTTTCATTATCGACCCGTCCAAGAACTTGGTGTGAACGATTACGAGTGTAGTGATGTGTAGTAGAACAATTATTGTGATTTTCTTGATTTTCATATGATTTGAACAATTGCAAGAAGGCCACGTAGTAGGTAAGTAAAAATTTTAAATGTAATGTGATTAAAAATAACTAATAACTAGCCACCTACTTACCTACCTCATTCGATTCATTCTTCGCGCAAATTTATTTTTTGTCATTCGTAGCAACGGGAACGTAGCATACCTAGACCATCCTAGACTAAGTAGTAAATGAATGAATGGCCCCCGCCCGCGCACTCCGCCCGCGCAGGCCGCGGCGCGGCGAGGGCAGGGGCGGGCGGCGGCGGCGCTCGCGCGACTTCGACATTCGACACCACGTGACACCACAGTATACGTAAATTGGCCGATTTTAATATTTTTTTAAAATACGCATATCTCGCCTATTTTAATTTTTTTTTGTATTTTTTTATGCAGAAGGGATATAAATTAATTACTTTTTTATCTATTAAAATGCGTACGATGTTTAACCAGTCACCCTGTATAGAATATTAGAATAATGTCAGAATACACAATTCTTCATAATGTTCACACACAGTCTCAATTGTACTAATATTTTAGGAAATAAAGGTTTTTTGCTATTATCTCAGTTTGACATTTCTGTGACAAATCACGTTTTGTTTTTAACCTCCTCATTTTGGGCATGTTTCGAAGAATCTAAATCTACGACAACAGAGCAGCATAATGAAGAGCAACACAATAATGCCATTGCTGATGAAATTGCCAACTACATCAGGTTAGCAAAGGCTGACAGAAGTATAAACCCATATGAATGGTGGTCTTTGAGTACCAATAAGAATCGATTCCCAATTTTAAGTAAGCTTGCTACACTATACTTAGTCACACCAGCAAGCTCTTTATTCAGAAAGATTATTTTCTGAGGCAGGGTTTGGTTTACGAAAAAAAGCACAACCGACTCGATCCCAGTCGTGCAGAAAAAGATTTCCTTTCCACTTCCTGATAATGTAGCTTTCTATTGGTAAAAATAATTTTTGAAATCGGTCCAGTAGTTCCGGAGCCAATTCGGTACCTATTCGGGAAAAGAATTAATTTTTCTAAAAAGAATTCTTATTCATTACGAGTCCATGCGGCGGCAGTAGCCTTTAATGCAAAAAATACAATATCAAGGCTTTACAAATCGATAAATTGTGGTAAGAGCCCTACTGGAAAACTTCAAAAATTTGAAGAGAAGATAATTAATTAATTAACGCTTACAACAAAATTCAAAAAAGGCAAAAACCAAGAAAGCATTTTTTTCAAGCTTCAGGAAAAACAGACAAAGAGTATAGAGAAGGATGCATCAAACCGGACATGGACGAGGAAACTTATAATAAAGTTAAAGAAGCTTTTTTAAATAATTTGAAGAAACCAGATGAAGAAATGGACAAAATACAAAAAAACAATACTCCAAAGCGACAGTGGTGAGTAGCTCGAGCTTCGACGCTCTCTACTTACCGCCTCAAACTTCGGAAAAATTATAAAGCGAAGACCAAATACAAGTTGCGTAAATACCGTGAAAGAATTTTTGTATAAAGGAAATTTGGATCACGGGCATCGATCAAACATGGCCGAGAAAATGAAGGAAAGGCCATCATTCAACTGAGCGCCCAACTAAATTAAGAAATCGAACGATGTGACCTTTTTTTCGACAGGAATCTTCCTTCCCTTGGTGCCTGCCACACCCGATAGGCTGTGTGGTGACGACTCAGTTGTGGAAGTCAAGTGCCCAATAACGGCTTATAAAATGGGACTAAACGGAGCAATTGAACAAAAAAATTTTATTTTTTGGAAAACTAATAAAAACGGCAAAATAGAAATCAACAAAACTCATAATTAGTTCTACCAAATCCAAGGCCATTTACATATAACGCAACGAAAAAATTTTCTATTTGCTGTTTGTGCTAATGAAAACGAATGTTTGAGAGTACTGAGATTGTCGAAAGAGATGAAAATATTTGGAAACCAAAAATGGAAGAAAAATTTACAACTTTTTACATGGACTGCTTGCTTCCAGAGTTGGTTGACCCTCGCCATCTACGGAATTTGCAAATACGAGATCCGGACTACATAAAAAAGAGAATAAAAAAACAAAAAATAAAAATGGCTAACGAAAAATCGAATAAATAATTTAATTTGTTTAATATTATAAAAATTTTTTGCCATTAAGTCTAAAATGTTATATAATAATCTTAAACAAATAAATTTATTATTTATCACATTTTTCATTAGTCATTTTTTATTTTTTTTACAAATTTTAAGTTGTGTAATTTTTTATCTAGATCTTAAATCTATAAGGTAAAATTATTTTATAATCTGCAATAATATTTCAAGAGAAAGCCTTGTTTGTACCTATAATAATTGACGTCGTAATATAGTAATTCTACTATTGTTAGTAGAATCAGGCCTCTGTCACTCCATGTACACTCCACGTACTTCGTCCTTCTAACTTTGTTAAGTTTACAGCCAGTTATGCACAATTTACTTACTAGCATATACCAGCGCAGGAGTACATAATTTTGCTCCATATTTTTGTATAGAGTGATTTATCCGTTACGAAGTAACTATTTAGTAATCTGTGCTAGAGTTGTTTATGTTAATCATGAAGTTTAACAACAGTTTTTTTATGAGTAAATAAAAGATAATTGATAATATCCAAATATATTTTGTTTCATTCACACATATACAGGGTTACTTTTTATTCAGTGCACAAACTTTCACAACGTATTAGGTATCGTTAATAACCCCAAAAAAAAAATTTTTTTTTTCTCTCTTATTTTTGCCATCCCGTAAACTTGAATAAAAATTGCTGTGCTGATCGTACTGTACAAGTTTTACGAGATGGTTCGCTGCTACCTTACTAGTGGTGAAAATTTACGGGCTGCGCAACGTATGTACAGTGAAGAGAGTGTTCCACGACTCGCAAATGCCGGGATTATTAACCCGCGAGTGCCTAATCTAAGAACGATTTTAGCGGCTAATTAGAGACTTTTGGATTTTGGCCAATTTACTGTGATGGCACATAGTCAACACCGTGGCAGGCCTCATATGGCATTAGAACTAGAAGAAGAAATCCTCGAGTTCTTTGAACTAGACCCTCGAAGGAGCACAAACGACGCAGCACGCCGGTTTGGGATATCTCAGTATTCAGTATGGAAGCTGTTAAACAGTTCCGGCTTACACCCTTACCATTTCTAACCGGTGCAAGCGCTACATCCTGGTGACGCCCAGAATCGGCAAAACTTCTGCCGCTGGCTGCAGCAGAATGCTAACCTGCACGTCGTATGGACAGACGAAGCGCTCTTTACGAGAGTGGGACTGTACAATGTTCACAATGAACATTGTTGGTCCTACAATAACCCGCACGTCATAATGGAGAACTACCACCAACAGAGATTTAGTTTAAATGTGTGGGCAGGTGTTTACAAACATGTGATCATTGGCCCCATTTTTATCGAAGGACGTTTGACAGGAGGCAATTACCTCAACATGTTACAAGGCGTGATTGAGGAAAATATCGAAGACGACTTGCCAATAGCTGACCAAAGAGATCAAAATTATTTTTTTATGCAAGACGGCGCACCCCCTCACTACGCTATAATCGTACGTGAATACTTGACGGAACGCTACGGACACCGGTGGATAGGACGCGGTGGTCCTGTACCTTGGCCAGCTCGGTCCCCGGACCTGACACCCTGTGACTTTTTTTTGTGGGGCGAAGTAAAACGGCGCGTTTACTTAGAGGAGGCGCAAAGTGTTCAGGACCTCAAAAATAAAATTGTGCGTGCGTTTGATGAACTCAAAAGTGAGAACTACCAGGCTGTACTACGTCGGCTGGAAACAAACATACAAAAACGTGCGAGACTTTGTTTAGAACAAGAAGCTAAACATTTTGAACATTTACTTAAGTATGTAGATTAGTGTTGAGATAAAGGACTCCAATAATTAGGCTAGGTTAGGTTTTGATTGTGAATTATTGTAAAAAGCTGATTCCAATTTTTTAAATACGCCAAAATGAAATTACCTAATGACGTCTAATTTCAAATCACCATAACTCGCGAGCCTAATTGTTTTGTTATTATTTTTTTTCATTTTGACGGTCCTAAGCCCGTTTTAAGTATGAAGGAAAAATTGGTTTCACTTATCGCTCTCTCTTTCTCTCATTACTTTCTAGTGTTTGTGTGACAGGTGGCAGGTATGGTCAGCACAAACCAAACATTTTTAATGAATAAGTTCAGATGCAGTTATTTTTGTTTTTTTGTTCTAAACCGGGTTAAACAAAAAAACACGGGTATTCTTAATTTCGATAACCATCACGCTCGCAAAGTTTGTGCACTGAATAAAAAGTAATCCTGTATTACTTGAAGTACAGAGTACCTACTGGTCAAAATTAATATAATTTTAGAGCCTAACGTTCGACACGACAAGAAGAAGAGTTAAATAATAATTTTTAAGTATGTTGCATGTATTTGTGTGTGACTGCGTCCACCGCCCTTGTCATCAATAAATACGTCAATGTGAATCTATCTCTCGATGGTTTGATGATGATGATCCAACAGACGTAAGCTCCTGGACTATATTATAAGGTGATTTTAAATTAAATTCGCGTCCCATCGCGTGTCCTAGTAGTACAAGCTTGAACCGGTAGATGGCTAAGTTTAATGACTTTTACGTAATACTTATCAGGTGAAGTACGGGTAGGTGGGGTGTGGGGAAGACTAAACGCTCAAGATCATTAAGAAGGGGGAGCCTCTTAAAAATTATCCTTTGAATGTTGAGTTAGTTTTTTATTAAAAGGTTTCATAAAATTATTCCTTAACGTAAAAGCTTCATCGCCTACGAAAACATAAGGCAAAGTCTTACCATTTACTTACATAAGTTTAATGAATTATTTAAAAGGTTTTTGTAGGGCCATAATTTAATTGTTAAATTCGTTGCCTGAAATAAATGATTAAATAAAAATAAAAATTTGTAGAAGTCCGTTTCATTTATAACACCACCATCCGAGACTCTGCCGTTTATACCAAAATGAAAATAAATGAACTCATAATTGGCGTTAGCAATGGCCATTAGGACTTGACTATGAAAATGTTATAATTATAAAAATAAGATCCAACTCCTGGAGGAGATCTTATTCTTATATGTTTCCCGTCGACAGCGCAGCGCCCAAACAGTTAGGAAAATCCCATCTATTTTCGAAGTTTTTCCCAATTTTGATCCATTCGTTCTCGCTTGTTGGAAACTGCGACAAATAAAAAATAAAAAATTATTCATTGTTTCAGCAATTTGATGACGAGAGTACTGATGCCAATATAAATGAAAACGCTCCACCAAGATCAGATATCGCATCAGTTGAGAGGTTTAGTGAGCCTCGTAACCGTAGTTTTAAACGCCAGAAAACCCAGTCAGCTTCCCAACGTGTTGATCAAACGATTGAAACTATAGGCAATAAAATATCTGAAATAACAGCGGAAGACAAGTATGATGCCTTCGGTAAAAACGTGGCACATAAGTTGCCATCTTTGCCTACAAATCAAAGCTTATTTGCGGAAAAAAATATAAACGATGCATTGTTTGAGGCCGAAATGGGTAATTTAAACAGAAATTGTTTCCTACACTTTCACACTCAATCCTTTCCTTTTAGTCATTCACAAAAATTACAACCACTCTCTTCACAAGTACTCAATTTTCAAGCACGTGAGCCACTCATACTACAGCCACCTACACAAAGATTCATTCATACAACTCAACCATCCACACAACAAGAACTCAACTTTCAGGCACGTGAGCCACTCATATTTCAACAACCCCCACAAACATTAGTTCATACAACTCAACACATCAAGAACTTAAATATCAGGCTCGTGAGGCACTCATACTACAGCCTACATAAAGATTAATTCATACAACTCAACCATCCACACAATAGGAACTCAGATGTTATACACGCGAGCCCGAAGGAGAATCTCCAGTCCATGTTCACATACCAGATGACGCGCAAACATTTTTTAATACTTTTTCTGTTGAGTGAAAGTAATTTTAGCTTTTGTAAAAGACACGATACGTTAAGATATGTTATTATGTAAGATATAAAACAATAATTTGTCGATAATATATTTAATGTTTTGAATATATTTATATATTTTCATTCTACCTACTTATCATCACCAACAGCGCATAATAATCAACTGCTATCGTAAATTATACTTGCCTTACAGTAATCCTTTAATGCATTAAAAATGGCTTCGCATGTTTCTGGAATGATCTTTCTCAAAGACTGTGATGAAATCAACGTTGTAAATTTTAAATCTTCGTAAGTCCTTCCAGTAGCCAGGAAACGCAGTATTGCAGTTAGACGTTAGTGAGGAGTAATAGCTTGCCTCATATTGGTATCATTTTTTATTATTCTGGAAGATACCCTATGCAAGAGCTCTAAATATGTTTCCTCTGACATCCTAAGGTAGTTATGCCAATCTTTAGGATGAAAACGTAATTCCTTAAGAAGATTGATGTCTTTTCAGAAGCCATCTCTTAGGCCCGTATTACAGAACGATACTCAAGCTTTGATCTCAATTTAAAATTAGTTTTAAATCGAGCTTTAATTTCAGAACAATGCTTGAGTAGAAATTTACCAAGCTAAACTCAAATGAGTCTTGTTTATTTTTGAACGATGCTTGGGAACTAATCTATACTTAAATAATACGTAGGTCAAGATATGAAACGCTAGTAATATTAGTTCAATGAGCTGAAATGGATATATTTGAAGTCATTGAACTAATATTACTAGCGTTTCAACTTTATTTTATTTAAAACAACCCAAAGAAAGAGATTATAAATTCGTAAACAACACCCAAGAGTACTCTCGACCTCACTCAGGCAAACCACAGATCTTTCTTGACTTAAGTAGGTAGTATTTAAGTATAGATTAGTTCCCAAGCATTGTTCAAAAATAAACAAGACTCATTTGAGTTTTTTGACATTGACATTCACAGTTGATAATTATAATGTTGGTATTTAAATAACAAATCAAGTAAGAAATCAAGTTATGCTTTGACTGAGTTGATGTAAACCAGAAAATTTTGTATCAAAAAATGTATATTACAAAATATTAATTGTTAAAAAATTATTACAAAATATGTACATTAACATCATTTTGTTTTTTGTGAAACGTGCGTGAATCGGAATAAAATAATTCTTTTTGTAATAGAAAACACACTTGAACCATAGACCAGAAATTATGATTTCGAGTAGAGATCAATTTTGCTACTCAAGTAAAGATCAGCTGATCAACTCTTAAGTCATATTCAAAAATAAAAGAAATGCTCGAGCATCGAATCAATACTTAAGTTGTAATCATGTGATTGACGTTTAAACTGTACTTGAGATCTGTTCTATAATACGGGCCTTAGTCCATTGTCTCCTAGTCTTCCTTTTGTTCATTGTAGAGTCTTTTTTTATATAAAATAAGCGCCAATGCGCGTAAACAAAGTAGTTGCGACTCCACCGCTCACCCGCGTACGTGCTAAAGTCTAACTTTTTATTAGCTGCAGTAAAATGACGTTTCTAAATGTCATCTAAATGTCATTCAACATACAAATTGCAATGTCCGGCAACCCACAAAACGTCATTTTACTGCAGCTAATAAAAAGTTAGACTTTACACGTTTTGTCTCCGCACAGAGACTGGGAATCGTTCGATCACATCGTTCGTGTGTGAGCGGACGGAAATCGAAAGATAAATAGTACAATTTCCTTGACGATCGATCGAAACGACACATCGTTCCGTGTATGAGCACCTTTACTCATAATACATTCCATTATATTAGATTAAAATATTTCATTGTTGTATGTACATTGTCTAAAGCAACTCTCCGTAAAACGATTTAATTTCGAGTAATAAAAACTTTATTTAATCTCAGTTCTAATGATCAGAAAAGTAAGAAGGGATCTTATACAAGAACAAAAAATGTTGACAAGAATATCATAAAGGAGCATATTATAAAAAAATATAAACCAACCATATCTCACTACAGACGGGAACATGCACTTAATCGGCTATACTTACCAAGTGATATTACTATAAAATCGATGTACGAGAGCTTTTGTTCCAAATATCCTGATTTTAAAGTTTCTAGTGAAGTATACAGAAGGGTGGTGGAAAGACTTAAATATCTCCTTTGCAAATTTAGGAAACGAAGAATGCGAAACATGTAGCTATTTTCAACAATAAGAATCACTTTAAAAAATTTGATGACACTTGTATGTAATATCTGTGCTAACTTTATGGAACATATATTCAAATATACGACATCACCACACGAGTATCAACGAGATGTGCAGAAGGTCTTTACAGGAAATGATACAATTTATTTTTCAGTTGATCTCCAAAGAGTAATTATGTTGCTAAGAATAGACCAATACAAAGCCGCAATTTTCTGCGCTACAATTATAGCTTTTAACGAAAGCTTCGTACCACTGGGCTCAAACTCGGAACCTTTTGCTGTAATTTGGCCAGAAACAATTTCAGGCTGACGCCAAGATGACATATTTCTGCATATCGTGCTTCTTTTTATCTCATCGCGATGTACCAAACGTAGAGTTGTGGGCAGATAATTGTGCGTCGCTAAATAAAAATTGGGCGTTACTGACATATCTTGTTTATCTATTAGATATTAGACAAATTTCATTATCAACAGCAATGAAATGTCCTCAAACAGTAACGATGAAATAGTTAGAACCGGGGCACACACTTATGTCCGCAGATAGTTTTCATCATCAAGCGGGATTATCTTTGCTACGACAAAAAAGAATCTATGATTTCGACTTTTCTGAGGCCATCAAGAAAACGAATTCCTACAAAAATGTTGTGAAAGAAATGCAGATAACAGTTTTTTTTAACTTTAAAGATGAATCTTCGCAGGCCAAGTTAAACAAGTTAGAACCCTGATTGTATTATGTAAAAGATATAATGACTGTTGAAGTACGAAGACTACATTTCTTTATTCATAAAAAGGAACCATGATGAACATCAACAAGATAAAAAAAAAATAAGATTAAAAATATACTTAAATATATTCCAGAACCAACTCCAAAATCTCGGAATATCAGAAGCCACAAACAACGCAATTGTTCAAAAATTTGTTCCTTTAATGCCTGAAAATAGAAGGCGGTGCTGGTATGAATTAGATGTAGATATATAAATATTTCTTTTTTACGTTGATTTTACTTAAATCACAATTTTTTACTTTTATAAGTAGGTTTTATAAGTTTGTACTTAAAGGGTGCAAAGTTTTGTGTTCAATATATTAAGATTTTTATGATTTAGATTTAAGATGTCTTTTTTTTTATTAGAAATAGTTATCCAAGCTGTGATTCTTTAAGTAAAATATGTTTCTAACAGAAACTAAGATGCTCAAAGTACTTCGGTATAAACTCAATGATTAATGTGGTTTTTTTTTTTAAATAAAGATTGTTAATTTTATCTATTAGTTACGTTATATAATTAAAAAATATGTCGCATAGTTACGCAAAAGTTTATCTTATGTTAATTTAAAACAAGCAGTATTGTTTTTTATGACTTATGGATTATTTTTTTAGTTTCTTAAGTTCCTTAATTAAAAAAAGCCGTAACTGGGTTTCTTTCGCCATTTCATTCCACAGTGGTCATTTTTCTTTGTTTCCGAAATGGTGGTAGTTTATTAAGTAGCTTATTTATTTCTTACAGATTCATTGTAAGTGACGTGTCGTAAGTGACTGCGAAGGCCTACAGAATAAAGTATTTTCGATTTAATTTGATTTGGAAACAATACAAAAACTAAACGTCAAAAAGTAGGACCAGGAGCCGAAGTTATAACACATGATAATATAGTTCTCAAAAAAATAAAATTAAATATACTTATTAAAAAAGAACGAACAAAGCCTCAGTTTTTTTTATTATCAGTTAAATCTGATGATATAATTTAGCCACATATTTTTTAACTGAACTGACGGAACTGATCAGTTAAAACTGTGCGTGTGTAGGCGGTGATTCGTCAGTCGTGTTGCGATCGTGACAAGGAAACTGGTCTGTACATGTTTGTCCTCTACGCGTACGCACTTATTATGAAAAACGCGCGTAGTATGAAAAATGGCGTAAAGACTGTGGTTGAGCGAGTTTATAGAATTATATAAAATTGAGCCTTGCTTATGGCAGAATAAAAGTAAGGAGTACCATGACCAGGACAGGAAATCAGAAGCTTACAAGATGTTATTAGAAAGAATTAAAGAAATTGACTCTAAGGCAACTATAGCTACAGTGAAAAATATTACACACACAGTTATTTGAACTTAGAGATGAAGTAATGCACTTTTTGGAAATTCAAAAACAAAATGAACTGTCTGTGGAATTCAAAAAGCCATGGGTTCAAGTAGTATTTGCCTATTATTCAGACATTTTCGACACATTAAACTCGCTGAACTTGAAACTTAAAGGCGGAGCTTCGAACATAATTCATCATCGAGATGCTATCACGGCATACACTAAGAAGTTGCAACTCTGGAAACGCAAAATTTTGGCATGTAATTATTCATGCTTTCCTAAATTATCTGCGATCACAGAAGAAGTGTGCTACAAGAAACTTTACAGGGAGTGAAGTGGGGGGGAGTGAAGTTTTGGGTAAGAAATTTTTATTCCCAACAGTAATTTATTTATATATATCATACATATATATATATGTATGCCTTGTTTGACACTACATATCTAAATATTTTCTAATTCTAATTTTGTTTTTCTTTACAGGGAGTGAAGTGGTTTTCGAGGGGGGGAGTGAAGTGGGGGGGAGTGAAGTTGTTTTGGGTAAGAAATTTTTATTCCCAACAGTAATTTATTTAAAAAAAAAACAATTTCTAATCATTTTCATATTATGTTTTAGAGTTAGAAGTTGGCCCCTCGGGACGTTTACACGGTACGTATATTTTATAATACATACATATACACACACACACACACACACACATTTATATATGTATATATATATATTATATATATAAAGTAGAAAGGAGTAGTAGAGTAGAAAGTGTCAAACAAGGCATAGACATATATTGTTTGACACTTTACATATCTAAATATTTTCTAATTCTAATTTTGTTTTTCTTTACAGCTGCCAGCTCAAGCCGGACATCAATCGGTAAGTGGTAGTTTCTCCAACTATTACGTCTAACTAAGAATATATACTCATGTATGTCAGCTGCGCCCTGTGGTTTAACCTGCGTAAATCCCGTTCTCGTGCGAATATCAGAATTAAAAAGATGTTTTTGTGTCATTTCAGAGACCAAGCTTAGATTAGAAAATTAGATTAGAAAAAATAATGTGGTTTTTCTTTTTTTCAGGTATCACCGATGCGACGTTCGACGTCACCGTTTACGACTGGTTGCGTGACGTGGCAGTTAATAGCGATGATGAGGACCTTGACAGTGATACGCGAGCACCTCCTCGGACCGCTGCTGATGAAGTCGCGGATAGCGCTGACCTACCACCATCTGAGGCAGCAATACTCCAGCAGGAGGAGGTGTTAAACGATTGTGTAATCCGAGCGTTAGCGTCGTCGGAGGACTACTTCAGTTTCGACTGGAGTAGCGACAGGACGACTTTCACAGGGAAAAGGCAAACCTTCCATGGGTCTCCTGGCCCGACATTCCCTGTAACTAATACTACGCGACCGATCGAGATTTTTTACAAAATGTTTCCGGCTGACTTTATCGACTTGCTGGTCACCGAGTGTAATCGGTACGCGGACCAGACTCTAACTCGACTAAGAATGGATCCAAACGCGACGAAACATGCGCATGCGTTACGGTGGACTCCAACTGACCGCGACGAAATGCTGACGTTTTTGGCGTTAAATATTTTGCAGGCTGTCGAGGAGGCATATTTCGCCACCGACGGTTTTGGGACAACACCCTATTTCAGTCTTTTAATGTCGTACAACAGGTACCACCTGCTGAAAACGTTTCAGCATTTCGTCGACAACGAGACTTTATCTGATAGGACTAAACTGAATAAAATCCGTCCGGTGATCAGCCACTTCAATGACAGATTTTCCAGTTTATATAAACCAGGACAGGAGATTGCCATAGACGAGTCGCTGCTGAAGTGGCATGGACGGCTCAGCTTCAGCCAAAAAATTTTGACCAAGGCTGCCCAAGTCAGAGTTAAGACATACGAGCTGTGCGAGTCTTCTACGGGATATCTTTGGTCCTTCTTTGTGTACACTGGAAAGGACGGACCAAATAGGTCTACCTCCGAAAACGCTAACGCGAACGATTCCACAATCGCGCGGGATAGGGAACAAGACGAACAGACGAACATAGACGAAAGCAGTACCGTCCCTCGCCCGTCCATCCGGCACTTAGAAATCAGAAATGATTGTATCCAGATGGTCTGGCCATTCAATAAAACATAGCAAAATATTTAATTTTGGCTATGGCATGCTTTGACAATGTCATTTTTGTCACTTTGAAATGTATTGTAAAGTTTTTTAAGTATTTTTTACTTATTTAAATTTAATTTATATTTATTTTATTTATACAATGTGCAATTTTTATCTACAAGGTAAATTAATTCGTGTAACTTTTCACGTATTCTGACTAAATAAAATATGTACCTAGTTATACATACGAAAAATGTATGTTTGAATAATGTATAACGTAAACACGCAGCGCGTGAGTTGCCGCACAGTCGAAACAACAAACAAAACACAAGGTATGTGAGAACCGCACAGTCGTAACGAACGTTTAAAATGTCGCTACGCCTGTGCGGCTTACGCACCTAGCGTGTTGAATTTCGTCATGGGGACACGGACGACTTTTAATGCCGCAGTCAAAGTGTTAATAACTATCGAGAAACAAGAACCACAGAAGATAGCTGAAAATCCAGCAAGAATATGCATGATTAGTAGCAGCAAAAATAATAAGATTCTTTCCATCGCTGAAAACACTTTTAATAACTACAAGATATGCCATTACTTAAAACCAAATTGTGGAATTAATCACCTTATCGAAAACATAGATGTTAAACTCAAGGGTTACACTCACAGAGACTACTGCATAATATTTATTGGTGAAGAAGATTTCAAGAAAACGAATAATTACTTTGACTTAGTACTAAATTTAAGAGAGACATTACAATTAATAACTCATACTAATATTATTATTTGCCTGCCTACGTATGTTTTTAATGATAATTCAACAATACTAAATTGTAGACTGGAATGTTTTAATAATTTAATATATCTTGACATTCATACTCATTGTTATGCCTATGTAGTAGACTCTAATTTAAATTTATCTTATGACTATGACATGTTCTCTAAGCGTAATGGGGCTATTAATAATAATGGTATGAAAATTATATTTAAACATTTAGAACAATTGATTTTAGATATAGTGAATTGTGATAATAATAATACTTTAGATTTAATTGACGAGACAAATATTGCTTGCTCTGATTTTTTTCGATAGTAAAGACAGGCACATAAACTTAACTAATAATGCACCAAAATATTGCAGGTCTGATAAATAAATCGGACCTACTTGCTGTGCATTTAGAAGAATTGTTTGAGGAATAAATTGACATCGATATTCTATGTATATCTGAGCATTTTATAAAGTCTGGTAATGAAGACAGTTTGAACATTCCCAACTATTGTCTTGCAGCATTTTACTCTAGAGAAGATAAAAAACGAGGTGGAACATATATATTGTTAAAGGACTGCATACAATATAATGAAATAAAATTTATATCAGAACTATCTGTACGTGGTGTCATAGAGTGCTGTGCAGTGGAATTAACACAGTATCAATTAATAATTTTGTGCATTTACAGACCATCTACTTCAAGAGATTTTGAAACATTTTACCACAAATTAGATATTATTCTGAAAAAACTATGCACAAATACAAATAAGCTAATTATATTATGTGGGGATTTCAATATTGACGTTTTAAAAGAGACAAATTTAGCCCTAGACTTTGAAAATTTTCTTGTGAGTTTCAATTTAAAATTACAAATAAAACAGGTAACTAGACCTAGTTCCAATACCTGTCTCGATAATATTGCACATAATTTTAATTTCAAATGTAAATGTCAAGTTTTTGAATTTGCATTGTCGGACCATTCCGCACAAATTATGGAAATCCCTATTGAAAAAATAAATAAGTTAACTTATTGGCGTGAAAGAACCAGAGACTTCGCGATTGATCATTTGATTATTTTTAAAAAATACATATATCAGAGATTTTCGTTTCATGGGTATATATAATACAAATGATCCTAATATAGCTTTTGAGTACTTTATGGAGAATTTCCAGATGTTGTACAATCTTTGTTTTCCTTTTAAGTTTAGGACATTTAGAAACAAAAAGAAATTGAGATGGATTTCGAAGGGCATAAAAAAATGTTGTAAAATCAAAAGACACCTTCTTTTTAAATATTGAACTGTGCCATCTAGACAGAATAAAATAATATTAGAAATTTACTCTAGGAAATTAAAGAAAATAATAAATTTAACCCAAAAATCTCAAAATTCATATTACATAAATAATGCTCAAAATAAATCTAAGGCAACATGGCAAATAATAAATAATAATAATAAAAGGAAAGACTATATTTCAAAGATTCGATTTAAGGAAAATATAATTACAGATCACAAATTGATTGCAAATTCTTTTAATTCGCATTTCATTGATAAAATAGAATATTCATCAAAACAGTTAGACGACAAAGTTTATTTATCAATTCAGCCACAATCGATGTTTTTAATGCCAACATTAGTTGCAGAAATTGTACAAATAATAAAATCTTTGAAAAATACTAGCAGCACCGGCTTTGACGATGTTTCTACAAAAGTGGTAAAGTTTGTGTCTGAAGATATTGCTCCTCATTTATGTCACTTGATTAATATGTGTATTACAACTGGTATATATCCTGACATATTAAAACTTACGATCATTAAACCACTACATAAGAAAGGGGATAAAACAAATATGTCAAATTTTAGACCAATAGCACTAGGGTCAATTTTTACAAAAATCTTTGAAAAATATTTAAATGACTCTATTTATAATTATTTAACGAAATATAAAATTCTATGTAACGAACAAAAGGGATTTAGAAAGAAGCAAACAATTGACATGGCAGTATTTGATTTAATTAGTATAGTTTTAAGAAATGTAGATATTAGGAATCCGGTATGCGTCATGTACAGTGCAAAAATGAGATAAGTAACCATTTTTGCACTTAATCCCAGTGCAAAAATGGTTACTTATCTCATTTTTGCACTGTACACGGACATGACACAGGCATTCGATTATGTAAATCGTAATAGACTAATAAATAAACTAAACGCTTACGGAATAAGAGGGAATGTATTGAAATTATTAAAATCATATTTAGAAAACAGAAGTCAATGCGTTGAAATATCTAGCTTATGTTCCAAAACAAAACAAGAGGTTAAACATCGATCGAATTTCAAAATAAATAAGTTTGGCGTGCCTCAGGGAAGCGTGCTTGGGCCATTGCTTTTTCTAATATATATAAATGACCTGCCTAAACATGTAGGACAAAAGATGGTATTATTTGCTGATGATAGCTCAGCCATAATCAAATGTAACAAGTTGAACAAATACGAATCTGACATTAATAACGTTTTAATTGATATAATCGAATGGCTTAATAAAAATAATTTAAAGATTAATTTGGAAAAAACTAAAATTATGCACTTTTATATAAAAAAAATTACCTCCCTTGCTCAATATTCACTATTGTGATCAAAAAATAGAAGAAGTGCAAGTAACGAAATTTCTTGGCCTTAATATAGATAGTAATTTAACTTGGTCATCACATGTCGAGCAAATTTGTAGTAAATTAAGTAAATCTGCATATGCCTTATTTAAATTAAAGAATAAAGTGAAATTGGAAGTAGCTCTGGTTGCCTATCATGGTTTAGTAACATCTCATTTAAATTATGGTGTGATATTTTGGGGGAACTCGCGGGATAATGACAGAGTTTTTAAAGCACAGAAGAGATGTATCCGTGATGTGCGGACTTAAATCTAGGGATAGTTGTGTACCTATTTTTAGGTCCCTTAAATTGTTAACATTACCATGCATTTATATTATGCAAATATGTATTTTTGTTAAATCCAATCCTCATCTGTTCCAAAAAATTTGTGAAACGAGAATAAGAAAAGATCATATAAGATCTCAATATAAACATAAACTGTTGACAGGGGGATCACAACCGCATTATTGACAAAAAGTATTATTGGAATGGCTCCTGTTATTTTCAATAAGCTGCCTGATAATTTTAAGAGTTTAGACATGCTGAAATTTAAGAATAAATTAAAACTGTTTTTGACTGATAAATGCTATTATAACATAAAAGAATATTTAAATGATAATTTGACTCAATCGAAATTTTTGACATTTAATTGATATGTTTTTTGTTTATTTTTTGATTTATTTATGTGATTGTAATATAATTTAATGTAATAATATAATAATTTAAATTGTTGTATGTCTGTTAAAGACAGGCCACAGTGATACACATACACTATTTAAGATCGTTGTAACCCGTGTGTCTACAATAAAGAATATTTGATTTTGATTTGATTTGATTCGTTTGCGTCAAGCGAACACTTTAATTAAGGTTCAAGATTCCTTTGGTGCATTTTTGTTCTTGTCTTGTTGCCTGTTCTCTATGGTTGTGGTGTCTGCTTGGTGTGCGAGTTTGAAATGCTTTTGTTTTACTTACAGATGGCTTCTGATAGAGCTACAAAGATAATGCTTTTAGCACTCGCTAGAGAGCAAGATTGCGATCTCATAAACACACAAACATCGAAAAATAACAATGTACCTCATACTTCTGAAGTAATAGACATAAAATATACCGCCCCATCAAACAACCAAATTGAAAAGATACCCCTCTTATTACAACCTAGTTCTGTGCTATTGGATAATATTGAGAACTATTCTATAGTCGAAAATACACAGATTAAAATAATTAACCTTTGTGATATGGCTACATGTGATATGCCCAATCAACAAATAATAATGAAGACGGTACTGTTCTCGTTGCACAGTCGCAAGAAATAATTGATGACCTTTGTAATGCGGAGACATGGGATAAAATATCCAATTTCAGTGACGAACTAGACGGTCCTAAATTGGTGGCGTATTTATCAACCTCTAATGATGACAGCGATACTTCCTTGCCAACGAAAAGTAGATCAAGAAAAAGACGTTCACAAGTAAATAAAAATGATTGGTTTGCAGAAAAAAATAAAAAATTACGCGAACATGGAGCAAAATATTACGGCAAAACGAAAAAGGATTCAAAATGGGTTTTTGAAACTGTAAGAGAACCAAAGCGTATAAAGAACAGATGCAAATGTGACAATAAAAAAGGTATACTTAAATGTGCTACTGTAACTGATGAACAAAGGATAATGATATTTAATAATTTTTGGAAAAACTATACATGGGGAGAAAAAAAAGTATTCGTTAATGATACTGTTCAGGCAATTCCAACAAAACGTCAAAGGGATCGAATACAATCAGATAAATCTCGAAGAACACAGTCACTCAAATATAACTTGAAAACAGATGATGTTGATTACATAAGAGTATGTAAAACTGTGTATTTGAACACATTGGCAATAGGAAGAATGACAGTAATAGCCTGGAAGAATAAAATGAAACATGGTACAACTCCTAATCAACTTAAGAGTTACTAAAGACAGAGTAGACCATTTTGCAGACAGACAAAAATTAATGAACGAATTCTTCAACTCCCTGCCGACGATGGAGTCTCATTATTGTCGAGCCTCTTCTTCAAGACAGTATCTACAACCTGATTGGAAAACCAAAATGGATTTGTACAAGTTTTACGTGTCTGACTGGTGCAAATCGCAGGCCACAGAACCGCTATCCAGAACTTCTTTCTTTGAGACTATGGCATCTAGAAATCTTTCACTGTTTCGTCCTAAAAAGGATGAGTGTGAGACATGCACAAGATTTAAATCTGGGACAGTTGGAGAAGATGATTATCAATTACATGTATTGAAAAAAGAAGAAGCAAGAAAAGAAAAGCAAGCTGATAAGGAAAATAACAAGTTTGTATTTACAGTAGATCTCCAAGCAGTTTTAATGGCACCTCGGTCAAATGTCAGTACATTGTACTACAAAACCAAGCTGCAAGTACATAATCTGTGCTTTTATGATAACATAACTAAAGATGGCTACTGTTTTGTGTGGAACGAATCGGAAGGAGGGCTAAATGCAGACGAGTTTGCCTCTATTTGGACATTTTTTATTGAAAAAGAGATTCTCTCAAAAGTTGAAAATAAAACGGATTTACGAGTTATAATTTATTCTGATGGCTGTGGTTACCAAAACCGCAATGTAACTTTATCTAATGCCCTTTTAAATTTAGCAATTAAGAACCAAATCACCATAATACAAAAATATTTAGAGGTCGGGCATACCCAGATGGAGGTGGATGCTATGCACTCCTCAATAGAGCGAAAGATGCGTAATAGAATTATTAACGTACCCGCAGACTACGTCCAAATTATTAAGTCCGCCCGCAACAATCCCTTTTATGTCAAATATTTAGAACATGATTTTTTTTAAAGCTTTCAATAATTTAACCAGCTATAAAAGTATTCGCCCGGGCCGTATGGCGGGAGACCCTAAGGTCACCGATATACGTGCGCTGATGTATTCTCCATCGGGGAATATCTCGTACAAACTGCGATTCACTGAGCCATGGACGCTACTGTCCCAGAGAAAGGGAGATTTTTCAGCAATAAGTTTTGATGAAATGCAAAATTTACACCAAGGGAGACTCAAAATTAAAGCTAAAAAATACAACGATCTACAGCAGATTAAAGAAGTCTTGCCAGCAGATTTTCGAGGATTTTATGATAATTTACCACATGACTAAATGTAACGGTTTTCTCATAATTTTTTACATTTTTATCTAATATTTGTTTTATTAATAAACATAAATTATTATGCAAGATCGTTTTTTTCTATAGAATTCCATAAATAATAAAAATGCTAACTCCAATTTTTCGCCCTAAATTGTATTAATATAAATAAAATTGTATCAAAAACAGTGTGATAATATACTGGTAAATTATCTACCAACTGGTATTTAGATATTGCAATCGCTTAGTACTAATTCGAATTTAAAATTAGTGTTTTCTTAATTCTGACAAGTAGTATGAATGGGAGTTAACAATTTAGTTCATTTAGCCGACGATATGTTGAATAGTTTCGGAAATAATTATAATATAAATGTCGTTAAATACCTTTTTTTCTCGTTTGTTATAATCATAAATGCCGTTAAGTAACATTGCGAGTTAATATAGCCGTTAAAGTTCATTAACTTATATTTTCATAATAATTTTTCCTATGATTGCTTCACTAGATTGCCGTTATACGGTCTTTTGCACACTGTAAAGTGGTTAAAGTGCTTTAACTGCTTTATTGTTATTCATTTTTTAATATAGAGGCTTATATTTATTAAGCAATAATGCCGTAAACTGAAAGAGCTAGACTTAAATGTGATTAACGAATCTTAACGGCATTATAGCTTAATATGTGGTATACTTATATTTTGACTTTATGTATGTTATAAGCCAGTAACGGCATTTCTTAAATAAAACTTAAAATCTTTGTCCCTAAAAATGAGATTTAAGTGTCGTTATCTCACAATAATGCGCTATAATGCCGTTAACTAATCTCACCCGGTGGGCGTACCCGACCCGACGCCGCCGGCGCCGATCCTCTAGTTCCGCGGTCACAGGTTGCGGGGTGAAACTATTGCGTCACAGGTGCTTGCCGGCTGAGGACGCGTGTCGCTCCGTAAACTGTTCCCGCCAATTTCGCAACGACGATGGCGGACCGTAACTATAGGTAAGTTCGTTTTTTCACAAGCTTTTATTCTACTTGCCCTGCTTGTTTGTGGTTAAGTATTTGATTTATTTTGAAGTAGTTATTTATCCTCCATCGATTGAAATTATATTTTGCATGCGTTTGTAAGTCAGATGAAAGCGTTTGCCTTTTTTTCATAGCCAATTCTACTCTTTGTGTGCTGTGTAAAGCTCTCGTGCCTTTGTATACCTTTGGTGATGTTGAACCCAATTCACACAATTTGTACACTCTTCTATTAGCTGGCTAGTGGCATCATGTGATGTTTCTTTTTTGTGAAAATTATAAGCTTCGCATAATTTTCACACTCTTCATTTCCGAGATTAGTGAAATATATTGTTAAATTTTATAAGCTTTTATTTACTGTCATCTATCCCGATGTTTTTCGTTAATAATTAATCAACTAATCAAATCTTGCAAGTTAAATTTGATTCACTTCCTGATTACCGATTGAGCTGAAATTTTGCATGCATGTGTACCTAGATCGGATGACAATACAAAATTATTTTAACGTGTAATCTGTATAAGCTGTTCGAAATTATGTTTATCGTAGTAAGTATCACAAAAATGTTAATGCATCTGAGTTATGCTAATGTCACTTGGTAGGTATCTTCGCAAGGGTGCATCATGCATGTTCACGCCTGTAATGTGGTTCTAATGGGATAATTAAACCATTCAACGTGTTGATTAAGTAAATTGCGATTAAATTCTGGTGTTTTTTGGTGTGGAGTACCTAGTTAGGAAAAATACTTTGCATACATCTATTTTAGTACCGTCTTACAAATAATTTTTTTCTTGTTACAGAAGCTCTGCTATTGCAATCAGATCTAAAGCCATTTTAGATATGATTAAAGACAAGCCTGAGATTCCCGTGACTACTTTGACTCCAAATAAAAGCACAAAGGAGAAAAAATTTAGTAAACCTGACTATATTGACGTTATTTATACAAGACATTATTCAATGACCAGTAGCATTTTTGATACATTCTGTGAGTCACAAACAACATACAACTCGCATCATTTGGCAAATTTGGATACAAATAAGTTAAAAGTGGCCTTATTCAACGAAAGTTTAATCTGCAATGAATTAATGCCACCAGATTCTCCTCTTAGTATTCTAAATCAAGAGGAAAATCTGGTGGAACAAGAGGAGAATCTGGTGGATCAAGAGGAGAATGTAACTTGTGAAAACTTACTTATTTTTGATTCGGACGATTCTGTACAGGACAAAGATTATTATCCATCTGATTCTTCAGGAAGCCCAATGTCAGATGTGTCTGAAAAGTAAAAAAAAAAAAGAAGTACAGGCCGCAAACCTATAATTTGTCAACAACGGATGATGTTACGAATAATTTAACTTTTAACAATATACAAACTTTGAAGCGAGGACGTAGCCACTCAGTTGGCCCCACTTGTTGTGAGAAAACTATACCAGAGCGACCATTGTTCCGCAAGCGTAGCAATACCACTGATGGCTATTCTTGTTGCATAATGCCTGTGGATTATAAAGCCAAAAATAATTTTACTCCTAGCAAAAAACAAGCTTCGGAGCAACGTCGTCGTAGAAATTCAATAGGTCCTACTTGTTTTTCAAAAACTTCGCCCGAGCGACCATTCCTCCGTAAGCGTTGCAATTCCGTGGATGGTAATTATTGTTCCACATTACCTGAGACCTTACCGCAACCTCCACGCAAACGAAAAAAATATTATACTCCTTTACAACAGAGAAAATTGGATGCTAAAAATGAAAAAAATGAAAAACATAGTATCAAGCCTGGGTGCAATGAAAAGTGTTATAAAAAATGTATGACTTTTTTGAATGAAGAAGAAAGGAAAGTCATAAATAAAGCGTATTGGGATATGTCGTGGCAAGAACAACATGCATTTGTAGAAGCACACACTTATGTAGCAGTTCCAAAAAAAAAAATTACGACTCAACCAAAACGGCTACCAAAAAGAAGTTTTACATTCAAAAAACCAGACGGTACTAAAATAGATGTATGCAAAGTATTTTTTCTAACTACTCTTGGATATCTGAAAGTAAATGACAGGATCCTACATAGAACTTTCAGTGATCCTTCCACAGATAAACGTGGTAAACACCAAAAAACACCAGAATTTGATCGCAATTTACTTAATCAACACGTTAAATCGTTTAACCCATTAGAACCACACTACAGACGTGAACATGCACCTTTGCGAATATACCTACCAAGTGACATCAGCATAACTCAGATGCATAAACATTTTTGTGAGACTTACCCCGATAAACATATTTCGTACAGCTTATACAGATCACACGTTAAAAAAATGAACATATCTTTCACTAATCTCGGCAATGAAGAGTGTGAATTATGCGAAGCTTATAATTTTCACAAAAAAGAAACATCACATGACGCCACTAGCCAGCTAATAGAAGAGTGTACAAATTGTGTGAATTGGGTTCAACATCACCAAAGGTATACAAAGGCACGAGAGCTTTACACAGCACACAAAGAGGAACCTCAAAATAGTTCACAGGTATAGCGCTGACCTGGAAAAAGTGATCATGTTGCCTAGATTAGAAACGTTTAAAGCTGCAATTTTCTGTCAGCGCCTTGTAGCATACAACCAAACTTTTGCACCACTTGGCAAGATTACCACAGAATGTAAACCCCTTACAGTTATCTGGCATGATGGCATTGCAGGCAGGAAACAAGAAGACATAATGTCTGCCTTTTATCATTTTCTTTTGCGTAGTAGAGACATTGACCAAGTACATATCTGGCTAGATAATTGCAGTGCACAAAACAAAAATTGACTCTTATATTCAATGCTGATTCATATGATTAACAGTGAAGCCATTGCTATAAAAAAGATTATTCTCCATTACTTTGAACCCGGCCACACATTCATGAGCAGTGACCAAGTGCACCACCAGGTAGAGTTGGCCATGAAAAAAAAAGGCAAACTGTACGATTTTACAGATTTTGAAAAGTGTGTATCTTCAATTAATAACACCAAAGTTAATGTACAGTCAATGTCACCTGTAATTTTTTTGAACATACCAAATTATGTATCACAGAGACGAATTCAAACTAGTAACCCAAGGGCTTACTTAAAAAATATGGTGGAGGTGTGTTTTGAACGTGATTGTTACGATCTCACGTATAAAAACAATTTCAACGATACTACGTATATTTCTCTTCGTTTCATGAATGATAAGTATCTAAAAAACCCTCGTATAATGATACTTTAATTCAGAACTGAACCAAAATGTGTTGAACCTAAACGAAAAGCTGATATACTTGAAAAACTATCAAGCATAATTCCCCCTCACAAATTATAATTTTGGAAAAATTTGCCAATAAAAGAAAATGTACGTGCCGGTACAAGTTCTGACATGAACAAATAATGTAAGTTTCTTGAGACTGATTATGTTATTTAAGATACATACATGGGCGGTAAATATGTGATTACGAATGAGTGCCGCGAGTGTTTTCATAGGCACGAATTCGGAATAATACCTATTTTACGCCCCAGTGTCATACAAAGTTTTTTTATTTTATTTTGATAAGCATTGTTTTTTTTATTTGGTTGCTCTGTTAAGTTTTTTGATACCAAGTTTTAGAGAACTTAAACCGTAAGAAACAAAGACTTAAAGACGACCTGCAGTTTATGGTCAACTAATAATAATGATAACTTAATTAAAAGTACAATTATTGCCTATTACCTAGGGGTATTATTATAGTGATATTTGTATTAGTGAAGAACTGAAAGTTCATAACAAATCTAGCTATAAGTGAAGTTCTGTTAAAGCAAATAAGACTGAACTAATGCTCAGTTACCAATAAGTACTAAAGGTTTGAGTAAATATTGTGATTTACATAACATTGGTTTTTATTTATTAAAAATTGACTTTATTTAGTAGGTTTAACTTTTGTTTGGTTGAATAATTGTTCCAATATTTTTTGTTATTGTTTGCTATAGTGCCGTTAACGTAAAAGGTTCTTGGTTTAACGGTGTTTTAGCGTAACAATGAATCAAGTTTTTTCTTGAAATTGATATGCATTCGTGTACCAGACTTAAACGCGGCAAAATGGCATTAACGGCACTAAAGTCTAACACGAGTCAGTTCTGTATAACTTATTAAGCTAAACTATGGTTATGTACTATAACAACGTTTTAGCTAAACATATATGAGACTTTTTATAGTGTTTTAAAAGACAATATTTTTATTTTAAATAGAAACACTAAAATGCCGTTAAGGTATACTTAGCGGCATTTTAGTCAATTTATTCATGAGTAATTGAAACATCGATGATGAACTAAAACGAAAAACCCGTTTTTTAATATAATTAAATTATATTTACAATAGGACAGAAGAACAATTAAAAAGTATTTTACTTGATGCATCTTTTGGTGCTTTTAGGTCTTAAATTGGTGTTGTCATCGAGAAGTTATATGGGCATTTCTCCACTAAATGGAAAATCGTTGTCCCAAGCACATTTTATATAATTAATCCTAAAATTTCTTATTTTTTTGTATTAATAAGGACATATTATGAGGCATTCTTGGCACTCTACAGCTTATTAAGTAATTTTAAATAATATTTTTTGAGAAAATAAATGTGAAACACCTCGAAACACAGTCCCCTGGTATGTCCCTTTTCCAGGATTACTGGTATTGGGACCTATATTTATTACTTTGCCATTAATAACTGAGTACGGATTATACAAATACTTAAAGAAGACAGTAAGCATCTTTTTAAATCACAAATTAAATGTTTACAATAGAAATTTAATAAAAAAAAACTGTTTAAAAAGGCTGTCCTCAAAATTTTTAAACAGTCCAATGACAAAATTTTAAATCTGCGCAGAACAAAATTTTTGTATGTACCGGAACGTTATGATCGTGAAATGGAACGCAACCAGTGTGAAGTTCGTTCGGTTATAGAGGTAAATGGACAGCCGCCATTTTCTTAGTGGCACCACTGCACTGCGTTTGTTAGTGAACCACGCGTCTCGGCCGTTAATAGAAACAGTCCACTGGTGAGTGTTTGTTTTCCTATTTTAAAAGATTTAATCGAAATAATTTGTTTAAAATAATTTACTATCAATTTATTAACAGATACTTATATATTCACATCAGTTTTATAAATGTGACATGTTTTGATGATTTTGTGGTATTTAGTTTTCAAGTAAAAATACCAGTCCCCTGGTAAACAGTCCCCTGTCATTTCATAGCACAGGGGACTGTTCTTTACCACAGAGGACTGTTTCTTTAAGTTTTATCATATCCTACACGCCAGACAGCACTTCAATCAGCATCAACGTTAACAGATATCATTCTTTTTCGTAGGTACTAGTTCAAAATGCCATCCAAAAAGAAGCCACCCAAAACAAGAGAAGAAATATTAGAACAAAAACGAATAGCTGAACGTTTGAGATATCAACGACTTAAAAATGACCCTCAAAAAAAAAGAAGAATTGAAAGAAAAAGAAAAGCTGAAATACCAAAAGAAAAAAGAAAAAGGCACAAGAAAATTAGTTAAGGATATGAGTCGTCGTGAGCATAAGGCTATAAAAAAGACTTGGAAAGAGCATTGTTCTAAATATCGGGGGAAAAAAAAGAGCCATGAAAGAAATAACAAATAATTTTGTGAGGGAAAATACACCTGATTCTGATGTACCCACGTTAGGACACCCGGCACCTTTAACCCATATATGCTTTTTGGGTCGTTTTCGTGCCTCTGGTACTAACTTATTTCAAAATATGCTAGCTCGTGAGCTCTTGTACTTATTTATGTTTTAGCGTCATCTATTACAAGTTTAAAGAACTAAGTTTACGTACGAAGCGACACCATTGTTGTTTTAATACTATTTCTAGTATTCATTCATATAGCAAGTACGGACACGTTTATTTCTCGAAAAAAATTCCAGTTGAGCGTATACAAATGTAAGTATTTCGTGTGTTATTTTATTGTCACAATTGTTCTATAGTAAGTTGAATAAGTGTGTTAGAAAATAGTAAATAGAGATTAGTGATAAAATTTACTTTTCTTATTGAAATCGATCGAAATATTTTTGTGGGTGGAAAACGACCCCTTGCCCATATATCATGCTTGAAGTTGTTGATATTTTCTTTTTGAGGTCTCGACGAGTGCTCAATACCAATCAAATAATCGAAGTCCTGGAGGACTTAGATCCTGATGAAGATGTCCAGGGTATCGATGTTTATATGGACCCTCCTGGCCACGGCACAGTGTCAGATGGCGACTCCGGAGAAGAGGACTGTGACAACATAAACAGGTTGAATCGAAACCAATTACTCGCTCCTGCCGAAGTGGTTATGCTACAACGTGAGTGTGATGATAACGACACAACCATCAATGAGGTCAGTGTTACTACTTCTTCTTCAATCGGTGAAGATGCTCCTACAATATCTGAAACCAGATCACGTAGGTCAAAGAATCGTCGTGATGTTGAAAATTCTTCCTCAACTGAGCCATCTGCTAGGGCCGATGATGATTCTCATAGTCAATCAATGCGACGTGGAAGACAGGGAAACGTTAGACCACGTAATTAAGTAAAAAGAGATTTGCGTCCCCAACAAGTTGATTGGTCTTCTCCACCCCCACGTGTGGTGCTCACCCTCAATAAAGACAGTGAACCAATAGAGTTCTTTGAGCTGTTTTTCAACGAAGACGTTATAAGACACATGGTTAGACATACGGTAATGTACGCAATTGAAAAACATAATACCAGTTTCATTCTTTCGGGGGATGAAATGTACTGTTTTTTGGGTATATTGATTCTCAGCGGTTACGCGCCCTTACCAAGACGTCGCATGTACTGGGAGGCCAATGAAGATACTCATAATGTTTTAGTAGCCAAATCGATGCGATCTAAACGCTTTGAGGAAATTTTTAGATATTTACATGTGGCTGATAACAACAACCTACGCAGTGGTGACAAAATGGCAAAAATTCGGCCATTGTTCGAAATCTTGAACGAGAAGTTTCTCATATATGCCCCCATCGAAAAAAACTTTAGTATTGACGAATCAATGATACCGTATTATGGGCGTGTAAGCAGCATATTCATGGTAAGCCAATACGGTTTGGATTTAAAGCATGGGTTGCAGCTACATGTTTGGGGTATTGTTTGCAAGCTGATTTGTATGAGGGGCGATCTGAAGCACGAGATACTGGTCTAGGAGAACACGTAGTTACCAAATTGACAAATTTGGTGAAGAAAGAATACCCAGATACACAGTTTTCTGTATATTGTGATAACTTTTTTACATCCCCCGGATTGCTAAGTACTTTACAAGAAAACAACGTAAAAATTACTGGAACTGTGCGTCAAAACAGGGTAGATAAGTGCCCACTAATGGAGGTTAAGTCTTGCAAAAAGCAGTCTAGAGGATTTTACGATTACAGACTGGATACGAATGATAGAATTTGCGCCGTACGATGGAATGACAATAGTGTTGTTACACTATTGTCTAATGAATTTGGAGTAAACCCCATTCAAAAAGCACGCCGATATTCAGTTGCTGCCAAACAGAAAATTGATATTGACCAACCAAATCTTGTACATCAGTACAACCAATTTATGGGGGGAGTAGACAGACTGAATGCTAATATCGGAGTTTATCGGATTGCCATCAGAGGGAAAAAGTGGTACATTCCCATTTTGATGTGGCTAATTGACGTCGCAGTCAATTTCATTGCTTGCTAGATCATACGGGGCAAATGTTGACACACTGAACTTCCGTCGGTCCATTGCAAGGACGAAGGACAAGGTATTTACTAGACACAATGTCCAATTTATACAAGAAATTTAAGAGTAATAACTCTGCCCCAATCAGTTACCAGACATTCTGTCGTTTACGTCCGTTCTGGGTTGTAACGCCCAAAATAAACGAACGGGATACATGCCTTTGCAACAAACACGCAAATATTGATATGAAATTGTCTGCAATGTACTGCCGGAAGATTTTGCGTTACGATAATCATAATAAATTGCTTGAAAACACTTGTTGCGATCGTTATAATGAGCAATGTTTATCTCGGGAGTGCCAGCGTTGTTTTAACAAGAATCCCGATTACCAAGAGTTTGACAACAGCAAGCCTATACTGTTTAAAAAATGGATAGCTGAAAAGCAAGACTACAAAGATCCTAAGTTGAATAAAGTATGATCTATAACAAAATATGTAAAAAAAAATTTAACGGTTCGTCCGCGTGAACTGATACAAGAACTGCACGATAAATTCGATGCGTATTATAACCATAAAAGGAACATATTTCATCAATACAAAGCTCACTTATATTAGGCTTATTTGAATAAAAATATTTGACTTTGACTTTTGACTTTGATTAATCACACACAATCATCAAAGGGTATACCACTAGGGCCTAGTGGTATACCCTTTGATGATTGTGTGTGTCTAGGCATATGCAAACGCAGTTCCTATCAACAGACCTAACCAATTTCTAGATTTCTCAAATAAATTAATTTTATTAAAAGTATATCAATGTAGTGTGTAATTACTATGTATGTAATTACCTTAATGTTATACCTACCTATTATGTATGTACCATTAGTCATAATATATAATCATTGTGTATCCTAAAATATAGAGCGTATTATTCGAGCAGCCTCTGGTATCATTTCTCTCCCAAATAACTCTGTCCTTACATGGCGACCCTGCCATTGGACATGGCACGTGTAAGTCAGTGATCGGATTACAAATATTTCCATGCCGTATAAGGCGAGTGCTTCAAACAATTGGACTATAGTGAACAAGTTTTAAGCATGTTTCTACCCAGTTTAACCAATGTTTGTGAGATCTAGTCCAGAAATAGGAGGATAAAGAATTTGAGAGTCACATATAGAAGAGGAAGAAAACTTGAGAAAGAGAGACGAAGTGATGTGCAAGGTATCCACAACCTCAGGGAAATATTGCCCAAACAAATTGGTTAGGCGAAAATTTCAACTATTGAGGGCATTACAGTTTAACTTGCGAATGCAGTCTCTAGAGACCAACCTAACCAATTTGATTTCTTAAAATCATTTATTTTGAAGTTTAGACAAAAGTTAATCACAACGAGCCCAGAACACGACTCTCTGACCAAGGGTTTGCCCTTATGTATGCAAACATAGTCTCCACCAACCAACCTAACCAGTTTCTAGATTCCTCAAATTAACTTATTACCTCAAATTATATTATTATATCAATATTATGTGATTATAGAGACATTGACATGTATATATAGTTTATAGACATTGTTTTTTTTAAAATAAGAGATAGGTATTAATTGCTTAAATTCAAAGACAAAATGTATCGACGTTAAGAACCCTTTCTCCCTGCCCCTAAAGCTACTCTCGACACTTTTTTGCAGAGAGGTAAACTACCTAATTGCAAGAAATTAAACAGATATGAGATGAGGGGTTCTATCAATTTTAGTACAGCAGCGCCGCACGCCATGGTATATTTTACGGTTAAAAATAACAATGAAACGCACTACACTAGCAGACATGTTAGATTTAAAATCACAGAAAATTTAATACATATAATATTGCAGAAATGCCAAATAACTCACAGCCATAAAAGGAATATCTTCTTAAAAACTAGTCGAAACAATAATGGACATTATTTGAAACATAACATTTTTAAATTACGAAGTGATAAATGTGAAGTAATAATGTTGTATACATAAAATGCGTTATTAATACCTCATAGACAACTTAAAAAATATTAGTGTTTGTTTACTGTCATAAAATGTCTTGTCAAATAATACTAAAATAAAATGATCAAGTTAAATAATTAAAAACTTAATATCTGACTTTGGAGGAGATCACTCTACTGGTAGATCTACTTCAGAGATGGTGTGTTTACTCTCAGGAGCTGCTATCAGTTGGAGAAGCCAACAGCAAACTATAGTATCTCTATCATCTACAGAAGCAGAGACTATTGCAGCTAGTGAAACTTCTCAAGAGATTTTATGGCTGAACAGCTTATTAAAAGAGATAGTGGAATTAGATAAACCATTACTCTATCTTGATAATGAGTCCGCTATGAAGCTGTCACAGAATCCAAAATACGAGTACCTTAGACGTACTAAACACATCAAGATTAAGAATTTGTTTGTACGTGAATGTGTTGCTACTGGAAGTGAAACAAGTATCCTCTTTACGACAGTTACCTAGCAGATATGTTCACTAAACCTCTCTTTGGTCCAAAACTGCAAGATTTATGTTTAAAAATTGGACTAAAAAGAATATTACCTTCTCTAAAAAAAGGTGTGAAGTAATAATGTAGTATACATAAAATGAGTTATTAATACCGTTAATACCTCATAGAAAACATAAAAAACATTAGTGTTTGTATACTGTCATAAAATGTCTTGTCAAATAATACTAAAATAAAATGATCAAGTTAAATAATTAAAAACTTAATAATAAATTAATATAATACAAAACTAACACCATTATGTTAACTTAAAAACTGAAAAAATTTAACGACAAACGAAAATAAAGAAACCACACCAAACAAACACACACACAATACAATTTAAATAATATAAATTCTATGCGCCGTCCAACAACAAGACAAGTGATGTCTTATTTTTCTCTCTGAACAAGTGCCAGTGTGCCAGTGGAGTGAACGAACGAACGAAATAATAATATTACTAATATTATATTATTATCTATAATCTTTGACTTGCATACTGTTTCTGTCGTTTCTGTTGAATGGGCCTGAATGGGGTTGGTTGGTAACTGTCAAAGTGGCGCTAGCATACCTTGATTCGATGGTACTAAAATTTGTATGGAGAATTTTGTTTGAATTTATTTTTAAAAAAACTAAAATTAATTTTGCAATGCCAATGACCTGTAAATGTGCCTTTTTGAAAAGTAATTTTCACTTCTCATGCTCAGAAAATGCTTATTTGCGCAGGATATAGGCTGCACAAAATCGAATTTTGTGCACAAGGGCAAAAACGTATCTACTCATAAATGTATCTATATTAAGGCAAAGGAAATGAGCCATACAGCCAAACACAATAAAAAGTTCAGAGATAGAATTTGTTATTTTATAATATTTACTTTAATTTGTTTGCCTTATGTGTTTTTTTAGTCTTATAAGATATTAAAATTTAAATTAAAGTACGGTAGGTTATTTAATTAATTTAAGAAAATTATTTTATTACAAAATTAATTTAATAGTAGGCTGTATAGGTCTGCAGCCCAAGCCTAATATCAATGTCGTAAGATTAAAAAAAAAAGCGGCAGGAAACAAGTCTTGTTTTTTCGTGCGGTTATTAAATTTCTTCGATTTGCTAAAATTGTTAAAAATGTCCAGTGAAGAGGATTTAGCACTCTCTCCTAATACGCTTATGGAAATTAATGCACAGAGAGTTGAGCAACAGATATTACCGCCAAAGTCTCGGAAAAAATATCTCAAAGTTTACGATAATTTTGTAAATTGGAGAAAAGAAAAACTAGTAAATACGTTCTCGGAAAGTGTTCTTTTGAATTAATAGATAATGTAACTAATTAATATTTAATTAATAGATTTTGTGCAGCCTAATCCTACACAAATAAGCAATTTCAGAGCATGAGAAATGAAAAATATATTAAAATGGAGTTTTGAGGTTATCCTTTCAATCAATTCCATTGTTCTTACTCGCCAAGATGCTTCCCGTTTCTTTATTTTTTTTAACGGCAGTCACCCTCCACTTATATTACATTAATTATTTTTGGTTTACTACTATTTAAAGAGAAAAAAATCGTCAGCTTTTCGAACATTGGCGATCAAAAAAAAATTGACAGCATCAAGCTATGCTGGCGCCATCTGCTTTTCGCTTTTACCGGCCGGCCCCATTGAATGAACCATGAATGAACGAACTCCGTAACGTGAGGACGTGAGTGACGACGACGCGTGGTGAGACCATTGACGTGTGACGCCACAGGGGCAAATCGAGTTTGCGCTTACTCGATTTATAAATTGTACTCGAGTAATTGTAGCACGACGACGCGACACGGGCGAATTTATTTTTCTCTGGTATTGTCATAACTTATAAAAATATAAACACACACACAGAACGTTGGTTTGGTGATTAGAAGTTAGTTCTTAGTTTCAGCCAGTTTTTCAAAAGCATTTTAATGAGGTTAAAAACTCAAAGCTCATCGTAGGTGGCGTTACTGTTGAGTGTTCCGTAAACCCGCCATATTGGTTCATTGTTTATGTTTGATGTGAGGGTAATTGTTAAAAATCATAGCAATGTATGCGACCTGGAGTGTAATTACGATTGAAGGAGGAACTGCGGAAACGGAAAGCCAAGACCATTGGCAAAAAAGTCTTATAAATCGACAGGGAAATAATTAACAGGCATTATTGTGATTTGTAGGTTATGCTGTGTTCTTTTTATTTATTTCAATTTCTTTTTGTAGACTGGAGGCGTACGATGGAAATAACCTCATCGAAGTTGAAGACGAACTTGAGGATGATATTCCTGAAAGAAATTTCAGGAATATATTTCAGAATACCATGGATAAGTTCAGAGATAATTTACTACGCACTAGTCGATTCGCTAATAAGCTATGGGTTAAAAACATATGGATTGACTTTTAAAACTTATTTGAATTATATAAAGCAACTTCAGATACGATTTTTGAAATATTTGGTAAGTAAACCCGTTAAAAATATGTATAAGTCTGGCTATGATAAATTATTTCATTACTGTAAAATTTTACCGGTCCATACCAAAGCAAGGTATTTATTGTGTTTCGATGCACACTTAACAAATCAATATAAGGTGCCCAGGGAGCGTAAGATACTAACTAGATGCAAAAAGTCATTAATAGAACCACGATCTTACAATTACTATGGAGAAAGAACAAGAAAATACATATTTCCAAGATTGTGTAACGCTATAGATATATTGAGGGAGGAGAAAAGAGTTAGTAAATTAACGTTAAAAAGTAAATTAAAGAAATTTTTTATTGACAAAATTAAATAATAGGGGAAGAAAATTAAATAGTTTAGTTTGGTAATTCGGTGCAATGGATTTGTAATTTTTGTTTCTTTTATTTTGTGTGTGACTTCGAGAGTTTTGTGTTTGGTAATATTATGTAGTACATTTTAAGTTTTAGTATTTCGAGCGTTTATCGTCGCCGACAAACTGCTACGCTGTTTGGCGAATGCTTATTACTTGATACTATGTAAATTTGTTTGGAAACTAATAAATAAAATAAAAAAAGATATTAATTCCAGCAATAATCTTCCACCACTCTATAAACTACACATTCAAGAGTTTGCAGACAGGTAACAAACCATACATTCATGATTTCCATATTGTTCCTTGTTATGTAATGTTTCAGATAAAATTTGACATTTAATAACATACATGTTGTTTCAGATTTCAAGCAACACTGAACGGGAGATACACTACTGTATGAAAGTAGAAGCTTAATAACCGTCAGAGTTGCCTTTGAGGAAAGTTATATTTATTTCAATGCGCAATGTAAAGCCCAAATGAAGAAGCTTCTTTATATCGTTCTGTTAAAAATAAATAAAATAAATAAATAAATATATATGGACAATTCATACAGATTGAGCTAGCCCCAAAGTAAGTTCGAAACTTGTGTTATGGGATACTAACTCAACGCTATTATATTTTATAACAAATACATATATAGATAAACATCCAAGACCCGAGGCCAATCAGAAAAAGTTCGTTTTTCATCATGACCCGACCGGGGATCGAACCCGGGACCTCGTGGGTGGCGGTCTGGCGTGGTAACCATTACGCCACGGAGGTCGTCGTAAAAATGGATAATAGTGGCATGATAGTGGAGTCACTGTGAAGGTGCAGCTGGAAAAGGAGTAGAAGCACACTGCAAGCATGTTTTTACAGTTCTCCATGGCATAGAAGATATGGTGCATACTAAAACTATAATTTTGTACAAAATGTGCACAGAACAATTGATGACATTTAAAAAACCGAATAAAGTATTCTATAATTTCCCGATGCAATCCCGTTTTACTAGGAAAATATAATGGACAATTATGAAGGATATGTCAAAATCCTAGCAGTTTCTCCTGTACTACTAGTAGTAAAATGGCTTATCTCCAAGTAATCAAACCTGCCAATCCATATGCTATTGAAATGGACCATGATTACTTGGAAATATTTTCTTATACCTATGAGTATTACCTTTGTAAAGTTTTTGTTAAACCTATTTTTAAACCACAATTTTTTTACAAATATCTGTATAAAAATTATGATTTTCGATTATGACAGTGTAATAAAACAAAATTAATACCTATGTATAAATAGTTTTATTTTCTTATACCTATGAGTATTACATAATACACTCTAAAATTGCAGCATATATGACACACAAAATATGTTTTTGAAGCCAGAGGTGTACTATGAATTTCTGTAATCAGCATCACATTTATTTTGAGTTTGGACCCCGCTAGACCCAGGAGGATCGGTAAAAGAAGTTTCATTAGCATCACATTCATTTTGAGTTTGGATCCCGTTAGGTCCTGGAATTGGATCACCACGAGACGTTTCAATACACCGTTTCATGCAACTTCTTTTTAGCAATCGATCTGAGCGTTCTTGTGCTAGTGGGTTAACAGATTTGATTTAATATAGAGGGCACAGCACTTTTCTTTAATGTTCGGTATAAATTTTCATTGTCTTTTTATTATTTTTAATATTATAATCTTCAGGGAGTCTTCAGGTATAAAATGGGCAGCACATAACCTCGACTATTTACTGGATTTCCAATTTTTCCTTCGAAGAACCTTTTCCCACAGTTTTCTTCGGTTTATGTCTTTGGAAAATAAATGGATCTCCACATTTTTACAATCGATAGCTGCACAATGAGTCATATTTCGGAATTATTTAGAAAACAAATATGATATGATGTTTACACTAATAGTATGGAAAATGACAGCTAGCTGTCAAATGTTTGGAACAGTCAACAAAGCGACATCTGAAGTGAGCAAAAGGCAGTTTTAACCCCATTACAAAACGTTAGTTCTTTAACACCCAGATTTCGAAACGCATTTTAATGAGGGTTTTCTGCCTAGTGGCGTTCCAAAGGCAGCACTGAGACGTCAGGTTCAGAAACCTGTCAAAAGTGTCATTCGTAATCGTGTCTGATTTTTCCAAGGACTTTAGATCTAAAGGGACAGATTACTATGAACATCAAAACCGGTCCTAATTTTCTAAAGAAGGAGAGGCACTTAGGGCGGCATTGTGTCACTTTCTCACATGCTTTTAGATAGACTTATAAAATTTTAATTTCCCCGTTAAGTATTAAAAAATATTAAAAATATCATATTTCATTGTAGGTAGGATCATACTTAGAATAAAATTACAAATTCTATTTCATTCCTTAATATAGGTACCTAAATTGCGAAAATGTATATAGTAGCATAGCTATATAAAACAAGGTATCCTCTAACCTCTTCTAACCTATGTAACAAGTTATTAATTTTAGGCATACATTTCATTCTGTCTATAATAAATCAATTCAATTTGAAATTGCATAATCAATTACTTAAAATAATAATACGGAGTTCTGTCACCTCACCAAGTTTTATCCAGTTACAAACATCTTTATCAGTTTTACCCATAAAGTCATGGGTAGTGTAAAGTGGCAACACTGAGATCTTATGTCATTCACAAAATGGCATCGACGTCTCAGTTCGATACTGTTTAGCCCCAGAGCGGGTTTACTTTGTTCGGCTCTATGGCGGCATACCTAAAGGGGCTTGAATCTACTCAAAAAAATAGTAAACTTTTGTTGTCTAGCAACACATTATCTTATGTCACATTAAAAAGTAAAAAGTCATTGGTGTCAAAAAAATTGTGTTGCTACTTAATATTTTCTTAATTTTTTTGGTAATAATTTGTATGTCTTTGTTCCGTCTGACATGACATCAAATAACAAATTTTGATAATTACAATTACAGTTACAAATTTAATCGTCTAGGTTACAAATAAAATTGGTGTGATAATCGGCCGCCGATAATAGGCTATTTGACTGATTTTGAAAAACTGTTTTAAATTATTCGTTGGTATATGATTAATACACCACATGTATATTTCTGCGAAATTTGCAGTATTTTCCGTAAAATATCGGTTTAAAATTTAAATTACAATATTCTCGCTAAAAACGCTTTTTCTGTAATGGCGGACGGTTTGTTTCTGTGTTAGCTCGAAGAGACCCAAACAGCATTTTATCTCATACATGATGATGTAAGTATGCCAGTAATATTTGATTCGAATAGTAATAGATAAAATGATAAAATCACACAAAATGTCGTAACAATGAACAATGTTGACTTGCGTGTGACGTCACGCGAGGCATAGCCAATCACAGAGCGCTCTTGTGGCTGAAGAAATTTAAAAAATAATTTGGATTTATTTTGTTTATTTTGAAAAATCTATAAATATTTTTGGATATAACAGAGATAAATATGTTTTTTTTATGTTATTACCTAATAGGATGACCACATTTCGTAGCATATTTTTAATAGTGTCAAATAGCCTATTGGAAGATATTTCTGTCTGACCGACAAAAAGTAGGCCCGCATTGCAAAATATGGCAACACAAACGAAGTTGTCCTTGCGGTGATTTCGGTTTCGGTTGTGTAAATTGAAAATTTTATTTTTCTTTGATTCCTGTTTTGCATTGCAACTTCGTGGATTCAAACTTCAAAGATTCAAATTGTATTGTGCGTTGTCGACTTGAGATATTTTGTAAAATCTTAAGGGTGCGTTGTGCGCTTAGTGAGAAAGTGACTCTTGAGAAATTGACTCTACAGTGTTGTTATATGATGAAATAAAACAAGAGGAAATGTGTCAAGTGTGGGCGTTCACCTGCAAGTGATCCCGAAACCACACTCTTTCGTTTTCCCACACCTGGGTCGACCAACACATTTCGGTAAGTACCTGGACTTTACACAAAATTCAGTACATCTAAGAACAGTGTAAGTACGAACATATTGTTTTGTGTGATGCTATACGGCCGACCTAGTATTTGGAAATCTCGAATCTACGCTGGAGGGCTCATGTAAAAAATTTAGAGAAACTAGGTATACAATACAAAAAGATTTACTGCTTGCTAGAAAGACACTCCCCGACCGATGCCATTCATAACAAAATATTACAATATAAACAAGTCCTAATGAAATGTTTTGTTTAAGGTGTGAATCGTGGGCTAATTATTGCTTTCCTGAAAAAGAATGGTACTCAACATCGAATGTTATGCAACAGACATTTTAAAGCAACTTCATTCAGTGACTGGCCAGATTCTATGAAAAAACTGCACAAATATGCGGTTCCAGAGGTACTACCACTGATATTAAGGTTGCCAATTTAAATATGGACACATAGTTCTCAAATGACACTAACCCTGTCCACACATTTTCAGGTGCAAACGGTATCTTCAAGCGAGTATCAGTCAAGTTCCTCATGCAGAGAAACTGCTGATTAGGAGATACAACCAATTTTGCACCTGCTAGAGCTCCAATAGGACATTAACTCAATGAAAAGGTATTATTTGAAATTTTGTTTACATATTATGGCTTAATCTGCATTTTATTTAACTATTAGGCAGGGTGTCCAGGAATTCATAGATGATTCGTCAACCGTGAATGGGCCACATTGTGATGTACATACCAACAAATATCAAATTATGATCTTGGTGATGTAGGTTGTAGAGCTTTGTGTTCAGTTTTTTCCTTGCCATTTCTAAACAGGAGAATATTTTCAAAAAATGAGAATATTTTCTCAAAGTGCAACTGTGTTCATATATGCAGTGCTAAAATTGTGTCATCATTATCTTGTGTGCTGTCTTGTGCATGTTATATTATGAATAAACTGTAATACAGTCAAAACCGTTAATGGCGACATCGTTTAGAACCACATACCGGTTAAATTTACCAAAATCAAAGGTCCTGGCTGAATGTTATATGACCGCCTTATCTAAAACATTGGTTTTTACGACATTGTTTACTATCACTGTATCCACATCTGGCACAGTATAATAGTCAATGGCTATTATCGTAAAAGTAAACAAAGTTTAGGGTCTTTTGTAATTCTTAGAAACAAAGCACATGCATGCCGTAGCCTCAAGGCCCGCTTCGTCATATCTCTACTTATCTTTACACAAGACGCACCAAAACATTATTGTTGAGTTAACTGTGAAAATTGTAACATGTCGCAAAAAAGAAAACAAATCAGTAATATCTAATATAAATCAGAAAAATCGCATATTATTTCAAAGCTAGAGAAAGGAATTCCAAACAAAGACCTGGCAAAAGAATATGGTGTATCCCACTCGACAATTTCAACCATTTGGAAAGAAAGGGAGAAAATTCAAATCCTTTACGACAAGAATTTTTTGAAAATGAAACGAGCCAGAACAACGCGGCATACGAAGATTGAGGAAGCTTTGTTAAAGTGGTTTAAATATCAAAGGACAAATAATGTGCCAATAAATGGACCAATTCTTCAACAAAAAGCAAACGATTTTGCTCAACGTTTTGGTGAAGATTTTGTTTGCTCGTCTAGTTGGATTCAACGTTTCCGGGCTCGACATGGCATTGTCGGCGGGAAAATGAGTGGTGAAGCTGCCAGTGTGGATAAAGATGCTGTAGACGAATGGATTACGCAAAAGTGGCCTACATTATGCGAAGGCTACAGTCCAGAAGACATTTATAACGCAGACGAAACCGGACTTTTTTTACAATATGACACCAGACAGGACTTTAAAATTCAAAGGAGAGAATTGTTCGGGAGGAAAAATGTCCAAGACGAGACTAACGATCATGGTTGCAGCAAATATGACAGGATCCTGTAAAAGGAAGCTTTTAGTTATTGGGAAATCTAAGAAACCAAGATGCTTTAAAAACATACGCTCACTGCCGGTAACGTATGAAAACAATGTAAAGTCATGGATGACATCGGAAATTTTTTAAAGATGGTTACGTAACTGGGACGCTGAATTAAAAGCAAACAATAAGAAAGTTCTTCTTTTAGTTGATAATTGTCCTGCTCATCCGGCTGTTACTAATCTGAAGTGTATTAAACTCGTGTTCTTACCACCAAATGTTACATCTGTACTGCAACCTATGGACCAAGGCGTAATAAGATGTTTAAAATCTCATTATAGAAGACTGCAAGTGTTAAAGTTAATACACAGCATTGACAGTAATAATCAGAACAGCATTACGGTTCTTGATGCCATCTTGATGATATCCGAAGCATGGGAAAAAGTTTCACAAAAAACTATAGCTAACTGCTTTGGGCATGCAGGTTTTAAAGATCTTACAAGTCTTATAACAAGAACCTCAGATGATGTGATTGACGATGATGAAGAGGACAATATTTCTTTGGCTCAATTAGCCCAAAATTTACGACCTGCTTTATCTACTACTGAAACAGACGAGTTCATTGATGTAGATCAGTCTATTGCAATTTGTGCACCAGCTACGGAGGATGATATTGTACGTGAACTTGAAGAGGAAAATGAAAATGAACAGGAAGACTCGGAAGAACAATTTACAGTGCCAACTTTGATTGACGGTCTCAATGCTGTTAGTGTATTACGAAAGATTGTTCTTTTTAATGAAGAGTTCCACATGCAGGGAAATTGTGACGATACGCTGATTAAAATCCAACGTGAATTACAAAATGTGTATGCACGACAGAAGTGTTTCAAACAAACTAAAATTACAGATTTTATGCATACAAAAATGATGGAAAAATGATATTGTTCTTTTATATTATACGTTTGTATTGAAGTAAACAAAATGCGGTTTAATTTCCTACATGAATATACATATTATCTTTCCTATTAATACCTGTCACCGGTTGTTACAACTATCGGTTTTTACGACTCAATATGAGTAGTCCCTTCGATGTCGTTATAACAGATTTAGACTGTATTATGTATTCTGTGGGCATATGATGGTTCTCATTTGATGTATTACAGTGATAATCACTATGCCAGGTAGTGATATGACTCAACCCGTGTTTCATTTCAGTGACTATCAATATAACTTATGGCAATTTTCAGAAGCAGACCATTTCTCTAAATGAAGGCCAACCAGCAGAGAATCTGAAGTTTTGGCAACCAATATTATTCCTGCTGTGGCAGCTGAAGGAAGTCAAGTTTTGAAAAAAAAACAAAGTGATATGGTATTTATTGAAATTTCATTTTTCTATAAACCTATTTTTCCCTTTTTTATATCATAAGTTTAGTTTGGAAGTGTTATAAAACTAGAAAAAAAAAAGAAATAAATTAATTGTAAAAGTATTATAATAATAATAATAATAATAAAAGCAGCTATTTTAAATACCTGCAGGATTGTTCGAAAGTTCATGCAAATTAACGAAAACGAACAATAACCTACATTACACACTACACGCTACACTTACTTGGTCTAACCTGTAAGTGTGCTTTATACCAGCTAAAGGGCTGAGAGAAAAAAAGAACAAAAAGAACATAAAAATAATAATAGTCATTTATTTCAGGCAACAAATAAAATTTTAACAAATTATCAGCCCATATAATATATACCTTACAGACTAACATATATACAAACTCTGTAACTATTTCACATGTGATGTCGGCGACATGTAACGCGCATTCTCCGAAACACGACGCCCTGCGGCCAGGAATCCTCCTTTATAAAGGTCGCTAGATGGTGGGTCGGAACTCTCACTACATAAGAATTAAAATTCACTTTGTGGCGGGATTCCAACCGTTCGACCCTTAAGGTGAAGTTGGACTTCTTCCTGACATAATCTACAACCTCCTCTACCATTGTAGACCAGTGCAATCTGGAAACACACCTGCGTCGACGGTGTAAAAGGTGGTTTGCTCCGGTCGGTGCTGTGCCGCACTGGTTGCGACTGGTGGTCTTCCTTTTCTTCTTTTCCACCTTGGTGAAGCCCTCCTCGTCGCACTGGTTCTTCTTTGGAACAGCCTTACGTTGGACCCGTTGACTAGGACCCAGCTTCTTCCCCTCTTGAGATGGCTGCTGCGATGGTTTAGCAGCGGCAATTGCAGCGTATGGACGTTGAGGAGTCGACGAACGTACGCTGGATGTCAGCTCCGGCGCGGTGGAGCGGGCGGCGGGATGTAGTTCGTCGCACCTTACGACAGCGGCTGGCCGCGAGCGGTCGAATTCCGCTGACGCAGAACTGCCTAAGGTCGCATTGTGCGCTCCGCGACGCATGTTTACGTTAGCAAACTCGTCTGACCTACTTACCGAATTATTACTTTTTATTGATAATAATTCGGCACGTAGCTCCTTGATGGTAGTTTCCGAAGTTGCCAACCTAAACTCCATCTCGGCCTGACTGGCTTTCAGGGCAGTTATGTCCTTGAGCAGCCTGGTGACGTCGACGTGGTCGAAAGTGACGGGGGGCAGCCGATGCAGCTCCTTCGCCACAAAAGCAGGCACGTCGTCCGGATCGGTGACCTTCAATAATGATATTATATCTTGAAGGCTCCTCTCGCCTTTCTCATTCCTTCGCCGGGACGGCATACGGTCGGCTTTGCCGAGCACCTTGTAGAGCAGCTCCTTGCCACTACAAATTTCGTCTTCCTTGAAGTTCGACTTGCAGATCTGCAAGATGCTAACCTCGTCCATGGTGTCGATAGCGTGCTGGGTGAACGCCAACAGTTCGTTGGCTATGAGTTGTTCGGAACCCACAGCCGCGGCAGCGGACAGCGGCCAAGCCGCGCGTCTCGCGAATTAAAATTCGAGTCTAGTCAATGCAATGTACGCGACCGTTTCCGAACGCGCATCGCACACAATTATGTAATGTATAATATTATAACTAGTGAGACTGTGCTACTCTATAAACAATATTCATAAGCTGTGTTTATTGTGTCTTACAGGTAGCTGCAGCCATTGGCAAAGCTTGCGAAACTTCGACAAGTGAAGTCTCAGTATTACCTGAACATTTGGAAGAGAGACCGAAAAAGGTAAATCTAATGCAGTCAATTGTTAAATTGACTAATTTCGATTGTTACTTAACAATTCTTATTCTATTATTTTTCATCATTTCAGGATGATAAGCCGAAAACTACGAAAGATAGAAAATATTATGTATAAATCACGGATGTATTTGAAAAGGATTTGCCGGTTGCGCAATAGTATTAAAAAAAACAAAGCTAAGGAGCAGCTTCATATTTTGTTGAATGAAGAAGCGGTCACAAAGTTGCAGAAAAAAATAACACCTTCTCTTGCATTATTATTGCAAGGAGAAATAATTTTTTTTTCAAAAAAGCCAAGAGGTAGGCGGTGGACTTGTGATGAAAAAATTATGGCACTCAGAATTTATAAACGTGCGCCAACATGCTACCGCTTGTTGAGAAGGATGTTTTGCACCAAGTTCTCTAAAAAAACTTTTAGAATCTTTTAGAATGCCACCTGGCATAAATAAAACTATTATGATACCTTTAAAAAACCATGTAAAAGGTCAAAAAGCCTCAGATAATACATATATTTTAATGTTTGATGAAATATCTATAAAAAAGCACCTAAATTATAATAAAAAAGAAGACTGTATTGAAGGTTTCCAGGATCATGGGCAACATGGGAGAATACCTCAAGAAGCGGTTAAAGCCTTGGTGTTTATGGTGGCTGGTATACGGAAGAGAATTAAACAACCACTTTGTTATTATTTATCTGGTGCGAATGTCACAGCAGACCGGCTCTTTGTACTCATAAAGGAGGTAAATAAAAGTTATTAAAAGTTTTAACAGTTACATATACAAAATTCTCACTTTTGGCTGCATTCTAGCCGTCCTGGCAAGAAGTGACTCTTTATGATTAGCATAAGTTTAAATGCTTGTTTGTTTTTTTACTATCCTTGTTATCCGTGTGTGTGGTGTGGAATAAATGTAATTGTCTCATATAATAAAATTTTCATTACAATAATTAAAATATTATATTTTTTCAGACAATACGCGAATGCTTCAGTGCGGGAATCAATGTATCTGCAACTGTGTGTGACATGGGTGGGACGAACCGCAGGGCTTTGGCCATGTTGGGAGCTACGCAGGACCGGCCTATTATCAAATTAGATGATAAAGATATTTTCACGCTATTTGATGCGCCTCATTTGTTAAAATGTTTCCGAAACAATTTTTTAAAATACGATATAAAATGCAAAACGGACATTTCATCAAGTGGCATACACGGGGAAGGTAAATCTTCTAATATCCTCATTCCTATTTTCTATACTACACTACAAATTGCAATGTTATTGACGTGATTTAATTTTACAGGCTTGGCAAAATGGAAGGATATACAGAAGTTTTACGAAATTGATAGCACCAATCCTAATTTCGTATTTGCTCCTTCCCTGAAGAAGGACCATTTGATGCCTAACACCAAACAAAAAATGAAGGTCAATCTCGCTCTCGCTGCACAAGTACACAGCCACACCGTTGCTGCCGGTATCTTGGAAAAAGTAGCCGCAAGTATGTTTTGATGTATTAAACATGACCTATATCAAGAACAAGATATGATATTTCTTTATATTATATAAAAGCAAGAAAATAATAATAACTTAAACTCGAAAAACAGAAGAAATAACAGAAAATTTAGAGTTTATATCAAATGTAAAAAATTAGGCCCGCAGGGCATGGTGCCCATAACGCTGGCAGATATGAAATATCATATGATGATGGCACTGGATATCCATACTGTTGTTTATTAATTTTGCAAAGAAAATTTGTAAAGAAGATTTGCTTTTGTTCAAATTCACGCAAATTATTTCATTTACCCATTAACACCAGCGGGCCTATTGCATGCTTACTCTCTAGATAGTTTCTCGCACGCGACAAAGCTTCTTCTCGAATAGCAATGCCTGTTTTGTCTACTGTAGACATAACTGAGATACGCTATTGGCAGAGCGGAGCGAGAAAATGTCGCGTTTGTCATGCTAGTCCGGCTAATAAGAGACTTTTTCCAGATAATAAGAGACTTTCCCGCTACTGGGGAGGAATTTTCCCTGCTCTAGTCGTCATGCATGAACACAGAAAAACGTAAACGTGTATTTTTTCTTTTCAGGAGAAATGCCTGCCAGTGCTGCCATCACAGCAGATGTTATAAGCAATGTGGACAAACTGTTCGACTTGGTCAATAGCGATACCAGCGACCGCCGCCGAGGCAAGCCCTACGCCACCAATATGTCCAAAAAATCGCCGCACGTAGAACATTTTAGGAAAATGAAATTATTTTTCAAAAATATTACTTTTGTTGGTTGTCCACGGCCACCCCCATCTCTAGAGGGTTGGGTGTGGACCATCAATGGAATGGAGTACCTGTGGAAGGAATTCCAAAAGTATGAAGACATGCAGACTTTGGCCACGCGACGTCTACGACAGGATCCGTCGGAGAATTTGTTTGGGTGCATCCGGGGGAACTGTGGGTCAAATGTAAATCCTACAACCTCTGCATTTGTAGGTGGTATGAAGATGGCAGTAATGTCAAATTTGACTCAGATTTCCACCGGAAATTGTGAAAAAGATCAAAATGTGGCAATAATTGACAATTTTAAGACCCTTCTAAGTCCTTGTCAGCCATCCACAGACATTGACAGTTGACACTGATTCTCCGCTATTGCCACTTTTTGAGTCAGCAATTGATGCACGAACAATTGAAGCAGCCATAAGTGAAGACAGCGGAGAAATGCAAGCATGTGCATATGTTTGTGGATTTTTGAGAAAACACAAGTTTTTAAAAAACTGCACAGTATGTAAGTCGATCTTTAAAACGGAAGAAATAACCGCACTTCATAATTTTGTCCAAAACAAAGAATATTATGAGTTAAAAACATGTTTGCAGTACAGTTCCCGGAAATTTGTAACGGCAGTTGAATCTTGTGCGGTGGTCATAAATAGAATACTAACCGAGGATGCCTCAAAAAAAAATTTAAAACAACATTGTACACAATATATAAACAATGAAATATTTCAATTTCTTAAAAGCTGCCCAGAGCATTATGAAGAAAATATTAATTATATAAAGTACAGCCTGTTTCACATATGTGTAAATAGGTTTTGCAGTATTAAAAATAGAAAATTTGCAGAAGAGGCATCTCAGGTAGCTCTTAGGAAAAAAATATCAATTTAAAAAAATCAGTAGTAATGAATTGATATTTGTTTTGTTTGGGCTTAATGTCATTATTAAGAGCGCGCACCCAAATCAACGCAACTCAAAATCGAAGCGTGTTATTTTACGAAACTACTGAGCCACGAACATGAGCGTGCGCCGGCGAAGACAAATGATTTTGATACTTTTATGATAAGAGTTCACTATTTAATATAATAGTAGACTCGAAGTTCATGTGATTTTAGCTACAGATCTATTTCTATGTAGAACAAAAGTATTGTTATTATGTAATTGAAAATTGTTTTCGGCATTCTTCATGTCTCGTTTGGAAATAAATACAAATAATGTATCTTTACTCGTGTATTAATACCTATGGATTATGGAGAAGTATAACAATAAAGTACTCATAATAGATATAGGTACATATAATTATTTGTATTAGAAACATGTGTTTCTAATTGGCATACATAGACTCTACCATCTATCTACCAATTCTGGTAAAATACATTTCTTGTAAAATTTCACCAATTTCGATTCCATCTTTGATGACCAAAATTCGCCATCTCTTTTAATTCTGGCAGTCTTCAGACGAAATTCGGGCCCAGTCCATACCGCAAATAGACACAGTTGCTTATCACTGAAACATAATTAGTAATTAAACAGGATGTTACAGAAAGGGGGTTACAAGCCGAATAGCTTAGTAGAATTAGATATTTAATTAACAAAACGTCATGTAGTTCTCCATTTTCGGAAAGTTGTATGGGTCTGTAAGAGTAGTAGTGTGAATTCCAATTTGCAACTTCGAAAAACTTCTGGAAATTGAGAAAACCGAGAAATACTTCGTAATTTTGGGCCTTTTTTTGTTATTTGCTCTCCAGAGCCAAAACTATGCGTTTTTTGCGAATGATGTTTTCTAGACTTATAGACTGTATTAAATTACCTACAATTTGAACCCAATTGCAGCTGTATTGACTTCATAGGAGCCAAGCTATAGAACTTCGAATGTGACCCATTAATCTCGAAAACTGCAATTTTTAGGTTTTACTTACGTATTTCGCAAAATATTCGCAAAACTATTTGCCCTATGAAGAAAGGTCACTAAATATTCTGTAGTACATTTATTTAGCTTTTATTTGAACTCAAAACGAAGTCTGTGAGACCTAATAGTTTACTTACAATCTCAAATAAACAAAATGAAGGTATAATGGGTAATAGAGGCAAAAGACTCAATGTATACAGGGTTATTAGAAATTAGACCGGAATGTCATGTGAAGTGATGGGGGAGATTATTTACAACATTATTGACGCAAATAGTGTAATGCAAAAGTCAAGAAATTTTAAAATATAAAATATTTTTGAATAATTACCTCAATCATTTATTCAAAATTTAATTAAAAAGAACCCTGTAATTCGTTTTTTTTTGGAGAGTTATGATATTGGTATAATCAAATACTATAGAAGACTAATACGCACAGCTCTTGACGTTTCTCATACAATGATTTGGCAACCTCCGTTCACCTCATGCCGCTAGGGGCGCTATTTTGCATACAAAACGCACAAAAGTTTTGAAATCGTTCACCTCATGCCGCCCTCATAGGGGCGCTAGTGTCGCGTCTTGCCCGAATTCTTCCGAAGCTGTGCGTATTAGTCTTCTATAGTATTTGGTATAATGCACAGTACATAATTGTGTTAATTTTTAGCCATACGGAAATAAAAGCAAAAATTTTAGAAAACAAATTTCGATTTTTCTGAAATTTTCAACAAAAATTCAATTAAAATATTTAAAAAGGCCTTGCTAATTTCGTAAATACTTCATTTGAGTAAGATCTACAATTGTTTGCTATCCAAAAAAGGAAAAATAATTGCTCCTATTTTTACCAAACATTGAAATTTTCAAGTTTTACGTACTTTGCGAAATATTGGAAAAAACCACGTAACCTACGAAGAACCGTCACTGGAAGTACTTTGTAGTAGATTTAACTAGCTTTTATTAGACCTCATAGCCAAGTTTGTGAGACTAGCGCTTCACCCACAATCTAAAAAAAAAACGAAAAGATGAACAAATGGGTTATAAAGAGAAATGATTCTTTGGTTGGGTTTGGGATTCAATTCAGATTCATCCAGGATGGTTTTCATTTTGAAGAAGATGAAAAAGTACGGGCTCTTGTTTTTCTTCCTCCTCGTGTCCTCCTTCATCATACGGACTGAAACATATTTTATGAAACAGCAATTTTTTTACGATTTCGCAATAACCGACCTCCTTATTAGAACTTGTTATATATTATAATTTATAACCATAGGTACTGCCAGCCTTTTAGCCCTGGCTTTTAAATTTTCAACATTTCGTCTTTTTCTTTTTTTCGATAAAAACTGCTTTTTTTTGTTCCCCATACTCTGAAACATAATTATGTTGTTGTCACTAAAAAAGTAAATAGTTCGTCGACATATCATCAAAAAGTCATATTTTACTTACCAAAGTATCTAGATTGTCGGTCGCGCTACACGGTTTGCACTGCGTATGGGCACAAAGGTTACGTGAGGTCAGGTCCTGCGCCGGAGCGACGTGACCACTCTCCGCAGAGCCGGCGGCGCGGCGGCTCGACTGAGTCGTAACAAGAGACGCGCGCGGTTTTATAGTGGTTTTATGGCTATATTCAAAAATTGGTAGAAAAATAATGGTAAACATTTATCATAAATTTTGGAGCCTAGATTTTAGGGAATACCTTTATCTCTTAGATGATGATAATATTGACATAAAATAACTAAGATTTAATGGTGAAAACAAACATAACAACGACTTGACTTTCTTCGTAATTTCACTTAGTTTGGATGTTAATTACTTATTTATGTAACAAAAAATTACAAAAATGTTCTACTAAGTATATGCTTGAGTATATTTGCCGTTAGATTTTATAATTTATTTCTTACAATTGGCAGCATTACGGGGATATTTTGACATCCGAAGTTGACACTGAACGTGAAATCGAGAAAACACTGTTCGGTTATCACGATAGCATTCGTAAATATTCCATTACATGACAAAATGTTTTCTACTAACAACAATATTGCCTAACATTTTGTGTAATTCATAAGTCTGTTAGAAAAGTTTTTTATAGATTTTAAGAGCTTCGAAAAGTTCAGTTTTCGAATCAAGTAGCTAACGCCCGTGTGCGCGCTTTTAAGCTATTTTCATGTGCGTACCATATGTCGTTGAATCTTCTGTAAAGCTGCTACTTTCAAAAAAAAAATATCCTATAATGCGCACAAAGTTTAGCTCTAATTTTGGATTTGCCGTTACCAAAAAAAAATTGCAATAATGTTTGTAGGGACGATACAATGATTCAACTCTTCATACAAAAAGCCATTTCTAGGTAATATTTAGGAATTGCAATGTTGTTGATGTTCCAAATAAATATAAAAATCTAAGATTTGTCAATTATAATAATCTATAGAGTCACTCAAAAGGCAATGTACAGTCGACCGCACGACGAGCGTAACACTTCCAATATAAGCTGGTCTCGCTGCATTCACACTCTCGATAGAGTCGCGCAGCCAGCTTACACTAGTAGTGTTACACTCGTCGTGCAGTCGACTGTACAATGGTGTCGATTTTTGATGTTCCTTTTGTCTGTGAGATGGCTGAAACTAATTTAAAGAAAGATATTCTTTTGTAACCACTAATACGTGAAACGGACAGTCTATAATTTACAGAGTTGCCCAGTTACGCAATTTTAGAGCGCACCTAAAATCTTAAGTTATGATAACTCCATAAACTAATTTGACAGACTAAGATACCGTCCATTTGATGTGTTAGTGGTTAGAAAAGGACATTTTCTTTAAAATAAGTTTAGCTCGTTGTACATCCGAATTGACACCATTGCCAAGGTTCGGGAATACATTGAACAAATTAAAATCTACCAATAATGCAGTAAGTAAGTTTGAGAAAAAAGCAGGCAATTGGACTAATACTTACCTACTCTAATGATTATAGTTTGAATTGTGGTGTAAGGCAGGGTGGGCTGATATCGCCGAGACTATTTAACTTGTATGTTAACCAGCTGATCGGTGAGCTCAACAGCATGCATGTCGGATGCCGAATAGACAATTTGTTATACTGATAGATTAGGAGGTCACGACATTTTTGGTAACGATATCCTAAATGGCTTACTTTGGATTGACAAGATAAAGAGCAACTCTCTGATGCCAAATACGTCGGTCTGCCTGCGTAAAGTAGTTGCGTTCTCTGTATAGGGCGCCTGAAAACCTACTTATCATGACAAAAAAAAAATGATAAGGTAAATGGCTGAATAAGTTATATTAAGTAAGTACTAGTTGTTCTCATATCAATAGCGTAAAAACTGACCAAATATTCGGTTGCGCTATGAAGCAACGAGCGTTCAAACGTGATTTATTATTACCAAAAAAAAAAAACGATCAGGTAAATGGCTGAAAATTACAAATCGTAAAGTATCAGTACGTACTAGCTTAGTGGCACCAAAACTGACCAAATATTTGGTTGCAATTCATAGTTATCGGCGATCTTAGTTCCAAATACCTATATCTGTACGTAACTAGTAAAAGCTTAGTTTAAAAACGAAAAAAAACACGCTTTTATGACCGGTGAGGAAACTTTTCATCGATGATTAAAATATCTAATCGCTAAAAAATCTGAAATCTCACCCTGCTCCATCATCAGACTCTCACCAAGTGTAGGAAATAGGTCATCAGTAGAATGAGCCCAAGCTCAAGGGGTTTCGCAACAGCCATGGAAGAATTATATTGCCCACCATGACTCCATCATCAGATCAGCTCGATGGTAGCAATTGCAATTGTCAACGGACTCTTATAAACTTACAAAGTTTCAAATCAATACGATACTTAACAACAAACAAACTTAGCTTGTTCTTATTTGTTAAACTACGAAACGGGAGTAGAAAAAGAAAACTCCGGTAAGTATTGGGAGTTTTTTTAATGAAATATTGCATTGCATCTTTCGCAAAAATTTTAAACTCATCTTCTTCATCGTTGACGTCGCTGTCAAGGCATACGGAGGAATCTGTAAAAAAAAAGAATAAATTAAAAAGTTGACACAATACATGAATAACTTGTAACGTTTTATTTACAAAACCAGCGCTTGGCAGGCACCAGAAGAGTGACATTGATTCGTTTAACGCACCATTTATTAATTATATATAATTTCTTGATAACCTACTACAAATTATATGGGAAATATACGAAATATATAATGTGAAACTATTAGAAAAAAATCAGAGTTTAGGATTCGTATAGTGCGCTGTATTCATGTACCGCTGGGTTGCCACCACCACTGGTTAAATTTATGTTTTTGAGCCCGTAGCTGGCTATGCTTGCCGAAAGCTGGCTTAAGGTCGTAGCACAATATAACGCCCCGGCACCAGACCAGCATCGCCTCGCCTCAAAGCAAAACCTTTGAAAGTGAGCTCTGAATATTGTTATTGCGGTACAATTTTCTATATTAGATAGACGGGCCCGCGCGCGGTCAGCGCGCCGGTACACACCTGGTGCGCCCGCCTCGTTGCCCACGCGCTTGTCGCTCGTCGGCCGCGCGGCGCGCGGTCACCGGGTGGCCCGCGCGGGGAGCGCCCGGTACCCGCCGCCATTTGCAATTGCTTGCAAGACTGACACCAGTGCCTGGCGCCGCGCGGACGGCTGGTGGTAGCGCGTTGGCGGCGCGCTGTCCACGCGGCGTCAGCGAGTGGATGGTCTACCGACGACGAAACGAACGGCGAGCTAGCGGCTCTTTGTCGGCGAGGGTTGGGGCGGTGCTGGTCTGGTGCCGGGGCGTTATAGTGTGCTACGACCTTTAACGTGAATGCATTCTAAGTTTGTGACTTACCACTATAAATATCTTCGTTTTCAATATTTTATTTTCTTCGTTTTCATTAATTATTGTTACATCAGCCACACTGATTGGCAGCTGATTACCTGTGTACCAAACAGGAATGTACTTCTCACTGTCTTCCTTCCAGCCGTGATCAACTGGCGACAAACTAGTGGGAGTTTCTTTGCAGGCATTACTCCAGATATTAGACACATATCTTGCACGTAAAATCTGCTGATCTAATTCTACTTTAGAAGGCGGCATTGAAGAAGCATCGAAATTCTTTATACTTTTCTCAAACTTTTCATTTTCTTTATTGGGTTTGAATTTTTTCAAAAATATTTTATGACGAGCTTCGTTGACGGAATCAGTTTTGCAGCCGTATAAATCGCAAACAAATTGTTCAATTTTTTTACATGTTGTATCGCTCAATGGCTTGTCATCAGATAACTCTATAAGAGCATTTTGATATTCTCGGTTTTTAGCCAAAATATTATATGGTCTCTGCTTTCCTTTGCGATGAAATGCTGGTACATAATCACAGCCGGTCAGAGCATGAAATACCGGTAAACTTTTTGCCAAGTTCGCACCAATGTTACTGTAAATTTGGTTAATATTTATAATACGCCGTTTTGCGATGGCACCTGTTTCCATGTAGATTTGATGTGCACCCAGTTTATGAAAATTCCCCAGCAATATAATCATTACATCCGTGTCCGAGGATTTCACGATAATGTTCGATGGTTCCTCAATACTGTGAATATGATATATAATCTTTGTATCGGTTTCTTCATGTGCCCCGCATTTTAGTCCGTTAATATCCGTTTTAATACTGACATCCCGTCGCGTTTATAACAAAAGCACTGATTTTCAAAATTAAGGTTCAAAATATTTTTTGGTATATAGGCCGCTGCGTCTTCTGAAGCCCAATGTTTGATAGGAAAGTGTACGAGTTCGTTTTTGAACTGAGTGTTACGTAGCTCTTGAATGAAGTTTTGAGGTCTGACTTGTTTGGGCCTTGTGATTTTATACTGGATTAAAGTGTTAGTACCTTGTCTGGCGTCTCTTTCTAAATCTTTTATTGATGGGGCTACGTAAGAGTCGAATATGATGTCGATTCGTCGGGCATTGTAGCTGTTCATTTTTTTTAAAGATGTACAATGACATATCGCCAAATGTTTTTGGGAAATCAGGAAGCAAATGCAGGAAGTAAAACCCATCTATTATTAGCACGTCTATTTTTTGCGGCAGGTGTGTGTCAGCTTTCTGTTCTTTTTATAATATTTTCATAAAATTGGATTTATTGGTTTTCATCATGGTACCGTCTGTATGAGTCATGGAAGGTGGTGTAGGAGTTAATGGAAATTCTAAGACTTTTGCCAAATCCAACTGCTGATTCAGTGAAATGCCCAAAAGGCGTCCAAAGAGACACGGGACAGTGTAGATGTACTTTTTACGGCTGTAAACTTTTTATAACATGACAAATGGTAACCACAACTTCGAATGTCTAAGTTATTTGGTAACTGAATTTCTGCGTACTTGAGATTACGAGTAACACGAATTTGTAGCACTGCACGACATTTCTTCAAAGAGTTTTCATTAAATAACAAAACTTTTTCGTTTTCTGCACTGATTTTACAAAACTGGCAAATTAATTCCGACATATTAAATTAAAAACACTTTTTAGTTGTATCACTCTTTTAAAACAAAACTCTTTAAAAAGTTCTTTTACTTGTTAAAACACTCTTTAGTTGTATCAAAGTTGTCGTCAAAATACGCGTTCAGCCCGAGCAAGCGTTGACAATTGACTAAGCAAGCGCCGCGCCGAGCGCGGCCGAGGCGGCGGCGGGCGCGGGCGACGTGGCGCGGCGCGGCTCTGTCGGCCCCTTTGACACATGAGTAAATAAAATCACGGAACAGAGACTTCACTTCATACAATGTCGCTGCGATGAGTACACGCACACAAGCATGAGGCGCGTGTGTGCGTGACCTCAGAGCGCTCGTCACGTACGAGCGGCAAACCAGTCTTAACCGGTTGCTTCGAGGACAAACATCAGGGCTTTCGATAAACTAGAAAATTATGACATTTCCTTTATTAAATATTTGATTTGACATATGCACACCTATGAAGTTCTGTCATGGCCACCACAGACAAAAAACTCAATACTAGTAGTGAAGGGAGGGGCATGTTTTTTAACCACGATCGACTATATTATCAAATTGATTTTTCAATTAATAAAGTGTATATTATATTTATTTATTATGACATAATTGTAATAATACGAGAAATATAAACCTTTGAAAAGCTAGGCTTTATTCAATTTAAAATGACATTACAATTAAGCATGACACAGACTGACATTTATAAAAACATAAGACTCTTTGATAAATATATAATAACCACAAAGAGTTGATATCATATCATTCTCCGCGGCTCTGAGAAGATTCGTCCACAGCTACCACAACAGCGCACGCTCATGCTGTAATCCTTGAGGTAGAGCGGCGGTTTTCGAGCCCTGGTAGATCTCCTCAACGCTTCTGGCTCTGGCACTGGAGCCACATCAGGCTGTGGCTGTATAACATCTTGAGGAGGTGTAAATCTGTCTCTTCCTGACTCATATTGGTGCTCGGAGCTATCTTGAGAAATTATTGGAGATTCTCGTATTTTAGAATCAGGTTCTGTTTCTTGAGTAATTGATGGGGGTTTTCGTATATTAGATTCAGGTTCTGTTTCTTGAGTAATTAATTCTCCTTGACCTCCAATCGGGGCTAAGTGCCTATTCGACACAGTTGTTTCTCGGCCATCAGGGAACCGAATATATGAATAATCTGCGTTTGCTTCTAGCAGATCCACTTCTTCCACTAGGGGCTGATATTTGCTGGCTCGGTCACAGCGGCGTAGAAGAACCTGCCCTGTTCCAGTCAACCATGTAGGCATCGAGGTTCCGTTAGGAGAGCGTCTGCTGTGCCGGAACATCCTCTCATGTGGTGTACAATTAATTGGCGTACTCAACAGTGAGCGTATGGAATGTAGAGCGAAAGGAAGGACTTTCTCCCACTCTTCCTTCGGCAAATTTTGGGTTCGTAGAGCCAATTGAACAGTTTTCCATAGTGTTGAATTTAATCTTTCCACCTGACCATTTCCTTGGGGGTTGTAGGCTGTAGTGCGACTTGTAGCGATACCTCGTGAGTGAAGAAATTCTTTAACTTCTGAGGACATGAATGACGAACCTCGGTCGGAGTGTATGTACGCCGGCATACCAAACAACATGAAAAGCGAATTCAGATGCATAGTTACAGTCTTTGCACTTACATCAGTGCACGGAAAGGCAAATGGAAAACGTGAATATTCGTCGATAACAGTGAGTATAAACCGATTCTTGGTGTTTGTTGGAACCGGGCCCTTGAAGTCTATACTAAGACGCTCAAAAGGCGAAGTGGCCTTTATGAGCTCGGGAAGCGGGTCCTGATTTCTGAAAAAATTTGGCTTTATCTCTGCGCAAGTTCGGCAATTGCTTGACATAGTCCTTATCTCTTCGATAGTATAAGCCAGGTTTTTTGTTTTGAGCCAATGATGCATTCTTGTCACACCGGGGTGACAGAGATGGTCGTGCAATTCTTTTAGTTTTAGACTTCGTGATTGTAAACTCATGCTAGCAGAGACTCGCGATAGTGCATCAGCGACGTGGTTTTCTCGCCCAGGCCTATAAATTATGTCGTAATTGAACGGAGCTAGTTCAAGTCGCCATCTCTGAATTTTCTCATTCTTTATCTTGCTTGGAAGCTTAGCATTGAACATGAAGCTGACAGACCTTTGATCAGTAATAAGATTAAAAGGTTTTCCGATCAAGAAATGTCGCCATTTCTTTAAAGACTCAACGATGGCGTAGGCCTCCTTTTCAATGGCAGAGTGTTTTTGTTCGCAATGGTTTAATGTTCTTGAATAAAAGGCAACTGGCCTAGAGTTTTGAGATAAAGTTGCCGCGATCGAATGTTCAGAGGCGTCTGTTTCAACTGTGAAAACCGCGTTGTTATCTATAGCATTTACGGAAGACTTAGCGATTACTGATTTCAAGATTTCAAAAGCTTCTTGCGCTTCTTCGCTTAAAGGAAACTGCGAGGTGTGAGCTAGAGCATGAATTCTTTCGGAAAAATTGGGAATCCATTTGGAGTAATGTGCGAACATTCCCAAAGTTCTCCGTAGTGAAGCAATATCATTGGGCGGAGGTAAGTCAAGCAGAGGTTGCAATCTATTGTTATCAGGCTTGATAATGTGGTTGTCAATAGAGTAACCCAATATGTTGATCGATTTGAGGCTGAACTTACTTTTCTCCTTGTTTATTGTAAGACCGTATTTATTGAGTGCATTGAGAGATTTTTCGAGATTTATATCATGGTCTTCTTGTGTTTTACCGCAAACGGTAATATCGTCGAGGTAAGCGTACGTCCCTGTTAATCCTTCCTTTCGGATCACCCAGTCGATAGTTCTTTGAAAAGCAGAGACGCCGTTTGTGACGCCGAAAGGAATTCTAGTGAATTGGTAAAGATTTCCTGCAGCTTCAAACGCAGTGTAGATTTTCTCCTGAGGAAGTATCGGCACTTGGTGATAAGCACTCTGAAGATCGATAGCACTGAATATATTGTAATTAGAGATCTTAGAAACAGTTTCTTCTATATTTGGCAGAGGGTAAGCATCTAACTGTGTATATCGATTAATAGTTTGCGAGTAATCAATCACCATTCTTTTCTTGTGATTAGAGTTTTTAGTAATTAAGACCTGCGCTCTCCACGGCGATTGGCTCTCTTCGATTATACCGTCTCGTAACAATTTTTCGACTTCGGACTTGATAAACTGTTGGTCTTCAGTTGAGTACTTGCGTGATCTTATAGCGATCGGCTTGCAGTGTAGAGCAAGGTTCGAAAACAACGGCACTGCAGGTACAGTTGCTTCAGCTACAGAGCAAACTTTGAGCGCTAGTTTCGGTCCACCAAATTCAAACTCCAGAGTCGAGTGCAGTTTTAATATGTCATGACATAAAAATATTACGTAATTATACCTATGCACAGATGCAAGTGGTTGCATGATAGTTGTTATTTGTACTTTGCCTTACTTTAGTTTTATAACCAATAATTTGTATTAACGATGTACGAAAGAGCGGTTCCTTCTAATACAAGTTTTGATTAACTTAAAAGGAGGACCCAGAAACTTGTAAATTATGGTTTTGTCAAATAAAGAATTTGAATTGAATTTGAATTGAATTGAATGACCTATAATCATGTCAGCGCACAAATCCTTTACGATTAGGAGTTCAATGTTTTCGTAAGAGTACTTTCCTATGCGAATAGTTTGGCGAGTGAGGCCATTTACTTGTGATGTCAGAGACAGTGAAGCCATCGTCACTGTTTGTTGACAGTTAAGCTTTCTTAGCTTTAGCATATTTGCGAATTCTTCGTTTATGAAACTTATGCTGCTTCCGGTGTCAATTAAAGCGTCAGCACGAACACCTTTGATATGAGCTTCAACCATAGCCTTTTGAAGTGAAGTAGGTGAAGCAGCTGTTATACAAGCGGTGCAGTGCTTACAGCCATCATTAGTACTGGAGGTGGCGGCGCTATTTTGACCTTTGCTACGACAAACAGTCGAAAAATGACCTCTTTTACCACAAGCATGGCATTCAACATCAGCTGCCGGGCAGATTTTGCGAGCATGAAGAGGGCCGCCACAGAAAAAGCACCTGCGTCGATGAGTTTTAATTCCCGTAGATCTAGACGCAGCAGCTACTGTTTCAAGGGATCTGGAAGTAGATGGAGCGGTAGTTTCATTGTTTTCTGAAGAATGAGACATAGAGTTGACAATTGGAGTTTGGCTATTAAATAGCAATGAGTTAGCTTCAGCCATTTCCATAGATAGCGCTAGATTGTAGGCTTGCTCCAAGGTCAGCGTCAAATTTTCTAACAGTCTCTGACGAATGTTAGATGAATTTATACCGGCTATAAAAGCTCCACGTATGCTATCATTCCTATTCGTTTCAGCGTCCACGGAATTGAATTGGCATTCTTTAGATAGTTGTCTGAGTGTCTGAAGATATGTGTCTATAGATTCTCCTGACTGCTGACGCCTCGTCGCGAGTACATGTCTGGCGTAAATTATATTCTTAGGTTTTACATATAAGGCATCCAGGATAGCGATGGCATCGGCGTACGTTATGCAATCACTGATGTATGCAAAAACTCGCGGCGAAACATAGTTCACTAGCAGTTGTAGCTTGACGGCGTCGAGAAGAGGAACAGGAGCAGCAGGTACGCCCGCAGCAGCACCCGTTGCAACGGGGGCGGATGCGACTTCACGAGCGGTCAAAAAATTTCCAAAGGTCCGCTTCCAGTGTTCCCACTCAGCCGCGCTGATATTTAATGATGGATCACCGTCAAAACGTTCGGGTCGTAAGAATCTATCCATATTTTAAATTGAATAAATTGTAATAATACGAGAAATATAAACCTTTGAAAAGCTAGGCTTTATTCAATTTAAAATGACATTACAATTAAGCATGACACAGACTGACATTTATAAAAACATAAGACTCTTTGATAAATATATAATAACCACAAAGAGTTGATATCATATCAATAATATACATATATTATGTATAGATAATTATTATTGAAATAAGTATAAAGAAGTTAAATATTTTAAAAAGGTAAAATATGTATACAAAAATGGTTTATTATAATACAAAAAAAAAAAAACAATTAAACGCTTGTGTATTTCTAACAAAAAGGTTGAGGGAAAATAAAATACTCACAGTGTATGTATCAATGTGTGGAATTGATAAAAACTTATTCATAAAATCAATTGTTTAATGAAAAATAATCAGTGACTGTCAAATATTAAATATCAACAAGATGTTTATAACTAATATTTTAAAGAAACCTCAAAATACAAATTGTGATCAAGATTTCGATAGCTTACTTATGAAACCAGACGACTGTAACGTTTTTCATACACCATCAGAAGTTTCGCAACCTCACGATATACTAATACCCCTGAGTTAACTGTAGGAACATGTGATTATAGATTTGATTTGTAAGAAAATTAATAAATAACTTGAAAAAAAAACTGGTCTTTTCGTTTATTTCATTTTATTCTACAGTGCCAACCCTACCAGAATAGGTATAAATTTTGAACGCGCCTTATAAGTTAAGCCTCTGTTCCGCGGTTTTACTCATGTGCCTTTGAGTTGCGCGAGCGGCATTTTTGTGTCGAGTAGCGGGGAATATTTTTGGTAATGAGATAACGAAAGATATATATAACGAAATCATGTTTCAAAATGTTTTCACCAGTAACTTTAATAAAATATTCAGATTAGGTAAGTATGCAGTGATAATAAATAACTGTAATCTAAACAACCTTATACCTATGAATTGCAACCAAATATTTGGTCAGTTTTGGTGCCACTAAGCTAGTACAGTCAACAAAGGAGTTGACTGCCCCCCCTCTGTATATATGATTAAAGATTTCTAAATATTGCGTGAAGGGATTTACTTGAAAATTTGTAATAACATAGTACAATATGAATACTATTGATAACTAAAATTTCAAGTAAATCCCTTCACGCAATATTTAGAAATCTTTAATCATATATACAGAGGGGGGTCAGTCAATTCCTTTGTTGACTGTACGTACTGATTGATACTTTACGATTTATAATTTTCAGCCATTTACCTGATCATTTTTTTTTGGTCATAATAAATCACGTTTGAACGCTCGTTGCTTCATAGCGCAAACGAATATTTGGTCAGTTTTTACGCTATTGATATGAGAACAACTAGTACTTACTTAATATAACTTATTCAGCCATTTACCTTATCATTTTTTTTTTGGTCATGATAAGTAGGTTTTCAGGCGCCCTATACAGAGAACGCAACTACTTTACGCAGGCAGACCGACGAATTTGGCATCATAGAGTTGCTCTTTATCTTGTCAATCCAAAATAAGCCATTTAGGATATCGTTACCAAAAATGTCGTGACCTCCCGTAATATAATGACAAAGTGCTGCTGAGCCCATTGTTCAATAGTTTCAGAAAATTTGTGAATTTTGAATTGGCCCCCACGCGTTAGTAGCGCTTTGGGCATATTTGCAAACGCTAATGTTGAAGATTTTACACAATCATGTGTAAAAAAAACTGTTGGGGAGGCATCAAGTGTCCTAAACATATATCAGAAAGAATGGACTCTGTCGTGTTCGGTCGATTCATCGATTAAAACAGAAAATGGTTGAATCCATGAGTTGCCCAAATATAATTCAACACTTTAAGTAACAAATGGGCAAAATTAGCCTGATAGCCATATATTAAACAGAATCCGTAATGTATGTTAAGGTGTAGATTTCTTGATTGAATAATGAACTGTTAGGAATTATTTCAGTTGATTTTATTTCAATTGCTCTATGGGCCTGATTCCGTTGGCACAAATTAATCTATACTATATTTAGTTTATTCCTGTCATAATTAGAAAGCTCTTATTTTGATAAGAGTAAAGACATGGTTTAGCTTTGTGCCAACAGAATTAGTCCCATAGTTTTCTCCTTTTATTTTGAACAATAATATCCTACACCCTATTCAAATTTGCCGCTGGAATAATTGCTTCGGGGGAAATACTAGATTGCGCTAAAATTACACAAAAGTGCCGCCATTTTTTTGTATTGAGTTATTTTTCTTCACCGCTAGGAGTAGTAGCAAATACTATAGAAACGAGTAATACGCACAGCTCTTGACGTTTCTCATACAATGACTTGGCAACCTCCGAAATAGCGCCCCTAGCGGCACGAAGTGAACATTTCCATACAAAACGCACAAAAGTTTTAAAATTGTTCACCTCATGCCGCCCTCATGCCGTAGGGGCGCTAGTGTCGCCGTCTTGCCCGAATTCTTCCGAAGCTGTGCGTATTAACTCGGTAGAGTTTATATAGTATTTGGTAGTAGTTAGTGTTCTGTGTCCAGGAAAAAAGCTATCTCTTTTGGCTCTTTTGTTTATTTTAGTTTTAGTTTATTTTTGTTTTGTATATTACTGTATAATATTGTTTATACTAATTGGTTAGGCGTGTTCTAGGTTTTGTATAGGATGGGCGGTAAAAAAAAGACGAAAAAAGTAGGATATTACTCCTCAACCGGATTCCTCATCGATATCTAGTGATTCAGAATATTCTGACTCTGTAGAGCATGGTGCCGACAGGTTCACGCCTTATAGGGTCGTCGATTACTCTAGGCGATATCCTGAAGACAATACTGCGGCTGAATATATTGTTTTTATTCAAAGTTCCGATAAAAACAAAGCGTTAGGCAATAGGGACATGATGTACCTTAGCAATTGTTTCAGTAGGTTCATCAAGGGCATTAAGTTAAAAAAAATGAACAAATTTAAAATTGGCGTTGTTTTCGACAAGGCGAGCTTTGCCAATTCTTTCTTGGATAACGTAACTTTTCTGAAAGACCATTCGTTAACTGCGTCGATCCCCGCGGCCGCTACTGAATTAACAGGTGTAATCACTAACGTCCCCTTAGACATGTCTAATAAAAATATATTCAAAGTATTATCTACATCTACCAAGAAAATTATATGCGTACGTAGAATAATGAGAAAAGATAAAGAAACGAAAACATTACAGCCTATCCAGACCGTCGCCATCACCTTCGCGTCTTCGACGTCGTTGCCGGACTATGTGTATTTGAAGATGTGGAGAGTCCCGGTGCTGCCGTACGTACCTCCTGTAAAGCAATGTTTCCGGTGTCTAAGGTATGGTCACTTAGCTAAATTTTGTAAAAACGCTGAGAGGTGCTCTATATGTACAGAGAGTCACAGCTTCAAGACTTGTTCTGTTTCGGTCGAGAAAGCCGTCTGCATTCACTGCAAGGGCAATCATATTGCCATTTCTGGTCTTTGTCCGGTTAAAAAACAAAAAATTCTGGAAAATAAGAATAAGTTTGCTCCTGCTCCTTTTTCAAAGTTGTTTGATAAGGAAAGTTTTCCTGATTTGAAGAAAAATAATACTCCTTTAGATATTCTAAACCTAATCTTATCCGACCATAAAATTCTCAGCCTAGATAATGAATCGATAACTAAAGTCATTACCTTTAATAAATCACAAAACACTAGTATCAGTTCTCAAATTATTACAGACACTCTTAAAGAAACATTCCAGAAAAAACCTGGGATCGTTTCAAATTCACCACTATGAATATAGTACAGTAGAATGCTCAAAGTCTACTAAGCAATCGTAACGAATTTCAGAAATTTATTTTAGACAACAATATATAGCATAGCAATTATTTCTGAAACATGGTTAAAACCACATCAAAAATTTAATATTAAAGGTTATTCTGTTGTAACGACTGTGGTAACGACCGCAATGGAGTAGCCATCATTGTTCATAATTGTATACCTTTTGTAAAATTAAATACTTATTTTGACGACTCTCTGCAAAATATAGCAAATAAGATTAATATTAATAACTAGCTGCCCGGCCCGGCTTCGCCCGGGTACTGTTTCGTTTTTTTTTCAATCTTTCTGAGAGATTTTCTTAATATTTTTTTCCGTAAGAACCTTGTACAGAGTATTAGAAAACTACAAAAAAAAAACAGCCAAATCGGTCAAGCCGTTTTCATGTTATGTCGTGACAACGGAAAACGGGTTTCATTTTTATATATTATATAGATAAGTTTATTTCAACAGTTAGTTTCTATAGTCCTGGTAATTCTTCTCCCAGGTTTGACAAAAACAAACTTAACTCGCTTTTGCAATCTATCCCTAAGCCGTTAATTATTGCAGGTGATTTTAATGCGCACCATACTTCCTGGGGTTTTGTGTCAATGACTCTAGAGGTCAAGCTATCCTCGATATTATAGATTTAAATGAATTGGTTATGTTAAATGACAATTTTCCTACTACCATTGGCTCGCACATAGCTAGGCCCAATGGTCTCGATTTAACTTTAGTTTCTTCATCTTTAGCGTTACTTTGTGATTGGAATGTCTGTGATTATTCTATGGGCATTTATCATCTACCCACTATCACCAAATATAATTTCTTACCTCCTAATATGCCGCCTAACTCTTCTTACTTGTCTAATCGGGTAAATTTAAAGCTTATTGATTGGAGTTTGTATGTACAGAGTGTAAATAATATTTAAAATGGTTTTGAGGTTGACTATGGTGACCCAATTCAGTCCTATTGTGATTTTTGTTCTTTGATTAAGTCTGCTGTAATGAAGTCGTCGCCTTCTGTTAAATTTAAAAATACCTCTTCTTTTAAATCTGGAAGGAAAAATAAGGCGGTTCCTTGGTGGAACAGTAATTGTTCTAAGGCTGTGGAAAACGTTAAAGCTGCTTATGTGCTTTTCAAGTCAGACCCCTCCGTAGAGAATTATGTTAGCTTTAAGCATAAACAGGCAATTAAAAAAAGAGTTATTAGACAAGAACGTTTAGAAATTAAAAAATTGGGCGAAGAAACAAAAAAAAACAAAAAAAAGTTCTGTGGCCAGTCGGCCCGCGCGCAAGACACGTAGCTCACGTATGCGCAGAGATTATTCGGAGCCGACCATTTTAATACCCCGTAAAGTCGTGTGTGCAGTACGGAGAGTTTGTTGTATTTGACACTATCTGTTTTAACATTAAATCACTGTTAAAACCATTAATTTATTAGCTAGCATGAATAAGGCAAGAGAAAATTCGACTTGGAGTGTACTTTTCAAAGTAATTTTTATAAAATTGTAATGTTTTCAGTTCTGAAACGAAAGCGGAAGAAGTCAGCTCTAAATTCGTCAGAAACCAGTTTGTTGACAAGACAAATTAAAAAGCAGCTGGTAGCTAAGGCAAAATATAGCAATAGTGTTAAAAAGCCCTGGATTTGATAAAGAACACAACTTGTAAGGATTTTTAATTATTATTATATACAAAGGCGGCAAACAAGCATATGGTCGGCCTGATGGTAAGCCGTCACCGTAGCCTATAGACGCTTGCAACACCGGGGGTGTCACTCACGCGTTGCCAACACCCCCAACCCCCCCAAGTGGAGCTCTGGAGATCTTACTCACCGTAGGAACACAGCATGGCCGAGACCAATGCTATTTGGGTACGATACGATGTAAGGTGGAGGTCCTTCTCCAGACGGGGTGCTGCGATTTGAGCGGATTATCCGCTGTGCCCTACCTCTCTTAAGAAGGGATGACAAAGAAATTTACAACGTTTGCCCTAATTTTTACTTTCCTACAATTTAGGGAGAGTAATAAAAATAAAATAGGTCGCTGTTTTACTAAGAAATAAAAAATCATGACATTAGCAATTTGTAAACAGGGGCCTAAGGCATATCGTTGGCTTAGACACATTTTCGTTCCGCCCACACCACTAACACTGAGCATATTGCTTTCCACAGCTGCCCTAAAACCAGGTGTGAACAGAAACATTTTTGATTTAAAATTAAGGGTGAAGAAGATGAAGCCTGCTGACAAATTGTGCACACAAATTTTTGACGAGATGGCAATTTCACCTCATTTCGACTACAATAAAAAAAGGAGGAAGTAGTTGGCTTCGTCAATAACGGTAATACTAGAGAAAGAAAATATGCAGACCATAATTGTTTATATAGTAAGAGGCATAACAATAAATTTATAAGCAAACATTAGTATACAGTATTTGTGCAGGCAGTATTGGTGTGGCCGTGCGGTCGGTGCGCATCCAGCCTATGTCTGGCCTGGCGCGTGCCGCCCCCTAAATAAGACTGTCTTGTCTTCTTACGTCAGCTAGATTAAAATGTTAACGTGAGAATATTAATAAATAAAAGCTCAATTTATTTTATCCATCTTGTGCCTATATGATTTAAATACCACCTTACCACATTGGTGACCCCGTTTTGGACAATATTTTAAAATAATAAACATTACATGGTAATAAATTTATACAAATATTTATCACAAAAATTGCACGAAAAATGGACGACGACGCCGGTGAAATCCAGCGAGAGCTGACACCAGCAGCGGAGTTATGTCGCGTCGGTGTCCGCATCCCACCATTTTGGCCACAAGAACCGGCAGTATGGTTTACTCAGGTGGAAGGAAAATTCGCGCTAGCAAACATAACTACTGATACAACGAAGTTTTATTATGTTTTGTTGCAATTAGACCACCAGCACGCAGCTGAAATTAAAGATATCATTATCGCCCCACCCGAGGCAAATAAGTACGACAAGTTAAAAAGCGAGCTGAGAAAAAGACTTTTCGCTTCGAGGGAGAAGGAGGTGAAGCAACTTCAAGTTGATGAGGAGCTGGGGGACCGAAAACCGTCCCAATTCTTGAGGCATCTTCAGCATCTTGCCGGACCGGAGGTACCGCAAGATTTTTTAAAAACCATATGGAACAACTCAACTGGTGTGCCAGTAATATTCATGGAACAGTACTAAAAATTATGGCTACAGTGTGTGACAAAGGGGCGTCAAATAAAAGTGCAATTGATCATTTGATTAAAGACACGAGAGAAAAGTACGTATGTATTTATTTACAGAAAAGAAAGTATTTGTGTATATTTATCAGCAATCTAGTACCTCTATCAATATAGTATAAGCTTTACAAACTTTGTTTGGGAGTAGATGGCGTTGTCGCGTTGTGTGATTCGTCCAGGAATATTATTTTATTTTATAATAAAAAATATTTATTACACTTTTGTTTTATCTCATTTTACTTTTTAAGAAAAAGGAATTTTGCCTTCGGAAGCCAAAATCCACAGCAAGCGTACTGCTCTTTTTCGACGATCTATTTGACTCTGTAAATGGCAGCCATGACAATTGTAAGAACAGATCGGGGAAAGTTCTACAGGCCTACTACCATTATAAAGTATGTAATGACGCGAAAGTTATTTTGAAAATAATGAAATTTGTCACAAAAGATGGCAAGTCATCCATTGTTACGTCATTAAAAAAATTGATTAGAGATGGGCCGACTACATGAATGTAGTATACACTCATAGACTCTGGATTCGGCAATCGCGAACACCCGAAAGGGACAACTTCATAGTACTACTACTATATTACTCATGATTCAAGTTTTTATTGACCTTTAAATAAAATCAATTTCGTGTACATATTACGGATATTGTCCACTTTGTTAATGACTTAGTGGCATAGTGGATGCGTACATTTAAATATTTTTTACATAAGGCTTTTATTAAAAGAGAGAAATGATTTTCGAAAATAGGTTGTTGGTCCGAATTGAAGTGCTCTTCTGGAAATACACACATCAACACGGTCTAAGGATATTTCATACTCAATTAAATAACTCGAAAAGTACTGGCCGCATTGAAATCTTTTATACACCGATTTGTTTGTAATTTATCTCAGACTAATTCCAAATTCAAATTTTTGAAAATTCTTTTGTTTCGGTGGCATAAAATGTCTTGATGTGTAGGAGAGGGAATTTTCATTTGTGCGAAATTTAGAAAACAATATGAATTACGTTTAATTACTGTTTTTTTTTCATGTTTAAACAAAAGATAAAGTTAAAATTGAGGTATTGTAGCCATGCAACGCCAACATTTGACGAGGGCGGAGATGTTACGAGCTGTGGGAATGCTGGAAGCTGGGTCTGTTCAGCGTAATGTTGCTGTGGCCATAGGGACCCACCAAAATGTAATTTCAAGATTGTGGACACGCTATCGTGCCACAGGTGAAGTAGCGGAGAGGCACCGGGGGCCAAGTCGCATCACTACCCCCAGACAAGACCGATTTTTGTAAATTACTGCGCGAGCTCAACCAAATGCAACGGCGACTCAATTGATCCAAAGGCTGCGAGTGGAACACCAAGTGCTTGTGAGTGACCAAACTGTAAGAGGGCGACTGCATGAAAGCAATCTACGCTCTCGTAGACCACTCCGGGTCCCACCTTTACGGAGAGGCAATCGTGGACGACTATTAGAATGGGTTCGGAACCACGTGGACTGGGGCCGTGAGCTATGGTCCAATGTGCTGTTCACGAATGAATCCAGGTTCGGCTTCCATCCAGATTCACGAAGGACGCGTGTTTGGCGAGTTCCTGGACGATGGAGCCGTCTTCAGAACCCTCAGGAAGTTCACCCATACCGAGGAGGAACAATTATGGTTTGGGCAGGAATTCGTCTTGGAGGACGGACGGATCTCGTTTGGGTGCGGGGCAATATGACGGCAGAACGATACGTCCAACAGGTGCTGGGGCCCGTAATCTTGCCCCACAGAACACAAATGGGGCAAGATTTCCTGCTCATGCACGACAATGCTCGGGCACACACGGCGGGAACGGTAGCAGCTTGGTTACATACACACAATGTTAGGGCCTTAGACTGGCCTGCTCAATGGCCAGATCTAAATCCCATTGAGCATGCGTGGGATATGCTGCAAAGAAGAGCTCTGAAGGAAGTTCCTGAAAATCTGGCTACAGAAGATCAACTTTTTGCGCACCTCAGAAGGACATGGGACAATATTCCGCAGCAAGACATTGACAACCTTATTCTGAGCATGCCGAATCGTTGCCGATGTGCTATGAACATCATGGGCGCTTTCTCCTAACTTCAAGTTTATAAACACAAATTAAATGATTTTTATATTTTTTTCAGTTTTTACTCACAAATTAAAAGTTAATTAATAACGTATCTTTTAAATATATACATGTCATATAAATAATTAACACATTGATAGTAATACGCTTTTTTAAAAATATCCCTAGACCATGTTGATGTGTGTAGTGTGAGCGTCTTGAGCCCAATACAATTCTTCAAACATTCCTGTATGAGAGGTACATTAGGGGATTTTTTTTATTGTCAATTTTGTTTTTTTTTGAAAACTTCCTCTGCTATTTCACATACTTTTATTACTGATTTCGATGGATACCGCAAACCACCTTTATCTTTTATATACTGCTGTTGCGAGAGATTCTCGGCCAAAGAGGCCGCATGCTGCGCGGCCGCGCTGGACTGAGAGATTCTCGGCCAAAGAGGCCGCATGCTGCGCGGCCGCGCTGGACTGAGAGATTCTCGGCCAAAGAGGCCGCATGCTGCGCGGCCGCGCTGGACTGAGAGATTCTCGGCCAAAGAGGCCGCATGCTGCGCGGCCGCGCTGGACTGGCCGGCGACAATCTATTTTTGGTTTTTGTTTTTAATTTTTTTTTTGCTTGTCAATATTTTCATGTCTTTTTATTCATTATTACAAATTTTCAACTAGCTAAAGATGGTTTTCTCATTTTTAGAATCTTAGTAATTAAATAAGGAGATTCACCCCTTAACAACTGCAAAGTATCTACAATTTTTTCGCTGGAGTGTAGTGAAGTTAAACATTGTTCGCATTTAATTTGTCCCTCCAAGCCTCCAATGCTTTTATGACAAAACCTATATGGGTGGTTCTCCAAAATTTGGTTAACTTGGTGATAGCGGCAATTTTCACATTTTTTTTTTTTTTTTTTTTAAATATTCAAAACTACTAAGTGGTGTTATAAAGTCGATTTAATTCGGTCACTCATTTTGATATACATCACAATAGTCTTTATTTAAAAAAATCGCCATTTCATACTCCGATTATCAGGCCCTAGCCATTTAAGATGTCCCAAATTTAGTAATCATTTCACTGTTATTATAATTCTATAAGAATAATTTGTATCAACTCTATTTAACCTTGTTTATTATTACATTACTAACTTTGTCATTGCTATTTAATGTATAATTACAATATGTTTCATCACATTATTTCATGTCAAAAAGTGTAAGCGATAAAAATTATCAGGCCCTAGTCATTTACGAAATTTAAAAATACGCGGCAACGAAGCGTAGGGCCTTTTCCTATCTTACTCAATACGATAGCATCGGTGTGAAGTTAGTCGTAAACACGACCCAAGCCACGGCAGCCATTTTGTTATTAATCCGGTCGCCGACTTTGCTGCGGAAACACGTGCTGTGCCAGTCAAATTCTCAGGCCCTAGGTAAGTCGTGTCAAAGAAAGATAATTAAGAATTTATCTCATTATTTATCGTAAGTTCGAGTTTGATCTGCCTTGTTGTTTCAAACGCCTTTTGGTTTTGAAATTTATATTAAATAACAGGTTACATTTGATTATGTGTATTTTCGTCAGTCCCTAGACCGTCAGGCCCTAGTCGTAAAAGTAACTAGGGCCTGACGCCACATCTAGGGACTGATGATCATACAGTGTGATAGATGGTTTAAACATAACACAGTGTATTTTGTTGTAGAATATGGCGCCTAGAAGAAAACACTATTGTCTAAAGAGGAAATTGCCAAAAAAAAGTCTGAACAGGCAAAGAAGCGATTAGAAAAAATTAAAAATGATCCTGTTTTGCTAGCAGAGTACAAAGAAAAGGAACGATTAAAATATTTAAAAAAAAAGGAAAAGGGTCAACGGAAATGTGTAAAAGAGATGACTCCGCGTGAGCACAGAAAAGCAAAAAAAAAAAAATGGGTAGCCTATTCAGCTGATTACAGAAAAAAACAAAAGGTTCATGAAAAGATTGATAAATATATGGAACAAAATACGCCGCCGTCATCGGACATAGAAATGATTCCTGAAGTTCCTTTATTAAATGATGAAAGAAGAGCGGAAGCTAGAAGAAGGAGTAAAGTACAAAGGAAAAAAAGAAATAGTACACTAAAGAGGAAGGACTTAGTCATTGAAAATTTAAAGAAAAAACTTGTCAGCGAACAACAAAGGAACAGAAGACTGAAACATAGGATAGTAAAAGAAGCAAAGAAGAAATCACTTACACCAAAAAGTAAAATTGTAGAAATGGCCAACGACCCTAATCAGAAAGCAGAATTGATAAAAAAAGCATTATTTGGCGAGATTATTCAGAAGCAAATTTTAGATAAGAAGATTGAAACACACCAGGAAAAAACCTGCTTCATAACGATTTTGTCCAGCCCACTGACACATAAATATAAGATATGGAGGCTTGGAAAGAAAGCCATTACATATAAAAAGATGGGATTTAATCGTACAAAATATGAACCTAAGCGCAACATAAATAGAGTTGAAGAAATTATAAAAAATTTTTACGAAGATGATACTAACAGTCGTTGTGCGGCAGGAAAAAAGGAATGCATTACGCGTAACAGATTTAAAAAACAAAAAAGGTATTTACTTGATTCTTTAAAAAACTTACACCAAAAATTTTTAAATATGCGTGTGATGACAATTGGTTATAATGCATTCTGCATACTCTGTGGATACTCTGTGGATGACCCTGACTTGCTATATAATAATTTATTTCTGCCCTTGCTTGAAGAATATGGGAAAATTTTTAAACAGAAATCTATTACAGTTTCAAATAAATTAAATTTTATTGATTGGGCAACTCCGGGTATTTTAATAAGCAGAAATAAATTATTTGATCTATATGCTCAAAAAACTTACAGACTTGAACCTGAATTTGTTAATTATGTTAGGAATTACTCAGGGATGTACAAGACTGTTTGTCAAAAAGCAAAATCTTTGTATATTAAGAAAAAGATTTCGGATTCAGGGAATAAAATAAAAGCTGTTTGGGATGTTATTAATAAAGAGACAGGCAAAATAAAACCACGGGATTCGATCAACACCCTGAAACATAATGATCGCATCTTAACATCCACTGATCATATAGTCAACGCCTTTGAAAATTTCTTTACTGATATCCCCATCACAGTTACTAGTTCTCTTAACTCCTCGCCTAGTAGTGCTAATAAATTGTTAATGGAAAATGTGGTGCCTAATGAAGAAGACTTTAAATTTAAATATATTTCTCCGTGTAAAATAATTAAGACCTTTAAACAACTCAATGTTAAAAACTCTGAGGATCATTGGGGAATTTCTATTAAAGCACTGTATGCTGTTATAGATGCCATTGCTCCACATTTGGCCATAATTTTTAATGTTTGTATAGATACTGGTCTGTTTCCTGATCTAATGAAGTACAGCAAGTTGATTCCTTTGTTTAAGTCTGGTGAAAAAACTGAACCTGGAAATTACAGACCAATATCTATTTTACCAGTTTTGAGCAAAATATTTGAAAAGGTTATGCTTGAGCAGATGCAGGAGCATTTTAAAAAGTTTAATATTATTCATAGTAAGCAATATGGTTTCACCGCCGGGATGTCCACTACTGATGCTGGAGTTGCGCTCATCGAGCATCTCCTGAATGCATGGGAGGGATCGCAGGATGCCATCGGGGTATTTTGCGATCTCTCTAAAGCTTTTGATTGTGTAGATCACCAGACACTTCTGCTCAAACTAAATCATTACGGAGTTAGAGATAATGCGCAAAATTTGATTGCGTCTTACTTAGCCAATAGATTGCAGACCGTTGATATCAACGGTGTGAAATCTAAGGGCGCAAATGTGAGAATTGGGGTGCCCCAAGGCTCGATCCTAGGTCCTTTCCTATTTTTAATTTATATTAATGACCTCCCTTTTATGGTCAAGAACATGACAGATATTGAAGCAGTGCTATTTGCTGACGACACTTCTTTGATTTTTAATTTTAATCGCCAGTGTCGCAACACTAGCAATGTAAATGGTGCACTCTCTGCTATTCAAAACTGGTTTACTTGCAACAATCTATTATTAAACTCAAATAAAACTAAAGTAGTAAAATTCACTTTGCCAAATGTTCGTCAGGTAAATACTGACATTATTCTCGATGGTACTAAATTAGATTTTGTAAATGAGACGATATTTCTTGGTATTACCTTGGATTCAGGCTTGAAATGGGCTCCCCATATAAAAAAACTTGCCAGCAGACTCAGTTCTGCAGCGTACGCGGTCAGGAGAATTAGACGAATGACTGATGTAGCGACAGCGCGTCTAGTTTATTTTAGCTACTTTCATAGCATCATGTCATATGGCATATTGCTGTGGGCTAAGGCAGCCGATATTGAGGCAATATTTATTTTACAAAAAAGAGCTATCCGCTCCATTTATAATATGGGTTCCAGAGAATCATTACGGGAAGTTTTCAAAGAAATTAATGTTCTGACCGTTGCATCTCAATATATTTATGAAAATATAATGTATGTACGTAAAAATATAAGCACATTTGTAAAGTTTAGTGACTACTCGGATTTAAATCTTAGAAATAAGCATAAATTAGTTATACCTAAGCACCGGCTCGCCAAGACCTCAAATAGTTTTGTTGTTAATAGTATTCGATTTTATAATAAACTCCCTGAAAACGTGCTGAATTTACCAGGAAAAGGGTTAATATTCACTCAGCAGAAAGGCTTATTATAAAATTGAAGATTATCTAAATGATAAAAATAGCTGGAATGATAAACTCGGCACAGACACCAAACACAAGCCTACCTACTGCTAGGTACTTAATATATTGCGCATATATATATGCATATATTGTATATACACTTTCTACCTTTATTTAATTTTTTACACCTTTAAATGTAGGTATATATGTATGTATACCAGTATATTGATACGCTTTTTTTTCTCTTCATTTAAAGTGTTATTAATCTTTAATTATTTGCATTTTTTTTTTTTCTTCGTCATCAGAAATTACAGATATTTTGTGTTAATTTTATATTTTCTGTCATTGTAATTTGTATCTTGGTAATACCATTTTAAAAGAGCAAGTGCTAAGTTTCTTTCCAACTTCTTCTTAGCACAAATCTGCCGTCTGAACTGGTGGTAGGAAAAAATTGTGACGATTCGAAAGAGCTTATATTAGGCCTATTTGAATAAAAATATTTTGAATTTGAATTTGCAAATTGCGTCCATTTTGGGTTGTTGTGCCTCAGCTTACAGACCGTGATACCTGTGCTTGTGTTACGCATGAAAATATAAACTTGAAATTAGGTGCCCTAAAAAATGTAAATGTTCTTGACTTTGCAACTTATTAAACCGCACTGGAAACAATTTGCTGTAATCGCTACTCAGAAAAATGATTATCTAGAACTTGTAAGGACTGCTCAATGAAGATTTTACCATACAAGGAGTTTGATAATAGCATGGACATTGCAGTCAAACAATGGAAGCATGGCAAGGAATTGATTAAGGACATTAAAACTAAACAGGATCGATACGTCACAAAGTACAAGAAAGAGATTTACAACTTAAAACCTCGTGACTTAGTTATGCAACTAGAAGAGAGTGATCTTCCGAAATTATTTCAACATGAACAGAACATTGTCCATCAATATAATACTATTAAATCTTTGAAAGATTCACTTACAGAAAAGGATGCAATAATTCACATGGACTTTTCGGAAAACTACGTAACCAAATGCAACCAAGAAATTCAGTCGTATCATTTTGGCGGCTCCAGGACTCAAATTTTGTTGCATACAGTGGTGGTTTACACAAAGGATAAAGTAACATCTCATTGCACAGTGTCATTAAAGGAGAATGGGCAAAAATCTATGGAACCTGGGACCACCCTCCAATAGCAATAAAATATATGTCGTTGGATAGGTCTTTTCAATTGGAACAACAATTTCTATGACAACTTTGTTGTTACAACTGTCCGTTTGAGACTTTTAAGTGCAGATATAAAGTTAAAAAAATATATTTTTAAGGGGGAGTGGGAGCGGGGGTGGGGGAATAAAGACACAATAATTATTTAATTGTTTATTCAATTGTGGCTTATGGGTTATCTAAAATGACATCATTTAAAAATATTGCTGGTGCATTAAATCCTGCATGTATCGCATACCCTAAATACCAAATAATTGATATGATGTGTGCGCATGTGCCCATCGTTCGCCGTCCTGATAGGCATGTACAATAATGTTGAATAATATTGTTGTCATCATTTTGGTCGTTGTTTATTAAAATATAACAATAGTACGTTCTTTGTCTGACATGACGTGATTAAATACGTCCACGCAATAGCCACACATTTTCTTCAATACCATAATCAGGCAGATCGTCTAACCGATTTTCCCTATATATTTCTATAATGTATAGGCCATTATGAAGGTGCTCGCTGCAATAACTTCGCGCCAGTTTTAATTGATATGTACCCAAGGCTAATATAATTATTTGATCTTCGGTCAGCCTTGGGAAGTTTTCTATTTCATTAGCTTCCAGTCGTTGAAAATCTGCCCTCCGGTTATTTAAGCGCTTCCTTTCTACATAATTGTACAGGAGATTTGGTGTATCGACTTTGAGTCTAATATGATTTTAAAATTCTTCTGCGTGGACATTGTCTTGAATAGGCACGTGGAAGTGGTTTATAATAGCAGCAGCTATTCTGAAATCCACGAACATATGAGGCAGCGCTCTATTAAAATATTTTTGCCGTAACAGCTTAAAATCTCGTTTAAAGCGGCCATTCACCACTTCCACTACCCAGCGGCACATTGTTACAGCTCGAGCTTCATTTGCCTGTGTTGTAGTAAGCTGTGTCTCTCCACGGTCTTTGGATGGTGGTACATACCATTCATATCATAACCACAAGCTTCAATAGACTCCAACCCATCCCTAAACCCACGGTCTAAGATAAACACGTCATTCTCTTGGAGTAAAAAATGTAACGGGTTTTCTTCGTCATTCATGAAGTCCTGAATTATTTGCGCGTCCGTTTTCGTAGCGGCGAACGGTTCCACAACGTCAATTATATAACCATCTGAGGCAACAATCAAAAATGGCTTTAACAAGTTTTGGTACTTGTGCAGACTGTATGAGAGGCGTTGGAATAAAAAGTTGCTGCTTTTGTTAATATAGATGTAAGTTCCATCACATATAAGAATGACTTTATCATTTTCTTCATTGCCAAAGAGGTTTTTTGTATTATTAAGTATTTATTAAGTATGTATTATCTCGACAATATATTTTCTCTGTCTATGTGGTCCACTCCTAAATGTAGTATGACGTATTCATTAGTCAGGCATTCACGAGCATCAGCTAAATGTCGTTCAAGTTTTCTTCTTGACATATTAAATAATGTTCCAAGCCTCTGGTTTGAATCTCCCGTGCGAAGTTTTACCAATAATATAGCTAACGCAGTCCTTGGGTCATTGCATCTTACGCCCAGTGATGGAGTTTGCTCCAAAATGTCATCAAACTGGTCGCCATTAAGACCAATCCAAAAATGCATTTCTTCATTAGTCATGGCTCCACGAACTGTAAAATTTAACCTCGAGCCACGTTGCAAAGCAGTTCGTAACAAGTCACAAACATCACTAAAATGGGCTGCAGTAAAATCATGAGTTGTATTACAAAAATCAGGCAGCTCATCCCAGTTATTGCCTTCAAGATGTTCCCTGCATACTCTGGCACCATCGGGTATGTTGTATAACGTGTATTCACAAAAGATGTGCACTTTAATGGCCCTTGGTATTCTATATCGGGTATTATGTATTAGCACAGTTGTTGAAAATACAATGCCTGTGATTATTTGGAGCTCTTACGTACTCAGGTATATGAAGTACATGAACATTTTGTTCAATCTCTTCAGTAGCTTCTGGCAGGTCTGGCACTTCTTCTACGTTAGGTGGTCTAACGGCATTTTCCGCTCTCTGCCAGCATCTGTGGCATACGCTTCGTGTGTTGTCGAATGCCACCTGACAATGAAAAAAAAAAGCTATTTTAATAACATGATAAGACTGCATAGCGAGGGATGCATTTGTTACGAACCAATAGAATCACTTCATTTACCTAGCCTCGCTTAGCGTAACTTTGGTGTAAACTGCTTATCTGAGCGAAGTTTTTATACGTACAAAACAAGCGAGGGATGCGTGCGAGGAATGTGTGCGAGAGATGTGCGCTAGGGATGTAGGAATGAAAAGACCCGTTACACATCCTCGCACCGCTTAGCTGTGCATCGTTTTTACAGCGTAGCTACTTATCCTAGCACCGCCCATCTACCTCGCACATCTAAAGACATTTTTTGTGTGCTCCATTTGGTTGTCTAAAATAAATGGCATTTAGACAGGCCCGTGGTCGAGTGGCTAGCAATGGCTACTTTATCTCAAGGGTCCTAGGTTCGATTCCCGCACAAGACAAACATTGTGTGCAGTGTTTTCTATGTAGGTATAATATGTATTTATTTACAAAAAAAGTATTTGTGTATCAGTTATCTAGTATCCAGAGTACAAGCTTATAGCTTAGTTTGGGACTAGAAGGCGTTGTGTTAATCGTTCAAGAATATTTATTATTATAAATACAACACTCACCTCCAATAATGCATGTTGTTGTATATATGCAGCAACCTCTGGTCGCGCTCTCGGAAGGTTATGTGGAAGAACGTGTTGCTGATATCTTCCGCGATAAAGGCCTCGCCGACACATAACACAGTTGCGATGATTTTCCATCACAATTACCCGATCGAGATGCAATTCAAAAGTCCAGTGTGATAGCAGAGTTAAATAAACAGAGAGCAAATATATCAGTGTCCAAGAAGAATGCCAGGTCGAAGTCGTTAGAAAGAATCGAGAGAAAATGATCAGAACCGAACGGATAACTCGTGAGCAATGCCAACGAACGACTGATTGTTACATTGTGACTCACACTGCGCCGCCGCCGGCGCCGCGCGCGCTCCATGCAACCGGTTTTTGAGGGGGGAGGGCTCCTCGTGTCTACCTGTATGCGTACGCGCGATGGTACAGTGTCTAAGCGAGATAAAAAGTACATTTTTTAAGTAGATTTTTTTTATTTTTTTTTATTTTTCTTAAGTAATAAAAAGTCTCATAACTCAAAACGGACAGTTGTAACAACAAAGTTGTCATAGAAATTGTTGTTCCAATTGAAAAGACCTATCCAACGACATTTACCTTATTGCTATTGGAGGGTGGTCAATCTGCCCATTCTCCTTTATCTCACAACGCTGGAGCTATTTGGGCACATTTACACCCTGTACTCATAAAATTGCCATCCTCAGTGGAAAATCTGCATTTTTTAAGTGACGGTCCTGTAACCCAATATCGAAATAAAACAATGTTTTATATTTTGGAGTGCAGGATCCAGGACTTCTTTCCTCTGGTTTTGAAATACACGTGGAATTTCCATAAGGCGGGACACGGAAAAGGGGCACCAGATGGTATAGGAGCTACATGCAAACGTAGTGCAGACCAACTTATAGCTCTGAGAGGTGACATTACAAACTTGTACGACTTTGTAGCTGTGCTCCGAGAAAGATGTCCAAATATACAAATCTCTGTTATCGAAGATGTTGACTTAGAAAATATTAATAAAATGATCAAGGAACATGAAAAAGAGCAGAAACCGTTTAAAGGAACTCTCTTAGTGCATCAAGTCTCCGGTTATATTTATAACCCTAATAAACTTATCTTGAAGTCACTTAGTTGCTTCTGTAATAATGTTGGTTGTAATCATTATAACTTAGGGACTATAACGTACCAAAGCAATACACACCGGCTTCAAGTTTCAGATATTTTCACGGATTCTGAAGATGATAATATGCCGTTAGCAAGTATGAGCCACATTCCGCAAGAAAAGTCTAAAACGAGCTATGGCAGTGGAGATTATGTTCTAGTCAAGTTAATAGTGAAGAGAAAAGAATACCGATACGCGGCAATTTGCTCAAAATATGATGATGAAGATGGAGAATTGACAGTTACATTTCTTAAAGTTAGCAATGAAGATGGTACAGAATTTACAATAAATGATAATGATATCGCCGACGTGCCTTACAAAGACGTTGTAGAAAAACTGCCGGTTCCTAATCTAATCGTCAAGAGGAATACCGTAATTTACAAATTTAAAAAACCCATTAATGTTTACGAGAAGTAATGCAATAGTGATAAAAATAAATACGAGTAATATCTAGTTTAGGTTTGAAATACTTGTGATCTTATAATAATTAATGAAAGGCTGAATGTTGTGTTCAAATTATAATTCGTTAATTAGAAAGCTGTAGCAAGTCGTAGTGGTAAGGGGTGATCGAAGAGAAGAACAACTTTGAAGTTAGACTGGTTTATTGTTTACAGTATATGTACACTTGGGTTTACTAATAGTAGGACCAGTGCGCTGTTCGCTACTAATAAAGCCGAGTGAATAACACAACTCCTTAGGGATAAGACCGGGTGCCGTTCGTTATCCAATATAAAGGAAGGAATGTTCACTACGAAAGTTCACACATAACAAAGAATCGTTCAAAGTACTTCACAATCTGCATAAACGCAACCATAGCGTGATTCAGCTTGGGCACAGCGCCATCTGTTGACCATTTGTGACACTATACCCTGCTATAATCTCCCCCTCTGGCTACGATGTCGTCCCGATGAGTAAGCCAGACTAAAATTCTTTACGCGGACGACCCCTTTTCCAAATGGGGTTTAGAGGAAGTGGCGTGTCTTCTTCATCAGGACCGTTATATGGCTGAAGTTGGGAAGCATGATAAATTCCCACAACTTTGTCTGGGAGTCCCACTGCTGCAATTTCAAAGGAGCCAGGTCCATGCCGTCTATTTATTCTATAAGGCCCGTCTCTTCGGGGCGCGAATTTCGCACTGACTCCTTGTTGCTTGTTACTTAAAACATGCGAGTTAACCAGAACTAAGTCTCCGGGTTTATAGTTAGGACACGGTCGCCGACTTCGGTCACCGTACTCTTTACGTCTTTCTTCGTTGTTTTCCTGAATATCTCGTACTTTCTTAAATATGATGGCCATTTCCAATAATCTGGGCGTTATTTCTGGGATGAACTTTTCGCTTTCTATTATTTTTTCAGATCGTGTTGTACATCATCTGGAGTGCGCAACTCTCGGCCAAATGTTAAGTAGGCTGGACTGTACCCGGTGGCTGACGACCGTGCAGTGTTCATTGCAAACCGAATTGATGACAGTTTGTTTGCCCAATTTTTATGATCATTCCCTACTAAAATCGCTAGTTGAGTTTTAAGATCGCGGTTTTTTCTTTCCACCGGATTGGTCTCGGGATGATAAAGTGGGGTTAATCCATGTTCAATGTTTAGGCAGTATGTTAGTCGCTGCATGATCGCGCTCACAAACTGCACACCATTATCACTGATGAAACGACGCGGTGTGCCATAACGTAAAATTATTTCATCCATTAGAATCCGTGCACATTCTTCGGCAGTTGCCTTTTGAAGTGCGAAAATTTCCACCCACCTTGAAGCTACATCCTCAACTATAAAGACCCACTTCTCGTTGTTGTCAGTCTCTGGGAGAGGTCCAAAAAGATCAAATGAGATTACTTCAAATCTCGAACAAAACATCGTAGTTTGCAATAAGCCAGATGATTTCGTATTTGCTGGCTTGTACCTTTGACATTGCAAACATTTTCTGACATAATCTTCTACCTGTGTTCTCAATCCTTTCCAACAATAACGTGTTATAATTCTGTCTATAGTTTTTTCAGCTCCGTAGTGTCCCGATAAAGGATCATCATGATACACGGAAATAACTTTTTGTTGTTCTTGACTTGGAACAACTAACTGTAGGTTGTCTGTACCTGAATCCTCATGGCATCTATACAATAAGCCTTGATCCATGATATAACCTTTTCGAGACCAATACATTGCATTTTCAATAGTTTCACCCTCGAGGGCCTGGATAATTTTTGCAATATATTCATCTTTAAGTTGCTCAGTGCGTATCCCATCTGCACTTTTACTTGGCATATCTACAACGACACTGCAAATACCACATTCATCTTCGTTTTTTGTGTCGCAACAGGGTCGTGATAACGTATCAGCAACTACATTTGTTTTTCCCGTAATATATTTAATATCGATATCATAGGGCTGCAGCTGCAAAGCCCATCGAGCCAAACGACCAGTTGGAGATTTAAGAGATAAGAGCCATTTAAGAGATTGATGGTCTGTATATACTATTACAGAAGAACCTTCTATGTAGCCTCGGAATTTGTTTATAGCCCAAACTACGGCAAGAACTTCACGTTCCGTAGTTGAATAATTCCTTTCAGCCGTGGTTAGCAGACGACTGGCGTACTCTACTGGATGCTCCGATTCCTTCTCCCCCTGGACCAAAACTGCCCCGATAGCATAGTTGCTTGCGTCGGTTTTAATTATAAACGGACGGGACTCGTCAGCTTGTGTTAGAATTGGAGCCGTTACTAACAACTCTCGGAGATGATCAAAGGCTGTCTTTTGTTCGTCTTTCCATTGCCAAATCATCCCTTTTCGAGTAAGTCTGGTGAGAGGCTCAGCAACTTTTGCGAAATTGGGTACGAAACGTCGATACCAAGAGCACATTTGTAAAAATGTCTGCAAATGCTTTAAATTCTTCGGTACTGCCATTTTACTAACTGCCTCTATCTTTTCTGGATCCATGCACAAACCTTCCGGAGTGATAAGATGTCCAAGGTATTTCAGACTCGAACAACAGAATTTACATTTGGCTCTATTCACTACTAAGTTGTAATTTTGTAACTGGAGGAAAACATCTTTCAAATCCACAAGATGTTGTTCAAATGTAGGCGAGAGTACAATCAAATCGTCAAGGTATACCAAAAGATTTATATGACAGAGCTTAGTTTTGAAACCATCCATTAATCTTTGGAATGTTGCCGGGGCGTTCCTAAGTCCAAAAGGCATTCTGAGAAATTTAAAGGTTCCAAAAGGAGTTACGAATGCTGTCTTGATCTGATCCTCGTCTCGCACTTTAATTTGCCAGTACCCAGCTTGCAGATCTAAAGTGGACATGAAAGTAGTCTGCCTAGCCCTATGCAGCAGATCGTCTATTCTCGGAAGAGGGTAGTTATCGGGAACAGTAATAGAGTTCAGCTGTCTGTAGTCTATGCATACTCTTATTCCACCATCTTTTTTGGGTACAAGTACTACTGGGGATGACCAAGGAGATGTACATGGTTCTATAATGCCATCTGTAAGCATTTTTGCTACCTCGGTTTTGAGTATTTCTGTTTTCTGTGATGACAATCTGTAAGGAGGCAACGCAATCGGTCTATGATTACCACAATCAATCTGATGCTCTGCTTGCGTGGTAGGTTTTCCGTTAGATTTAAATATGGATTCATTCGAAGCTAAGAGAGTTTCAAAACGCTCAGCTTGATCTTTGCTCATATTAGAGACATCAACTGAAGCTAGTTCTACATCAGGAAATAATGAAGCTGATCTCGGCGATAATTGTACTGTAGCCTCCCTTACGGCTAATTGGGCATCTCTATACAGCGCGTCCATTACCGGAGAATGACCATCAAAAATAATCTTTCTCTTCTTTTGGGGTGTAAGGCAAATAGGTATCAAAGGTCCGTAAGGTCGATTAAATGCCAACTCGGTTGCACTAGGCTCTGGTAAATTTGGTTCACGTGAATGCTTTACAACCGGCTGGAAAGTAGAAAACCCTTCCTTGAACAATTCAAAAGTTTGATCGCTATCTGCATATTTCCAGGTAAACTGTGCAAGGTTTATGATCATGCCTGCATCCTGTATAAATCCCACTCCTAGGAGTGTACGATTATCCTCGTTACCAGGCAATACCAAAAAGGTTGTGTAAATGGTTTTGTTTGCTAGAGTGACCATTGCTTTAGTCTTCAGTACCCACTCATCCTTTCTTACGCCATCTGCTAAAGTAAGTATTATTCTTTGTCGATCGAAAGTATACCCTTTCTCTTTCAGTCGGCAATATAGCTGGTGAGATGCAATGCTTGTCTTGGCGCACGTGTCTATGTACGCGACTTCCTGTATGCCTTCTACATCAATAAATACCGTAGGTCTAGCCCTTACATCAACTTCCACACTGACTGAACAAAAGCCAACATCAGTTCCTTGTTTGTCATTCGCTTTATGGCACGTAGAACAGTGAGCTCGCAATACATTAGGAGCGCCGCATCCATAGCACGAAAACTTCGGGGCTGACGGAGAAGAAGCCTGAGTAGTAGTGAGAGAGAGAGAGAGAGAATATACTTTATTTGCAATATACAATACATCTTTATATAATACAACATACGGAAAGCTTAAAGACTAGTATATGTGCAACAAGGCGGCCTTATTGCTAAAAGCAATCTTTTCAAGGCAACCTTAGGGTACAGAATTTCTGAATGGAGTGGGCAGGGTCAACAAGATGCAATAACACAAAGGTACTAAAGCTAAATTATTGCTAAATAATAATAATAATAAAATAAAAAAAATAATAAAATATATAAGTCAGTATTCATAATATACTGTATATGTTACTGTAAAAGCTCGAACCACGGTAAATCTTAAGATTTAAAAGTAAGTCTTAGGATTTACCGACATGAGTTGGTAAATGTAAGTATTTCTGAAAATGGGACGATTTTTTCGGGCTTTTACCATTCGAATTCAGTTTATGCTAGGTTTTACCACTGTCAGCTGGTAGATGTTGGTTTTAGGAATAAAACAATAAGTAATTCTTAAACATTTATTTGAATTAACTATGAGTCAAAACCTTTGGTAAGTATATATTACATAGGTATCAAACCAAACGATAGTAATTAAATAACTAATCCTAATCTATTTAAATTATTTTCATTTCGGATATTAATTTATTCTTAGTCTTATACTTTGACCCACTTTAACATTTGAATATTTATCAGCTCAAAATAAAAGCCGAAATGGCTCAAAATAAAAGACGAAAAAAAGAAAGCCGAAATGGCTTGAAAGACTGAAAGTATCTGATATTGACAGAGCTAAAACTGACCCAAAAAGCATTATTGCAGTTGTGATAGATGTAAAGGACAATGAGTTTTACGATGGTAAAAAACTGAAAGTTCTTAGAAAATCAAAAACTGGGCAAAAATAAAAGTTATTAGTTTTATTATATCTTTTCAAAATAGTGTCCCTTCACATCAATGTATCGTTGCATCCGAAGAAACCACTGAGCAAAGCAGTTTTCCCGATGTCTAAGCTTATCCGAATTTGCTGATAGGTCACTCGTTTGTCCTTCTCTATCATACGTCGCACAACACTGATGTTAATTAACTTCAGTCGGTTCCGTAGAAAGCCGTCCTTCACGCAGATCATCCGTAAGAATAGTGCGACCACGTTTGAACTCATTATATGAGTTGTAAATTGTGGCACGGGATGGGGCTTCATCATGAAAGGCCATTCGAAGTCTATTATAACATTCATGTTGACTTAAATGACATCGAAAGTCATAAAAAATCATGGCACGAAAATTTACTCGCGTTAAATTCATGCTGACGTGTTTCGGGAAATTTTCAATTTGCCGCCAAAACGTAAAACAAAAGAAAAAAAAACATACTCGTTAACATTGACAAAGAGTTCCATTTTCAAAATATAAACTTATTTTTTAATTATATTGCTTACAAGTGGCCAGTTCTAAAAACTTTCAGTGTCGCCCTCGTAACAACTGTTCCTAAATTTATTAATAAAATAATATCCGAAATGAAAATAATTTAAATAGATTAGGATTAGTTATTTAATTACTATCGTTTGATACCTATATAATATAAGTACTTACCTAAGGTTTTGACTCATAGTTAATTCAAATAAATGATTAAGAATTACTTATTGTTTTATTCCTAAAACAAACATCTACCAGCTAACAGTGGTAAAACCTAGCATAAACTGAATTCGAATGGTAAAAGCCCGAAAAAATCGTCCCATTTTCAGAAATACTTACATTTACCAACTCATGTCGGTAAATCCTAAGACTTACTTTTAAATCTTAAGATTTACCGTGGTTCGAGCTTTTACAGTAACATATATATAATATATAATTACACATACATAATATAAATACAATATAATAATTATACATATTGTCGGTGAATTGATAGCAATCAAAACGCAAGAAAATGATTTTTAACCCCCGACGCAAAAAGAGGGGTGTTATAAGTTTGACGTGTGTATCTGTGGATCTGTGGATCTGTGGATCTGTGGATCTGTGGATCTGTCTGTGGCATCGTAGCAACCAAACGGATGATCCGATTTTGATGCAGTTTTTTTTGTTTGAAAGGTGACCAGAGCGGGAGTGTTCTTAGCTATGATTCATGAAAATCTGTTCAGCCGTTTGAAGATCACCAGCTTTTTTCTATTTGATGAAGGGAAATGAGCAACTTCCACTGGTTAGATCGATTAGAAATTTGGTATACTGTTACTGTCATGATATTGCAAGACTATGGTAAACTTGATCTGATGCTGCAGCATCATCTGGAACCTGCAGTATACTCAACTCCTCGTCAAATTACAGCAGATGTATCGTGTTTGGGCTCATTGGAATGGTCTCATTGAATAGTTCATTTATAGGTATAATTCACTAGCTGGGCTCGCGGCTTCGCTCGTCATACTTAATGTTTATTGCTATCGCGCCGCATATTTATCCCCGACCCAAAAAGAGGGGTGTTATAAGTTTGACGTGTGTATCTGTGTACTTTGGTGCTGGGAGGTTACCAGGGTCTGATGATGGAGCTGGAAGGTGGCCATAAGAACTCAGTAATTAAACAACATAACCCCATCGAGTTTGGGCTCGTTTGATCCGTCTTGATGAGTACTTTGGTGCTAGATGGTAACCAGGGTCTCATGATGGAGCTGGAAGGTGGCCATAGGAACTTAGTAATTACACGACATAACCCCATCGAGTTTGGGCTCGTTTGATCGGTCTTGATGAGCACTTTGGTGCCAGATGGTAACCAGGGTCTGATGATGGAGCTGGAAGGAGGCCATAGGAACCCAGTAATTAAACGACATTACCCCCATCGAGTTTGGGTTCGTTTGATCCGTCTTGACGAGTACTTTGATGATAGATAGTAACCAGGGTCTGATGATGGATCTGGAAGGTGGCCATAGGAAATCAGTAATTAAACGACATAACGGACAGGAACCGTACCGGACCGGACAAAACCAGAACCGGACCGGACTGGAACTGAAACTGACCGTATAGGACTGGACCGGAGCGGACCAGAACTAGATCGGAGTGAACCGGAACCGCACCGCGGGCCGGATCGGATTGACACAGACCGGACCGACCGGACCGACGCGGACCGGACAGACCGATGGCGAAGCCATCGACAAGAAAAAAGTCGAGGTTTTACAGAACTCCCACCGGAACGGGAGTAATTTGACAACCGACCGACCGAAGCTGTTGTTTATCAAGATATTAAAACAATTAAGATCTACTGCTTCTTAATCTCTGCAATTCTGCTAGTGCAGATCCGTCGTGCGGATTATTGAACAGTTTCCTTTGATGAAGGTCACAAATGGCAACGCCAGCCAAGCTTTTTACACGACTTAACGCCACGTAAGCTTGGCCTTTTGCGAAAGTTTTAATACCCAGATAAACAACAGCTTTTTCCACAGTGGTGCCTTGCAATTTGTGTACGGTAACTGCCCAACTTAAAATGATGGGAAACATTATTCTCTCTATGTTGCCGTATCCTCTTAGACCTTGGAATGTCGTACTTTGTGCCTGTATTGGAATCCATCCGTTTTCGTCTTTAAAACTTCTCCCGACCGACTTGTCGTCGAATTCTATAAATATCTTTTTTGGCAGTTCCCCTTCCTCCAACTGGTCTCTGCGTAGTCCATTCCATTCAAACTTTTTAATAATACCCATGCTACCATTTACCAACCCCTCTGAAACCTTTAAATTCATTCGTAACATGATTCTAGCACCGTTTGCAATTTTTATAGAATTTAGTAATCCTCCAGTACAGTTTGGATCTTGCGGAACAGAAGTTTGATTTGGGTTTTGACCATAAGTAGTAGGTTCTTTGGACTCATCGATTGCATTTAACGTATAAACTTTAACTGTTTTGGCCATAATTTCTATCATTTTGTTGTTATAGTCATTAACCAGTTTCACTGTGGGAAAAATTCGTACAGCTTCACCATCGGCAAAATTATCAGCCAAAGGCACACGACTTCTTTCAAGTAAAATCTCATATTGCTCCATACTTAACTCGCCTACTCGGAGATTATTAAGAAGATCTATAAATTGGCTATCGTCCTGCTGTCTAACGTTGGTTTGCAACTCGCATAGATTAAAGTAATGCCACAAATGCGGCTCACCTTGAAATATGATTGGTTGCCTGAAACACCAACTCCCCTTAACAGGCGACAACTGCAGAATATCTCCAAAAACTAAAATGTTTACGCCTCCGAAAATGTCTTGACTGTTTTTAATTTCTTGTAAACGGAGATGAATAGATCTTAAAACTTCATAAGAAACCATTGATATTTCGTCTATAATAAGCCAACGAATGTGACGCCATTTTCTTCTCATATCCTCCAGCCGCTGTCCTGTCATTTGTCTATACACTGTTGCTCTACCTTTCTCAATGCCCAAAGCAAATGCACTATGAAGTGTTCTTCCGTTGATAAGACGCGCTGCAACTCCTGTTGGAGCAGTCACTTCGACGTAAGTTGCATTTAACAACTGCTCTGTTGTTGGAGCATAACATCGACGAATATGATGTACTATCGTTTTCAGTACAAATGTTTTTCCACTGCCAGCTCCTCCTGTCACGAATAACTTTAAAGGAGTATTTCTATTAGGTTGATTTGTCACCTCATTTCGAATTTGTTTCGTTACTTCATCAAATATTTTTTTTTGTTCAATATTCATGCAGCTGACCATAGTATGAAATTCTTCGTCTGTAATATTCACATTCATTTCTTCTCCAATGTCTTCTACTTCAATATCAACATCAGCTAATCTTGGATCATATCCATCAACAACTGGCCCTACATTCTGGTTTTCTGCATTGATTTCATGCTCATTGACGTCATTATAGACTCCAGGTTCGGCTAATGCTAGCACTTGGCCAATAACTTGATGAAGTTCTCGTTCAATATATTGAAATTGTTCAACAGAATCCCCATGAAATGGACGTAATCGATTTCGTTGTGCCATAAAAGCTTCCTCGCATTTTTCGTAACCCTCCATCAAATCGCTTTCAACTCTAAATGGCACATGGGCAACAAGATAACTATAAAAATAGCCTTCTCTGTCTCCCATTTGCGTGTAATAACGAGTCCTCAGAATCCCAGGCCTTCTTCGCTTTTTCATGGTGTTTCCATTTACAAGTCTAATGGTCGTCTGTCCGATTTCAGCAACCTCATCTTGTTCTTCATAAGCTTCAACGTCACCGTCTTCTTCCTCGCTATGAGGTCGGGTTGTGTGCTCATAATTAACAGCAAATTCTGCCAAACTGAGGTGCTCAAGATTAGTTGGCCTTAGAATATATCTGTCAAATATGTTTTGGTACGTTTGACCCTGGTCACTGTCATATCGTAGAATTCTGTATCGTTCTTGAGGTCGACATGAGTTGACGAAAATTACTTTTCGTGAACTGTCTCTTAATTTCAGGTGGCATAATCTGTACGCACATTCACACGCTGATACTCTACGATGGTTTAGGATTGCCATAGAAACTGCAAACAATTGCCTCCCGATATCTCCCTGACAGGCCCGCACTCTATTGACGGCATCTTTTACTGCTTGGCCGACGTCCTGAGGCTCGTGCTTCGTGTATATTTGGCGATGTAATACGATACAGCTGTCGCATTTCCACAAGGCTGGATGTCCATATTTGCCTTCCATAATTTTAAAATATGGGGATTGTAGTTATTGACATACTGTTCGTCTAGGTTTCGTTTTAATATGCAGAATCGACCATTATTGCGTAATGTTTCATCGGGTCCCAATAAAGTTATATGATCACTTACAGGCCTCGGAAAATTGAATCGGCAGTTTTGATCATTCCTGTTTTTATAACATGTTGTGGAATGAGCGTGCATTTGAACTCGTTTAACTAAGTCATTCAACTCGTTATCTGCATTATCCAGACAACATGAAACAATCTCACTTATCAAAGATTTGCCTTCAGGACTGTCAAAATTTATGGAAGTTTCATTCCAGCATAGCATGTGTAAATGTGGACTTCCGCGATTTTGGAATTCAATTCTCCACCAGAAATCAGTAAGTTTACCCCCTAAAACATGATCGTCGTTCTTTAAAAATACCATGATGGCATTAACACGGATCATAAATTGTCGACTCAACGTTACAGGATGGTCGTCCACTAATGTTTGCCTTTCATTAAAACTTAATTCGCTTGGATCTTCATTGGGCCTTCCTGCAGCAATTAGAAGTGCTTTTAGTATATCGTTCCAATTTAAATCATTGCAACTCAAGGTAAGGAACCACGTTGGAGGACCCAAATTTTTAACCATAGCAATAAGGTTTGAACATGCACTTTGCCAGTATGCATTTGATCCTCGCATATTCCGCATATGAAGGTGAATATTTTCAACCAAATTATCAGGCCGATTTTCTCCCTGGCGCATTCTTAAAACCACGCCTACATTTTGCTTAGCTCTAAAGAATTCCATGACCGACAATGCATAAAAGAGATAGTCATGTCTTTGAAAACGCGTATCTACTCCCATTATTCTAGCTTGACAGTAATCTAACGGTGTAATCGGATGAGACCGATTTTCTTGTAATCCATTTTTGCCATAAGGAAACAAGTGGAACCAAGACAATTCTTCTGCTCTTCTTTCCCTCGTGATATGTAGGGGTGGTTCGGTTTTTCTACGCAGCTGATGAACTGGCAACTGAGTACAGTTGTCGTTGTCGATAACAGTGGATAACTCCGGAATAGGTTCGTCTATAACACGTAAAACTGACGAGGTAATAACAACATTGTCATTGTTCAAGTAGTTGGAAGATTTTGACGACTGATTAGTATTTATTATAGTATCACTATCTATATTTATAGTTTCAGGTTCGTCTAGATTTTCGTTTATTGGCTGTACTACAGGGGTAATTTTTGTAATACTGTATTGGTTTTCATCCGGTCTATTTCCATCTAATTTGGGTATATTTAATTTTAAAAGTGTCCACAACAATGTAATATCGGGGAAAGATGTTAAGCAAGCTGTACCATTCTGAGCAGTACGACCTTTTGGTCCTCTTGAGTGAGAGTCGAACAAGTAATATAAATTATCAATTTTCCAGATTGCCACTGATATCTCATTACAAGTGACAATAGCTCCCTGGTCCACTCCAGAATCTCTAAAAAACTCCACTAAACCATTCTTTAAATTTGGAAGTCCAGCATCTTGATTATTTATGGTCAGATGGCCGCAAATCGAAGAAGATTCATGGTGAACTTGTATTAAACATGAATGGCTTAATACCTCAAAATTGCGTTGTAACTCTTGAACACGTAAATAGTCTGTATTTGCCTCCGTCAAATCCGGAGCCAACCGAGAATGCATACTATTTGTATACAAATGATCTCCGGAAATTAAAATTGAATCTATTATACCTGAAGACCATGCTTCCGTTGGCTTTATTTTTGTAACTGCTATCGCTACGGCGGCATTTGCGGTACACTGCTTACCTCGAGAAAAATCACGAAATTTCTCGTGCGTTTGATTAAATGAACCTCTCAATATACGTCGATTATTACCCATATCTTGAAAACAGATGTTAGTGTCGTTTGTATTTTCCTGCTGTACTATGTCGTGTTGTAGAACATGGCAAATTTCGTTAACATTATAATTATCATTGTTGAAGTCTACTTTAACATTTCTGTATAAAGGATTATTAGCGATAAGCCATTCTAATGCACTTCGCAGGTTTTGAATGTTTACAGAAAAGCGACGTAATCTTTGTACTGACTCCAATTGTTCACAGACAATGATGAGACCAGCACTACTAATTTGTAATGGAAGCTGCTCAGCTATTTCTTCAACATCCTGGCCAAAAAGTACGGCTTGACCATGGAAACCATGTTGTCCAAAGCGACCACTAAGTTTAACCATTTTTACAAATGGAATTATCCTACTTAATAAACGTATTTCCACATCCGATAATTTCTTTATTTCTGGAGGAATTTCATCTAATGACATACCATTCCAGTAAGCTTGTGTAGGTGTTTTTCCCCTACGAAGTGTTCGGGCACATCGGTGACAGGTAGAGATAATATCATACAGAGTCATTATGTCATTTGGTAGTAAATCTCCTGGTAAATCTCCAACTGTAACTGACTGCACTTGCTTACGATAGCAAAGTTTTTTACATATCAAACAAACAGTGTCAGCAAACGTGAGTATAGCATTCTCAAAATCTGTCCTGAGTTTGGCTCTAGACTGAGCCATAGAATTAGTATTTCTGGCACGCCTTGCCGAACGTTCTTCGGGCGTTTCTTTTGATAAAACGCGAGCTGTAGCCGCTGCATCCCTGGCAAGTCTGGAGGAACATTGCTCTGGAGTTTCGTTCAATCGAGACTTGGCAGTAGACTCAGCTTTTCTAGCACGCCTTACCGAACGTTCTTCGGGAGTTTCTTTTGATAAAACGCGAGCTGTAGCCGCTGCATCCCTGGCAAGTCTGGAGGAACATTGCTCTGGAGTTTCGTTTAAACGAGACTTGGCAGTAGACTCAGCTTTTCTAGCAAGCCTTGCAGAACGTTCTTCGGGAGTTTCTTTCGATAAAGCGCGAGCTGTAGCCGCTGCATCCCTGGCAAGTCTGGAGGAACATTGCTCTGGAGTTTCGGTCAAACGAGACTTGGCAGTAGACTCAGCTTTTCTAGCAAGCCTTGCCGAACGTTCTTCGGGAGTTTCTTTAGATAAAGCGCGAGCTGTAGCCGCTGCATCCCTGGCAAGTCTGGAGGAACATTGCTCTGGAGTTTCGGTCAAACGAGACTTGGCAGTAGACTCAGCTTTTCTAGCAAGCCTTGCCGAACGTTCTTCGGGAGTTTCTTTCGATAAAGCGCGAGCTGTAGCCGCTGCATCCCTGGCAAGTCTGGAGGAACATTGCTCTGGAGTTTCTGTCAAACGAGACTTGGCAGTAGACTCAGCTTTTCTAGCAAGCCTTGCCGAACGTTCTTCGGGAGTTTCTTTAGATAAAGCGCGAGCTGTAGCCGCTGCATCCCTGGCAAGCCTAGAAGAACGTTGCTCAGAATTTTCTTGACTGCGCTTTTCAGCCTTTCGAGCAGCTTGTGATACCAAACGCTGGCATCTTTCAGGAGTGTTATCCGCAGGTTGTGATAATTTGCGTCTTTTGGCTTCATTTTGAGCTTTTTTCGTTTTTCGCCCCAGCGCCATTTTATATTATGTTATATTACACGTATATTTATTATCAATAAACTGACCTTCAATAAATATATAATAAAATAAATATATATATAATTATTATCTTTAGCAAGAACTATCCTAAGTATAACATTTTGTTAACGTAGTAACGTACCTACTCACGTAAATCTTAAACTAATTATTACACTAATAAACATTACACAATTTACACATTATAGGCATTTAACTTAACTATAACAAAAGAACAGCACTTAAATTACAGATATTATAAAGACAAAGATTACGTTAGGTACGTGATTAGTAGGTACAGTAGTAAATAATAGACAAAGACCTCAGCATAGGGTAAGTAATTTATAAACAATGTACACCTAGCAGAATATTCGTGCAATTAAACTTAACCGAACAACACTTGAACTAGAAATTTATAAATAATGAGCAGCAGAATATTCGTACAATTAAACTTACCGAATAACACTTACCTAATGTAGAATTTGTAACTGATAGGTATTAGGTAATAATAATATGACAAGTTATTGAACATTAGGTATCCTAAATCACCCGAATGGCGTGCTAAACTGATTTAAATGTCTACTTATGTGATATTTTGTTAATGTAGCTAGTTAGTAAAGTACCTACTCGCGTAAATCTTAAACTAATTATTACACTAATTAACATTACACATTATAGGCATTTAACTTGACCATAGCAAAAGAACAGCACTATATTCCAGATATGACGTGATTAGTACAAATAGTTTAAAAATAAAATAGGTAATAAACAAACAACTCAGCATAAGTAATTTATAAACAATAGGTAGGTACTTACCTGGCAGAATATTCACACAATAAACTAAACTGAATAACACTATCTAGATAACTGATACCTAGGTAATGATACTGATAATGGGTACCTAGGTATGACAAGTTATTGATAAAACTTATTTACACTTATGTAGAAATCATTACTTAACTAATGAGTTATTCGTAACTACCTCAAATCACGTACCTAGGTACTAAACTAATATTAATTCAAATTAGGTATAGGTACTACAGTAAGTATATTTTGGTAACGTTAGGAAGGTATGTTATTAGTATAGTTACAATAGGTACCTAGTAGGATATTAAACAATAATTCCAGCATATAATTATGTACAAGTAAATTATATTAGGTTATAATAAACTTTATCTAGGTATAAACTACCTATATAGACTAAAACCTATAATAGACTAAGACCTCAGCATAGGTAGGTAAGTAATTTATAAACAATGAGTCTTAGCAGAATATTCGTACAACTAAAATTAACCAAATAACACTGTTTAATCTAGAAGCTGTAACTGATATTAATAATAGTAGGTATGACAAGTTATTGACAATTATCTTAAATCACCCTGAATCGCGTACTGAACTGATTTATAATGTCTACCTACTTATGTGATTGGTACAATAGTAAAAAATAAAATAGATAGGTAATAAACAAACACCTCAGTTCTCAGCATAAGTAATTTATAAAGCAGAATAAACTTAATCGAATACACTTAATCTAGATAACTGATAATAATAAATAATACTAGGAAGGTATGACAGACAAGTTATTGATATACTTATTAAACTTATTTACACAAACTTAGGTATGTGTAGAAATCATTACCTACATTACCTACTTAACTAATAAGTTATTGGTTACAATACAACTTACAATCTACCCAAATCTATACCTACCTACTAAACTGACATTAATTACTTACTTAATTCAAATTCGGTATAGTATAGGTACTTACTGGAAGTATCGTTAGGTAACGTTAGGACTTAAGAAGGTACGTTATTAGTACAATATTAAGATAATAAACAATCATTCCAGTATAAGTAAATTATAGTATGTACCTATAAATTAACTTAATCTAGGTATAAACTACCTACCTATAGGTAACTAATAATTTAGTGGCAATTATTAATCACCATAAACGCTTAAGTACTAGGTACCTACTAAACTGAATTGAATAAAATAGGTACATAGGTAGGGTAAGTTCGCCTTTTCGCGTCCATCGCCCAATTCGCGTCCGTTTTACGGATCTCCGTTTAAAAATCCTCGAAAATAAGTAAACTTACACACCAATCAAACGAAAAGTCATTACCGCTAGTACCTCAATGTATAAGACGCACGCACATGTGGACAAAAGGTCCGTGCGCCAAACCAATCCGGCTTAAAAAAATAGTTAGTCTCGGCTGTTCACAAGGGAGCGCGTACGCGCGGTATTTGTAGATAAAAAATAGTGTGCAGCGGTGCGTTCAATGGTAAGTTTTTTATTGTTTTATGTGAATTTTAGGATACATAGCTGTTTCTAGACTTTTATAATGAAAAAAAGAATAATATTAATTATGAATTTGCTTAGGTTTTTTATATTTAACGAATAAAATAAGGTGGACGCGAATTACTACGTCGAATTTACAAAACTTCCACTTTGCGTCCGCAATGGACGCAAACTTTACCTACAGGGGATAATAAAAACCAAATTGCGTCCACTAGTTTCGTTAAATACAATTGACTTATTATTATTATTTTTAAAAATTAAGACTACGTTTTTTTAATTCATTTTTATATACTAATTTCAGATGTAGAAGACGACGGCGACGCCGATGAGAAAAACATAGGCTGTGACAAGTGTATTAGATGGTATCATCTGAAATGCACGCGATATGTTTAAGATTAAGTTATTTAGAGGCCAAAGATAAGTATTTTGAATGTGATCTGTCAATAATTGAAATTCTTAGGCTATAATAATCGTACCTTGTCTCATAATTTATTGAAATTCTTTTAGTTGTATGGTTAGACAAAATTGTTGTATTGTTTTGTTGCTTTAATATAGCCAAAAACTTATTATTAATCAAGACTGATCTTTAGCAATAATAATATACCTTGTAATTATAGGGTAAAATTAACAGAATGTGGGTACAATCATTATTTACCTAATTTGAAGTTTAATCAATGTTGAGAAGAATTATTTTAATTTTTTATGTGTTTTTTTAAAATGATAATAATGTTGATTTTTAATATTTATATTCTTAAATAAAGAAATTGTTAAAATACAATATTTCTTTACAAATTCTTAAAAATATCACCCTTATATTCCTTTTCTAAGCTGGTGGACGCTAAATGGTCCACGGGTGGACGCAAATCGGATTTTGTGGACGCAAAGTGGATAAAACGCCTAATTCTGAAGATTATTTATTTAAAAAATAACACAAGATGTTTCGAACAAAACTGAAAGTTAATCTTAAAATAGACTATATAATGAACACATTACATATTTTTTTTCATAGAAATTAGTGCTGGGACATTTTTATTATCGCCGTCAAACTTTCCAACTGCACTAAGTGGACGCGAACAGGCGAAATGACCCTATGTAAGTAAGAAGAAGTTCCTACGTAAGATTTTAAAAAACTTATTATAAACAGAACGCTGACAGGTACTCAAAATCATTGACCAATAGGTAAGTAAGTACTTAATTATGGTAAATCTAGAAATTTCAAGTACAGTTAGGTACTACCACTACTACCTACCTAAGTACCTACCTAGGTATACCAAGATTACCAAGTAATTTGTTAGGTACGCTGAAGTTTGTTATTAGAGGTGAGTTTGGTCTATGATATGAATGATGTGAGGTGAGTGAGAGCGAAAATTTTTGCGTGTCTGATTTGATCTTGTCGAGACTACTCGAGACATGAATTGGGTAAGTAGGTACCTACCTTGCTATTTCCCGCAGGCGCATACGTGAGCCGCGAACACAACCTAAGTGTCGTCTCTATTCGACATAGTATTATCACAGAATAGATAGGTACCTATTCTGTGGTATTATGTAGGTACTTAGATAGCCTACCTACCTATTATTTTCCTGTAGTATCGAACAAAGCATAAAATTTAAAAAGCGCCAAATAAAACTTAAATTAAAAATTTAAAAAACCCCCGACTCATAAAACTCTAAAAAGTAAAAAATAATAGGTAATTGTGTAAGTAAGTTCTAACCTACCTAGTGGACCTTTAAATTAATGGATATTTATTTGTATAATACCTATATAGGTAGTAGTAGTCATATATCCAAACGTCGTCGCGTCGGGGGACCGCAATGGTAAAATAAAATTAAAAAAATTTAATAGAGTAGGTAAAGTTTAAAACAAGTCGATAATTGCCTATACCTATATCAACACCATCAACGCAACGTAAGTCGATAAACAGTATCAAACCGTCGAGGTGCCGAGTTTAATTTTTTCTTTCGCGGTACCTACATACAGCTATCTTAATGAAACCGTTGAGCGTCCAAGCCACTGCTGTATTTCATGATGCAGTACAGACGCCAGCTGTAAGTAGGTATCTATGAGAAAATAATATGGTGTGAAATAAATATTTAGATAGGTGTGTCTGTATTCTTTTAACCCTATTCTTTAACAATGATAAGCCCTACCTAATTAAATGCTATTTGGTTACATATTCTACCTACATAAATAGCGGCATAGAATAATAAAAAGCACTACGTAGTAGCGGTCCCCCGACGCGACGACGTTTGGATATATGACTACTACTACCTATATAGGTATTATACAAATAAATATCCATTAATTTAAAGGTCCACTAGGTAGGTTAGAACTTACTTACACAATTACCTATTATTTTTTACTTTTTAGAGTTTTATGAGTCGGGGGTTTTTTAAATTTTTAATTTAAGTTTTATTTACTTGTCGTTTAAATATAACGATAGACTTGGCAGTTCTAATAGTCTGGTAAACTGTTCCATAGTCTGATAGCTCGGACGGTGAAGGATTGATCGAAGAATTTGGAAGAATGAACAGGGATTAGAAGAGTGAGTTTATAAGTGGATCGGAGTGCTAGGCTATGAGATGAAGAGGAAAATGTAAAGCATTCTTTAAGATATGAAGGAGCTCGCGGATTAAAAAGAATAGTGTAGAGGAGGGAAAGTATGTGAATGTCCCTACGCTGCCGAATGGAAAGCCATTTCAACTTAGCTCGATAATCAGAGACGTGGTCGAATTTGCGTAAACCAAAAATAAACCTAATGCAGAAGTTTTGCAAGCGATCTAACTTATTAAGTAAGTCAACATTAAGGTCTGGATACGATGCATCAGCATAGTCAAGGATGGGGAGAAGAAGGGATTGTGCTAGAGAAACTTTGGTGGCAGTGGGCAAGAAATTTCTGAGGCGTCGAAGTGACGCAGAAGAGGCAAACATCTTCCTACTTACCTCAGCCACCTGAGACTTCCAAGACAATGTAGCATCCATCACTATCCCGAGGTTTTTAACGGTGCTTTTAAAAGGGATGCAGATGCCATCAAGTGTTAGTGGTTTTAACGTTCGAAGTTTGACCGTCCTGATTTTTGAGGAACTCTTTTTTCTTCAGCTTGCGGCAATCTTCCACTGAGTGGCCTGGATGTCTACAATATACACAACGCAGTTTTTTCTGACCCTGGGGTTGGCTCGTACTTGTTTTCCATTCACGGACAACCATTTTCCTGTCCGTTAGAATTTGTTCTACGCCGCGCGCTGCTCTTAACAAATCATCAAAATTCTTCACAGTTTCCCGCGGTATTTTCTCTCTAATATTGATGTTGAGCGTACCGAATAACATGTCCAACTCCTGAGTTTCAGTATGTTTCGGATCGGGTAACTGCGAAAGTACAAGTCGTTTCCGACTTATATAAACTTCGGTCATCTCGTTATCTCCTTGTTTTTCAGACATAATTTCTTGATACAGCACATATGCCGGTTTTTTGGGAGCGAACGAGTTGCGTAGACTGTTCTCGAAAAAGGCCCACGTTGTCACTGTGTGCTTAATTCCTTGCCACCATACTCCTGCATCTCCTTTAAGTAGAAGTGGTAGACCCTCAAGAGCGTCAACATCCGGGATGTCTTCGATACGTTTAAAAACGCTGACCGTCGCCAGGAAGCTCTCGACCGCCTCTGTTGACCCGTACGCCGTCGTAAGTTGCATGGCAGGATGCGAAGGAACGACGCCCTCTGGAGGACATCACAGTAAGCATCTTTTCAAACTGGTCTGACGATAAGGTGACCGCCATTGGTGACTTCGCCCTTGATCTCGTCGTTGGACCCGTCGACGAAGATAACTCCGCTGCTATAGTTTTCTTCAATTCACCGTCCGACATCTACTCGTTGCCGAGTTTGGGTTCTTCAAGTTTAGTTCTTGACTTTTCCGCTAGTGGGCGCCACTGTAGCAAGTCGTAGTGGTAAGGGGTGATCGAAGAGAAGAACAACTTTGGAGTTAGACTGGTTTATTGTTTACAGTATATGTACACTTGGGTTTACTAATAGTAGGACCAGTGCGCTGTTCGCTACTAATAAAGCCGAGTGAATAACACAACTCCTTAGGGATAAGACCGGGTGCCGTTCGTTATCCAATATAAAGGAAGGAATGTTCACTACGAAAGTTCACACATAACAAAGAATCGTTCAAAGTACTTCACAATCTGTATAAACGCAACCATAGCGTGATTCAGCTTGGGCACAGCGCCATCTGTTGACCATTTGTGACACTATACCCTGCTATAAAGCTGATTATTTAAAATAATTTTATTGTTACTTACTTAAAGACTGCTAGTTTAAAGTACAATTTGATTGTTATTATTTTTTTTTTATGTGCGTAATTAATACAAGAAAGACTGATTCTAACTTTTTAGTCTACTCCAAGTTCATAGAATTTGTTAACCTAAGGGATAGGTACAGTTAATTTTGCAATAAAAGTGTGATTTGACATGATAACCGTGTTTGGCGTCAGTCCCTATCACATCCCAACAGTCCCTAGAACACTGATTTTGAAAAAACATAAATTTCTCTTAAAATATCAAGTAAAGTGACTGGCCCTTTTCTATACAACAAAGTAGATGTTATACCCACAACATAGAATAAAAACTTTACTGATTATTATCTAGAAACACTACTTTCAAAATGAGGACAGAAGTTAACCAATTTTCAGAGAACCACCCATATATGTTATGACGTTTCTAGAAAATTCCGTCAGTCTTGTTGGATCAGCAAATAGTCGTGATCGTTAGGTACAACAAGATCAGACTCTAAAGATGGCTGAAGATCTTCGTGATCTTCCGTCAATCTATTACGATCCGTTGTGTTGTTAATGGCAACTTCAGGCTTCGTACAAGTTAAAATATTTAATTCCACCAAAGGAATGCAATTGCCTGTGGTTAAATGTTTCAATTGTCCGTGAACAAGCATTCGTTTATAAGCAGCTTGGAACTGACTTGCGGTGGGGTTATTGTTAAATCCACCCTTTGCCCGGATACCGCCAAAAAAAATTCTAGGTGGTCCTGGCTGAGTTTATAAGTGCACAAAAGTTAAGTCTTTTGGTAGTTACATATTCTTCGTACAAAAATAAAATACTTTTTATACAAAGCAGGAAACCCAAAAATCCTGTTTTTTCTATTTGTTCGTATTATATTTGATGTGCCCATTTTTAATTCACTTATATAATTAAACATATTTTCCAAAAAAAAGTTTAACGCTTTCAATATTATTTGGATTTAAGGGCTTTTTATATCCGAATGCCTTCAAATTACGAGAGTTCATTGTGTCAAACAATGAATTAAATCTTTTAATAAAGTCCACAGTTGGTTCACTGTTACTAAACTGATCTAATTTTAGTACCTTATTACAGAATTGAAGCGCATGTGCTACCGATTCACTAAACAACTGCGCAGCTAATTTCACCTTCATAATTTGTTTTTTTGAAATTAACGTGCGCACTTCTAATTTTATTCGCTAAATGGAATCTTTCATTCTCCTGAAGTTCCACCAAGAGTTTTATGTAATTCCACGAAACAGTAGCAACTTCCGGATTCTTTAAAAACAGCTTCCAAAGTGTTTCTCACCAATTTTAACATGGGGTCGGGAAAAATTATTATTTTTTGATTATTATGTAAAAATATGGGATTTAAAACATCACCATCTACCTGACATTCCAATAACTTAGCCATGGAAAAATTGGCTGGGCACCCGTCAAATGTTACTGACGAAACAACAAGACCGCACTCGCTAACCAAATCGATACATGTTTTGAGTAAGTTCGCTTTTTGTTCGGCAGTCGTACCATTTATAAGAAAATAGCCTACTGGAAACTTCCAGCTGCCATTTAGGCAAGTCAGCATGAACACTAAAGCTTCTTTAGCGACATGAAGAACATCAGTTTCCAGCTGGTCACAGTTAACAAAACCAACGTTATTTTTTCCATTCCATTCCATTCAGGCGAATGGCCATTTCATCAAAACACAGACCGCATATCCACTTCTGTGGCGAACTCGAACACAAAAGTTTGAGAGCAGCAAATGCTTCAGATGAAAACCCGGGTTCCCCTTCGATCGTTTGGTACCAGCGTGCGAGTGTACGAGTATGGAAGGCAAGTACTAAAAGTATTTCTGACAAAATTGTAAGCGCGTGGACTAATAAATAAATATATGGGGACAATTCATACAGAATGAGCTAGCCCCAAAGTAAGTTCGAAACTTGTGTTATGGGATACTAACTCAACGATATTATATTTTATAACAAATACATATATAGATAAACATCCAAGACCCGAGGCCAATCAGAAAAGTTCGTTTTTCATCATGACCCGACCGGGATTCGAACCCGGGACCTCCTGGGTGGCGGTCTGGCGTGGTAACCATTACGCCACGGAGGTCGTCACATTGTCGTATTGACAATTATAAACAAAATGAACCAGACTTTTATGTGTTTACAGTGTTTACTTTTACAATCTACTGGCGCCCCGTCCTAGCTTCGCAGTTTGCACGAGTTTTTGTAAGGATCATTACATACATTATTACATACCCACTCGCGCATAGTGTAGGTTCCCAACGGTGAAAGAATTTTTGAAATCGGTCCAGTAGTTTCAAATTTATTCGTTACAAACATAAATACAAATATTTCCTCTTTATAATATTAGTATATTTTACCTGCGTGGATATGGATGCAATTTCCATTGGTACCTGGATGTAAAATTAAAATAAATACAATTTATGAAAAGGGATGGAGTGAAGTGTGAATGTAATGAAATACAAGAAGCTTCACATCTACATGATAGTGTTAATTACATAATACAATGTGTTGATTTGTAGTTGCAACATTTTGAGTTGAACACATAGTATTTATGTATAAATTTCTTTTACTTGCTTCCTGTATCTGGAGTGGTAGAGCAATTATTATGAAATGGGCTAGCTTGACCGGGGAAGTACCACACTCTCACAGAATATCGACGTGAAGCAGCAATGCGTTTCGTTCGGTGAGTGAGAGATCCGGAAGACCAACTCCTTCCCTATTTTGGTGATTTCACCTCCGTACGGCTTTTGCAGCCTAATATACAACACATCACCATCATAAAAGCAATTAGTCATAAACAACACTAACTACCACACTTATTATTGTTGATACCGTCATACCATTTTTATGCTGGCAATAATGCATCGTTTCATAGATTGTTCTAATCATTCAGCATTCACTCATGGTCTCTCTCTTGTGTTCGAGACACGGCCAGGGCGACACGTGTATTTCTATTGCGCAAGGGCATATAGTGTGTAATAAAAACCACATGGTCATTATAGTTCATAAAGTAGTGTAATCAGTGAGTTGCGCGGTGTAACCATCACATTACTGTAATCAGAAATTACACATATCAAGCAGAATAGAGGCTTTGATTTATTCATCAATTCATCATCACGTCAGCTGCGCCGCGTCGGGGAGACAGCGGCCTGCAGCAGGCATTGAGCGGAGGTTTTGCTCGTGCATCATCATCATCATTTTCGATAGCTTATTGCTATCTGGTGGCCCATTTCATTCTCGCCGGCTTGGGGAAAGCGGCGGGAAACTCATCATCATATCAACCTACCAGGGCGCGCGGGACAGCGCGCCGAAACTTCAACATTTTTGGTGGCCCATGAGGGGACTATACAGCGACCGAGGAGCGGGCGCTGAGAACCAGCACGATCAGAAGATCAACGAGGAGCGAGCGAGCATCGGCGTCGGGACATCAGCGGCGCGATCATCGATTTAGTGTTAAATTAACTTAATTAAACTCAGTGTCAAATGTAGGAGTAGCTTAGGTTAGTGACAATTAGTGTTAGAATAGTTTAGTTGTGAGTAAAAGGTTTGTAATTGTTCACGGCGGCCATAATTGCATAGTTGCATTATGCCACGCGGACGCGAGCGACCGGTCATTTTTCTGTAAGTTGGTATTCACTATTTCATTCTGTCAATCTGTCATTCAATTTAGTTTCATTCACTAGACAAGACATATCTTGTTTAAATTTGCGAATACTCAACTTCATTCAATTCATTCATTCACTCACTTCTACAAGAAGAAGACGTCACTCACTGTCAGGGAGACAGGTGTCAAAGTGACTATTTATCCGCGTCAATAATAAGATCAATTATTTCAACAATATAATTATATTTACTTAGAAATTAGAAATTTAAGTGTGTTAAGAAGTTTTCAGGATCAATTGTGATCATTTAATAATTTATAATCAATTTTTCATTGCCTGCGTGTTGATATATTTCACCATGTCGACCGTCCGAGGCGCAAAGGTGCAATTCAAGTCAAAATATCGCATGTTACTGGACTTTGCCGGTACTATACGCGAAACTAAAGGGACAATCACTGCATCCGTAGCGAATAGGCATTTTCAAACATTTTATAGTCAATTTGTGACTGCATATGAGGTGTTGCTGGGGGCCAGTGACACAGACGTTTCTGAGGACGAGATGTCGACCTATCACCTGCAGTTCAGCGAAATCAATCGGCTGTTGGTTCAGATAGAGGAGGCAACTGAGGAAGCGGCAGGGAGCCGAGCTTCGTGTTCAAGGGTGCCGTCGCAGTCTACATCAGTTAAGCTGCCGGCAATAGAGTTGCCCAAATTTACAGGTGAGGAGACGGAGTGGTTGCCTTTCTACGATTTATTCACTTCATTGGTGCATGATCGGGATATCTCAGATGCTGCAAAGCACTATTATCTGCGTGCTTCACTGGGCGGGGAGGCCCTAGCGTTGGTCAAGCAGCTTCCGATGGACGAGGCGAACTACTCTGTGGCGCTCGAAGCACTTCAACATAGGTATCAGGATAGTCGACGAGTGTTGGATACCTACCTCAGCCGCATTCAGTGTCTGCCAACAATAACAGGGACGGCATCACTGAGGTCTGAATTTTATGACCCGCTGCGTGAGACCATTCAGGCGTTGCAAAAGCAGGGTCATCCTATTGATGTGTGGTCATATATAATTGTATTTTTAGTCTTACAGAAACTCCCCATGCGAATCAGGGCGATCTTTGAGGAGAGGTATGGGAAGGATCCTCAATGCCTCCCAACCATTTACCAGCTGCTGGAGCTGCTGGATGACCAGTGCAGGGTGCACCAGGCCACCCAACCGGTTTCGGAGCTTACAACAAGGCTACACCAATCACCACTGCCGCTGCGAGGAAGGGCTCCTGCAGTGCGCTCACCAACCACTAGACGAGTGCTGGCGGTTCAACCGGCACCTTCAAGTACTCAACAAGACGACCACCAGGTGATGTCTCATTGTTCTTTTTGTCAGGGTTCAGCCCACACCTTATATAGGTGTAATAGTTTTCTCCAAAGGACCCCGGTCGAGAGAAAGTCTTGGGCGAAAAGGTCAGGTCATTGTTTCAAGTTCCTGAGGAAGCATTTTGCAAAAGAATGCACGCACAAGAACTGGTGCTCAAACTGTCGGTCAAGGGAGCACAATTCCCTTATATGTTTGGAACATCAGGGAACTCAGGTCAAGCAGGTTGCTCAAGCACCCGCTACGTCATCGTCACCTGCAGGGCGCGGGGCGATCACGAGCCCACCAAGTAGGTCACCTATACCATCCACGTCACAGGGTCAGGTCAGTGGACAGTCAACTACTGTGGTGCAGCCAGGTGGTAGTCAATCCCTACCCCTGCATCCATCGTCAGGGTACCAGCCGCGTCCTAGGGTAGGAGACCGCGCAAGGAGGGCCCAGGAAGTCTTCCACACCTTACGCTTCGGATCCATTGTGGAGTCTGACCCGGAGCTATGAAGGGAGGCCACTGTTGGTGCAGTCACGGGGCAATTGCCAATCACGCTTTGTCCCACAGCCATCATCATGGTCAAGTCAGGTGATGGATCATATGTCAAGGTTCGGTCATTATTGGATACTGGTGCGGGTGTATCAGTTATCAAAAAATCATTAGTTGAAAAACTCAACTTGCACCAACAGTCAAATAGAAATAAAATTTATGGAGTCGGGAACAATCATGTCAATATTCCAGGTACTGTGGTCAAATTAATCATCAAACCAGCAGATCAACCTGTACCTATAATCAGTACTCATGCTGCTGTAATGTACTCATTAACAGGGAGTATTCCTTCATAGCATATCAACATCAAGGGGGACTTGGGGTTGTCTAATATAACGCTAGCGGATAGTGAATTTGATAAGCCTAACGATGTGGATATTATCTTAGGTACAGATGTACTCAATTATGTTATGGATGGTTCAAAGCTTTTAACAAACGTTTCAGGTCTATCAGCCTACGGAACATGTTTTGGACATGTCATCATGGGAGAGGTCAATCAACTGCCGTCATCAACGCCGGCAACTTCAGTGGAGGACTACGGGGTGCTAGCCACTCGACTGGAAGACGTATTGGAGAAGTTCTGGAAGGCGGAGGAGCCACCTTCAGAGCCAGCTATACACCCGGATCACTTGGAGTGCGAAAGGTTGTATGCTTCTACTACTCAACGAATGTCAGATGGCAGATACATGGTTCGATTACCATTGTTGTCAAACAGGCCAGCCTTAGGCGAATCGAAGGCAATAGCCGTCCAACGATTGCGATCTTTGGAGGCAAAGATGGCAAAAGATCCTGTATTTGCAGAAAAATACAAGGCCTTCATGCGTGAGTACGAGGAACTAGGTCATATGTCACAGTCACGCTTTCCGTTCGATGCAGAACATTTCGTCATACCTCATCACGGTGTATTCAAAAGGGGAACCGAAAAATTAAGAGTCGTGTTTGATGGATCAGTTAGAACCACGACAGGGGTATCACTCAATCAGTGTCTTCATACTGGACAACCACTTCAAACAGATATTACAAAAATATTAATCAATTTCAGGAGACATCAAATCGTTATCACGACAGACGTCAAGATGATGTTCAGGCAGACATGGATTCATCCTGAGGACAGGAAGTATCAACTCATCATATGGAGGGAGGACCCCTCAGAGGAAATTAAGGTATTTGAATTGAATACTAATACCTACGGACTACGGTCAAGTCCATTTATTGCGATCCGAACACTGTTACGTGTTGCGGACGACTGGGATCAAGCACACCCTAACTCACACGCGTCGGAGGTTATACGCAATGATGTCTTCGTTGATGACATTCTCACGGGCGCCGACTCAATCGAGGAAGCTCAACAATTGAAGTCCGAGCTCATTCAACTTATGAAGAGTGCGGGATGCGAGCTTCGGAAGTGGTCTTCTAATTGCCGAGAGATATTACAAGATCTTCCAGAGGAGCATTGCGAGATACCTCATCAGTTCGACACGGATGACAAAAGTTTCATAAAGGTTTTGGGTATTCAGTGGGATCCTGTGTCAGATTCAATGTCATATCAAATCAATGTGCCGGAAGGCAAGGCAACTTCAAAACGGAATGTGCTCAGCACAATAGCACGACTGTACGATCCTTGTGGGTACTGCGCGCCCATCGTTTTCCGATTCAAGGTATTTCTTCAATCATTGTTTTCTGATGGACTCAATTGGGACGAGCCTATTGGTCAGACTCAATGTGTTCAGTGGGACGAACTCATACAGGATCTAAACTATTTATCACAGTTACAGATTCCAAGATGTGTGACGCTACCAGGAACGTGTCATACGCACTCCATGGATTTGGAGATGCATCGGAGCTGGGATACGCTGCGAGCATATACCTCAGGACGGAGGATACTATGGGAAATGTGAAGGTACAGTTAGTCATTGCTAAATCAAAGGTTGCACCGAAAAAGGTCAAGCAAACGATACCCAAATTGGAGTTGAGCGCTGCTCATTTAGTCTTCAAACTACTGAATCACGTGGCAGAATCATACGAGGGCTCCATTCAGTTGGATAGCATCAACGCGTGGTCAAAACCATTGTTTTGTCGTGGCTAAATACGAAACCACACATGCTTCAAACATTTGAATGTAACAGGGTGCAGGACATTCAACGATCAAAGCGAATTATGACGTGGCGTCATATAAAATCAGAATTGAATCCGGCAGATGTAGCATCAAGGGGAATGTCTGCCAGAGACTTAATCAAGTACAATCTGTGGTGGTCACCAGATTGGTTGTTACGGCGGGAAGCAGACTGGCCGAGTTTACCAGTCGCTACGCCTCAAGATTTACCGGGATTCAGGAAATTAATCAGTACTATCGCACCAGTGCAGTCATGGGAAGACTTACTACTGTCGCGCGTAAGCTCATTCACCAAACTCATCAATGTCACCTCATACATACTAAGGTTTTGTAGGAATATTAGATTGCCGAAGGGTCAACGGAATCTCAGTCAGACATTATCATTGAACGAAACTCGTCGGGCGACGAGACATTGGATTCAGAAGGTTCAAATGGATTCGTACAGAGACGAAGCCATACTAGTGAAAAAAGGGAAATTGGTTTGTAAATCACTGCAGAAGCTCAGTGTTTTCATAGATGAAGAAGAATTCATCCGAGTCGGGGGACGACTGCGCAATGCAGCGCTATCATATGGAACGAAGCATCCATATCTCATTCCTAAGGATCATAGGTGGACTCAGTTGCTCATACAGCATTATCACAAGGTTCATTGTCATGCGTCAACAAACGCACTTATATCCATACTCAGAAGAGAGTATTGGATACCGTCAATCAAACGTCAAGTGTCTAGGGTCATTGGTCACTGTTTATCTTGTTTCAGATTCAAGGCGTCAACACAACCCCCATTCATGGGCGATCTCCCAGCTGATAGAGTCACAGCTGCGAGACCTTTCTCAGGCGTCGCGACGGGCCCATTCATGATCAAAAGCAGTTTGCTTCGGAACGCTAAATCACAGAAGGCCTATTTATGTGTCTTTGTGTGTTTAGGTACCAAGGCGGTTCATCTGGAAGCAGTGTCATCGCTGAGCACCGAGGCTTTCACAGCGGCGCTCACCAGGTTTGTCAGCCGAAGAGGGCTGCCTTCACTAATTAGATCGGACCGAGGTACGAATTTTATTGGTTGTTCAACATATCTTAAGGATGTCTATCGATTCTTGGTGAGTAACAAGATTGTCCTCCAGGATGAGTTCCGTAAACAGAACGTTCACTGGCAGTTCAATCCCCCAGCAGCACCACATATGTCAGGTTTAGTCGAGGCTGCTGTCAAGAGTGCTAAAAACCTTTTGAAACGAGAGATAGGAGATAGTATTCTTACCTTCGAAGAATTTACCACAATACTTGCTAAGATCGAATCAGTTCTCAACTCACGACCTTTGACTCCGATGTCAGAGGACCCGTGTGACCTGGACGTACTCACCCCAGGTCATTTTATCATAGGTCAACCTTTAACTGCTTTACCAGAACGTCAATGGAATGACACTAAGATGTCACGATTATCACGGTTTCAAACAATTCAAAAAATGTCTCAGTCAATTTGGTCACGTTGGCACCTTGAATATCTCAACACGTTGCAGGCACGTAACAAATGGTTTACTCATGTAAATAATATAGAATTAAATGATTTAGTTTTAATCATAGATGAATGCTCTCCACCCTTACATTGGAGACGGGGTAGAGTCATTGAAGTTTATCAGGGTTCAGATAGTGTAGTTAGGTCAGTTAAGTTAAGAACACACTCCGGTGAGCTTGTTAGACCGGTTGTCAAGCTCTGCAAGTTACCGATAGATTGTGAGTAGTTAAGTTAGTCATAAGTACTAATTATCATAGGTTCCAATTATCATGTAAACATTCAGCTGGCTGGATTATTATCACTTTTCAATGGTTTTCAAATTGATAAGGGCTTCAAGGAATCAGCTCATCCTTTCCTCGCCCCGGGCAGGAATGTTCACGCAAAATGAACATGTTTTCTTGATAACGGTAGAAATAATCATAATCATGCGTCTAACTAGCTGGATGTCATTCGAAGTCGACCGAAGTGAATGTTGATACCGTCATACCATTTTTATGCTGGCAATAATGCATCGTTTCATAGATTAGTCAGTCCTTTGTTCTAATCATTCAGCATTCACTCATGGTCTCTCTCTTGTGTTCGAGACACGGCCAGGGCGACACGTGTATTTCTATTGCGCAAGGGCATATAGTGTGTAATAAAAACCACATGGTCATTATAGTTCATAAAGTAGTGTAATCAGTGAGTTGCGCGGTGTAACCATCACATTACTGTAATCAGAAATTACACATATCAAGCAGAATAGAGGCTTTGATTTATTCATCAATTCATCATCACGTCAGCTGCGCCGCGTCGGGGAGACAGCGGCCTGCAGCAGGCATTGAGCGGAGGTTTTGCTCGTGCATCATCATCATCATTTTCGATAGCTTATTGCTATCTGGTGGCCCATTTCATTCTCGCCGGCTTGGGGAAAGCCGCGGGAAACTCATCATCATATCAACCTACCAGGGCGCGCGGGACAGCGCGCCGAAACTTCAACAATCGGTAAGAATAGTGCGACCACGTTTGAACACATTATACCAGTTGTAAACTGTGGGCACTGTAGCACGGGATAGGGCTTCATTATGAAAGGCCATTCGAAGTCTGTTATAACATTCTTGTTGACTTAAATGACATCGAAAGTCATAAAAAAACATGGCACGAAAATTTACTCGCGTTAAATTCATGCTGACGTGATTCGGAAAATTTTCAATTTGCCGCCAAACTGAAAAACAAGACAAATAAAAAAAAACATACTCGTTAATATTGGCAAAGAGTTCCATTTTCAAAATTTAAACTTATTTTTTAATTATATTCCATCCCTATATCCTGAATGTTAGCGATGCTATACCCTCGACATCAGCGATTGACAATTTCATAGTTTCCAGCCAAGTGCAACCAGAATCTAAAAACACCAATGTCCCGGATGTTAGTGATGCTATGCCTATGACATCAGAGACTGGCAATATTATAGCTCAAATGTCCCTAAGCTTACAGTTGTTGAACCTTCAACGTCACAGTGTGATTTCATAGCAGAGCAGCTAGAAGCAAGCCAGGCTGAAAAAACATGTTTTTCAAGAAACACAAATTGATACACAAGCAACATTTTGTGAAACTATCTCTCCAAAATCCACGGAAACACATGCAAAACCATCTGAAATTTGTCAGACTCGATCTATGGTGATACATGAAACCACAACGCCTCAAAAGCACCTTTGGAAACTGTATTAGGTGTAGTTATTCCGTCACCGATTAAAAATAATATTTTTTGGCCTGACGAAGTAAAAGAAAAGAAAAAGCGTAAACGAGAGACAATTCCTTATGCAGTAACAAGCAAAGCTTGGCAAGCTTATCACATTAAACAAAGTACAGAAAAACAAAAACAAATAGAGGAAAAAGAAAAAAGAGCTAAGGACAGACAAGCAAAAAAGATTTTGAAGGAAAGAAAACAAATGGGAAGAAAAAAACTGCAGAAGAAGACACTACTTGAGAAGATACAGATTTAGAAGTCACCTATGCTGAAAGTGATAATAGTTACACTGAAGTACATGAACCACAAGATAATGATACTACGGAAGAAAATGCAGAAAGAGTTCGTACTGTTCAGTCTAGACGACGGGAAAGCTGTGGATTGACGCAAAGAGGAAGATCAACTAAATGGCTCCGTAAAGATCAGAGTTTTACTGATAGCGATACAGAATCCGACGATAAACCTTTATCAACGTACGATGCGAAGGAAAATACTTTCCCGGTAAAATAGAAGCTGTTGATGATAGTCAATATGAAATTAGCACCATGGTATTGGGATTGTCAATGGGAAATTCTTTTCGTTGGCCGGACAAACCGGATAAAATTTGATACAATATTTCTTCTATTGTAGAGTCTATAAGTGAACCCTCGCCTCTAAATAAGAGGGGATTCTTCAAAATTAAAGAAATGGAGAAATATTTACCTTTAATATTTAGATCTCCTAATTAAAGATCTCAAGACAATGTTTTTGCCTTAGTACAGCCATATTCCAAATAATACGATCTCTTATAATATGTAGGTCATGGAGGCAACAGTGACTCGGTCGGCTACAGTGGCTCAGTCATGTTTCGACCTGAAGGGATAGGAATATATATTTGTCTCTTTTACCGATTCGAAGGCCTTGGTACTCGTGCACGTTTAAACCAGTTTGCTCGCCGTTCGAGCGCCGCGCGGAAGTGTGGGGGAGTGTTTTTTGTTTTCGCGCCCACTAAATTACTTTCTAAGGTGAGTTTCGATTGTTTTCATATCTTTGTTTGTTGCTATAGGTAATAGCCATTATATTTATCGGATAGTAGGTCTTGTATCAATTGTCTTTAACCCGTATTTTGACTTATTTGTTTTAAATCTTGGTTGTTGTGATCAAATATTTTCAAAATGGCGTATAAGTAAACAGTGACTCAATTTTTACAGGTACACAGTGGCTCTTCTCAATTTCAATACTTTTGTAGCTTATACAAATTCAATATTTTTGTAACTTTTAAATCAAATTTTGTTATTTTATTTATAGAATGCCACGGAAAAAGACCGCCAGAAAAATGGGAACACTTCGCATGAAAAAATTAAAGAAGGCTTGCAGTTTATAAGGACGGGAGAATCTATAAGAAAAGCATCAACAAGAGTTAATGTACCGTTTGCTACACTTAAAAGGTATTATTGGAAGACTAAGAACTGTAAGTCACTTGATGAATTGTTACCCTCGGAGTTAGAACCTAACTATTCGGTCAATAAAATATTCACCGATAGCCAAGAGATTGCACTTAAAAACTATTACTCGCATTGTGCTCTTTTGTTTTATGGATTGACCGCCAAAGACAGTCGAAAAGTAGCATATCAGTGTGCTAAAATTAATAATTTAAAAATGCCTGCCTCTTGGGAGACGAAGCAAATGGCTGGCAAGGATTGGTTAATTTCATTTAGACGCAGACATAATATCACATTAAAAAAGCCTGAACCATGCAGCCTCAGTAGGGCAACAGCTTTCAATCAAAGCAATGTCGGGAAATTTTACGACAATTTAGAAGATCTTATTTCACGAAACAGTGCTTTCTCTGATGGAACCAGAATATTTAATCTGGACGAAACATCTACGACGACGGTACAAAAACCACAAAAAGTGCTAGCCCCAATAGGTCGAAAAGTCATTGGTAAGGTGACTAGCGGAGAAAGAGGGACATTAGTTACGACTTGCTGTATCGTGAGTGCCAGTGGAAATTTCTTGCCACCGGTCATGGTCTTTCCTAGAAAGAATTTTAAAGATCACATGATTAAAAATACACCACCGGGAACTCTTGGATTGGCTACACCTACCGGATGGATGAATTCGTCGATATTTCCAGAGGTTATGAAACATTTCGTTAAACATACAAATGCTTCGAAAGAAAATCCATGCATTTTAATCATGGATAACCATGAATCACATTTAAGTCTAGAAGCTCTCGATTGCGCCAAAAATGCGGGAGTGCATATTTTGACTCTTCATCCTCACACATCTGCAAAGTTGCAGCCCCTAGACGTTGGTATCTATGGTCCATTCAAAACATATTACAACGCTGCCATTGACTCCTGGCTGTTGCGAAATCCGGGTAAACCCGTTACAATTTATGATTTAGGCGAAATAATCGGATCTGCCTTTCAAAAGGCAATGACGCCAAGAAATATAACAAACGCCTTTGCAAAGTGTGGTATTTATCCATTCGACCGACACATTTTCACAGAAGAAGACTTTCTTCCTAGTTCGGTAACTGATCGTCCTTGTCCAGAAGATCTACAGGGTAAAGGTAATTCAACACCAGACTCTATAAGTATTCTCGAAGAGTGTGGTCTCGAAGCTCTTGTAGAAGCACCTGAATCAAATGTTATTACGCAACCTGATTTAAATATGTCACCTCCCATTAAAAGTAATGAAAAAGTCGGTTTAAACATAGCTGATGAAGCAAAAGAAATATCTGAACCAATTTTTGATCAGTCTGCTCACTTTTCTGGACAATTCACATCTCAGAATCAATCGGTCAATTCTCCAGATTCTACTAATAGAAACAAACCACCAAAGTCAGCCAAAGAACTGTCTTTCAAATCGCCTTTTGATTTTCGAAATCCTATAAAAGCTGGTCCAAGAAAAACTAACAGGAAACGAAGGAAGCCTGGACGTAGTCTAATACTTACCGACACGCCAGAGAAAACTTTGATAGAGCAAGAAAAAAATGCGGTTAAAAGAAAGACCGAGGCAAAGAAAAGTAAAATTATACGCACGATATTAGATAGCGACGACGAAAAAGAAAGCCTTGATGAAGTTCAATTTGCAGAATCCGATGATGACGATGGATGGCTTGAATCACCAGTAGAGGATCAAGATGATAATGTGAATATTCTAACAGAAAAAGACCTAAAGAATCCATTACCTCATCCACCCAAGGAAGGAGAATATGTTATAGTTGAATTGACAACTAAAAAGCAGAGGTCGTTATATATTGGGAAGGTAATAGAAGAAAGAAACAATGAGCTTGAATACTACGTATCATTTTTGAAACGCAAGTCTGGTACTTATAAACTTATAAGTACCAGACTTGCGTTTCAAAAAGTTTCCGTTTCTTCAGAATCTAAACTAGCTTGACAATTGTCCACATAAAAGGAGTCGGATAAAATATCTGCTGACCTTTTCAAATCTCCACTCACCTGATTTAAGTGGTGCTGAATAGTGGCTGATAGCAAAAATGGACTGCAGGTCAAACCAAATACCACTCTGCAGTGACGGTAAGTCTTCATGTTACCTTCATTGTCACACCACAAAAATCTCAACATATCTCTATCTTCTGGTGATACCGATACTTGTAGAAAAGCTTTAGAAATGTCGGCTGTTACTCCTATAGCCCTCTTTCGAAATCCATTTATCAACTTAGGAATTTTGTCTAACATATTTATCCCTTTATCTAGACATAAATTCAAGGACTTACCTTGTCTGTCTTTTGCAGATGCATCAAATACGGGTCGAATTCGTGTTGTTAGACTTTTCTCCTTTATAACAGGACGGTGCGATAAGTAATGAGAATTTTCGAGGTTTTTTGTGGGGTCGGGTACAACTTCAATAATCCCCTTGTCGTGCCATTCAGTAAAAACTCTGTGATAGTCCTCATACAAGTTATTTGATTTCAATCTGTTTGTACCAGACTGTAATCGTCTCGAGGCTACATCGTAGTTATTTAATAATTCATTATGACCAACCTTCCAGGGAAGAAAAACTTCATACCGGCCTTCTTCATTAATCACCACATTCTCTTCAAATGTCGCTAGCACCTCCTCTTCGTTTTCTTGTTTCGTCTTGGTCTCAATTGGATCACGAATACCCAAAGTTTCCAAAGACCAAAATTTTGATACATCAGAATCTGTAGAGCAGAATAATGACACATTAGCTGTTTGCATACTTGGTGGATTTGTTATTTTTCCTTGAAGAGTCCATCCAAGTTTAGTTTTAATCGCAACCAGTGAATCGTGTAATTTGACCATATCACCTGTAAGTACCAAACCAGAAAAATCAGCACCTATAAGTAAACCAATATCATCAGAATGTGTGTCTTTGTCAGAAAGTGTGATGTTGTGGCTGGTGAGTATGTGTGATAGGTTGTAATTTGTATACTTAGGGATACTTTTACAGATGCATGTCTGTCCTAGAGCAGTCAATTGAAATGAACATTTGTTATCTAAACTTATGACAGTCATTTCGTAGACATTATACTTTTGAGATGTTATTTCAACTCCGCCAAATAATATATGCGATAAAGATTCATTACCTACAGGAGAAATATTAAGTTTCTGCGCAATGTCTTCTCGAATGTATGATCTTTGAGCTCCGCTGTCAAACATAGCACGAACTTTTACCTTTTTCTCTCCTTTCCCGATGAAAACAGACACTGTTTGCAGCACTGTAGTTTCTGCTGCCTGTTTAGTACTCGCAGACAGGTTGGTGTTGCTCGAGGGTCCTTTACTCTCTGTCACCGAAGATGTTGTCTCGCCTGTATGAGTAGCTGAGAGATTGGTGCTCGGTGCATTACCACTAACTTTCTGTCGTTGGCCAGTGCAGAACACTACTGAATGCCGCTGATAGCAGATCAAACACTTGACTGATGCTTTACATGCTCTCGGGTGATGTCCTTTTTTCAAGCATATGGGACAAGCTTTCTTATCTTTGATGTAGTTTCTCCTCTCTTCAACTGACATTTTTTGCATCTTATAGCATTCCAAGCTGCTGTGTGATTCTTTGTCGCACCAAATACATTGAGCCGTGTAAGTTTTCTTAGTGTTTGTCAATAAGCATCCTGCTGTAGGCTCTGGTGGAATATTTGAACTGCTTTCTATCCCTTCGTATGATTTTTTTGCTAATAAAATTATTTGTTCTGCTTCTACTTCCTTTTGTACGAATTTAAGCAAGCTATTTAGCTCCTCTTTATCATCTGTCTTGTTTCTCTCCCATATTTTTAGCAACTCTTGCGGTAATGCTGACTCGACCATTGGTAGTAGAAATGCTGCGAACTTGTCTTTAGTAACTCCCAGGGTTTCTAGGGCTCACATGGGGGTCACATGGGCGAATGAGACCACCCTGGAAGAGGGAGTGCGCGGTGGCGCAAAGTGTCACAGAGTCCACTAAGTACGTAGTGGACGCTGTGGCACTTGGAGTGGCGCAGGAGGCGCGGTGGAGGAAGAAAACCTCGGTAAAAAATTGAAGAAGAGGGGCCGGCGGCTCGCAGAGCCCGGCCAGCGGTCGCACGTTGTTGCGACCGCAGAGATGGAGGGGACCCTTGCCCAGCCGAGATGGCGAGCCGGGGAAGGCCCGTCGTCTTGAGGGGGCAATGGTCCTCGGTGTCGGCAGTGCACCTGGATGCGGTGTGCTGCTGACGGGGCGTTCCGGGGAGAGCGGGTCCGGCCAGTTTAACTTTGGCCGGACGGCCCTGGCGGGGTCGCGGATGTATCACAGTACCCGTGGCCCCGTCACTTAGGGGGCGAGTGGCATCCCGTCAGTTTTTTAGTGGTAAGTCCCACAGTCCCCACCGCATATTCCCCGGGCGGTGGGGCTGCTGCAAAGCATTTTTCTGACGATAAAAAAAAAAAAAAAAAAAAAAAAAAAAAAGGGTTTCTAGGGCTCTTAGCATGGCACTTATGTTGTCGAAAAGGAATCTTAGGTTCATACCTGTTTTATTGATCATAGCAAGTAATTCTCTTACGTAGACTTGTATCAGTAGATCTTCTTTAGCATATCTCGATTTTAGTTGTAATATGCATTCGTTGTATGACGCAGGTGGGAAACTTTCGACCAGTGTCCTTGGCTCGGATCCCTCTCTCATAGCCTGGAGTAAATATTGATATTTATCGTGAATGTCAATCTGCGCGTCCGCATCGATTTTCTTGAATTGCCCCCAAAATGGTAGCCAGCTTTTCAAATCTCCACAAAAAGTCGGGAGTTTAAAATTATGTTTCACACGTTGTGTTTCAGTCGGATTCTTACGATTATTCTTGGTTTGGAATTTTAACTTAATCGTTATCCATCTTGTTTTGTACTCGAAGGCGTTTTCTATATTATTCTCTAACAATGATCCTTCGCAATCACGCATTGAAATCCTAACCTCTTGGTCCAACTTCGTGAGTTGTTCAATAAGATCTTCGACTTTGAGGTATTGTGCTGTGATTGAAAAGTCTTCAACCCCCGGGGAATCGAGCATTTTTTCTAATAGATTGGCGTTCTTTGTGAATTGCTCTCGTAATTTTTCTGTCGCGTATTATCGTTTCGACGTCTTTTTTAGTTCCTTCGGTCGCCATGATGTTGTCGTTCGCCCCTCTTATGAAATCACTTGTATTTATTTATTATAGAAAAACCACTCACGTTACAATCCGCCATTAATGTTCGATTACACACAGAGACAAAAAGGTGTTGCCATAGAGTGACAAATATATTTTACCAAAGAGAAATCCTTGCAACAATTTCGACAATAGTGTTAATTACATAATACAATGTGTTGATTTTGTAGCGCCGAGGCTGGCAACACCGCGAGCCTCTAAACATTATGGTCTGCGCGCGGAATCCCGACTTCCGGGAAAATTTAAAGACTGTGTATGGAATGTAACGATTGTCATGGCGAATGGGATACGCGCAGGAGTGTCTGTTTAGTTTTATGTATTTAATTACCCATTTTGTATCGACTTTTATACACTTTATCCTCACTAACTATTATACATTTATGAGTAATTCAGTGATTTTATTATATTTCCACCGTTTTACACAAAAGTAGAAAACCCTACGCGACAATGGCGCACCAACTGAGGGCCGAACTTTATTGAAAACTTTTTCAACAAGTTGTTGTGTTTTCATTTCGGTATAAACTTTTGTAGTGTTAGTGTTTTTAGTGATATTTTGTGTAGACTGCGTTTTCCAATGTTTTCTAGGTATCGGTAATACCTAAACACGTACTTTGTTGGTTTTACGAAGTTACGAACATTGCGTGAAGTCGTACGGTGTGTTTTGTATTTTCCCGTTTTTGTAAGTAATAAACGAATACAAAACAATAACATTCCATCATGGTTAGTGTATGTGATAATTGCTAGGACAATTTGCTATCACATTCTATTGATTTTCGTAAAATTTGTGAACAAGTACTTTTTCACAAAATGGCGGACTCGTGAAAATTTTGTAAAACTCTTTAATTTTAATGTTTAAGTGTAGTGTTTAATGCAAGGTGACATTAAACGGGTACCGTGAGTATGTGCTGAACAATTTTGAGACAATTTTTGAACATTTTCAATTGTAAATTCATGTCAAACTTAATACTTAGTTGAGGGACAAGGTGTCAAACAATATTATAACTATTTTTAGTGTTTGGTGCAGTAATATTTTGAACAATATTCTTTATTGCAATCTTATTAACTTTTCTGGACAATTTTATTAGTTTTGTGGACAATTTCTTTAAAAATTAAGTTGAGTTCTTTATTCTTCGAACAAATGTCACTGACAAAAACTTAATTTTAATTATTTTTCTAATAAGATTCGAATTAGATGTAAATTATTTTAGTGTAAATATTGGACAATAGCTGTATATTACTGTGGACTTTTCTTTTTTACAATATTTGTGGATTTTTATTTAAAACTTATATTTTGTGCTGCGGAACAAAAGTTTTAAAAAGTTAATTTTGTTTGTGTTAGATATGCGGAAGGACAGTACTGAAACGGCCAGTAGTTAGTTATCGAAGGACAAACGCCCGCTCGGAGCGGGGTGCGCGGGCGCGGGGTGTCCGGGACGCAACTCGCACCCCCGCGCGTACACTGTGTTATAATGCCTACTAAAATAAACTTGGAGGCTTTTGATAAGTATTGCCAAGAAACGGCCAAATTATATGTTTCTTTATATAAATTTTATTGCGTCGTGGGTCTGAAGTGGTAGCGGAAGCCATTCTTCCGATTGGACAATTATCAGAAGAAGCGGCAGAAGCCCGCAACAAACACATTAGAATGTTCCGGCTGAACTACGCCCGAAAATTTTCATAGAATGCAATGTAGATGTTTTGAACAGGCTCCTCTTAACGTCTGATCCTGTCCTGACATGAGCATGTCCTTCTGATGAGGAAAAACAAGCAAAAGAAGAAAACACTTTCGGCAGATGTTATAAATTTGTTGGCAGAAAGTGATATCTCAAATGTAAGTTTTGAAGACGATGAATAAATGTAATATAACATGTGTCTTTTTTCTACCTTTTCTAAGCTAAAACATTAGCGGTACCAATTATTTTTGCCCAACTTTTAAGACCAAATACCTCTCTGTGCGTCGCAGCACAAGACCGCGGCGCATTGTCCATTATAAACTATTAAATGGGTAAAAGATTAAAGGGGAGGGGGTGTTATATATGTAGTCTAGTGTAGAGTAGGCATTATAACGCACGCATGCATTAAAATGGACGCACAATAGTTTACAGCGCACTTGACGCCTGGGGACGCTCTTGTCGAGTGTCTTGTGTCGTTTTACATATTAAAGTCCACGCATTCTTATCATTGATAAATTCGTTAATGGTATAGTAGCCTTTATGCAATAGTGAACGCTTAATGAATGACTTAAATTGGATCAAAGGCAGGTTTAAAATTTCATTCGGTATTTTGTTATAGAAACGTACTCCTTGAGCTACAAAAGATTTGTTCACTTTAGACAATCTGCATTTGAGACTTACTAGCTTATTTTTGTTGCGAGTGTTAAACTGATGGACCTCCTCTAACCTTTTGTATTGGTGTAAGTATTTCCTCACAAACATGATGGTAGTATAAATGTATTGTGAGGCTACAGTAAGAATGTTGATATCCTTAAATACGTCTCTAAGTGAGTCGCGATAACCTAGATTGTAAATAAATCGAACTACTCTTTTTTGTAGTACAAATATCGACTCGATATCAGCTGCCCTACCCCAAAGTAGTATGCCATAGGACATTGTTGGTAGCAATGTAATATTTTTCTATTTTGTTGTGTTGGTAACACTTCCTTACCTATGCTTTCATTAGTCTGTAGTGTTATAAAACGTCTGATTATATAAATAAAAGTCTGCTTTAAGTTAAACGATTGTTTTGTTTATATTTCAATAGGTTATGGGCCCAGACACATAATCCTGAGCAAAAGTAAAACAATCGAAATCTTTTTGTCTCGTGTAAAAAAACAAAAGTGAAAACTGTCCGCGTGTGGTTGAGGTTAGAAACCGGCGGGAAGGAAAAAATACTTGCGAGTGATTGAAGCAAGGTCGGCACGAACAGACAGGAAGATGGCGGACGACATGTCTTTGAAACTCCAGACGTACATAAAGCTCGAGGGAACATCCAATTGGAATATTTGGAAATTCCAAACCATCGTTTTGTTACGGAGTCAAGGCTTACTGGAAGTGACAGACGGAAGCAGTGTGAAACCAGAGGAGGCGGTTGAGAAGGCTGTATGGGAAAAAAAAGACGCGAAGGCTCAATCATGGCTTGTTACAAGAATGTCAGAAAGCGTGATGATGCATATCATAACATGTACTACGTCAGCCGAAATGTGGCGAAAACTTGCGAGCGTATACGAGCAAAAATCTGAAACAAGTATACATATCGTACAACAACGTTTCTTCCAATACAAGTACGAGGAGGGCACGGCGATGTCTATGTTCTTATCTAAAATAGAAGAATTAAGAAACAAGCTCAAACAGATGGGAGATGACATTTCAGAAAAATTCGTAATAACAAAAGTGCTAATGTCTCTTCCAGATGCCTATAAACATTTTGTATCGGCGTGGGAGTCCGCGCCCGACGATAAACAAACGCTAGAAAATCTTGTCGCGAGATTACTGATTGAAGAAGAACGTATCAACGACAAGGAGCCTCAAAACTCGTCAGCATCAGCGTTTGTAGCTAAGAAAAACATTAAGTGTTTTAAGTGCAATAAGCTGGGACATTATCAAAGTGAGTGCAATCAAAACAAGGGTTCGGGACATGACAATAGACCGGTTAAAAAGTGTTATTATTGTAAAAAAATGGGACATACTAAAAGTGAGTGCTACTTCAAGAAGAATCGGGAAAAAGACAGTACGAGTAATGCATTTATGGTGATGAGCTCAAAGAGTAACGTTCAAGAGTCTAAGTGGTTAGTGGACTCAGGCGCTAGTCAACATATGTGCCGTGATCGTAATCTATTTGCAACATTTTTATCGATGAACAATAAAACAGTGATCGTTGGAAATGGCGAGGAGATTAGTGCGCTCGGGTGTGGACAGGTGGTGGTACAGGTCTATAATGGCCGCGGATGGGTAAACACAACCATAGACAATGTACTCTTCGTTCCAAAATTGAAAACAAACTTGTTATCTGTCAAATGTGCTACAGAGAGAGGTTATGTTGTTAAAATGGACAATAACTTGGGTAAATTCTACAAAGAAAATACTGTGAGTGCCGTAGCGAGTCGTAATGGAGATATGTACTATATGGACGTGCGTTACAAATGTGAGATAGCGAACGCGACTGAAGTGAAATCTGGACTTAAAGAGTGGCACGAAAAACTTGCTCATCAAAACTTACAATATGTGAGAATGGTGCTTAAAAACAATAACATTGAAGTAATAATAATAATAATAATAATAATAATAATAATTTATTTCAGACAATTTGACAGAAGTGAAAGACTCTGACTTCAAGTGTCAGAGTTGCTTGGAGGGCAAAATACATCGTTTGCCTTTCAGTGAAAGTGAAAATAAAACGAGTTGGCCATGTGAGTGAATACATGCAGATACGTGCATACCTATGGAGGTGCCGTCCGTGGGAGGATCCAAATATTTCGTAATTCTAAAGGATGACTTCTCTAACTACAGGTCAGTGTACTTTGTTAAAGGCAAACATGAAGTTAAGAAGTGTATTGAGAACTTTTTGTACAAGGCTGAAAATGTAACCAAAAACAAAGTATTGTGTTTTAGAAGTGATAATGGATTAGAGTTCGTGAACAAAGAAGTTCAAAATTTGTTTGAGAAGCGTGGAATAACCCATCAAACCACGGTTCCATATACGCCTGAACAGAATGGCAAGGCGGAACGAGAGAATCGAACTCTAATAGAATCAGCACGTACAATGTTGTGTGCAGCAGGTTTACCTAAGAAGCTGTGGGCAGAAGCTGTTCATACTGCGGCATATGTACTAAATAGAACAAGTAAAAGCAATGAAACCGGAAAGACCCCATATGAAACGTGGACAGGTAAACAATTTGATATAACGGGCCTTAAAATCTTTGGAAATCCTGTGTATGTCCATGGTCCAAAAGAGAAGAGAAGAAAATGGGATCCTAAAGGGGAGAAAGCAGTCATGGTCGGCTACGAGGAAAATGTCAAGGGTTACAGGATATTCTTCTCGGAAAAGAACACTGTTGAGGTAAAAAGAGATGTCATATTTCTAGAAAAAGGTTAAAAACAGAAGGAGCAATTAGTTATGCTGGACACTACAATGGAGAAAGAAGAAGCACAGACTGAGGAGGAAGAGGTAGAGGAGACCCTTAATGGGTCTAGCGAAAGTGACAGTGTCTACATACCGTGTTCCAGTGATGACGAATTCAGCAATGATGATAATGGAGAGATACAGACACGTGAAAAGAGTACTCGAATAAGGAAACAGACTTCATTTTACAAGTGTCATCATGTCTATGTTGAGGGAAATGAACCGAAAACTTACCAAGATGCCATGCAACGGAAAGATGCGAGTAAATGGAAAGAAGCAATGCAGAGAGAATTGAATACCCTCAAGGACAATAATACTTGGACTGTTTGTGAAGAACCTGTAACTGATAAGACTGTAAGTAGTAGGTGGGTATTTAAAATCAAAAACTCTAATAATAATGTAGAATATAAAGCGAGACTAGTGGCGAGAGGTTTTGAGCAGTGTGATACAATGGAACTATGTGATTTATATGCACCAGTAGCTAAATTGTCAACTTTCAGGTTTTTTTTTTTTTTTTTTTTAATTGCACTATGTGGGTCATTCACAGGGAGGAACAGCATTTTTCACTCTTACCACTATGAAGCCACAGTACAATGACAAGTTTATTACAGTTCATCTTTTATCTGGTGTCGGTTATTTGGATCGTTCTCCAGTTGTCTTTTTAGAACCTTTGGCAGCTGAAGGTGATACACTCTATGTAAGTATTATTCATGGTATTCATTAGTTAGCTAATTGTTTAACCTTTTGATAACAACTATAAATAAATAAATAAAATAAATATATAGGGACAATTCATACAGATTGAGCTAGCCCCAAAGTAAGTTCGAAACTTGTGTTATGGGATACTAACTCAACGATATTATGTTTCATAACAAATACATATATAGATAAACATCCAAGACCCGAGGTCAATCAGAAAAAGTTCGTTTTTCATCATGACCCGACCGGGGATCGAGCCCGGGACCTCCTGGGTGGCGGTCTAGCGTGGTAACCATTACGCCACGGAGGTCGTCAAATATAAAAATATTTCTTTGTATAGCAGCAAAATTAAACTTGCCGATCAGTCAAATGGATGTTACAGGTGCCTTCCTATATGGAGAAATGGATGAAAAAGTGTATTTAGAATTGCCTGAAGGTGCATATTGCGGTGATAAAAATATTGTTAAATTAAAGAAATCTCTGTATGGGTTAAAAAAATCACCCAAATACTGGAATGACAAATTTAATTCAGTAATTATGAAACAAGGTTTTGTAACAAAAAGTGATTATTGTCTGTACACAAAATGTGAAGGTGACGCCAGAACATATGTTTTACTGTATGTAGATGATTTACTAATATTTGGAAATAATCAAAAGCTGATTTGTGACCTTAAGTCATTATTAAATAATGAATTCAAAATGAAAGATTTGGGCTTAGTTTCAAATTTCTTAGGTATTAATGTAAAACAAGATTTAGTTACAGGGATCACTGAACTTAATCAAAAGGAATATTTAGAAAGTGTATTACAAAAATTTGATATGCAAAATTGTAAAGAAATATGTACACCAATGGATCTGAACTTTAACACTAAAATATTAGAAGATAACAATGATTCTGTGATTGATAAAAACATTGAAAATAAATGTAGAAAAATTATAGGTTGCTTGTCTTATGCTGTATTAGGAACAAGGCCTGATTTGTGTGTTGCTGTGTCAATTTTGAGCAGATATCAAAATAATGCAAATAATGTTTTATTAATTGCCTTAAAAAGAGTGTTAAGATATGTAAAACATACTATAAATTACAAACTTGTCTACAAATGTAATAGCAACTTATTAGTGGGATATTGTGATGCAAATTGGGGAGGAGATTTGAAGGATAGAAGGTCGACAACTGGTTACTGTTTTAAGTTTGCAGATTGCTTAATTTCATGGTCTTCTAAAAACAGGCCAGCGTCAGTCTATCTTCTACCGAGTCAGAGTATATAGCTATAAGTATGGCTACTAGCGAAGCGTGTTGGTTGATTAATTTGCTTAAAGATTTTAATATTGTAAAAGTGTGTCCTGTCACAATATTTTGTGACAATCAGAGTGCCATAATGGTAGCGAATACTGAAAGTGTCAAAAGATTAAAACACATTGATATCAGATATCATTACATAAGAGAGTTGATTAAATGTGGAAAATTAATGTTAAAATATATTAAAACTGAAGACCAAACCGCAGATACGTTCACAAAAGCATTAAATAAAAATTTACTGTTAAGATTTATTAAAAACTGTGGTTTGTATGAATAAATTAAATGAATATGTCACTGTAAGGGTGTATTACATTGAGAAGGGGTGTTGGTAGCAATGTAATATTTTTCTATTTTGTTGTGTTGGTAACACTTCCTTACCTATGCTTTCATTAGTCTGTAGTGTTATAAAACGTCTGATTATATAAATAAAAGTCTGCTTTAAGTTAAACGATTCTTTTTGTTTATATTTCAATTATAAGTTATAAGCTGTGAAAGTAACTAAAATAAACTAATCTGGCAGTTTCCACATCAGTAAGTTGTCTTACTTTTCTAACGCATTGCATTTGCAGCAGCGCTAAGCTTGCCTGACAAGGTTTTAATATGTGGATGCCATTGCAGCCTATGATCTAGCTCGATACCTAAGAAAACAGTCGACTTCACTACCTCAAGACCGATACCGTTAAGCATTATTTGATTAGAATCTACACTAACATTCGGTAAAGTAAATTTGACACATTTCGTTTTGTTTGAGTTTAGCGCTAGATTATTTGTGCTGAACCAGTTTTGTATAAGTGATAAAGTGTCATTTATAAGATTCATGTTATCTACACTGGGCGTCAAAAATAAGTAGTACAGTTTTAAAATTGCAATATCTCCTAAACTACAGAAGCTAGACCTTTGAAATAAAAAAAAGTTAAAAGACAATTTAATTTCATTTAATAAAAACGTCATGCATAATATCATTTTTTAAAGATTGACTGAAAAAAAACTAAATAAATAAAAACACTATTTTTTTTAAATGTTGGCTTGTACTTTTGTTTTTTATTGTTTTCTTTATTGCTGATAAATCAATTGCAATTCAAAAGCAAATGTGTCTTCAGCGAGTAAACTTTACTAATCATGCCTCTTTCACCAGAAGAATGTGCAAGAATCATAACTTTTCTCGAAGTAGGCATCAGTATGCGTCGTACTGCAAGAACGGTGTGTGTAACTTTTAGAACGATCCAGCAAGTAAAGCAAAGGTACGAAGAGACTGGAAACCATCTAAGGAGACCAAGTAATGGCAGACCCAGGTGCACTCGTACCCGAGAAGACCGCTTAATTGTCTCGACTGTGTTAAGAAATCGTCACCTTAATGCAGTTGAGGTCCAGCAACAGCTTCTTCAGACCCGAAGAGACTACGTTAGTGAGAGTACAGTGAGGAGAAGACTTGCTGAAGCCAACCTGAAGTCGTACAGGCCAGCAAATGGCCCCAAACTTGAGACAGGGCATTGAGTAGCAAGACTACGCTACGCCCGTCAACACGTACAATGGGGCGAAGAAGAATGGACAAGAGTTTTGTTCACAGATGAATCTCGGTTTTCTTTATTCACTTCCGATGTAAGGCGGAGAGTATACAGGCGACCTGGTGAGCGATACATTCAAGGTTGCATCTCGGAAAGAGTTCTATACGGCGGAGGCTCTGTACACGTATGGGCTGGCATCTCTTCAGAGGGTCGCACAGAGCTAGTGGTCATAGAAAATGGCACTCTGACTGGTGAAAGATATGCATTAGAGATCCTTAACGAGTATGCAGGGCTATATTTAGTAAATATGGGTGATGGAGCGATACTAATGCATAATAACGCCCGGCCACACACCGCTCACCTCGTACAAAAGTACATTCAGGACGTTGGCATCAGCTTGATGGCTTGGCCATCAAGAAGCCCAGATCTTAACCCGATTGAACACGCCTGGGATGAGGTTGAGAGGCTAGTCAGAAGACGCAAACCACCCCCCGCCACCCTCAGGGCTCTAAAGCAGGCCTGATAGAAGAATGGGTGAATTTTCCCCAATACCGCCTCCGAAACTTAGTGTTCAGCATGCTAAATCGGCTCCAAGCTGTCATCAGAGCCCGAGGCGGCAACACAAGTTACCAAAGTGGGAACAAGGCCCAAAACGTAAAAATTAAGTGCTTGATAGTTCCTTCAAAATGGTTAGCTTTTTAGTTTTTTCTAAATTTTCAGTGTAAAACTTTACTAATGCTAAATAAAATATTATTTTTAGAAAACTTTGTTAAATTTGCTATAAAATGACTTTTATTTCAAAACTCTAACTTCTATATTTTAAGAGTAAATGCAATTTTAAAACTGTACTACTTATTTTTGACGCCCAGTGTTTCTATCAGTTTTAAAAATTAGTGACGTATCGTCGGCAAACAGAACCATGTCACACTTATCCTGGGCTAGATAAGGGAGATCGTTAATGTACACGAGAAAGAGAAATAGACCTAAAATCGATCCTTGCGGCACGCCCATCTTTAGTGTTGCGCCTTCTAACGACGATCTAAGATAGTGGAATTTATGTATGTCTGGCCGATGCCAGAGTTTAAGGTTTAAGGATTCATTACTTTTGATTCATTAATTAATTCGAATGACACGATTGTCATTCGAATGAATTAATGAATCAAAAGTTTCCTTAAACTCTAGCCACGATAATTGATTTCCTGTAAATTTATATAGTTTAATTTCGGGCAAACGAATTTGACCATAAGTTCCACTAGTACTAGATGTGGAATTATCATGAAATCCCTTGTCGTCAGAATTACCACTGTTTTTCGACTTGTGAGGTGAAGTTTCAACGATAGCTCGCGCTTGGGAAAGAAGTAAAAAAAAAGAAGATTCCAAAGTTTCTCTTTGATCAATTTCATCATCTAAATTTAAATTTTCATCGTCAAATTTTCAATTTGTGGTTGTATTGATTGAAATTCTCCATAAGCTATTTCTATGTTTTTAATTCTTAGAATAAGCTCACAAATTTGTATCTTAGTCAATGAATCAGGAGCTAATTCTTGAAGATGTGAAATATGCTCTTTAAATTTGGTTAATCGCCCTTTAATGACTCCTCTTTTTACATTTAAATCACGTAGTTCCCTTCTTTCCCCTGCGCTAAGCTTCACTCGTTCAGAAAGTTCGGAATCACTCATTTTTATTCAGGCAAAATAATGAATTAGAGTAAGCAAATGAAATGTGCAGTCAGACCAAATAGTTCCGTGCAAGGTCAAGGTCAAGACGCGCTGCGCCCCTGACAGCTGTTACTAGGCAGGCGCAGCCGCAACTCAGCTCCGCGAGCTGCTCAGCGAACCACCGCCCCGCACGTCGAGGCGGTCCCGGCACGAGCCGAGAATGTAACGAACGGAATACATTCCAAGTGAGGTATCCTTCAAGCTATCTCATGTTGCACACATTATATCTCACCATGCTCGTGCCGAGTGGACATCATTTGAAGCACTCTCTGTAACTGGTGTTGCAATCTCATATCCTGGATATTTCCGTATTATTTATCATTACACGAAATCGGAAGAAACCGCTCAACTTACAGTAGGGAATTATTGAGCATCCGAGGGGCCACCCTCTTGAAAGACTTTGTTCCACTGTTGCCACAATATTATAACATCAGAGGACAAGCCACTAAACCAAAGATTTAATGGTCAATGTAGGTTATTGTGATGGGGAGAGAGTGCTGGTGTCACTTTGGTTTTGCTAACTATAGTTACTCTGGTATCATTACCACCAATGTTAACCTTAGGTTATACTCCTTTATTTTTCTACTTTATGTTTTATATACTCGAATTTCTATTTTTTGTAATTTAATTATAATCTCATTTTATGACTTTTTCTACAAATAAATACTACCATTGGAGGTGCCAATTGCCCAGCGGCATTTCCGGTAACTGTTAAGTTATCTTTTTCATCTCGAGCCGTTGTTAAATTTTGGGCTGTTCTCTCAGACAACGTCGGATGTCTTTTTAAAAATAGATTGTACCATTTTCGACCGGGTCTGTTATCAGTAAATGGTGTATCTTTTTTTTGGTCGATGATGATACGTTGGACACTGTCCAATAGCTCATCTCTTGTAATAGGCATGTGCTTTTTAGCCATTTCTAACACCCATGTTTCTAGAATGGCCTCCTCTTCCGTTGACAAACATGTCTTAGGGCCCATGGAACATTCAACTGTAGTTTTCCCTGTAATCTTGTCATGTAATGTAATCCTGGGAACACCAAACTTTTTTACAGCAGCTGCTATTTTCTCTCCTTTTCTGACTGCTTCTATCGCCTGTGCTGAAAAGGCGTATAATTGTTTTTAGGCGCCATTTCTGCAAAAAAAAACTCATTATGTCGATTACTGGAACATATGGAATATCCAATCATCGACACGGCTGTCGATTATTGGAAGCGGTTTGACGATTTAAATGTAAGAACTTTTTTTTAAAGTGCTAAAAGAAAGTGCCAAATTGTAAAATAAAATACACAAAATAAAAAAAAAAACGTTTCGACATTTTGTCGAAGATAGGAACCTGCTAAAAAAAAAATCCAGTTACCGACACGCGTGTTTTCACATTATATGATAACCTCACCTTTGTAAAGAAATTACTAAAAAGTAGTGAATTTATGTCCTAACTTTATAAATAACCAACAATTTCGATAAAGCAAAAAACATAAAAGTTATGGGCAATATATACTACTCACCTCCTTAGTGATTTCGCTAATTAAACTGGATTTCCATTAGAGATCTCTCGCCGTCGAAATAAACGTCTACGCCATTTTCTTCAAAATGGCCGAATGTATGAAAAGTCATCCGCAATGACAGGAAGATAATTTGTAAACTTTTTAAATGTCGAACATTGGTTCTCTGTCGATGATTGGGTGTTTTACCTTAATAAGCTTACATCATTTTTCGAAAAATACCATATACTAAAAGATAACCAATATGGATTTCAAAAAATGAACTCTACTTCACTTGCAGCCTTTGATCTAGTGAATACCACATTACAAAGCCTAAATGACAATAATTACACAACGATCCTTTTTTTTTATATGTCTATAAAGGCATTTGATCTTGTGTGTCATAGTCATTTACTGTGAAAATTGGAGCAAAATGGAGTCAGGGGTCTGCTTTAAATCTGATTAAGACATGTCTGTATAACAGGACACAATCAGTTGAAATAACTCAACTAGATAACAAAAATGTAGTTAGGCAATTTAAATCAAACTTTAAAGAAAACAAATTTGGTGTCCCACAAGGCCAAATGTGACTATGCATAAAAGTATTCTGTTCGCTGATGATATTTCAGTTGTGGTTATGTAAAACAATAATGTATTCACGAGTCGGAAATGAACTAACTTCCCAATCAATGCTTTCGGTTAATACTATTTCAATTAACATACATCGATTGCAGAGGACATGTACCCACTCTTAATACATTACTAGAAAAGTATTCTACTTGCTCTTCTGAAAACTTATCCACACTGGGCAAGACCTCGTGTGTTGAATTGGATATAGAGCTTACAATCTCAAAGCCAGTACCGCCCTTATCGAATGTCGCGGATATTACCAGAAAAATTCAATACTATGACAATTACGTTTCGGAAGGGTAATTAATTATATGGATGATTTGCTCATAGCGACAGAAACCATTGAAGAAAATATTAAGATACTTGACAAAGTTCTAATTATTTTAAAGAATAATGGACTTACTATTAATCTAGAGAAATGTCACTTTCTAAAAACTAACATTAGGGGGGGGGGGGGAGGTTAAAAATAAACCACAAGGCTCAAATTCATTTTTATTAACGTTCTTAAAAAAGTAAATTGGGTCTTAGGAGGCTAATATACCTGCGGTTTTGTGATCCCTACCCGTGGCCAATCCACTAATGTAAAGTGGGAAACCCAAAGGGAAAATAGGATAACAGCGAGAAATTTCACACCATCTGCCATCTGCGAGACACAAACCAAACCAATTTCGCAGAACAAATATTAAAATCAAAATAAATTTACTTCCAAAGCCACAAACCATGGAATTATAAACGAGCCATTAGCTCTCCAAAAACATATGGAAGAGACAAACCTACAAGTTTTTCAATGTAGCTTGTTTGTCTCAAAAGAAAAACCCTATTTAGCGGCATAACCAGACGGCCTTCTTGGAGAAAACACTTTAATAGAAATAAAGTGTCCTTATTCTATCAGGCATCAAAACATAACATATGTCACTGTGCCGCACCTCGTACAGGATGAAAATGGCGATTTGCAGCTTAAAAAATCATCTCCATATTATTATCAGGTCCAAGGCCAGTTGTATTGTACACAACGACAATATTGTAACTTTTTAGTTTATACTTTTAAAGATTTGAAAGTAATTTTTATATCAAGAGATGATACTTTCATTGCTGAAATGTTAATAAAATTAGATCTTTTTTATGAAAATAATTTTATAAAAGCTTTGTTTAATAAGTATTTGTATAGAAATTATTTGGATCTAATAAAAAAAGCTTAAGTTGTGTAAATATTTATTCTCTCTTTACAATTTCTTCTTTGAAGAATATTATTTATATGCGCTATGCTAAGTAAGCATAGCGCATATAAATAATATTCTTAATAATGGCACATAAAACTGATATACACATAGTTAACCCTATAATTCGTTCAATGTGTATGCGATTCTTTGCTATCATTCGATCATGCTTTAATTTTACACCTGGTAATTAGGTTAACCCTTTAAAAAACGACGGTGTGTTTGTTACATTTTTATTTTCAAATAAATCTTGTACGTTGAGCCCACGATCAGCCATGATTACATCTTATTCATCACATAATGACAAAAGGGCACTCCTTTCTATTATCTGTCGATCACTAGTCGAACCAGCATACCCCTCAGAACAGAATGATATCAATACCCCAAGTGTTGCACCCACAAGAAATTTAACTGTGTTATGATGCTTGTAGCTGCTGAATGTTGCTTGCTGTGCAGTCGGATTTGTGGGTTTAGTAATCTGTATTTCTGTACCATCTATAATCACTCTCGTGTTTGGATCGTGAATTTTAAAAAGTTTTGGCATGGCCAAATTGTCATTTAGTGGATTACTCCACTAAATGACAATTTGGCCACACATCTAATTGAGACCACAAGTTTTAAACAAAGTTTATCCATGTAATGAATATATTACCAACTTGTAAGTGCTTATACCGAACAACCTTGAAAGTTCATAATCTTCTTTGTTCCGTCTGAGTTTTATCAGCATTAATAGAAACTGGTCCTCAATGCTTACATTTAATACCAACGCAAGCAAGTACGCCAGTAATTTGCCATAGGTAGTAATGTCCCTTGAATTTTGCGCGTTTCAAGTGTGTATCCACCCTCTTTCCTTCGCATGAATCTGTCACGTGACAAGTACGTACTTAGCTATCATCGCCGGTTAGCATGTCTTGTCAGTACGTATTTGAATTTTGCAGTGAGCAGTGTGTGTTAGGAAATAATAAATAAATTTATAGTTCATCGTGTAACAAATTGAGGTAAGAACATTCTTCTTATTAAGTGAAAGTGATTAAAATATTATAATCGACAGGATGTACACTTGTTACGAATGCCCGCTCCTAGGACGGCAGACTCGTTATTACATGTGCAATGGGCTGAGCCCCTAATTACATCCTGAGCGCTCGTATTCACTTATCCGGCGCGGTTTGCAGCTTTTGGTTGCTCGCGCATCGCCGTTGCGCTGCCGTTCGGCGCAAACCCGACAAGTTACTCGCGCCGTTACAGTGCAAGCCGGTTAAGACGTCGGCTGCGCAGCTGTCACATAACTGATACGTCGGCTGGGCAGCCTTCGCTCTCCTGTGAAACGTTGGCTACGCAGCCGACATTGCAATACCAATGTACAATGGCATACAGTATGCTAGAAAACTTATGTATTTATGTCGTTCGCAGATCATGGAACGCACTACAATGGGTGACCTTGCTAACTGGCAACCCCCTCCTGACGAGGAGTTGACATACAATCAGTTTATCATAAAGATTGATGATATATACCCAGAAGACTGCGAGAGACTGGAACATCTTGTGGAGCAGCAACAGAAAATGCTGCAACAGCAAAAAATGCTTACAGGAAACTGCCTCTTACAGTAATCCACCTTCTTCGGTAGAAAAGCCAGACTCTTCGGACAATGGCGAAGGCGACAGTTGGGCTGCACCTCCTTAACTATTGGAAGGAGGCGGTGGAACAGCAGGGAGACCTAGCACCTATAACAGTATTGAAGAACCAACTTTTTACGATTTCAACCCTGAAACGAAAGAAGCAGAAGCCAAAATTGGTGAGGCAAACGAGTCTCTCGTCAAACAAGGCATCCAAATTCAGAGATTGAACAGCGAAAAATGGAAGAACGTTCGATATGCAGATGTACAAAAACACTTCGCAGCAACTCCAGTCTTTACATCTTTAAGGGTTAATAGTATTCTTGCTAGCACAACACCGTCTTGGCAAACTATCACGTTGCTAGAAAACATGGACCAATGCCTGGCTGCAATCACTCACGGCCTTCTCCAACAGAGAGAATGTTTCATGGAAACCTTCAAAAATACGTCAACAACAACATTATTGTCAGTTTTCCTCCTCTATTTGACAATATTTTGGTTTACACTCCTTTCACCGTAGGATCCGTCGTATGGTCGGTAGAATGTAACTTGCAAGGTATTCAATTTGAATAAAAAAATATTGTGGGAATTAATGTGTAAATCGAGTTATGTCGCTGTAACCTTCGTTATCAACATGTCCTTCCAGCTAAACTCCTGAGTAGCAATATTAAAGACATTATAATAACGATTTTTACTTCCTCATATTGAGGACGATCAGTGCATGCCTTGAATATAATTTTAGGAAATATTATTTGTAACAAGAACTTTGTCTTCTAGTTGTACTTTGCATGTTATAAATAGAACCCTTTTACAATAAAGATCCAGTCTTGTCTTGCTCTTCAAGCAGATAAGTAAAAAGAAGTTGTTTTTTTAAAACACCCTCGTCGCCACCCCCAACCTAACTGGCGCAGTCGGTCACCCCGTTCGATAAAAATTCAAAGAATCCAAAAAAAATCTTGGGTTTCGCGATCGCGAGCGCGGGGAAGAATCTACAAGTGACGACAGCAGGGAAGACAACACAACTTTACAACATCAGCCATAGCATAGCAGCGGACAGACTCGCATCAAAACCAACTGATATCGGCAATGCTCGTGGGGTAAGCATACACTCTGATTACTCCCGAGACTCTTCCATTTTATCTATCCTATCCTCAAATTGTTTACGATAGATATCCTTTAATTTTTAAATCTAGATAAGTATAATTTCCAGTTAAAATGACTAGTGAAAAGAAACCTAATCTAGATGACTGTGAACTAAAACCAGATTTAGTCATTGATTATAGTGTACTAAGTGTACTAATCTCAGTATGACGGTAATAAAAGAACCTTAGCGTTCTACCTCGAAAGCGTCGAGAACGCCATTAGCTTACTAGTAAACAAGGAAGACCCCTTGATAGCATGCCTAATTAAATTAACAGGTAAAGCTGTTGAAGCCCTTTCTGAATGCACAGGTGCTAAAACCTGGAGCGACATAAAAAAAGTTCTATTAAGGAGATTTGGTGAATTCCGCACTGAAATGCAGATGGTGCAGGAGTTGATGACTCTTAAAAAAGAAACGACATTAGATAATTTCGCGGACAAAATTAGAGCATTAGAATGCTCACAAAAAATAGCAGATCCTGAAAAACGAAAGTACTACGAGAGCATGGCATTGAGCGTATTTCTAGACAAAATAAACCCAATCACAGCCATTTTTATAAAATTAAATAACGTAACAAACCTAGAGCAAGCTTTGACCATAGCAAAACAAGAAGAAGCGAAATTGAGAAGTAGGAGGCAACAATTAAATAACAATAAACCCACTCGAAACACCCTCCTCGCCACCCCCAACCTAACTATCGTCCTGTAATATTTTTTTATACTATGATTCTTATCTGTTAATATTATAAAATGATCTTTCAGTCCAAAACAATCTTTTGATTCACTTATTTCACTGTGAAAAACATAAAACTTTAATTTATTTCACTTGCACAACTTGTTACGTACCTATAATAGAAAGCCACTTAAATTGCTAGAAAATTGACTAAAATAGACCAAAAAGTTTAAGAACGAAAAAATTTACTTACGTGATGTTTATGTGCCACTAACGGACTACCACTTTCACGCGCCGCCACACGGTCACTAAAATGGCTGACTCAATAGCGCGATGTTATGACGTTTCGCGACGCACTTCACACTTATTGCTATCTCTTTTCTTCTCGGAGCTATTTGGATCGGAACAACCTACCTTCGGCACTTTGAACCCCATCCTCCCCTATGTTAGGAAAACTATAGCGGTTATCTTTTTAATATTATTGTTGGCTTTTTATAACCTATTCCGTTGTAATTGGAGATCACTTTGAAAATGGGATTCGGGGTTCAAAGTTCCTCTGGTGGGGGGCTAGTTGTTCCGCGGAACAACGTACCCCGTAATGAAACATGCAATTTATAAAATGAAATCTTTGTTTTAGGATGAGAAACTATTAGCGAAAAACCGAACGGTGCAAGACTTCGGTTGACCTGTTGAAGCGGGCGGCTAATGCTATTATAAAAGACGGCCGTAAACTGAAGACAGTAGCTCGGGAACTTGAGATATGTCATATGACATTATTTCGCTATGTCAAAAAGGTGAGGGCCGGTATAACACCCACTGTGGGTTACTATTCTAGACAGGTGTTTAATCCTGACCAGGAGAAGACATTGGCGGATTATTTGTTAAAATGTGCGTCGATTTACTTTGGTCTCTTGCCAGGAGAAGTTCGAAAGTTAGCATATACTTGTGCTGTTAAATTTGACATGCCGAACATTCCACCCTCTTGGCATAGAAATAAAGAAGCAGGAGCCGATTGGTTCTCGGGTTTTATGAAAAGAAATGCGACTTTGTCCATAAGAGCTCCGGAAGCCACAAGTGCAGGACGCGCATCTTCTTTCAATCGGCACAATGTTAATGAATTCTTTAACAAACTCGGTGATGTCTTATTAAAACATAACTTGCCACCATCCAGAATATGGAATTTGGACGAAACCTGTGTGTGTGTAAAACACTGTATTAAAACCAAAGAAAATAGGTAAAACGGGGTGAATAGCAATGGATTTCAACTTTGTCCCTAGAATTTGTTGTTTGTAACTTTTTTTTTTACCCTAGGTGATTTCATATTATGTCCGGTACCCATACAGAAAGAACTACAACAATATTTTTTTACTACAAAGGTTTTCCTGAAAAATAAAAAAATATTAACCACTTCTATTCACCCTACGACTGGGGTCAATAGAAAGGCGTAAAGGGGTGAATGCAAAAACTGTTAGGGCTGTCAATAATTACTTTTATCCAACATGCAAAAATGTAAGGTTGTGTGTTTAAAAATTGTTTTAGTTTTTAAATGCTAAATGAAAATCAAAATGTTATTTAAACAATTTATGCATATAAACCTAATATGTTTGTATTGTAAGCGATTTCATTTTTATGGAATGTTAATGATCACTATTCAATAAATTAAACAAAACACTAACACTATCTGGATCTTCTAATTCACATCATCCTCCTCTAGAATTTTCAATATTTCGTCACTATTATTGTAATAATTTTTAATTTGTTTTTTCTTTGGCAATTCAATGAGATCTTGTACCATTACAGTCTTGCTTTTTTATACTAGGTAATCTGTATTTTTTGTTATACTGACCGTCATTCACTATCTCATTGGATACTATTTCTATTTTATTCTCCATAATATTATTATCAACAACAGTTTCTTCATTACTGATCGTAACCTCACACATGTTATCAAACTTATCAAAAAAGAGAATGGGCAGAGTTTTAATGTCTATATCGTTAAGTATTTTGCACTGTAATTCTTCCATGTTATTGTCGTAGTTTTCCTGTCCTGTGAAAGTGTTGTAATTTTGTTGTCCCATATTATTATCGTAATTTTCCTGTCTTATATTTCCGCATTTTTCTTGTCCTGCGTTGTTATCGAATTCTGTTCGTTCTTCATTATTGTCCTTGTCTTCTCTTACTATTCTTTTTAAACTTGATTTTTCTGTTATTTCCTCGATAAGTTTTCCTTTAATCTTGTTGTTTTCTATATTATTGTCCAAATTTTCTTTTTCTTGTATTTCTTTTGCTAAATAGGGTACTTTAGTTTTTTTTCCAATCCCCTTGCCTTTTCCTTTATAAGATTCTATTTTAATAGGGCAACTTTCTTTTGGCTCTTTTGCTTTAATTTTCAAGTTTGTAATTTTTTTTTACCTATTCCTTTATTTTTATTATTTAAACCTGATGGACCACTGGTACTTGCATCGTTTTGTGTTTTTTTTAGGATTTTCGATACTGTAATCAGTTTCTGCATAATCTTCAATTTCTTCTGCAGCGACACTTTTTCCGGGGCGTACATTGAGTTTCCTCTTTCGTTTTGGCTCCGTGATATTCATGGAACCATATCTCATTTCTCTGAGGAGTGTTACAACTGAATCTTCTACAGCACTTTGATGGTCTGCACCTAAGTCTCCGTCGGGAAGTCTGGCTAATACTTCATTTGCATTTAATGGGCTAATCCCTGTTTTCTTAAACCCAGCAATAATATTCTTTGAAGCATTTACATTAAGTTCATCAATTAACAGTTTTAATAATTTTGGAAAGCAACCTTTTGGAATTGTAGGTAATTGTCGACCATCTGTCTTTTTCCATTTTAATAATAATTGTCTCCAGGCACGCTTCATTGGACGGAAAAATGCCACGTCCAGCGGTTGCGTCAAGTGAGTCGAGTTAGCTGGTAAGAACACAAAATCGATATTGTGCGCTTTACACGCTTGGATCAAATCTGCTGATAAATGTGAAGACAGGTTATCTCCAATTAAGCATTTTTTGCCTGGTAAATCCTTAAAATAAGGAACCACCATATTTAGCACCCAGTCCTCAAAAGTGGTTCCATCAAACCATCCAGATGTCGACCTGTTATATCGAGTACCGACAGGACCTTGTTGGACCCAGGAATCGTATAAATGGGTTGCTTTGTATACCACATATGGCGGTAACATTTTACCGTCTGCGGTACCAGCCATCATAATAGATACGGAAGCCTTGGTATGGTTTAGAACCCTTTCAGGGTACTTGCATCCCCGCTTGACTAATATTTTCTTCCGCCCAGGGTCGTCCGACAAATTCGTCTCGTCATAATTTAATATGTTAGAAGTAGGTATTCCATTTAAAGACTTTTCAACTTCGGTGAAATATTCTTTGATCGTATCTGGAGATACTTTAGCTCTCACACGCTTGATATTTTCACAAACTCTTTGAGAAATCACATTTTTGTGTCTTAATAAGAAGCTCTGCACAAAATCAGGACCTGGAAAATGTTTTCTATTAAAAACATTTCAGTTTCATCAGATAAAGCTCTTTGGCCTCCATGTGGTTTCATATCCCGGTTACTGTGACGATACAACACCGATTTATGTATGCCATATTTTTTAGCAACTTCTTCTATTTTAACATTTCTAGAAGTTACATACTCTTCCACAGCTTATTTTAATATTTCCGTGTCATATTTTTTATACTTTTTCCGTGTAGGCTCGGGTTTGTATACACGCAGCATGTTGTATACCAACACCTACGGCGGTATGTACCTGTAAATGAAAATTATCACTTTAAAAAGATTATTTATTTATCAATACATATATTATGGACTTACTATTTATTAATTTAGAAGCTGTGGAAGTAGTTATTTAGTTTTGTTAATAGTTTGTGACAACCCTATTTATTGATCTCTATTGACCCCTCATTAATTGCTATTCACACATCAGGCGTTTCTATTATTCCCTTCTATGTTTTCATTAAACCCATACTATTGTTCTATTCACCCGTCCATAGATTCTATTAACCCCTTTTATACATAAATTTACATGTACTGTGATTTTAACGAATTGTCGAAGATTTGTAACGCAACCTCACTTACCTTCAATCAATTTTAATAAATTATCACACATTTAATGACATAAACACATTAAACAGCACTATTCACTAATTTTTCACACCATAAATCAAGAGTTGCGGCAGTTGAATTAAACGCGTTCACAGAAGGTATATTTTGAAGTAAATTTTGAAGGATAAATGTCAAGTTTGACATTTAAAAATTGTTGCCAGCGCAAAGAAAAAATGTTGATGTGTCTAATAATGTGAAATCTACCAAAATTCTTTAACGAAAAATAGTCAAATATTAACCTTGAAAACTTTCTTGATTTTTTTTCTATTCACCCCGCAATTTCTATACACCCCGTTTTACGTAGCTGCAAAGGGCGTTAAGCAAGTGGGTGCAATAGTTTCTGCGGAGCGAGGAACTTTAGTTACCGTCGAATTAGCAGCGAATGCAGTTGGAAATACTATACCACCTATGTTTATTTTTCCGCGCCTTAAGTATAAAGACCTATTCATTCGTGATGGTCCCCCAGAGAGTATTGGAGCTGGAAATAGCTCGGGATGGATGACGTCTAAAGAATTTCTCATCTTTATGAATCACTTCATAAATCATACAAAGCCTACTCCCGAGGACCCTGTATTGTTATTGCTTGATAACCATCAATCACATATTGACATTGATGTTATTGAAAAAGCAAAGGCCAATTCAATGGATTGAATGTAACATGTGTAAATATAAACAATGGATTGAATGTAACATGTGTAAAAATTGGGCTCATTCAAAATGCCTAAAATCTAAAGATGTTCTTTCCTATATCTGTCCGATTGTGATTCTGATGATGAATCATCTGAATAATAAGTTCTGCCAGACTGAAATTAAACTTCATTAATTAGATTATTGATTTCAGTTAACTTAATTAGATTATTGATCTCAGTAAAGTGAATGCTACGAGACTGAATAAATATAGTTCGAATTATAAGAATTAGTTGATTTTTCTACTTGATTTTATTTAAATAATTTATGTTTTTTTGAAAAACAAACGTGTGTCAATGTTGATTAATATTAAAAGTCTTTATTAGTCGTAAACCTATTAGGTTGTATTGTATTACATTATAAAAAAATACATAATAATGCTTGTTACTACTTTTGCAGTTTTCTTTTCTTTGAATACTTTAAAGTTTTGTTGTTTGTTTGTTTGTTGATTTGTCAAAAACATTACGGTTTTGTAATTTTATAAATTAAACTTTCATGAATATTCTGTCACGTGTGTCTTATTAACTTTATACAAACCTTTCCAACTCATATTACGTTGTTAATGACTGGAGTTGACAGCGGAACAACTTACCTCAACTGAAGAACAACCAGCCCCTTCGTGGGGGGAGTTGTTCCTTGACGACTTGGTACAGAAAAAATATCTTGAGACAAAATATATAATTAATTCAAAAAATTTGACCATAGAATATGAAACTAGAATAAATTCTGCATCTATTTATATAGGAAACATTGTATTATAAATCTTTTTATTTCATTCATATTGCGTCCTATTCCAAAATCGAAACGTTGAACCCCGGCCTCCCCTACTACGACTACGTTCAGCCATTTTGTACGAGAGATGCGACTGAATAATCGAAACATTAACACTTTATGTTCCGAATATTCAGTCATAGTATTTTTAATCGTACTACTTTCCTAAGTGTCAATGTGATAATGTGTAGTGTGGTGATAAATGAAACAAAATAAATTTTAAATAAGTAATAGTATTTTTTGTTAATTATTTAATGGTGCACAACCTAAATTATTGTCCGAGTCAGATGAATTCAAACCACTACTATTTTCGTCGTCCGACTCGGTAAACGTTATTATGAAGGGCGTCTCATCGATGACATTGTCGATATGGATATCACGATCCCAGTTTGCAAATACTTCCCGTTTCGTCTTTTCCACAACTTTGGCCCAATGTTCACCCGTTACACTTTCAATTGTGTTTTCTAATAATTTTAACATTTTGTTGGCCGTAAATGGTGGTGCAGTGTCGTGTCGGCGTGACCTAAAAAAGATAGGAGTTTTTTTATGCGATTCATAAATATATTAAAATGAAAATTTAATTTATAGGTATGTAGGGGTGACTGCTTACCATCAGGCAGCCGTATACGTGTTTGCCACGTTAGTAGTATAAAATAAATAAATAAAATATAACCATTAATTTGAGCTCAAATCAGCTCAATTGCGTTATATTGGCAGTGGTATGGTGGCAGTCTTAAGACACGATAGCCCCTTTCCTTTGCCATTTCGTCTAACGCATAGGTTGGCGTTGATGACTTATGAAGTCGCACCAAATGCAGGAGCTCAACTTTTAACATGGTTGAGTCCGCTGCAACTCCATTGTCATTAAGCCAGTTTACCAGCTCAATATTTCGATTAGCCTGTGTCGGGGGCTTAAATGAGTGTAATAAAAATGTTCTCTGACAAATATGTCACGGTGGAAAATCTACAAATATGTCGACTTGTCGTGACAATAGGCTTGTGTCAACTAACAATGAAATCAATGGATGAATGTTTCTAGACGTAAATTGTAATATTTAAACAGGGAAAACCGAAATAATTCCACATAAAAATTAATGATTATTGTTATTTTTACAAATTAAAATCAAAGAAATACCCCCCCTGGCTCCTCCGCTGTGAACGCCAATCAGAACGTATTACGTCACATAGTGGTATGCCGCCATTATTGTTTTGACGCTTGGTTAACTTTTTCATACAACAGCACAAGTCACTTCGTTTTTATTCTATTAATATCATTTTTCGATAAATTGAGTGTGTTATTTTTACCTATATCGAATAATACTAGCATAAACTACCATGGAACCTGGATTTAGCAAAGCGAACAGCAATAATTTACCTAAAATTGACGCTGTTATGCTAGGCCAATTTTTCGCGTCGAACACCGACTTTTGTTCATCGGAATTTCGTAATGTTAAAACTTCTATGTAAGTATATACAATACTAAAATACTGCTTATTATCATTTTCACTTATATTTCATTTTAGCACGTAGTCAATTAATATTTGAAAGAATGTATACCAATTGCAAATTAATTGATTTTGAGGTTAGAATTACAATGTAAATATATAGAGATGATGGAAAGACACTACCCTGATTAAAGAAAGGGATTTGAATGACTAAAAAGAGATTAAAAAACATTTGTTTTTCATGAAATCAAATCTTTTTTAATCTCTTTTTAGTCATTCAAATCCCTTTCTTTAATCAGGGTACTATGTCGTAGTGTCTTAAGGCCTATCGCAACTTTGTGGAAGGGAAGGTTTTTAATTGCTTATTTCGAAAGTAAGAATAAGAAAAAAAATTTTTCTTTGCACCCAGGGTAACAAATAAAAAATATTAAGAAAAAGCTAATATCAAATTATATTTCAGGTCTTCAAGAGTTTCGTACGGTGACGACGCTATAAGCTACGTGCAGGTAAAGCGTGACGATAAATTATGCACTGTCAAGTGCAAGATTTGTCCTGAACACAAAGTACACGCAAAATTGTATGGATGCACACTTGTAGTGGATGAAGAAGAGGACATTATCATCTCCATTCAATGCCATGACTGCGTGGCATCAAAGGGTGGCTGCAAACATGCAATAGCCTGCCTGATGTGGATTCATCGCCGTAGTGAAGAACCTTCTTGTACCGCAGTAGAATGCTACTGGAAAAAATCCAAATTATCAAGAGTTGGTTCCAGCTTAAAATCTATGATAGCAAAAGAGCTATCAAATGGTAATTCATTATTACCAGCAAACATATCAGTGCTAACAGAGTTTTTGGACGAAGCAAGGAAGAGGAAAATTCAAGATTGTGAATTTTTAAAGCACCAAAATGATTTCATTTTAAGTGACACACATGCCATCTCGATGCATCATCTTATACGCAAATACAAACACAAAGGCGTTGATGATTTTTTAAAAGACATATGTCTAACTGAATCTTTAATAAATAATGTTGAGGAAGAAACAAGAGAACAGCACAAGTGTAATTTATGGTATGAATTGAGATATGGCCGCATAACTGCTTCTAGAGCATATGAAGTAAGTCGTTGTAAGACAGCAGATGGCACACTTGTATCACTTATTTTGGGAGGAAAAATACCCGACACGGTAGCAATGAGTCGAGGCAGAGTCCTAGAAGATGAAGTCAGGAAAACAGTGGAAATTAAACTAAAAAAAAAGATAAATAAATGTGGACTTATGTTAAGTGAGAAATGTCCTATAATCGCAGGATCTCCAGATGGTATATTCCAAGATGGTATTATTGAAATTAAATGTCCCAGCAGTAGCAAAACTTACATAAATTATATAAAAAATGGAGAACCTACAGAAAAGTATTTTGCTCAAATGCAACAATAATGTCTAAATACTAGAAGGGCACATGTCACATTTCTTAGGCAAAATACTTTTTTCGTCTTTTTCGCTTGGCAACACCTATTTACATAATTTTTTGCTAATTCGGCACTTGTCCGTGCTACTAGCTTACAATGGTAGGGCTGCCAATATACGGTTCTATACTAAAAAGGCACTTGTCCAATGACATGTGCCCTATTAACAATTATTACTAAACGCATCTGTCATTGTCAATGTCACGTAGCTTCATATTTTTTCGCGGATATTAATCTTGTGATTGTTTAAATAAAAATAACGTATAAAATAAGAAAATAATCTTTAAAAATGAGTGAAAGTAAAAGAAAAAAAGGCGTCCGTCACGAAGACGACTATAAACGAAACAAGATAAAGAAGTCGAGGGTTTCTGGAGACAGTTATTGGAATTGGAAAGGTCGATATGTCCCTGCAAAAAAACATCCGGAATTTATTGATCTGAACTGGTAAATTACTTTTTGTTTTATTAAAGTATATAGTAATTCGGTTATGTAATAATATATATATTTTTTCAATAATAGATGGTTTTAACGTTTCAGTTGCAAAAAAAAATGTATCGAGAATGTTAATCCAAGGGAAGGACTTGATGATGTTTTAACCTCTTTCTATGCTATGGGATCAAAGAACGAACAGGATATTCATCTCCAGGGACTGATGGAACTCAAAGGTGTGCAAAGGAAAAGAGGACGAAACACTACATTGGTCACACAACAGAAACCTAAAACAAAACATGTTCAATATTATTTATTTATTAACCGTGTGCGAACTCAAGTATGCAAAAAAGGTTTTATAAATGCTCATAATGTTTCTTCCAAACGTGTCCGCCGTATAGCTAATTTACTGGAGTCAGGTGACATTCCACAGGACAGGCGTGGCAAACATCCTTGTGCAAATGCAGTCTCTGCTGATGTGTGTAAAAAGATACACGATCACATCACATCATTTCCCACTATTTATCAGAGACACGTTTCTATTTATCAGCTGACCTATCAGTTAGAGAAATGCACCGACTCTTCGCACAAAAATATCCTGAGCTGGATGTAAAGTATCAGTTCTATTGGCAGTACTTTAAAACTAATTTCAGTTTGTCTTTCGGTCGACCTTTAGTGGATGCATGCACTGAATGTGAGTCACTAAAAGCCAAATTGCGCAATAAATCTTTAAATGACAATGCGAAAAGAACTTATGCTGCCGAACTTATGGTGCATCAGAATCGAAGTAAGAAATTTTATAAAAAAATTCAACAGTGTACCCAGTTGTCAAAAGAGAATGACAAAATTCTTTCTATTTGTTTTGACTATATGGCTGTTACAGACTTGCCCCGCATACCAGTGCAAGATGTCTATTATTTTAGACAACTTTCTGTTAATACATTTGGAATTTATAACTTTTGCAATGACAAAGTACACACTTATGTGTACCATGAGGGTGTTGCACGTAAATCACCAGATGATGTATGTTCCTTACTATTACATTATTTCCAAAATTTTTTAGATAAAGAATACGAAGAGCTCAACCTATTTTGTGACAATTGTGCAGGTCAAAACAAGAACCATGCAATGATTAGGTTCTTGATGGCACTTGTTGAAAAGAAATTTTTCAAAAAAATTAACTTGTACTTTCCTTTTCGTGGACACTCTTTTCTCCCATGTGACCGGAGTTTTGGGCTTATAAAGAGAAAATTGAAGAGACTGGACAGAGTGTATACTTTGGACGAATATGTTCATTCTGTAATCATGAAGTGTTCACAAAAACCAGACAAATTTGTTGTATAACCTGGTGTCCTAAGATACAGGCTTCGGCTTAGTTTAGGCTCCAGGTCTCCCACAAATTGCATTTTTTCCTGTAAAACTGTAACTTACATTTAAGATTTATTTATACTTAATGTGTAATTTGTGGAGACGAATAAATACATTTTTATTTATTTTATTTATTATACTTTCTGGCACAAGAAGACATTTTAAATTTTCAAGAGTGGTTTCCAAAATTTTACTATAAAACTAAACTATCCAAAACTGCTCATCGTGGCGAATTAAAAGAGAAATTTATGATCTCCAAATATCACGAGTTTCAATTTAAAGCAAAAGACTCTCAAAGTGTTGTTGCAAAAGAATTCATTGATGGCCTTCAGTCCTTCACTTTTGATTTGAGAAAAACTAATCAAAACGATTTTGATCTACCTTCACAGAATATGTATAACGGTCCAATACCTATAGCACAGAAGAAAATGATTGATTTGAAAAAGTTGGCAGAATACATTCCTGCAGAGCATGAGCCATACTGGGACATAATTTACAATTGGCCAGTTGATAATATAGTTAATTGATAAGTAGCGTACGTTGTGACATCTTAAGACTAAGGTTTAAGAAAAATAAATATTGATTTAATACATTTTCGTGTATATTTCCTCCTAATATTTTATTCGACCTTTCAACATTTTGGTGTTAAAGGGGCACATGTCCATGATAAACATCATTAATTACTAAAAGGTTACTTGTCCATAATTTTTTAATTACTGTATATCAAAATTTACTAAGTAAAATGCTATGCTTTTTGTTGAAATACATTGCTATCTACATTATTTAGTATCATATATCACAATAACATTTAAAACATTTTGGTTTTCAAAAATATTTAGTTTTTTCTATCTCCTGTAAAATTTTGATGTTGAGAATAATGGGTGACATGTGCCCTTTTAATATTTAGACATTCTGTACTTAACACAGAAAAAGACATGTGTTTTTTGTGTAGCAGACCCAGACTATGGTAATAATAAAAAAGTGACTTTGATAAATATACCATTTAACTTGGAATATATTGAAAATTTAATTAATAATAAGTTAATAGTTTTCTGGAAAAATCAAATATACCCTTTATTATATAAGAGTGTAGAGTAAATATGTGTACTTATATAGAAGTGTAGTTAATAAATATTGCTGGTAGTTAATAAATAATGCTGGCTCATGTACGTGTATAATTAAAAAAACAATCATGAAAGTTTTAGTTTTATTTTATTAAAGAATCTTGCAGATTTATCAATGCACATGCAATAATAATTATATCATCCAGTATCTTAACAAAATTAAAATTAAGGCAGGCATGTGGTCTTAACATGTGAAATTCTCGAAGGCGCCGAATCACTCTTTCTACATGTATGCGCAAACTAGCAATTTGTTTAGTTTCTTTGGCCTCGCTTTTACTCATTTGAGCTCCTTTTTCTACACTAGGAGGCCTTACTAGTGTTATACCTGATTTCTTAAGGTATTGTTCTATATGCTTAAAGCCCCTATCAGCCATGATACACATGCCACTATTTAAAGATTTTATAAAATCACATGATTCTACCACACACGTGTCAGTTGTTCTGCCACTAAAACCGGGTGAAACATAATTAACTAGCCCATTTGGAGTACATGAAATTAAATATTTTATAGTGTTGGCCTTCTTATATTCTGACCAAGTCATTGCTTGGTTTACGGCCTTAGATGGCTTTTGTATCTCTATCTCAAGGCAGTCTATAATGCAACTTACGTTGTGATATTTATGCCTGAATGCCATTGGTAGATTAATTTTTATAAGATCTTTATCTAATGGCACAATAAAGGGACGTAAAACACTAGCTATTAATGGCACATTTTTTGTAAATACCTTACTTAAACTAGACGCATTAGTTCCAAAATCATCTACTAAAATATTAAATGTACAATCTATTCTTATTTTATTTAAACATAACAAATTTTTTGGCACACCAATATATGAACGGGGCTTTTTTTCTATCTTACTTATTGTTCTCAATAAGGTCTCGGCTGTTTCTATTTTCCTGTCTTCTGCAATAAAATCACTACAGTCCGAAGATGATTTCACTTGTAATGAATGCACTGATGGGCTTGTGTTAGTAGATGCAGATGGCACAGACGGTGTGTATAGAGAAATATCACTGTCACACTGTTCTTCTGGAATCAGTATATTTCTAGTAATTTTCTTTAGGGTAGATGAAGAAGGTCTTGATTTTTTACAGGTAGTAACTTTAAACGGGGATGTAGAACTGGATGTCATTGACAGCTTCAAAGGTGATATTTTTTGATCTCTTGTTTTCACATTGGTCTGGGTCGCTTTACTTCTATATTTATGTGTAATGATAACTTGAATGGATTTATCTGCTGTCGGCTTAAATACTTTTGGTGTATTTTCTCCAATGGTTTCAATACCTGCAAAAATTACAAGATATAAGTGTTATATATGTAAGGGTAGTTTGTCATAATGTTAATAATGTTGCGGGTACCAATGTGAACGCGTACAATAAAGCAGTACACGCCCCGCTCCTAATACCTAACAGTGGCGACGATCGGACTCAAAACCGTTATTTTTCAAAACGAAATATGTCGGGAGCATTGGTTGGCGTGTTATCGACGTTTGACCACCTCTCACAAGATTGGAACAGCTACAAGTCTAGACTACATCAATGGTTTATCGCCAACGATGTTGTCGAGGGCGACAAGGCGAAGGTCAAGCGAAGGGCGATACTGCTGAGTGCACTAAGTGAATCGACATTCAAGCTAGCTAGCGACTTAGCACTGCCTAAGAAGGTGGAAGAATTGGATTACGAAGTGATAATTAAAATTCTCGATGATCACTTCACACCGAAGAGGTTGGGGTTCGCAGAAAAGGCGACCTTTTATTCGGCAACGCAGCAACAGGGTGAGAGCCACACACAGTGGGCAGCCAGGCTCAGAGGGTTGGCAGCATATTGTGGCTTCAAGAACTTGGAGGAGGCCTTGCTCGACAAGTTTATAATGGGCATGGCGGCGGGACACGAAAGGGACAAGCTGTTCGCACAAGACCAGAAGGAACTGACGCTGACAAAGGCCATCGACTTGGCGGAGAGCGTGCGATGTGCACGGCAGGCCGCAGCGACAGTATCAGCATCGGGTGCGAGCGGCGGCGGCGCGGGCGGGGCGGGCCCATCCGCGGTGTTCAACATTTCCAAGAATGATAAGTGCCGTGTTTGCGGGTTTAACAACCATAAATCGGAAAAGTGTCGTTTTAAAAACTATAGATGCAAAAAGTGTGACAAAAAAGGTCATTTACGTAAGATGTGCTCGTACAACTCGTACAAAGTGAAATACGTAGGCGAGGGTAGTGTGGACGGGGGAGACGATGGTAAGTGTTTTTACAATATTCACTGTATTAAAGAGGGCCCAATAACAAAACAGGTTATTGTAAGTGGTCTGGTTTTGGAGTTCGAAATAGACAGTGGCTCAGCCGTGAGTGTTATTTCAGAGTCGACATATAACACATATTTTAATAAGTTGCCATTGTCAGTCACCAATAAAAAATTATTAAGTTATACCGGCGAAAATATTAAAACGATCGGTATTGTTCAGTTGCCTGTGTTATATAACGGTTTCACACACACATTGTCGGTGTATGTGGTCCGCCACGCCGGACCGTCGCTTCTCGGCCGGGACTTCATTCGTGCTTTTAACTTAGAACTCGCGCCCGCGCTCATAGCTAGCGACGCGCGGGCGATCAACTCGATAACAGCACGCAATGAAACACTGAGTGGGTCAGACATTGTGAAACAGTTATCCTTAAAATATCCACTCGTATTTTCGGGCAAACTAGGAAAATTTAATAAATATTCGGTTGATTTACATCTAAAACCAGACGCTAAACCATTGTTCTTCAAAGCGAGACCAGTGCCTTACGCTTTGCGTGAAAAAATTGATAAGGAATTAGATAGATTAATTTCATTAGACATCTTGAAACCTGTGGAGCATTCTAAATACGCATCGCCGATAGTACCGGCCTTAAAAAAGGACGGTAGTATTCGCTTGTGTGCGGATTACTCGGCGACAATCAATAAACAGCTTATAGTAGATCAATATCCCTTGCCCACAATAAATGATTTGCTCGCTAAATTGCATGGCGGCATTCAGTTTAGTAAGATAGACTTGTCAATGGCGTACAACCAATTTGTGTTGAGCGAACAGTCACAAGAATATACATGCATAAACACCCATCGCGAGCTGTATCATCACACTAGATTGCCATTTGGATTGTCCGGCGCGCCGGCTATTTTCCAGCGCGCAATGGACTGTGTGCTCGCGGGGATTGACGGTATTATTTTTTTGTTAGATGATATACTTGTGACTGGGCAAAATACCGAACAGCACAAACAAAGACTGATGGCGGTCTTACAGCGGTTGGAAGACGCGCAGTTAACTGTACAATTAAATAAATGCGAGTTCTTTAAAGATGACATTTCTTATCTTGGGTATATAATAGATAAAAACGGCGTTAAAAAATCCCCGGGAAAAGTAAAGGCTATTTTAGAAGCGACCAAACCCTTGAACGTGGCGCAACTACAGTCGTTTTTAGGTCTCACCAATTATTATCGGAATTTTGTGCCTAACGCGTCTTCGATATTATTGTCCTTCATACAATCTTTTAAACAAAAACGCAAAATGGGAATGGACATCAGCGCACGAGGACGCGTTCATAACTATTAAGAATATTTTGGCTTCCGATAAAACTTTGGCTCATTTTAATCCGAATGCGACTTTAATTTTGACGGTGGATGCGTCACCGACGGGGTTGGGGGCGGTACTTTCTCAAGTAAGTGACGACGGGTTAGAAAGGCCTATATCTTACGCTTCTCGAACGCTTACATCGGCTGAAAAAAAATATGCCCAGATCCAAAAAGAAGCAACGGCCATTATTTTCGGGGTTAGGCGATTCCACCAGTACCTGTACGGACGGGCGGTACCTTTCATATTACGAACGGACCACAAGCCATTATTAGCTATATTCGGCCCATATAAAGGTATACGCGAGGTGTCAGCTAATAGGCTACAGCGTTACGCAATGTTCTTGGCAGCTTATAATTATATTATTGAATACATAAGTAGTAAACAAAACAGCGCGGACTACTTATCGCGCGCGAGCCTGGCGGGGCCGGCAGAGCCCGCCGCGGGGCGGGACGAGCTCGCGGAGTGCGAGGAGCGCGCCGCATACGTCAACTTTGTGGTGGAGGGCAGCCTGCCAGTGACGCTCGCTGTCCTGCAGCGAGAGACCGGGAGCGACGAACAATTGAATAAGGTTAAACGTTACGTTTTAGGCGGGTGGCCGCGAAAGATAGATGATTTACAGATGCAACCTTATTTTAATTGTCGTTTTCAATTGTCCGTCGAAAATGGGTGTTTGATGCGGGGCCATAAAGTTGTCATTCACTCATCACTACGAGATAAGGTATGCGGGGAGTTACATGACTCGCATTTCGGAATCGTTAAAATGAAAGCGGAGGCGCGAATGCGTTTTTGGTTCCCTGGTGTGGACGCGGCACTTGAGAGGCTAGCGGGCGCGTGCAGCGTCTGCGCCGCGTTGCGTCCCGCGCCCCCTCGCGCCCCTCTCGCGCCCTGGCCGTTTCCTCCGCATCCGTTCTATAGAATTCATTTAGATTTTCTAGGGCCATTTAACAATCAAGTTTATTTAATTATCGTAGATGCATATAGCAAATGGGTAGAATGCTACAACATGAACTCATCCTATGGATCAAAGGCTGTTATAAATAAGTTGTGCGATTTTATGTCTCGTGTAGGCGTCCCTCATACATTGGTGAGTGACAATGGCACTTCGTTCATTTCTAATGAGTTTGAGGCTTTCTGCAAAATTAATGGAATAAACCATATTTTGTCCCCGGTTTATCACGCGGCCAGTAATGGCCAAGCAGAAAGTTTCGTGAAAATTGTAAAAAAGGGGCTACAGGTGATTATGACAAATAGCCAAAATAGAAAAATTTTACCGGAAAAAATTGCTAAATTTTTATTTGACTACCGGAACTCCAGAAACAGTACCACTGAAAAATCACCCGCGGAACTAGTTTATGGACACGCGTTACGTTGTAGGTGGGATTTGTTAGACCCCATGCCGCCGTCTTCCCCCTCCGCAGACGTCGCTGAAACCGTGCGGCGCAATCAGTGTTCACAGGCTAGGAATTTTAAAGGCACACGTATACTTATGTTAAAAGAAAACTATAAAGTGTGGATTACAAAAAATGTAAACAATAAAAAATTTCACTGGATCGAAGCAGTTATTAAAAGGAAATTGGGAAACGTAATGTACTTGATTTATGTCCCACAATTTGATTGCGAAGTCACGAGACACATCGATCAAATCAGAGTACGCTTATCTCCTTTAAGCTCCGTGAGCAGCTGGAACCCAGAGGCAGTGCCAGACCTACCGTCGGCATCAACAACACGGTCGGAGGAGGAAGAAATGGTTGAAGCCGACTTTAATGGGGAAATGTCCGTGTCGAGCCACGCTGAAAACTGGGAGACACCCCTCAGACGCGGCGACCGACGTCGCCAGGCAATCAGCCCGTTGTTCTCGACTCCGACGGCGTCCGATAATAGTGACGTTGATCACGGAACTGATCATTCGTGATTATTAGGGTTACAAGTGTGTTCTTAGCTATAAGCGGGAGGGATGTTATATATGTAAGGGTAGTTTGTCATAATGTTAATAATGTTGCGGGTACCAATGTGAACGCGTACAATAAAGCAGTACACCACTAGCCGGCTTGTCACTCGGGCGCGCCCCGCTCCTAATACCTAACAATAAGATAAGAATCAAATATCGATTGATTGGTAAAGAGTAAAGAATGTCATATCCAAGACTGGGGCTTTTTTTATTAAATTTGAACATACTCATAAAATGTTAAAATAGTGTGTGTTATGTGATATAATATTTTTAGTTTATTCCAGTTCAATGGACGTACTTGGTGTACAACTTTCTTGTTGTAGTTCATTGGAAGTACTAGGTGTACAATTTTCTTCAAGACACTCTGCTACTGTAGCCATTGTCTGTTTTTTTATCATGTATGGCCGAGTGCGGGTTTGTTTTCTTCTGTCTTCTTGACAATCAAATTTACTTGGTAAACAACCTGGTTTCATTCGCACATAAGATACCTTTCCCATTATATGGTACTCGGTATAATTCAGCATCTCGTTTGGCAACTGGAAAAATATAAAGGCTGTGTTTTAACCTAATACAAATTTGAGGCATCCTAACCTCAAACCAAATGTTGCATTATTTTAAAACAAATAAAGCTTTGGTTTTTCTTTAGATTTACAAGTTGAATATGTAGTCACTACATTTTTAAATAATACTTACATCGAAATGATCTTCACAAAAATACATTCTCGATGTTGTTGATAAAGAATGAGCATCATCCCTCCTTGCCAGTTTTAACCACTTTCTTCGCATTTTTTCGTTGACCGGAACACGTATGAATAATTTATTCGGAGTTTTTATACTTGTATTTATACACTGGGGCACTATACAGTTTTTAAAATACGAGATTTCCATTTTTATTTCAACAAAACAAACTTTTGCCGTTAGTGAACACAATCGTTTGCCACTATGTGACGTCATTCACGACGCCATGACACTTTCTTGTGTTTTTACGCCATATTAAAAATATTTTCTTAAAACTTAAAATATGTGTTTTAAATATAATTTTTATCATGAAATATTATTTTTTTGGGGTAATACAGGTACTAAACTAACGAAATAAGCCATTTTTGAAATTTACGACACAGGCCTATTTGACATACCTATTTCTGTTTAATAAATAATTTCGCTTGACAGTCGAAAGGTGACAATTTGTCTGGATAAACTTGTCAAAGTTTTATTAAACACTAAATTGTCATGGCAGGTAGACAATTTTGTCAATTTGTCAGAGACTTTTGACAGGCATTTATCCAACGTCAAAGCTATTCGGCAGTTAAATTAGTACGATTCGTTTAAAAAAATGGTGTTAATGTCGTCAACGGAGTAGTGAAGATGAATATTTGGTGCAAACTGTACGACATGTCGCATATTTAAACCAAGAATAAACTTTACTTTCAATGTATGTAATTGATGGAATATTCATAGAACGGTTTCGAATCAGTTAGGGTAAGAGAGCTATTCTAATTCGACATGCTCGTGACGCTACGGAGTTCCACTAAAATTTCTAATGTGGTATTGTCTTTAAGCTCACTAGAATTTATAGAATATTTCTTATTATTTATAAAAAATATAACTTTTCAATAGTATATGACACATTTGAATCATAAAAAAAGATTTTAGTAGAATAGGTACACTTTTTTATTCCCAAGTGTCAACTTCACTTGTGTTTTAAAAAACAAAACAATGGTTTATTAACTAAAAACTTTTATTTAAATGAAATAACCGAGTTAGTATCTGTTAGGTCCTGCTGGAATGCAGTGAGGTGTCAGCATACCGGGCAATCCACCTGGGAACACCAGGCAGTCTCGGAGAAGTACTCAGCGACGTCAAGTCCCTGGCCGGCTTCCTGGAGGAACTAGGATGGTTGGAGTGATCCAGCTCCCACTCTTCGCACGCGCAAAGGGCACATAGGCTGCCTAATTGCGGAGAAGGCCCGCAAGACAACAAGTAACAAGTAACAACGAGTTAGTTCATATCGGTGCATTTGTAACTCGCCTTTGTTGTAGCTAGCCTATGTAGCAACTGGTCTACAAATGAAATCGGTGCATTTGAAGCTCGCCTAGGTAGCAGCTGGTCTACAATTTTTTTTTTTACAATGTTTTTAAGATGTATTAGAAATTCCTTTAGGGTTATTTTAAAATGTTTTTGGGATGGATTAGGATATTGACTTTAGGATTATTTTGGGATGAATTAGGATTGACTTTGGGATTGACTTTATGATTATTTTGCAATGTTTTTGGGATGAATTAGGATTGACTTTGGGATTGACTTTATGATTATTTTCGAATGTTTTTGGGATGGATTAAGATTGACTTTGGGATTGACTTTAGGATTATTTTCGAATGTTTTTGGGATGGATTAGGATTGATTTTAGGATTATTTTCGAATGTTTTTGGGATGGATTAGGATTGACTTTGGGATTGACTTTATGATTATTTTGCAATGTTTTTGGAATGAATTAGGATTGACTTTGGGATTGACTTTAGGATTATTTTGCAATGTTTTTGTTATGACTTTAGGATTATTTTGGGATGGATTAGGATTGACTTTGGGATTGACTTTAGGGTTATTTTAAAATGTTTTTGGGATGGATTAGGATTGACTTTAGGATTATTTTGGAATGTGTTTGGGATGGATTAGGATTGACTTTAGGATTATTTTGGAATGTTTTTGGGATGGATTAGGATTGACTTTAGGATTATTTTCGAATGTTTTTGGGATGGATTAGGATTGATTTTAGGATTATTTTCGAATGTTTTTGGGATGGATTAGGATTGATTTTAGGATTATTTTCGAATGTTTCTGGGATGGATTAGGATTGACTTTGGGATTGACTTTAGGATTATTTTGCAATGTTTTTGTTATGAATTAGGATTGACTTTAGGATTATTTTGGGATGGATTAGGATTGACTTTGGGATTGACTTTATGATTATTTTGCAATGTTTTTGTTATGACTAGGATTATTTTGGGATGGATTAGGATTGACTTTGGGATTGACTTTAGGGTTATTTTAAAATGTTTTTGGGATGGATTAGGATTGACTTTAGGATTATTTTGGAATGTGTTTGGGATGGATTAGGATTGACTTTAGGATTATTTTGGAATGGATTAGGATTGACTTTGGGATTGACTTTATGATTATTTTGCAATGTTTTTGGGATGAATTAGGATTGACTTTGGGATTGACTTTATGATTATTTTCGAATGTTTTTGGGGTGGATTACGATTGACTTTGGTATTGACTTTAGGATTATTTTCGAATGTTTTTGGGATGGATTAGGATTGACTTTGGGATTGACTTTAGGATTATTTTCGAATGTTATTGGGATGGATTAGGATTGACTTTGGGATTGACTTTAGGATTATTTTCGACTGTTTTTGGGATGGATTAGGATTGACTTTGGGATTGACTATGATTATTTTGCAATGTTTTTGTTATGAATTAGGATTGACTTTAGGATTATTTTGGGATGGATTATGATTGACTTTAGGATTATTTAAAAAAAATATTTATTTATCAACGATTAAAAAAAACAACCATTAACTTCAATAAAAAAAAATCGAAATCTAATAAAAATATCAGTAGCCGACACTAAGTCTCTTATTAGTATGAAGGAAAGTTCATTGAATATTTTAGATGAAGTTTAAAGTTAAAACATTTAACTCTCAAAATATTACCGATAAAAATATAAGCGAATAAAAATATCGACACGCAAAAAAATATCTACCAGTATTTAAAACCATTAAAATAAACTGTTAAAAAAAACGATTAATTTACAACCTTAAAAAAAATTCAAACATTAGCGGAATTTCTAGTTCACATCGTGTCTTCTCTTCCAAAGAGCTTAAGCGCGGAGAATTAAAACTTCTGCGCTCCGCCGCGCGTCTCTTTGAACGGAAAGCGCTTTTGCTTTTTAATAACAAGAGAATATATTTTTATTGTCATTCTATATTTGTCGGAATAAAATTCACACAGGAATCTCATAAAGAATAACAAAAAAAACAAAATTTGATGAGCATGGTACATACCATGCTCATCAAATAATTAGAAGGGGATGGAGAAGTAAAATTTATAGACAGTCAAAGGTAAAATGATTTAACCATCTTCCTAACAGTTTTAAGACTTCGTGTTGAAATCGTATTTAGGGATAAGAGCATACTCTGTCACGCTGCTGCTCCAATGCGGATTGGCATAGGCCGGTGTTTTCAAGCCGCCCGAAGGCCATCGACTTGGCTTAACGACTGTCATCTACCGATAACAGCCGGAACCGACAGCTTAACGTGCCCTAAGAATCACGGAGATGCTCGATATAACGAAACCCATCCAATCATTGGTTAGAGTCGACGTCGCTTGACTTGCGTGTTCATATTAGAGTGCGACACACAGCGACGCCATCGAGCTCCTCACTTGACCGACTTGGCTTAATGTTAATGTACCTTATTGCTAATAAATTATATTATCTTATTTTAAAGGGGGAAGCCGGCCCTTCTACACGATGGGTACAGATACAATTGTAATCGGAAAAATAAAGACGGCACCAGTTTATGGAGGTGCGCCAATAGAGAGCTTTGTACTGCGTCGTTAAAGCTAACCATAAATAACTCAGTTGGTCGCACGACAACGCATTCATGTCGTACTAATTTTATCAAAAATGACATTGATAAAATAATGCATGAATGCAAAAAACAAGTATGCTCATCATTCAAACCAATCAAACAAGTATATGAGTCAGCTGTTAGAAAGATATTGTCATGCTGTGAAACCGAAAGCGACACAGTTGACATGATAAACATGAGAACTACCTGTCTATTTAACAAAAAAAGATACTCTATATAGGGCGCGCCGCAAATATCTAGAGGTAATGAAAACGGAATGTCGAGATCTAAAAGATATTAATATTCCAAAAATATTCGCGAAGCACTTTTTAGTATATTCCGATGACAATGATGATGAAGATAGACTATTTATCTTCTCCACATTAATGAGCCGAAAAGCTATGGAAAAAAGTAAGGCAAATCAATGTGTACAATTTTTTGGCGATTGCACATATAAACGCGTGCCTTCGCCATTTTATTCATTATTCACATTACATATGGATGTTAATAGTCATGAGCAGGCCACTAATGTCGTTCCAGTGTTATATGCTCTATTACCCAATAAATCACAAGATACATATATTAAACTTTTTGATCTGTTAAAAAATAATCTAAATATTCATATTCCAAATTATAAATGTGATTTTGAAGCCGCACAATTCAATGCATTTAAAATTGTGTATTCACAATCAGTATTGACTGGTTGTTATTTCCACTTTAAAAAAGCTGTGTGGAAAATGGGGAAAAGTTTGGAAGTAGCTGCGAGTGAGGAAGGAAAAAATACCGTCCGTTTGATGGCAAATTTGCCATTGCTGCCTGCAAACCTAATCAACGATGGTTTTATTGGCATTTTGGAAACATCAGAAGATACTCCCGAAATGCGCCGTTTTCAAAACTATATGAAAAGGCAATGGTTGAAGGCTGAAATGCCTATAGAATTAAGCTGCTCAAAAGAAAAACACAGAACCACAAATCCTGTGGAATCGTGGCACCGCCGCCGGTTGAATGCGCGGGTACCAACCAAAGGCCACTTTTATTCATTTCTTACATATTTTAAGAAAAGAGTCAAAAATACAGGATATTAAATTAACAAAAAACATTTTTAATCCTAATAATAAAAAAAGGAAAGACAAAATTTTTAACCACAAATACGGTAAACTTTTAAAAGAGTTAGAAGATGGTAAAATCAACTCATTTGATTTTTTGAAATATGTTTCAGAGATTAAAAAAAAATTAAATCTTGGTCTTGATTAAAGATCTTCTCTTTTATCTTGGACTTCACAACGAATTTAATCAGAAAGATCGGTTTTTCGACCTTCCTTAGCAGCTACTTGTCTTCGAACTCACAACGAATTTAATCTGAAAGAAAGGCTTACCGTACATCCATAGCAGCTACATGTCTTCGAACTCACAACGAATTTAATCAGAATGAAAAGTTAGTATCATATCGGTTATGTGAGTTCTGATCATTGTCATCTTTATATAGGAGAAAGTGTTTAATAATATTTTTGTAATATCAATTTATTTCCGGTTTCTGCATTACGCTTTTCACACTTCTAGATATTTAGACGTAATCACATCCATTTTTTTTAAATTTATTTCTGACTTTTTAATTCCACACTATTATCTATAACATTTCGCGTATTTGCATGTAAATTTTAATTTTACATTATTATTGTAACAATTATGCCATTACCATTTTAAAAGAGCAAGTGCAAAGTTTCTTGCTGGTTCTTCTTAGCACAAATCTGCCGCCTGAACTGGTGGTTGGGAAAAAAAGTGACAATTCGAAAGTGCTTGTAAAATGCCTTTTTGAATAAAAATATTTTGATTTTATTTTTTTGATTTTGAATTGGAAAATTAATGTTAAAATGTTGAATGCCAAAACTAGCCGTAACTGGTTTTCTTTAGCCATTAGAATTCTGGCAACACTGCCAAAGTGAACTTCAATTGTTTATTTGCTGTTAATAATTAATTAAAATTAATTACATTAAACGCGCTGCTGAGTCTAAAAGTGATAAATCGATCATACCTGTGAGGTTATCTTGCCGAACGAAGTTCTCAATCTACGACATTCAAGTGCAGAGAATACGAAATCTCTTTCGGTGAGCTTGCTGAATAATTATCTTTGTTGCAAAATTGCCGTTATTAGCTCAAATTTTGGAAGAAATTGTAAACAATCGAGTTTTGTCCCAGCTGATTGGATAGAGGAAATCGACTGTCACCTGTCACTGCTGAAATATAACAATATTGCCAACTGTACGTTCTGGAATTAAACTTCATTATTGGCAACCATTAGTGACACAAACCTTGGTGAGAAGCTTCGATCAACTTCGGTCAACTTTTTCGACGTTTCGTTGTTTTATTCGGCAAAACTCAGCTGACGCAACACTAACAGCATGAATGTCCAGAGATCACCAACCGGAGGGTCGCATCCTGATTTGTCAAAGACAGGTACGCAAACATCTATTACATTTCGTAAACGGAAGGTTCCCTGTGATATTGAGTGCTCATGCTCTGAAGATCTAAAAGAAATGAAATCCGATATATCTCGTATGACTTCTCTATTAGAAAAGTATGTTGAGAGTAACGATCAAATTTTAAAAAATATGCAAGAAACCATAACTGATATAAAAAATCAAGTAACTGACATGAAATCGTCAAACGAGCGAACACTTAATGCAATGCAAACTAAAATGGAATCTCTTGAAACAGACCTAACCAACCTTAAAGCTACAACTAAAAACGCACATGTCCCCCCGGGAAATGAAGTGAACCTCAGTGAACAAATTATACAAGAGATGCAGAATCGCAGTAACAGAGAAAAGAACATTGTCCTTGTGGGTCTACCCGAACAAATTACATCTACCCCTGAAGAAAGATCATCGAAGGACGAAGCTGATGTATTCAAGTCTATCTCTTTGGTGAGTGAAAGCATTCCGAAGCCATCTAAGATTTTTAGAATCGGCAAACTACAGCCAGGCAAGAACCGAAGTATCAAAGTATGCTTTGAAACAGTAGAACCTGCAAAAAATCTCCTCCGTAACAGAAACAAGCTGCAAGGAGGCCTGAAAATGTTCTCAGACCAAACGCCGACACAACAAAACTATATGAAAAACCTAAGAGAAGAGCTAAAACGACGCCAGGACGAAGGTGAGACCAATATTACAATAAAATATATCAATGGAACCCCGTCAATCATAACAACGTCAAAAAACTAAATACAGTAAACGTAACAACCAACACTCAAATTAAAAACAATAATACCTACGAACTACTAGACAGTTACCAAAATATTCCGAAAAATAAGTCACGTTTTACCTTCCTCTACCTAAATGCCCGGAGTATACGAAAAGCTGGAAAATTTGACGAACTAAAATGTATCCTACAAGCAATACCCAACACTGTACATATAATCCTACTAACTGAGACATGGTTTCGCAACGAAGAACAGGCATTACAATTTCAGCTACCGAACTACAATCATTACTTTAACTATAGAACCGATACTACTGGTGGCGGGGTATCTGCATATGTCCACAATAACCTAAAACACAGTTTATCAGAGTCAGTCTATACAGGAGGCAATAATTATTTATGGATACAACTAGAAAAATATGCGCTCGAAGTAGGAGTCGTATATAATCCAGGGCACACTAATTTCCAACAATTTCTCGATGAATATGAATCACAACTACAAGTAAGAAAGAGAGCAATCGTTTTCGGAGATTTCAACATCGATTTACTAGCTAAAGATTCCAAGACTAATCAGTATAACCAACTTTTAAAGCAAACAGGGCACAAGATTATAAACAAAGTCACCAAAAAATATCACACTAGACCAGGATCAACGAAAAACTCTCTAATAGATCATATAAGCACAAACCTAAACAAAGATAACATCCATGTGATAACGGTCAACTCGTCCCTGTCTGATCATAAACAGCTATATGTTGAAATCAAGAAAATAAAACAACCTCCAAAGATACGCAATCGATACGAAGCCGTCAATTATAAGGAACTTTATGAGATATTAGAAAAATCACAAATGCGTAGACCAAGTGATGATTTCAAGGAATTAGAAACGGATTTAAAAAAATGTATAGAGGAGAGCAAAATTGTGAAGACCAAAGTTATTAATGAGCCACAAAAGGAATGGATAAACAAAAACATCATAGCAGAAATCAATGTACGGAACCAGATATGGACAGAACTAAAAAATAACCCCGACGATGAAATGCTGAAAGAGAAGTTCAACACTAAAAGGAACCAAGTCAAAGCCATGATCCGGGAAGCAAAGAGGTCCTATTACAACAAGGAATTTGACAAATGCAAAGGGAAACCAAAGAAACTTTGGAATTTACTAAATACTCTAATAAATAACAAATCAATACAAAGGTGCGCTCCTTCTAAACTTATTGTTAATTTGGTAGAAGTCTCGGATCCAAACGAGATATGTAAAGTATTTAATGACTTTTTCGCTACCGTAGGGTCAAACCTAGCTGACGAAATTCCTACAGTTTTTCACGATAATTATGTTCATGCACTCCCCAAGTCAACGTTACAAAACCCGACAATGAGTAGTCTGGTACCATGTAATAAAAAAGAAATCCTTGATATTATTCACAACCTTGATTCTAATAGCAGTGTTGGGTTAGACGGTATCAGTACAAAAGCAATAAAATGTGTAAAAAATCTAATAATAAACCAACTAACGGCAAGCTTTAATAGACTGTTGCAAGACGCAGTATTTCCAGACTCACTCAAAATAGCCAAAGTGACACCCATCTATAAATCGGGACTAAAAACAGATCCTGGAAACTATCGACCAATCTCTGTGTTGCCAGTACTATCCAAAATTTTTGAAAAAGTCTTACATACACGGCTACAAAACTATTTAGAATCTATTAATTTCCTTTATGAACGACAATACGGGTTTCGATCAAAAAGTAATACACTTACGGCAACTATTGATCTTGTTACTAAAGTCAAAGAAAACATTGATAAAAAGAACATTGCATTGGGGATATTTATTGATTTGAAAAAGGCCTTTGACACCGTTAGTCACAAATTGCTTTTAAAGAAACTGGAGGTCATTCGCATTACTGACAAAGCCTTAAATATTTTTAAATCTTACCTCACGAATAGACTGCAGATCGTTAAAATAGACAATAACTGCCAAAGCCCCCCACAAACGATTTCTTACGGAGTCCCACAGGGGTCTATTTTGGGTCCACTTCTTTTCTCAATTTACATAAATAATATGCACGAACTAGGCTTAAATGGTAATATTACTCTATACGCAGATGACACATGCCTTTTCTACTTTGGGTCATCAATTCATAACCTAATATCCCAAGCCCAGCAGGACCTCAATATTCTTCATGATTGGTTGCAATTCAATTTACTAACAATAAACGTCTCCAAAACTAGTTATATGATTTTCAAAGCTAAGAATAAACCAATACCAATTTTTACACCTCTAACAATAAATAATACCCCATTGCAACAAAAAACCAGTGAAAAATACCTTGGTCTACTCATGGATACCAACCTAACATGGAATAATCATATAAAGAAATTATTAAATAAATTAATATCACTCCATGCCTCCCTACGGATTAATGTTCGATATGTACCGCGCAAATTACGTTATAAAATTTATAATTCTTTAATTAAACCGCACTTATTATATATTATTGAAATCTGGGGTAGTGCTGCCAAAACGAGATTAGCCAAATTACAAATACTGCAAAATAAAATAATAAAAATGCTATTTAATTATAACTATCGAACGGAAACTACAAAAATCTATCGCGAAACAAATTTAATGAATATAAAACAATTATACATTTACAACGTTTGCACATTCGTCCGCAAAACCATAAGCAACAAAATACGTACCAACATACATTTTACTAAACGTGAAAAAGTTGGGCGCCCCTGCACCCGACGCGCCAGCTACATTGTTTTGCCTAAGCCAAGAACAAAGTACGGCCAATCGATGGTAACATACGAAGGAGCGCGCCTTTTTAACAAGGTACCCTCGGAAATTAAAAATATTGACTCATTCGACGCATTTAAAAAGCGATTGGCCAAATATATAATTTTAAATTGTTAAAACTGTAATTTTTTAGTGAGTACTACTTTGTTGTCTGTACTGCTGTAATTGGTGTGTCAACGAATTTGTGCATTTAATTATTTTTAAAATATCTATGTTCTCATGTAAGTGATGTATTTTATGTCTTAATGAGAATAAAAGTCTTTAAACCTTCATTTTTTTTACTGGCGCCGGCCATTTTGCTAGTTTTCGAAAATAGTGGTCGCTTGTAAAGTAGTCTATTTTAATTAAGTTTAATTATACAAGTTGTAAGTGACAAGAGATAGTTAAGTTAACAGTATGTCCTTTTTTTTAAACATAATTGTATTTAGGTTAACAATATGTTTTCAATTTTTTTTGAATATATTGAAGTTATCAGAATGTTTTTTTTAAATATTGAATTTAAGTTAACATAATGTTGTACAATTAAAAAAAAACGAATTTAGCAAACAGTATGTACAAAAAATACTTTTTAAAGAAAATTATAAATAATAATAAAAAAGAATATAATAATAAAATGATTTTTATTTTGACAAAGTCCATACTGTGATAGTTACAAAATTATTCTTACATATATGTTAGTATTATATATGGGTCCTACTTTATAAGTGAACTTCATTTTAACACATGACTATATAGGGTACATATGATCGTTTAAGCAAGGAAATAATGGTCGAGTATTAAAGTATGTAAAAAAAATTCAGTAAAGTCAGAAAAATTTTGATTACTACATAAAGCCATGATATATTCACTGAATACTAGACCATTATTTCCTTGCTTAAACGATTATAATGTAACCTATATAGTCATGTGTTAAAAGAAAGTTCATTAATAAATTAGGACCTTATATAAAGAAAAAGACGTTGACACCGTCAACATTCGAAAATAATCCTAAAGTCAATCCTAATTCATCCCAAAAACATTGCAAAATAATCATAAAGTCAATCCCAAAGTCAATCCTAATCCATCCCAAAATAATCCTAAAGTCAATTCTAATTCATAACAAAAACATTGCAAAATAATCCTAAAGTCAATCCCAAAGTCAATCCTAATTCATCCCAAAAACATTGCAAAATAATCATAAAGTCACTCCTAATCCATCCCAAAAACATTCGAAAATAATCCTAAAGTCAATCACAAAGTCAATCCTAATTCATAACAAAAACATTGCAAAATAATCCTAAAGTCAATCCCAAAGTCAATCCTAATTCATCCCAAAAACATTGCAAAATAATCCTAAAGTCAATCCCAAAGTCAATCCTAATTCATCCCAAAAACATTGCAAAATAATCATAAAGTCAATCCCAAAGTCAATCCTAATCCATCCCAAAAACATTCGAAAATAATCCTAAAGTCAATTCTAATTCATAACAAAAACATTGCAAAATAATCCTAAAGTCAATCCCAAAGTCAATCCTAATCCATCCCAAAATAATCCTAAAGTCAATCCTAATTCATAACAAAAACATTCGAAAATAATCATAAAGTCAATTCCAAAGTCAATCCTAATCCATCCCAAATCATTCCAAAATAATCTAAATCCAACCTACATTATATTGCAAAATCATAGGCGAGTTGATAAATAGGCGATTTACAACTTAGTCGATTTACAATTTACAAGAGTTACCAGTTGATAAATAGACCAGTTGATACATAGGCGAGTTACAAATGCACCGATATGATACTAACTCAAATTAACATTGTCTGGCTTCCATTTAGACCAAAAACAAAAATCACTGTGAACAAGAACTAAACTAATTTCGACAAAATATTTCCTAAGCGTTACATTTTGTTCATTTGATACCATGTTTATTGTATTACTTCGGAATTTAATAAGCAATAATTAAAAACTTCTTAAAAAATAAGAAGCAAAATTTAATTGTTTCTAAGTGTTTATATTTCTATCGTTTTTTTTCTTTAATTTATTTTAATATTTAATCCGAGTCGAAAAATGGGACAGTAACGCTATTGGAACCTGAAGTGACGCCAAAGAAAAGTAAAGCTAGGTTTACATAACACTTTTACTTATATTATTTAACATTTTAAATGTTTACGAAAACCATCTATTCATATTAAATTATGTACAATCAGTATGATCATAATAACAAATCTTACAAAAAAAATTTTTAGGTAGGTGCTAAGCACCTTGTCAAACTCTGGTGGGACAATAAATACTACAAAACTGAATACTAAGGTATAAAATTATAATAAAATTAAAATGTGTTACACTAGCCCTACGACTGACTTAGTCTTGGGATCGGTGCTGGTAAGCACCACTAGGGAGTATGTTTGTTTATTTTGACCTGCCACTCTTTACACTTCGACCCTTTGTTATATACCAAGTGTATCTCACACCTAATACTTGATGTGTATCTAACCTTAAATATTTTGCAGACACATAAAATTAATTGCCAAAATTATATAAATGAAATTCAATGTATTATAAAGGTCGCCACCTTTCCGGCGCCATAATTAAACCTAATCAAATCATTGTCTAAAAAATATTTATGAAAGAGTCTTTGTATTATAAGATTCATATATAAGAATTTGCAAGGCATAATTTGCCAGAACACTTTTATAAGAACTTAGTCTAAGTCCTACTCGTTAAGATTGTATCCATAGAAATAAATTAAGTTAATGAAAGATAACTTCAATTTTCTTAATATTTTATTTTCCTGAAAATAATTAAAAGTTAATCTCTAGCTAACAAATAATAAGCTGGGATATAACAAAATAAAATTGGTGTCAGAAGTGCGGGATTAAGTTTTAAACGTTTCGGAAGTAGCTCGCCGCGAGTGCTTTCCGAAATCCAAATTGGCCATTGGATAGTTGGTTTTCTAAAACCTTAATTAAAAACAACCCAAAAATTTTCAGAAAATAATTCTGGTGCGGACGTGATAAAATTGGCTTGTACTCGTCGAGCTCATCACCATTACACCAAACTGCGGTTGGTTCCAAAGGCAATAATACCACTACGGGATCGAATTGTGTTTTGCACAAAGCAGGCAAGAATCGTCAAGTGGATATCACCGACAAAGGTTCGGATCAAGATCAACCATTGAGGATGAAGACAATCGGAGTAATCTTGTGAGTGACATTGACACTGATTATTAAAATTACGCCGTCAGTAATTTTATTAATGTGGACAGTTATTTATAAAAGTGTTTTCACTAGATTTAAGATTTAATTATACATATTTTTTATTTTATTTTTAGAAATTTATATATTCTTGTTTTTGAGAATCAGTTTCTATAAAATTTTAATTTTTTTTTTACAAATTATAAATATTTTAAATAAAATATTTTTATAGTTTACAATATTTTAAAATTTTCAATACTTTCTTTGTAAAATGGAACCAAGTACAAGTGCAGATAAAACCTTACTAAATACTTTGTCTATAAGTACGGAAACATTAATTCGATTTATTAAAACTTATGATGGAAATAGAGATTGTTTGAGCGCGTGGTTAGGAAATTGTGATAGAGCTTTTAACCTCGCTAGTGAATCACAGAAACCCCTTTTGTTCGCATATGTACAAAACCAGTTAACTGATAGGGCACAATCTACTTGCAACAATGCTATCTTTGAGACTTGGAGCGATCTCAAGGAATTTCTTAAAGTTCGTTTTGGGAATAAGAAACACCAAACCCATTTATTAATAGAATTACAAAATTGCAAACAATTACAATGTGAGGATGTAACTCAATATATATCGATTAGAATCTTGTTTAAAAAGACTTCTGTCTTGTATTAATCAATCATGCACAGATTACAAACTTCTCCCCGGAGAAATTGCTAGCACTAATCAACTAGCGTTACATACATTTATGATAAATGTGAAACCACATATAGCACAAATCTTGCGAGCCAGAGAGCCAAATAATATTAATGATGCATTTAATATGGCAATTGAGGAGGAAAAGTTTCAGTTAATGCAAAAATCAAATTATTCCAGTAGTAATGCACATTTTAAACCTGGTAACGGTAATAATAATTTTAGAAATTCTAATAATAATAATAATAGTCATTTATTTCAGGCAACAAATAAAATTTTAACAAATTATCGGCCCATGTAATATATACCTTACAGACTAACATATATACAATAATATAAACACTATAACTATTTCACATGACTGTGATGTCGGCGACATGTAACGCGCATTCTCCGTAGGTAGTCGCCCGCGGAATCTCCGAAACACGACGCCCTGCGGCCAGAAATCCTCCTTCATAAAGGTCGCTAGATGGTGAGTCGGAACTCTCACCACATAAGAATTGAAATTCACTTTGTGGCGGGATTCCAACCGTTCGACCCTTAAGGTGAAGTTGGACTTCTTCCTGACATAATCTACAACCTCCTCTACCGTTGTAGACCAGTGCAATCTGGAAACATACACCTGCGTCGACGGTGTCGCTGGACGCAAAAGGTGGTTTGCTCCGGTCGGTGCTGTGCCGCACTGGTTGCGACTGGTGGGCTTCCTTTTCTTCTTTTCCACCTTGGTGAAGCCCTCCTCGTCGCACTGGTTCTTCTTTGGAACAGCCTTACGTTGGACCCGTTGACTAGGACCCAGCTTCTTCCCCTCTTGAGATGGCTGCGATGGTTTAGCAGCGGCAATTGCAGCGTATGGACGTTGAGGAGTCGACGAACGTACGCTGGATGTCAGCTCCGGCGCGGTGGAGCGGGCGGCGGGACGTAGTTCGTCGCACCTTACGACAGCGGCTGGCGGCGAGCGGTCGAATTCCGCTGACGCAGAACTGCCTAAGGTCGCATTGTGCGCTCCGCGACGCATGTTTACGTTAGCAAACTCGTCTGACCTACTTACCGAATTATTACTTTTTATTGATAATAATTCGGCACGTAGCTCCTTGATGGTAGTTTCCGAAGTTGCCAACCTAAACTCCATCTCGGCCTGACTGGCTTTCAGGGCAGTTATGTCCTTGAGCAGCCTGGTGACGTCGACGTGGTCGAAAGTGACGGGGGGCAGCCGATGCAGCTCCTTCGCCACAAAAGCAGGCACGTCGTCCGGATCGGTGACCTTCAATAATGATATTATATCTTGAAGGCTCCTCTCGCCTTTCTCATCCCTTCGCCGGGACGGCATACGGTCGGCTTTGCCGAGCACCTTGTAGAGCAGCTCCTTGCCACTACAAATTTCGTCTTCCTTGAAGTTTGACTTGCAGATCTGCAAGATGCTAACCTCGTCCATGGTGTCGATAGCGTGCTGGATGAACGCCAACAGTTCGTTGGCTATGAGTTGTTCGGAACCCATAGCCGCGGTAGCGGGCAGCGGCCAAGCCGCGCGTCTCGCGAATTAAAATTCGAGTCTAATGTCAATGCAATGTACGCGACCGTTTCCGAACGCGCATCGCACTGCACACTGCACTAATAATATACATTTTAATAATAAACAAATTGCGCATACTAAGACGGAGGATTACCAATCAAGGTACTATAAATATTTCAAAAAACACGGGCACGTGATAGAAAAATGTTTTAAACTTCAAAATAAAAATAAAATTTATGATTTTTCAAAACTCAACAAAAATTCTCAGATTAATAATTCTAAACCTATTAATACTTTAAACTCCAACCCACTCGAGCAGGGTGCCACTGCTTCGAGTCTTGTGAGCGTGAAACAGGCACAGTCAATTTAGATAATAATAATAATATTGTTTATATTGAGGTATCTTGTAAGGAAGCTACTAGTAAAAAGCTTTCATTTTTAATAGACACAGGTGCTAGTATCTCTGTAATTTTAACAAAAAATTTAAACCCATTAATTAATGTTTATACTCATGCGATTATAAAAATAAATGGGATAAATAAAACGGAAACTGAATGTAAAACCCTTGGTTACACTTATTTAAATTTAAATATCGATAATGTTAATTTTAATTATAAATTTCATGTAATTAATGATAAAAACTTTTCTCTTGATTATGACGGAATCATTGGAAATGACTTTTTAATACATTTTAAAACACAAATTGATTTAATAAATAATTAATTACGACTTATAAATAATAAAGTTGTTAAAATAAAATTATTATATCGGAATAAAATTGAAAATAAAAAAGGGTATGAATTCCCTTATCTTTATAAATTAAAACCAAGATGTGAAACTCTAATAAAAGTAAATGTTTTAAATCCTCAAATAAAAGAAGGAATAATTAATCATTTAAAATTTTTAAATGGTGTATATTTATCTAATGCAATTACAAGCGTTGATGAAAATAATCAAGCTTTTGTCTCAATTTTAAATACTCTTGAAAAAGAAGTAATTATTAAACGATTAGATTTAGTTTTGGAACCGTTGAGTTCTTATCTTTTAAAGGTCAGCCCCGATAGTGACTGTACCTCATTCAGTCAAGATCGTGATTCTGTTAATTTATTAAGCAGTAACAACACTTTGAGTGTTGGTAATTCTGTTTCTTTATTAAAGGACAGCTCGAAAAATGTCTGTACCTCATCCAGTAACGATAATATTCGTGATTCTGTTTGTTTATTAAACGACAGCGAAAGTGACTGTACCTCATCCAGTAGCGGTAACATCCGTGATTCTGTTTGTTTATTATGCAGTAGCAATACTATGTGTATTTGTGATTCTGATTCTATAAATGAGACTATTAATATACGGAATTTATTTAATACTAACGCCAATTATTCCGATAAGAGTAATTCACCTTGGAAAAATCGAAATAAAATTTGTTAAAACAACTAAGAATAGAACATTTAAACTCTGAAGAAAGAGAATCTTTATTAAATATTTGTCAAAATTATAATTCGATATTTTATCTCGAAGGAGATGAATTATCTAGTACACATGTACTTAAACATAAAATCGTAACAAATCCCGATGTACCTATTCAAAGTAAAACCTACAGATATCCTGAGGTTCATAAAGAAGAAGTTAATAAACAAATAAAGAAAATGTTAGATCAAAAAGTTATTAGACCTTCAACCAGCCCTTGGACTTCACCTTTATGGGTAGTTCCAAAGAAAAGCGACGCATCTTGTAAAGTTAAATGGCGTGTCGTTATCGATTATCGTAAACTTAATAATGTTACAGTAGGAGATGCTTATCCTCTTCCGCAAATAAATGAAATCCTAGATCAACTAGGTAATTCTAAGTATTTTACTACTTTAGACTTAGGATCTGGATTTCATCAAATTGAAATGGATCCTGATGATATACCTAAAACAGCTTTCTCTACACCTCAAGGACTATTCGAATATACTAGAATGCCTTTCGGATTAAAAAATACGCCAGCTACTTTTCAAAGATTAATGAATAATGTTTTAAGTGGAATTCAAGGAATTTATTGTTTTGTTTATTTGAATTTATTGTTTTGTTTGTCGAGCCAGAGGTGATCCCACTTCTGATGTCTCGTCATGCCAATGATTCATCGGTCGGTGTTGTTCTCCACCACCCGTGCCCCGTCACAAGAGTAAAAAAGAGTGAAGTAAAAAAAAAAGAGGATGATCAATGTAAAAAAAAAAAATTAAAATAGATTATGTTTGAAGGGTTATTGATCGGTCCAGGGTATCTGACTCTGAAGGATCATATTCTAAGATATAAGGATATTATTATTAGAGACTAGACTTGGTAGAGAGTTAGAGTCAGGATGGTCGACCGTTAAAAAAAAAAAAAATTGTATTGTTTCAGATAATATCCTGTAAAGACGCACGAAGACGTGCGCATGTCAGAATGGCCGTGACGGCACGGGTGGTGGAGAACAACACCGACCGATGAATCATTGGCATGACGAGACATAGTTATCTATGCAAATTCTATTCAAGATCATTCTAAAAAATTAAATGCAGTATTTTGTCATTTAAAAGATAATAACCTTAAACTCCAACCAGACAAAAGCGAGTTTATGCGTAAAGAAGTCTCATATTTAGGACATGTTATAACAAATGAAGGTGTATTACCTAACCCTGAAAAAACAAAAGTTATAGAAAAATTTCCAATTCCTAAATGTGCTAAAGATATTAAATCATTCCTAGGTTTAGTAGGATACTATCGAAGATTCATAGAAAACTTCTCAAAAATTACAAAACCATTAACAAAATTATTAAAAAAGGATATTCGTTTTGAATGGACTGAACTACAACAAAATTCATTTGATGAATTACGTCAAATATTAATATCCCCTAAAATATTAAAATATCCAGATTTTACTAAAGAGTTTATACTTACAACAGATGCAAGTAATTTTGCAATAGGTGCTATACTTAGTCAAGGCGAAATTGGTAAAGATTTACCTATAGCTTATGCATCTAGAACTCTTAACACTATTGAAGGAAATTATAACACTACAGAAAAAGAATTGTTAGCCATAAAATGGGCAATTCAATATTTTAGACCATATCTATATGGTAGACATTTTAAAATAGTGACTGATCATAGACCACTTACATGGTTATTTAATGTTAAAGATCCTGGAAGTAAATTAATTAGATGGCGATTACAAATGGAAGAATTCGACTACGAAATAATTCATAAACCTGGTAGAGTTAATTCAAATGTTGATTGTTTATCTAGAAGAATAACTATTAACACAATTACTGCAAATTCTCAACTAGAAACATACAGCGATTTTCAAATTTTTTTTGAAACAAATCAAGAATTTAAAATAGAAAATTTTCAGGAAATCGATAATTTATTGTTTAATGATAAACATGATAATGTGGCTTATTTCACTAATATTACTCTTGACGAAGAAAATACATTTGGAATTGAAGCTTTTAGTAAAAGCAATAATATAGACGAACTTTTAATGAAAGAAAAGGAATTATATCAGAAATTTAAGTCAGATTATAAAGAAAAGCAAAAAATATATCATTGCATTGCCAAACAAAATTATTATGATAAACTAACAATAAAAGATTTATTTTACACTTTGAGAAACTTACGCAATGAACTGTTAAACGATAACGTTAAATCAATTTATTTACCTAATCTCAAGGATTCTTATAGTTTTTTACATCCAGATAAAATCAAGCAAGTAATATTTTATATCTTTAGAAATTTGCCTATAAAAATTACAATGTTTCATAATAAAATAATTAATCCAGATATTTCTCTTATTCCTACGATTTTAAAAGAAAATCATAATACTACTACATCCGGTCATAACGGAATAATCAAGATGTATTCAAGAATAAAATCGAAATACTCTTGGTCGAATATGAAAAATGACATTATAAAGTATGTTAATAACTGTAAATCTTGTCAATTAAATAAAACAGTTCGAAAGAAAACGAAATCCCCTATGTCATAGAAATTGATATAAAAAAAATTGTTTCTGTAACAACCGATGGTGCTCCAAGTATGGTGGGTAAAAAAAACGGTTTCATTAGTTTATTTCAAGCTGACGTAGGACATTCGATTCTTGAATTCCACTGCATCATTCCAACAAGTCTTGTGTGCTAAGAGTGGTTTAATATCCCTTGATAATGTAATGGCGGTAGTTACAAAAATAGTCAACCTCATCTCGTCACAGGCTTTAAACAAGCGAAAATTCGATGCTTTGTTGGACGAAGTCAACTCGGTGTATAATGGCTTACTGATGTATAATAGTGTTCGCTGGTTGAGTCGCGGGAATGTACTTGAAAGATTTGTTGATTGCTTGGAAGAAATCAGACTGTTTTTGCAAAATGAGGGAAAAATTGAACAATACCCACAGTTATTGGACGTTATGTGGCTTTCAAAATTGATGTTTTTTACAGACATATGCCAACATTTAAACACATTAAACGTAAAGCTTCAAGGGACAAACAAAACAATTATTGCCATGATAGATCTCGTTCGCGCTTTTGAGGCAAAACTGCAAGTTTTTAGAAACGATATTATCACAAGAAACTACAAGTATTTTCCAAACTTGAAAAAATATATGAATGATTTAGATATTCACGAGACAGCAGACAAAGAAAAAATTACTGAAGAATTTATTTCTGTGATCGATTCTTTAATCAAGGAATTTTTAGGGAGATTTTCTCAGTTCAAAGAATTGTCGGAAATACTCAGGTTCATTATGTACCCAGATGTGACGTCATTTCATAAACTGAACTTCTCTCAATTTGGTTGGTTGGAAATTGAAGAATTTGAAATGCAGCTGATTGATTTCCAATCTAGTTCAATATGGATTCAAAAATTTATTGAAACAAGGAAAGAGTTGGAATTAATTGAAACTGAAAGATCAACAAGTAATTTAAGTAAAAATGCTAATAATAAAATTCTGGAAACATGGAATGCGTTACCAGACACATTTAACTGTTTGAAGAAGCTGGCTCATGCTATTTTAACCATGTTTTCATCTACATATGCCTGCGAGTCATTATTTTCAGAGATGAATAACATTAAAAACTCGGTTAGAAACAGTTTGACAGATGAATCTAGTTCAGCATGCATTTTGCTAAAAGTAACATCTTACAACCCTAACATAAATTATTTGTCATCTAACCTGCAGCAACAGAAGTCACACTAATTTTACTGAAATTTAATATAAACATACCAAGATGTACCTCTTTTGCTTACTTTATTTAATAAAGAGTTTTGATAGTATTTATAATTATTATTTTATAAATTATTTGATGGCACGCGAATGACCCCATTAAACTTTTTTTTTAGAAAAAATGGCACGTTGATGCATAAAGGTTCGCCTACCCTGCCTTATGATAATTACAACTACTTCTACAACTGCGTTTGAAAGAATAGCAATGGATATTGTTGGTCCGTTATCTACTACGGAAAATAGAAACCGATTTATATTAACTATACAAGACGATTTAACAAAATTTTCACAGGCTTTTCCTTTGCCTTCTCATGAAGCTAAAATAGTAGCAGAAAAAATAATATTATTTATTTCTTATTTTGGAATTCCTAAATCAATTCTTAGTGATCAAGGCAGTGAATTTATGTATAATTTATTAAAAGAACTTACAAAGTTATTTAAAATAAAGAAATTAGTATCTACAGCATATCACCCTCAAACTTAGAAAGAAGTCATTGTACACTTAAAGATTACTTAAAACGATACGTTTCAGAAGAACTAAATGATTGGGATAAATATGTTCCACTTGCAATGTTTTGTTATAATACAAGCGTGCACTCTAGTAGTAATTTTACTCCATACGAACTTGTCTACGGACAAAAACCTTTACTACCTTCTTCTATAAATAATAATGAAAATGAATCAAATTATGATAATTATGTACAGAATTTAAAGTTAAATTAAATAAAATCCAGTCTATTGCCAAACAAAATTTAATTAAAAATAAAGAAATTTCTAAAATTCGATATGATACTAAAATAAAAAGTACCTAAATATAAAGTCGGAGATCATATTTTATTATCTTCAAATTCTAGTAAAAGTCTAAGTTCAAAATGGAAAGGACCATTTGAAATAATTTCTATTGATAATGTTAATTTAACTATTAAATCTTATAATGGTAAACATGAAAAGGTACATATAAATCGAACTAAATTTTCACCAAAGGAATTAGTTAATAAAATTAAATCTAAACCTGTAATTTTAGGATATGGACTACGTTCCAGACAGCATTTGCATTAGAAATAACCCCCATAATAAATGGATCTGGTCTATACTTAGATAGAATTGGAACTTTGAAAATATATGCTGATAATTGGAAGTTGATGACATTTAAAGATATTGAAAGTATACCTAAGACTATACGATTGTGAATCACGAATTAAATATACAAGAACTCATTGTGATGATTTAGAAGATGTTAGCTCTAATTTCAAATGTACTAAACGATTAGAAACTGCAACTAAAAACTTAAACAATGCTATTAACTTATACGAGTCATTATCTCATTTAACAAGTACACGACGTTCTAAGCGTGGATGGTTCAATGGAATAGGTTCAGATTTGAAGACAGTTTTTGGAACGTTGGATAGCGATGATGCTCTGTATTATGACGATGTTATAAATAAGGTTTTAAACGACGATAAAGAAATATTCAATATTATGAAAAATCAAATTCAAGTTACACAGTCTGCTATTCAGAACTTTAATAACACTGTTAATAAATTAAATCAGAATGAACAAGCCTTAGATAAAAAAAAACAAATATTGAAGAAATATATTAATGATATGGCATCAAAATTTCTATTACTGAAATACGATCTATCCTAAATACTCATTTTAGTATTTTAAACGAAATGACTGCAGATTTAACAAACCAAATAAATTTTGTCACAAATGCTATTTTATTCGCAAAACAAAACGTATTGCATCCGGGTATAATTTCCCCTAAACAAATTTATGTAAAGTTATCTACTAATTTAAAATCCTTAAAACAAAATAAGGAGTTTCCAGTCCCTTTGAATCTGGAAGATATACATTTGCTTATTGATATTTAAACACTAAGTGTTTTATATTAACTCGAAATTGGTATTTATTTTAAATATTCCTTTAGTTACTCCACAAGAGTACGAATTATATCATGTTTTTCCTTTGCCAGTACCACACAAATTCCAAGATTTAACTTTTGCGTTGGTACAACCTAACCTAAGTTGGTAAAAGATTTATTGGTATTACACTAATAGACATTCATATGTACAGTTTAATTACCTAAATCAATGCAAGAAATTAACGAATAAACATTTCATTTGTGAAGATATCAATGAATATTCAGTAATGACAAATCCCTCTTGTGAATCACAATTATTGACTAAAGTCTTAAAAACCTTACCTAAAGAATGTATTACGAAATTTATGTACGGACAAGTAGAATTTTGGCAAAAACTAACTAATAATAGATGGATATACATATATTCCAAGCCAACTAAATTAACAGTAGATTGTTTAAGTAAAGAAATTAAAGAATTGGAATGATCGGAAACCGGAATAATTCAACTAGATAAAGATTGTAAGGGTTACGCTAATTTGATTCAAATAACCGCAACAAGCGAAATAATTACGAATTATACTTCCCCAATAGTAGGAATTAATTTAATGGAAGATGATTGTTGTAACAAAGAAAGGTTAAATAACACAAAGCATCTTTTTACCCCATTTCATATAAATAACATTCAATTAGACGACCTTAATTTAGCGTCAGTAAAGTTACATGCTATTGAAGAACAGATTCATAAAAAAAACAAGTAATAAATCAAGGTTATGGAAAGAGCTTCCATATTCCTTACTTAGTATATGTAATATGTGGTGTAATTGCACTTTATTTAATGTTTCGATTGTGTAAAAAATGTAAAGGACGAGCAAAGGTCCATAATGTAAATGATGATGATAATCATGATCACGGAGGTTGTTGTATTAAAATATTTAATCAATGTTATACTTCCTCAAAGAATAATAGAGTTGAGCCTCAGATTACGATGCAGGATTTTTTACAAGAAAATCCAAGTCGTTCTAGCCCAACCTTAACGTCTCCACTCAGACGTACAGCAAGTACTGAGCTGCGATACAAATATAATTTGAACAACTAATTGTGAAAACTTGTTTTACTACTTTATATTTCAAATTTTCATTTGAATTTTTTTTATTATATGACATGTTTTTTAATTTTTTCCTAATTGGATTTCTATTATATTAATTTTGTTACAATGTACTAAGTAACAATTAAAATAAGGTTTATTTTCCTTTTTCATTATATCCTTAAAAAAAAAATTTGCAATTATATTCGTAACTTTTAAAAAGATTAATATTAAGGAGATTAAAATACTACTCCATTATTTCTTTCTATTATTATCCCTTAGGATTAAGTTTTTTTTAATGTTAATTTAAACTTATTTTATATTCGTAATTCTAAGAATATTTATATTAAGGAGATTAAAAACTACTCCATTATTTCTTTCTTTTATTATCCCTAAGGATTAAGATTTTTATTATATAAACTTATTTTTAAGAATATTTTTACTCACACGATTGTCAGATATAATTTTTGTCTTGAAATATTGTCATATTGTAATTAAAACAAAATATAATATTGTAACTAAACAAAATTTTGTTTCACAGTTATTGTTTAGTTTTAAGTAGGGAGGTGTTATATACCAAGTGTATCTCACACCTAATACTTGATGTGTATCTAACCTTAAATATTTTGCAGACACATAAAATTAATTGCCAAAATTATATAAATGAAATTCAATGTATTATAAAGGTCGCCACCTTTCCGGCGCCATAATTAAACCTAATCAAATCATTGTCTAAAAAATATTTATGAAAGAGAGTCTTTGTATTATAAGATTCATATTTAAGAATTTGCAAGGCATAATTTGCCAGAACACTTTTATAAGAACTTAGTCTAAGTCCTACTCGTTAAGATTGTATCCATAGAAATAAATTAAGTTAATGAAAGATAACTTCAATTTTCTTGAAAATAATTAAAAGTTAATCTCTAGCTAACAAATAATAAGCTGGGACCCTTCGAGCATGATTATTATTATTATTGATCATAGTGTAGATTAGCGCAGACAGGTGTCACAAATGTAATAAAAAAATGTCGTGCCACTGCAAGATAAACAGATCCAATTGCTGCATACCATGCATTTTACCATTTCTGTCAAATTAAAATCGTTACGTTTTTTGCAAGTAAAACAAAGAAATGACCTGGTGGACATTTTTCGTAACTTGTTTTCTGTATTTTGTTGTTTTGGCTCTACTTTTTTGGTAAGTGATGTTCTAGGTCTTTTGCCCAAAGGTAATTGTTCATCGTGAGGAGGAGAATTTTTTGCGGATGTTAATGTTTGAGAAACCGGGAATTCGACATCGAAAGGTAATTCTAGTACTTCTTGGTTCTGCAACAAACACGAGTTTAAAGAAATTTCAGGAGCGTCCAGAATTTGATTAATTGACGAATATGTAGAAGGATTTTTAAATTCTGTGAATTCGGGATCGCAGTTGAAAAACTCTTCATTATAATACTCGTTATGAAACTGTGGTTCTACGCAATTTAAAGACAAATCTTGCTGAAAATTATCCGTTAAAATATCAAAACTAGGTGGACGCGAATCGAGTTCATTTGGATCATTATAAACATCACATGTGGTTGAAATCGGGACAACTTCGCTGGTACTAGTCGTGTCACTTGCCATTTTTGTCACCACAGGTGCAAAATATATATTTGATGTAAGTCCTCGAAGAAAAATGTGTGATTTAGGACTGTAGCAATTACAGAAACCACGCATCTCAGCACAAAAACAACTTAGTTGCCTATATTGAATCTGGTTCTGTTGCTTAGTAGTAATTTAGTGCATCAGCATTGTTCCGGGAACTACTTGCAAATTATCTGGGACAAGTGTTTTGAAGTTTTCGATGTCATCGTCAGGTATAAAAAAACATTTCACCGATGTACCGCTTCTTTGCAAAATGTTATATGCATCATTTGCATTTCTGACTCATCTCCGTATGAGACTCTTTTGTCTAGTGTTCCTTTCAGTGATCCGCCTATATCATAAAAAGGCAAGTTTCTCTTCTTTGTGCACTCGGGGACAGCACGTAATAGGGTCTGTATCTACAAAATGTCGAGAAGCTAATTTTGCCCCCTTCGTTTTTATAACCTTCATATAATTTTGCAACGTATCTACCAAATAGCGTATTTGTGTCTTTTTTTGCTTTGGTTCTTATTTCTCATTTTCCGGCGGTCATTCTACTTACGTCATCTCGATTAAAAAACTCTTCTAATTCTTTCTGAATTTCTTTGCTGACACATCTATTCTTCATCTGTGTCATTTTTATCGGATATTTGAGGCCTAGAATTTCCGCTTGAGATTTCTTGCACAGTTTCTTTGGTTGTGGTTGTATAGCTACTTTAATTTTCTGTTTTTCTTCTAGTCGGTTAGAATTTTTATATACGTTTTTTATTGTCAGTTCCATGACTTTCTGTCTTGCTTTCATCTTATCATTATCAGCTTCTTTATTGTATTTTCAGAATACTGTTTTTGACGAAATAATGACTTTCTGAGTCTATGAATACTCTTTTTATACTGGTTTACTGCTTTCAAGATTCTTTTGTGTTCGGTAATTAGCTTCTTATATCTGGCTTTCACAGTATGATCGCTGTTTCTGCGACTTGTACGTGTTGGAGCGGCATTTGAAGTTGATGAAGTTGCTGCTTTTGAAAAAGAAGGGTTAGGTTTGTTTTCGTTTTTTTTTTCTCTTTGATTGTTTTTTCTTTTGTTCTCTCCATTTTCTTCGTTGTTATTCTTTTTGTTCTCCTGTAAGATCCTTATTTTTTTATTGTATGATTTCATGGGTATGGGCTTTTTTTCTTTATGTTTTTTTTACATAATGTAAAGTTTTTCCGGGTTCTGTTTAATTTTGTCTCGGTAGCGTTTAGTTTTTTCAGCAGGAGTAAGTGCCATAGCTGTATCTGTAATAAATACTTGTGATTGTGTATTTGTCACTTTTTAATTACATAAATAAATAAATCGTTCTAGATTTTTTATTTCATAAAATGTTATTTCCGTATCTGACTTTTTCAAAACATGATATTTCCTTTTTTTTACATAAGAATAACTACATAATAAAAGAGAAAAAAAAACATGTATTAAAATTTTTAACCTAGTTTATTTATCACCACTCACATTTTTTTTAATTCACAAAGGCAATGAAGTGACAGGTTTTTGATCTTTTGTGAAAAGTTGGACATTATGGAATTATCATTTTTGTTCGGTCACTCCTATACACTGGCCTTAGCGAGTACAGTGATCAAGTAATTGGTTACATTGCGGGATATGTGGCTCGAAAAATTGAAAAGGAAATACACTGCGAAGAATGTCAAAAAAGCATTAATGATTGAGGATACTAAGAATTTGTTAATTGCGAATAAAAATAGAGGAGGTTTATCCAAACTATCCCAGGATGTAATCAAAGTGTGTAATATTACTGAAAAGGTATTGAAAATGGAATTGCAATTGATAGGAGTTACCATAATAGGACAACCTAATAATATGTTTAAAATCGTGAGTAAAGTACATAAATCTTGTGCTAATTACGTATTCTGTAATTTAGATGAACACGCTACGGAGTATTATGTGACGTTTAATCATAAACATCTCTTGGTAAAATCAATTGCCCAAACATATTTAAAAATTAGAATTCATCACGAATGTAAAAAAGCGACGACATGAGTTATGTCGCTGTAACCTTCGTTATCAACGTGTCCTTCCAGCTAAACTCCTGATTAGCAATATTAAAGACATTATAATAACGATTATTGCTTCCTCATATTGCGGACGATCAGTGCATGCCTTGAATATAGTTTTAGGAAATATTATTTGTAACAAGAACTCCTTTGTCTTTGCATGTTATAAATAGAACCATTTGACAATAAAGAACCAGTCTTGTCTTGCTCTTCAAGCAGATAAGTAAAAAGAAGTTATTTTTTTAAAACACCCTCGTCGCCACCCCCAACCTAACTGGCGCAGTCGGTCACCCCGTTCGTAAATATTCAAAGAATCCAATAAAATCTTGGGTTTCGCGATCGCGAGCGCGGGGAAGAATCTACAAGTGACGACAGCAGGGAAGACAACACAACTTTACAACATCAGCCACAGCTTAGCAGCGGACAGACTCACATCAAAACCAGCCTGATATCGGCAATGCTCGTGGGGTAAGCATACACTCTGATTACTCCCGAGACTCTTCCATTTTATCTATCCTATCCTCAAATTGTTTACGATAGATATCCTTTAATTTTTAAATCTAGATAAGTATAATTTCCAGTTAAAATGACTAGTGAAAAGAAACCTAATCTAGATGACAGTGAACTAAAACCAGATTTAGTCATTGATTATAGTGTACTAAGTGTACTAATACCTCAGTATGACGGTAATAAAAGAACCTTAGCGTTCTACCTCGAAAGCGTCGAGAACGCTATTAGCTTACTAGTAAACAAGGAAGACCGATATCATGCCTAGTTAGAAATAAATTAACAGGTAAAGCTGTTGAAGCCCTTTCTGAATGCACAGGTGCTAAAACCTGGAGCGACATAAAAAAAAGTTCTATTAAGGAGATTTGGTGAATTCCGCACTGAAATTCAGATGGTGCAGGAGTTGATGAATCTTAAAAAAGAAACAACATTAGATAATTTCGCGGACAAAATTAGAGCATTAGAATGCTCACTAAAAATTGCAGATCCTGAAAAACGAAAGTACTACGAGAGCATGGCATTGAGCGTATTTCTAGATAAAATAAACCCAATCACAGCCATTTTTATAAAATTAAATAACGTAACAAACCTAGAGCAAGCTTTGACCATAGCAAAACAAGAAGAAGCGAAATTGAGAAGTAGGAGGGAACAATTAAATAACAATAAACCCACTACCTCAAAACCATTCATACAAAACAATAGAAACACACAGAATAAGAGGGAACAATTTAATAACAAACCCTCCAATTCTAAATTTGAAAAAAAATTAACTACACTGAAACAGAGGAAGAATCCTTAGATTCAATCGAAGAAAATTTTGAAAATGAGGAAGAAAATGACGACGAAGTAAATTTTCTCCTAGATTCTATAACAAACCTAAACACGTAGTCTATATGAACAACATAGATACATATAGTAAACTTCCTTATATTTATATAAGTGAGTTCGGTGGTAGATTTTTATTAGATACAGGAGCTTCCCAATCGTTAATTCATCCTGACATTTAAAAAATAAATGTATTCAGTACAAAGTTAAAAAAGAAATACATTACATTAAAACCGCACACGCGACCACAAAGCATAATCAAGTAGCCATTGTTAAACTTCCAAAGCGCTTATTTAAAGATGATATAACACACAAATTTTTATTATTTAATTTTGATTCAGATTTTAAAGGATTATTAGGTCTCGACTTATTAATTCCATTAAATTGTAAAATAGACATTAAAAACATGATATTACATACGGACAAAACAGACATTCCAATTAGCGACGACATAAAATCTTATAGCAGAATAAAACCAAAAAGCGAACAGGTAGTAAATTTATTATGTAATTATAATGAAGGAGATTACATATTAATGGAGCATAAAAATAAGGACGGTCTCTTATTCCCAGCGGCAGTAGTTTCTGTAAAACAACGGAAAAATGTAATTAATAAAATTAATAAAACAAACGCAGAAATAAGATTAAAAAATAACAGCCCATTAAAACTACACACAGTTAAAGAAAAACAATCAAATCAAAAAGCTTCAATAAATTTTACTAAAATAGATAATAAAATAGATACTCACTTAAAACAAAATTTAAACAGATTAAGAACAGAACACATGAATTCAGAGGAAAGCGGGAAATTCAAAAGTTATGTTACAATTATAGAGATATATTTCATAGTGAAAAAGTTCCACTTACCTTTACGCACGAAATAAAACACAAACTTCGTCTCACAGATGATAAACCTATTTACGTGAAAAGTTATAGACAGGCACCTAAACAAAAACAGGAAATCAAAAAACAAATTAAAGAATTATTAGATCAAAAAATAATACAAGAAAGTAATTCACCTTGGTCATGTCCAGTACATATAGTTCCAAAAAAGCTAGACGCTTCCGGTAACGAGAAGTGGCGTCTTGTAATTGATTACAGAAAACTCAACGATAAAACCGTTGAAGATAAGTATCCATTACCGAATATAGACGACATACTAGACAAAATAGGACGTGCACATTACTTTACCACCATAGATTTAGCCTCAGGATACCACCAAGTAGAAATGCATTCTAATGACACCGAGAAAACTGCATTCACTACAGATAGAGGACACTATGAATTTTTGCGCATGCCATTTGGTTTAAAAAACGCACCAAGTACATTCCAACGTTTAATGGATTCAGTACCTCGCGGCATAGATAACGTTCTAACCTATTTGGACGATGTCATTATCTATTCAACATCATTGGAGGAACACATCCAGAAGTGCAAAAAAGTATTTAGTAGATTCCGCAATGGAATAATCTAAAAATCCAATTAGACAAATCTGAATTCCTACAAAAGCAAGTTAAATTCCTTGGACACACACTCACAGATGAAGGTCTTAAACCAAACAAAGATAAAATAATCGCAGTAAAAAAAATTCCATTACCTAAAACACAAAAGGAAATAAAATCTTTCCTTGGTTTAGTGGGATACTATAGGAAATTTATACAAGATTTTGCAAAATTAACAAAACCTTTAACGCAATGTTTAAAGAAAGGCAGTAAAATACAACCCACAGTAGAGTTCATAAACGCGTTTGAAAAATGCAAGGAAGTTCTAATTAATACACCTATCTTACAATACCCGGATTTTGATAAACCATTCATTCTGACAACCGATGCATCAGATGTTGCATTAGGAGCGATATTATCACAAGGAAATTTAGGTTCGGATAAACCTGTAGCCTATGCTTCTAGAACCCTTTCAGACACAGAACGTAGATACTCCACAATAGAAAAAGAATTATTAGGCATAGTATGGGCAATTAAATATTTTCGTCCATATTTATACGGAAAAAAATTCATCATTTATACAGACCATAGACCACTAACATGGATCATGTCTTTGAAGGATCCAAGTTCAAAGTTGACACGTTGGCGTCTAAAACTAGCAGAATATGATTTTGAAGTCCAGTACAAAAAGGGTAAAGCAAATACAAATGCAGATGCTTTATCAAGAATACAGATAGTTCACACAAACGAAGTCGATCCACAACCTAGTACTTCGGAAGAGAACTTCGAAACCATAGATATTCGAACATTATTAGACATGTCACTCACACCGGTCATGAGCACGAAACCAATAGGAACACCACAACCCATAGATGAACCCGTAATTGAACCAGAAAAACCTATACAGGAAAACATTTCGGAAAATGACAAAATTCCTGAAATACATGATGCGATTGATAGACAATTAAAACAGTTTCATATTAGAAAAGCACCCGGAAACGTATATTCAATAGACGACAGATCAAAAGGTAGAACTATAATAAAAGACGTTTTCATTCCAATAAATAACACAAAAGAACAGATAATAAAATTTCTATTAGAGAACACCATTCCTGACAGAACATTCCATTGTTTTTTCTATCACGAAGAATATTATAACTTATTCTGCAAAGTATTAAGTCAATATTCAACGATCGTGGACCAAAATTAATACGATGTTTATCTAGAGTAACTCTCATAGAAAACTCAAACGAACAAACGGAGCTTATTAAAAAACATCACGAAGGAAAAACGATTCATAGAGGAATCCAGGAAACATATCAGTGCCTCCAGTCAAAAGCGGTCTAAGACGAATTATGCCCTTTTGTTTTTATTTGCCCGTTGGAATCAGCTCGTCGAGTTACATAACATATCAAAAGGACATATCTCTAACTTATTCCTAACCCAATTTTTAGATTACACTAAGGACATATTTCACGCTTTAAAATGACACAAACACAGTTACCGGATTTTAATTTTCGACTCTAAAGACATAACTATGATAGGTTCGTATTTGTTTGAGTTTAAAATGGCATTGTTTTAGTTAACTTTGTTATTATAGACATTACGACATTTGTACCTTCATGGCGCAGAATCAAATTTCAAATTTATAGAAACAAAAGCAGTTGTTCCCTCTAATGCACACTTTTAATAAGTGCTATAATTAGGTATTCTCCGACTTGTTACCTTCTCGCATCGGTTTGACTTGCTGCTAGTGGGAATGAGTCAAATCATTCCTTTGAAAAGTAAATACTATAATATGAACTGTTCCACATTTATAAAAATAATTATAATGTTCTTTGTGCCTTATTTTACGTTGTTCTTATTGTTTTTGTGATAAAATAATCTCTAAAATGTTATAATTTTGAAATATGATTTAAAAAGTGCGAAAACTGTTCTCACTCACACCCACACCACACTGACACTTAGATGGTATTTGTAAACACTTTGTGCCTTCATTTGTTTTAAGCCGTCGGCGTCGTCGCCGTTAGTGTTTTAAAATCGTGGTAAAAAAATCGCGCAATTTGTAACAGTAAGTACCTATTTAGCTATCTATTGTAGGTTATTCAGTTGTAGACATTTTCTGTTAATAGTTTAAAAACATCTGATTTTTTTCTAGGTGCAGCTAGTAGACGAACAATAAATTTGATTTATTTTTCCTCTATAACTTCATCATTGAGTATCATAATGTTATTAATTAATTATTACTACGACTCTTTGTACTTCATTGTGTATGCTATTTTTCAATACAATTTTTATTCTTTGACTTTACCTTCGATTTACCTGCATGTCTTTTGAATTACATTATTTTGCGACACAAAGAGAAAAATATAATTCGTATTATTTCTTTAAAGTGACATAGAGACAATCGCTTAAGATACGTTATGCCATAAAATAATGGTTAACAAAGGCATAATTCGTATTATTTCTTTTAAGTGACATAGAGACAGTCGCTTAAAACACGTTATGCCATAAAATAATGGTTAACAAAGGCATAATTCGTATTATTTCTTTTAAGTGACATAGAGACAGTCGCTTAAAACACGTTATGCCATAAAATAATGGTTAACAAAGGCATAATTCGAAAAAAAACGTAAAAATATATATTAAACGAGCGTGAATTTAAACTATTTTTCATATACACAAAGTCCATAATATTGTCTACGAAATTGTGTATTTCAATTCCTGGTTAAAACATAAGTCCATGAGAATTTCCAAAAGTTTGGTTTTTTGGCTCTCCTGAAAAGTTGATAAAATCGAGTTATTCCCTTTTTAACTGGAGGCACTGATATAAACAGCTACATAAAAACTATCATTGGCCTAATATGTTATTGACAATACAAAAATACATAAATAAATGCGATAAATGTCTTAAAAGTAAATACGAGCGTAATCCATTAAAACTACCATTATCTCTAACGGAGACACCTCATAAACCCATGGAACACCTATATATGGATTTATACAGCAGTGGAGGAATAACATTCCTAACTATTATTGATAACTTCACTAAGTACGCACAAGCTATTCCATTAGAAGCATCAACTAGTATTCACATAGCGGAAGCTTTACTAGGTTTATTTTCTACGATTGGCATACCGGTAAAAATAACAACAGACTCAGATTCCAAATTTGACAATGAAGTAATCACAGAAATATGTGCGATGCATAAAATAATTATTCATTTTACGACCCCATATAACCCGAACTCTAATTCACCAATTGAACGGCTTCACTCTACATTAGCAGAGTTGATAAGAATTCAAAGAATCACTGATAAAGATGAACCGGCTAATATAATGAAATACGCTATTATAGCATATAATAATTCAATACATTCAGCCACAGGATTTACACCTTTCGAATTACTTTATGGACACACAAATAGCAGGAACCCGCTAGAACTACACTATCCGAAAGAATTTTATCAGGAATATGTCAATAAACATAAACAAATAATGGAAAACGTACATAAATTGGTCACAACTAAGTTATCGTCAGAAAAACAGACAGTCATAGAAAAACACAATAAAAATACAGAAACTGCAAATTTCAAAGTAGGCGATAAAGTCTTTAAACAAGTTGCAAAAACAGCTCGGAGTAACAAGTTGGATCCTCGTTATTTAGGACCATACGAAATAGTACGCATACATCCGGAACAAATTGCAGAAATAGTAGGGAAACACGTCAACGCAAAAACTATTCGCGTTTACTTCCGCTTACTAAGGCGACTTGAAAATGTTTCAGGAACACCTTCGCCTTCCTCGCAGTCCTCGGACTCACCGGAGCAACAGCATTAATAGAGCCCATTGACAACCACAACAGAGTCCTGGTGCTCACAGAAGCGAAAGCACAACACCAAGTAGACACATACCACCTAGTTGTAGTCTTTAACACCTCACTTATTAGAGATATCTTTATAGAGATATGTAGTAATTACTTTACATTTAAGCTAAATCATAATCAACAACGCACTCTATAACTAACAAACAAATAGAATACTTAATTGATACTATAGAAAGTAAAATAGTTTATCTAGGACTAGAAAATATAGGTTTTCATAGAAGTTACAGACAAAAAAGAGGATTAATTAACGGTTTAGGTTCAGTAGTAAAAGCCATAACAGGTAATTTAGACCAGGAGGATGCAATTAAATTCGAACAAGAAATTAAAAGTTTACAAACAGCAACTGTCACTAATAACAAAAATCAACAAAATACAGTAGGTTTAATGAAAGACTTTATGCAAGAATATGAAAGTAAATTAAAGCAGATTAAAGAAAATCAAGACTCAATAGCTTCAGCAATATTTAATCTTACAAACCAAAACTCCTTATTGGAAATAAATTATGAAATAAATAATATATATAGCGAAATAGAAAGATCACTTCAACAACTCTACGATAGATTAAATACTTTAGAAAATGCAATTACATTTTCACATTTACTGAAAAAGCACCCAAGCATAATAGACCCTAATTACCTCATTACAGAATTAGATTATAATCAGAACATAATTAGTTCAAACTTACCTTATGCACCTGTATGAAAAACATACATCTCATAGAAAAATCTATAACAGTAAAGGCATACAGTACCAATCTGACCTTAAACTTCGTATTAGAAATACCTTTAGTAACTAACCATCCTTATAACCTACTTCACCTATATGCTATTCCTAATAATAACAACGTAGTCCTTATCCCACACAATCCCCGCATTGTCTTGGGAAATGATGAGTTTGCATACCCGCACGAGGTTTGCCTGTCCATCACCGACAGTAAAGTCATCTGCAAACACCTCGAGTGGCACGACTTACAGCATGCAAGTGATTGCATTGCGCAGCTGATACAACACCAGCAGCCTCACAACTGCACTTATGCCTCAGTCACCTACAAGGATCACATAATACAACAGATACAGGATAACAGTTGGATCGTTATCATGAAACAAGAAGAAGTTGTAAAAACCACTTGTGATAACGATGTACAATATCAAAGGATTAAAGGAGTTTCGTTAATAACTACAGATAATTTATGCATGATACAGATTGCAGGGAGAACTCTGCAAACGCATCAAAAATACATTAATATACAAGAAACAATCCCGTTACCTAGAGCATATGACACCCCTAGGACACCAAGAGTTAAAATAAATCTAGAATCAATTAACCTAGATAATATACATACAATTATGCACAAAAGCAAAGATATCCTTCAAAATGTGGATGTACCAATAATATCAAGATCGCCAAGTTGGTCATCTATAACACTATACCTGATTCTTATCTTAGCGGTACTAGGTACAGCAACATACAAGTTCTGGTGGCTGCCACGAAGATACAGGAGGAGGATTCCCTCGGCTTCAAAGTCTGATGAACCTGATGAACCTGGAACGGAGCTACCTCAGCTTCAGCCTTCCGCACGCCTCGTTCTTAAGGGGGGAGGAGTTATGTCGCTGTAACCTTCGTTATCAACGTGTCCTTCCAGCTAAACTCCTGATTAGCAATATTAAAGACATTATAATAACGATTATTACTTCCTCATATTGCGGACGATCAGTGCATGCCTTGGATATAGTTTTAGGAAATATTATTTGTAACAAGAACTCCTTTGTCTTTGCATGTTATAAATAGAACCATTTGACAATAAAGAACCAGTCTTGTCTTGCTCTTCAAGCAGATAAGTAAAAAGAAGTTGTTTTTTTAAAACCCCCTCGTCGCCACCCCCAACCTAACTCATGCCAGAATATATTAGAAATCATTTTAATAAACTAGTCTTATTTTTTTTTTCTTGACGATGTTGTGCAAGCTAGTGAAGCGCTAACGGGATACGCTTCACCAGCAACATTGGTTTTACGTGGGCGAGGTGTCAACCCGCCACACAAGCCCCGAAATGCTGGAGGACCACACCCGTCGCTCGTTGGTCAGCGAGTCCATCGGACTTAGCCGGTTAGTGTAGCTAGGCTGTACTACCGACCATTCCCCTATCCGCCACCTTGGGGACGCTCCCCTACCCTGTGAGGGCCAGCGCGGGGAACTAGTCTTATTTAGTGGTCAGTATGCAGTAAATAACTAAGCATCTAGCACTTTTAAGTAAATTGCAAACCGTTTGAATTTCCCGCCGGTCATATTTATAATCTCCCGCGCTCCTCAAGCATCCCGCGGCGTGCTATAGATGACGTGAGCTGCGCGGAGTCGGTAAGTGGATGCGCGACCGAGTAGCGCCGACCAAGGATGCTCGCTCGTTTTCTCTCTCTCGTCCGCCGCTCGTCGTAATAAATCTCGTTCTTAGATTTGGGCGATCATTGTTGTAATTTAATATATAATTTTCATTTTAATATACTTACTCGGTAAGTACTTAAGGTGTAATAAGTCCTATAATTATTACTTATTCTCAACGGCTGCATTCCTTTGTTCTTTGCAACGCTTATGCTTTTGCGTACTTTATTATTTTATTTTAAAATAACTTATTGTTCTCTTACTATTATTGTGGTAATATTTAACGGCCTTAATTTGTTTATTGTAAGCTCCGCTTTTGTCTACGCACTCTACTTCACTTTCCAACACGTTAGATATTTTTCTTGTATGTTACCCGAGTGCTAGCCGCGGAGCCTGTTAGATGAGCTGTTGCTATAGGTGTACGAAGTATCGTTTCCAAGGTCCAAGTTTGGGGCTGAGCATAAAGAGGACGACGTCGTCGTATTTCACTCTTCGATCGAAACAAACGAATGCGGAACAGCTGGCAACGAGCTCAAATCAACTTCTGCACCGTCACGCCCAGGATAGTACCTGACCTACCGCGGAGTACAAGCCAGACGGCCTTTTCGAGCCCTACCCAGGTTCTTTTTTTGTGTTTGGGATAATTAGTTTTTTTTGCTATTCATTTAATTTTATTTGTTTATTTTTTCTTTTGCAATATATATTTTATTTGTTGACTACCGGTGCCTTATTTAATTCCACCCGGTACGTCACAAATGTTAACCCTTTATATAACACATGTGAACAAAATTACATAGAAACAAATTGTATAAATAAGTCTAATTTTGATAAAAATAATTGTGTAAATGCTCTGTTATCAGGTGATTGTAATGCCACAGAGGAAAATGATGATAACTAAAAATTTTTACAAAACATATTTTGTAATTTTGAAAATTTTAATTCAATTTCTAATAATTGTATACGCAAGGAAGAAATCGTAGCGCCCGGTTGTACCGCCGTAAAAATTTGTAACTTTCGAGAAACCAGTCCAGTATTTTAAATATTTTTTTTAAATTTAAACGGTATTGCATTAATCGATACAGCGGCAAAGCATTGTATAGCCGGTCACACACTATATGCTCTCCTTCTCCTAGATAACCACCCTCTTACTCCGTCAACAAAACAAGTTAAGCTTGCTGATGGTCACGTTCGGCGAAAGAAAGTTGCTTACCACCACGTTGCCAGTGAGGTTGGAACATACAATTATCACATTATCATTTTAATTTTTTCCGGAGTCTAAAAATAATAAAACATGACTCGGTATAGATTTTATAACCTCAGCTGAAGTTGTTAACGATTTTAGCAGGGAAACCTGGCACTTCAGTACACATAATAAGGTTCAGTATAAGCTACATTTCGAACCTACTTCGCGAGACGATAGTCTAGCGTCTTCTAACATTTTGAGGGATAACGAAGTTCACATCTACTTACACCAGAGTCATGGGTAGATCCCATGTTCCCTTATCCTGGTGACCATCCACCTGAACAACAGGATAGGACAGGTCTTTCGAAATCTTTCGTTAGTATGAGCACGTCTTTGAGGCAGGTAAAGCCCCGACGTCGTATCCAAAGCATCGTTTTTATACCGGCGCGCTATTATTATAACAGCTTTGGAGAGAAATGGGCCACGTGAGGCGGAATATAAATGTTCCAAGAATGGTTGGATTAATGTAGAGCTTTTTGTGGACTGGCTGAGGCATTTTGTCAAGTTGGCAAAGCCTACGGAAATCGATCCGGTTTTACTCATTTTGGACTATCATTTCAGCCACATTTCCTGGAGTGCATTTACATTTTGCAAAGAGAATAATGTTATCATTACCACTACACGGATCCCATCGTATCCAGCCGATGGACGTATCTGTTTACGGTCCCTTTAAAATTGCATATAAGCAGGAATGTAATTTTTTATGAAGACAGATTTGGGACGGAAGATTACGCAAAATAACATCGCCTCGCTGTTCAGAAAATCGCATTTGATCGAACTCAGTGTGGACGGTCACCGAAAGCCAACGAACGAACGCTCAGTTGAAGCGAAAGAGCGTAGCGTGCAGACGTCTAACCTAATAAATAAAACATTTCCCGCCCCGTACACTTAATTATGGGCAAAAGCAAAGAGTGGCGTAATGATGAAATGTTTTTGTTAATCGATCTATACAAAGAAAAGCCGTGTCTTTGGGACCCTACTATTAAGGAATATAAATTAAAAACGAAGAGAAACGATTACTAGATAGAAATTGCCAATATTTTTAATTCGATGTCACCATCATCAGGAAGAAAATGGAATTATTGTTGACTTCCTTTCGACGAGAGGGACAAAAAGGTGAGGAAACAAAAAAATCAGGTCAGTACTAAATCTTATAATATCTATGCGAGAACCGATACCCCAACTATTTTTTTATTTGTGTTAATAGACCTAGTTTATGTTTGTTTACTTAGTTCTAGAAAGTATCTCGCTCGACAGAGTGTCTGTCCTTATTCAATCTAACATGGAGTCATATCTAGGAAATTTACTATTAGGTACCTATAATGAAATATTTAGGTTTATTTTATAATTTTTATTTTGACATACACTGGGCGTCAAAAATAAGTAGTACAGTTTTAAAATTGCAATATCTCCTAAACTGCAGAAGCTAGACCTTTGAAATAAAAAAAAGTTAAAAGACAATTTAATTTCATTTAATAAAAACTTCATGCATAATATCATTTTTTAAAGATTGACTGAAAAAAAACTTAATAAATAAAAACACTATTTTTTTAAACTGTTGGCTTGTACTTTTGTGTTTTATTGTTTTCTTTATTGCTGATAAATCAATTGCAATTCAAAAGCAAATGTGTCTTCAGCGAGTAAACTTTACTAATCATGCCTCTTTCACCAGAAGAATGTGCAAGAATCATAACTTTTCTCGAAGTAGGCATCAGTATGCGTCGTACTGCAAGAACGGTGGGTGTAACTCTAAGAACGATCCAGCAAGTAAAGCGAAGATACGAAGAGACTGGAAACCATCTAAGGAGACCAAGTAATGGCAGACCCAGGTGCACTAGTACCCGAGAAGACCGCTTAATTGTCTCTACTGTGTTAAGAAATCGTCACCTTAATGCAGTTGAGGTCCAGCAACAGCTTCTTCAGACCCGAAGAGACTACGTTAGTGAGAGTACAGTGAGGAGAAGACTTGCTGAAGCCAACCTGAAGTCGTACAGGCCAGCAAATGGCCCCAAACTTGAGACAGGGCATCGAGTAGTAAGACTACGCTACGCGCGTTAACACGTACAATGGGGCGAAGAAGAATGGACAAGAGTTTTGTTCACAGATGAGTCTCGGTTTTCTTTATTCACTTCCGATGGAAGGCGGAGAGTATACAGGCGACCCGGTGAGCGATACATTCAAGGTTGCATCTCGGAAAGAGTTCAATACGGCGGGGCTCTGTACACGTATGGGCTGGCATCTCTTCAGAGGGTCGCACAGAGCTAGTGGTCATAGAAAATGGCACTCTGACTGGTGAAAGATATGCATTAGAGATCCTTAACGAGTATGCAGGGCCATATTTAGCAAATATGGGTGATGGAGCTATACTAATGCATGATAACGCCCGGCCACACACCGCTCATCTCGTACAAGAGTACATTCAGGAGGTTGGCATCAGCTTGATGGCTTGGCCATCAAGAAGCCCAGATCTTAACCCGATTGAACACGCCTGGGATGAGCTTGGGAGGCTAGTCAGAAGACTCAGACCACCCCCCGCCACCCTCAGGGCTCTAAAACAGGCCCTGATAGAAGAATGGGTGAATATTCCCCAACACCGCCTCCGAAACTTAGTGTTCAGCATGCCAAACCGGCTCCAAGCTGTCATCAGAGCCCGAGGCGGCAACACAAGTTACTAAAGTGGGAACAAGGCCCAAAACGTAAAAATTAAGTTCTTGATAGTTCCTTCAAAATGGTTAGCTTTTTAGTTTTTTCCTAATTTTCAGTGTAAAACTTTACTAATGCTAAATAAAGTATTATTTTTAGAAAACTTTGTTAAATTTGCTATAAAATGACTTTCATTTCAAAACTCTAACTTCTATAGTTTAAGAGTAATTGCAATTTTAAAACTGTACTACTTATTTTTGACGCCCAGTGTATTTTATTTTATTTCAGGAGTAGGTTCGGACGTTTACTTTTCAACATGATTTGCGTTTGAAAAAATGAAATTTTTGCTAGACAAATTTAGTCCGCGTCCGACAAAAGACACAATGGTAAGTATATTAAGTTATTTAAATGTATAAAGAAACATTTCTTTGAGTTTTATGCGAAACTATTTTGCCAAGGTACTTTATATTCTGACTAATATTCCGCAAAGAGCAATGCCCATGAGCCTTACAGTGTCAGGCCCAAAAGTGAACAGTTATAAATTATACAATTTCCAATTGTTTTAATTAGCTCAATATTTACATAAACAGAAAAATCTAATAGGAAGTCTGCCATTTCATTATTTTTATTTTAAAAACGTCTATTACTTTGTATCGTCTATTATATTCTCAGATTCTATTCAGCATCGCAGCGTCATTTACACTTTAAAAAATCGCAACTATCGAATAATAAATGGTTACATAACTTACATATTATTATTACCTATATACACTTCCGGACACATGAATCGAGCCACCCTACATTTTTATGTGTAATGACATAAAACATAAAAATATTCTTAAGTTAATCAAAAAGTTTTTATGCAGTTTTGATGCTGGTATATTCATAATGAGTTTGAAGTGCTGTTGTTCCAATTTTGAATTTATCAAATGGAAAAACGGAACAAAATCCAAATTAGTGCATTCTTTTGAAAAGAAAAGTTGATCTAAATTAACATAATTTTTTTATTTAACTCCATAATTTTGAATTCACCGTAATTGTTTTGAAATTAAGACATCGTAAAATTGTTGTTTTTTTAATTTGAGCCATTTAAACGTTAAAATTATGGATACACCGCCTCTTCTAGCCGCGCAAACTGTGGCGCTTCTACAGTCGGGCCGAAGTCAGCGCGATGTAGCATCACAGCTTGCTTTAAGCCGTTCTGCTGTGCAAAGGGTATACCATCGATACCTCAACACTGGTGGATACGTGCGCCGTCCAGGAAGACCGCGATTTCGGGTAACTTCAGAAAGACAGGATCGATTTATCGCGACAACCAGTTTACGAAATCGTCACCTCACCTCTGTACAGATCCAAGAACAGCTTCGAGACTTTCATGGAGTGGCTGTTTCCGCGCGAACAATTAGACGAAGACTTAAAGAACGTGGTCTGAGCTCAAATAAGCCAGCCAACGGGCCGAAACTGACAAGAGCTCACCGAATGGCGCGCTTACAGTTTGCACGCGAACATTTGCATTGGACTCAACGCCAATGGAGCAAGGTACTCTTTACTGATGAGACTAAGATTATGCTTTATGGTAATGATGGAAGGAGGAAGGTCTACCGAAGGCGGGGAGAGCGCTTTGTTCAGTGTTGTATTGAAGAGAGAGTGAGTTATGGCGGGAGCTCGTGGGTAGTCTGTGGAGGAATATCTGCCGATGGTAAAACTGGGCTAGAGGTTGTGACAGGACCACTTCTACCAACACTAAATGCCCGTCGATACATTAACCATTGCCTAGAGACTCATGTGATGCCATATGCTGGATTTGTAGGCCAAGGCTTCATCTTTATGCATGATAATGCAAGAGCGCACACTGCAGGAATCGTCAGGGCATACCTTCATGATGTTGGAATCACGACAATGGAATGGCCAGCAAGGAGCCCTGATATGAATCCCATCGAACGTCTATGGGACGAATTAAAGAGGCGTGTTCGAGCTCACCAACCAGCACCACAAACTTTGGAAGAGCTGAGAGTTGCCATCGAGGAGGAATGGGAGAACATTCCACAACACTTCATAATGACGTTGATTAACTCCATGCCAAATCGCATGACTGCAATCATAAACGCTCTCGGAGGCAATACAAGTTACTGAACATTTTTTTTTTCCAATAATTCCTTTTTTTTTTTGCAAAAATTCAACCTGAGTCTTGTCTTTGAGAAAGGTTATACAGGACAAGTTTCACTTAAAATTGTAATTTTATCAAGTTATTGAAATTTAAATTTGGAATTAAGTATACCTTATTAATGTAAAGTGTAGCAGCTTCCAAATTGCATAAAAACTTTTTCGTTGATCATATACTTTTGTTAAGTTACCAGCAATCAAAGTTGAAACTGCTGGGTGGCTCGATTCAAGTGTCCGGAAGTGTATTTATTTTTACTTAGGTATCTAATAGGTTTACAGTATAGTGACATTGCTGTTATCGTATTTATTGAATAATGAAATGACAGCTGGCTGGCTGACGGCTGCTCAAGCGGCAGACTTTTGGTATTGCCATGTTTTAAAAAAAAGTATCGATATTAGTATCGATTACGAATAATACCGATTGAGTGTGTTTTTATACCGGGAGTCGGTATGTTAATATACTACACTGGGCGTCAAAAATAAGTAGTACAGTTTTAAAATTGCAATTACTCTTAAATTATAGAAGTTAGAGTTTTGAAATAAAAGACATTTTATAGCAAATTTAACAAAGTTTTCTAAAAATAATATTTTATTTAGCATTAGTAAAGTTTTACACTAAAAATCAAGAAAAAACTAAAAAGCTAACCATTTTAAAGGAACTATCAAGAACTTAATTTTTACGTTTTGGGCCTTGTTCCCACTTTAGTAACTTGGTGTTGCCGCCTCGGGCTCTGATGACAGCTTGGAGCCGATTTGGCATGCTGAACACTAAGTTTTGGAGGCGGTGTTGGGGAATATTCACTCATTCTTCTATCAAGGCCTGTTTAAGGGCTCTGAGGTTGGCGTCTTCTGACTAGCCCCCAAGCTCGTCCCAGGCGTGTTCAATCGGGTTAAGATCTGGGCTTCTTGATGACCAAGTCATGAAGCTGATGCCAACCTCCTGAATGTACTCTTGTACGAGGTGAGCGGTGTATGGCCGGGCGTTATCATGCATTAGTATCGCTCTATCACTCATATTTACTAAATATGGCCCTGCATACTCGTTAAGGATCTCTAATGCATATCTTTCACCAGTCAGAGTGCCATTTTCTATGACCACAAGCTCTGTGCGACCCTCTGAAGAGATGCCAGCCCATACGTGTACAGAGCCCCCGCCGTATTGAACTCTTTCCGAGATGCAACCTTGAATGTATCGCTCACCAGGTCGCCTGTATACTCTCCGCCTTCCATTGGAAGTGAATAAAGAAAACCGATACTCATTTGTGAACAAAACTCTTGTCCATTCTTCTTCGCCCCATTGTACGTGTTGACGGGCGTAGCGTAGTCTTGCTACTGCCCTGTCTCAAGCTTGGGGCCATTTGCTGGCCTGTACGACTTCAGGTTGGCTTCAGCAAGTCTTCTCCTCACTGTACTCTCACTAACGTAGTCTCTTCGGGTCTGAAGAAGCTGTTGCTGGACCTCAACTGCATTAAGGTGACGATTTCTTAACACAGTAGAGACAATTAAGCGGTCTTCTCGGGTACTAATGCACCTGGGTGCCATTACTCTGCCATTAATTGGTCTCCTTAGATGGTTTCCAGTCTCAGTACCTTCGCTTTACTTGCTGGATCGTTCTTAGAGTTACACCCACCGTTCTTGCAGTACGACGCATACTGATGCCTACTTCGAGTAAAGTTATGATTCTTGCACATTCTTCTGGTGAAAGAGGCATGATTAGTAAAGTTTACTAGCTGAAGACACATTTGCTTTTGAATTGCAATTGATTTATCAGCAATAAAGAAAACAATAAAAAACAAAAGTACAAGCCAACAGTTTAAAAAAATAGTGTTTTTGTTTATTAACGTTTTTTTCAGTCAATCTTTAAAAATGATATTATGCATGAAATTTTTATTAAATGAAATTAAATTGTCTTTTAACTTTTTTTATTTCAAAGGTCTAGCTTCTATAGTTTAGGAGATATTGCAATTTTAAAACTGTACTACTTATTTTTGACGCCCAGTGTAGTTATACTTGCACATCATACTTTATTATTAAAATAAATAAACTATTGTACGTTGTTTCAGCAGGCAGTTTGTGCAACTGATTAATGCCTGTATCTAGTTATAATTATATAACTGTGTTCGCGCGTGTCAACCGCCACAATTTTGGTATTTTTATAACTGTCAAGACGGTAGTCAAACGGATTCTTTTTTTTTCATTCGTTCACCTACGCATACATTTTAAATTTGTTAACGTCAGTTTATTCATTCGAATTATATTCGCTATAGAATCAACATCTCCGTTTTCTTTAATCCAAAAACCTCATCACCTGGCTTCAAATTCTACACAGTTCTTCGAGTTGTACGCAGCAACATATTTTGGACCTACCGAGACGGATTTCCACGACCAGGATCAGAAGCAACACGAATCTGATGAGAGGCGCAATAATTTAAGAGACAAAGAAAACGTCGTATTTTCGCAGCAATCTGAGTGCTTTGGTGAGGTGATCCAACCATATTACCCTAATCCTTTCCGCTACATTTGTGTTAATATTGTGATTTGGTGTTATTCCAGTGCGTTTTGTGTGCGTTGTCCGCCGCCGCTGGCTGGCGCACTCGTCACTCCGTGATCGCAATACGGGTTACACAGCGGGATAACAACTGTAAGTGCTTTTTATTTCCTTTAAAATGGCTGAGGGCAAAGTAGATGCAACGATTAAAGAATTAAAGAAAAAGCGAGCATCCATAAAGTGTCGGTTAACGCTATTAAAAAAATATGTAGGGTCGTTTGAAAAAAATAATTTAACGGCTCAACAACGCGCAGAAATAAGGTTACGAATGATAGGTTCTCATAATTTACTCAATGATTTTAACTTAATTCAAGGTGAAATAGAAAGTAACTTATCCGAATCGGATATGGAGGAGCAACACTCGGTGCGTGATGATTACGAACGCGAATATTATAATATCCTTGGTTCGGCCGAGTGTTTGATTAACGACGAAACATCTGTCGACCAGTCCAAGAGTACAGCTTTTCCGTCCAGTTCAACATCAGTCAAATTACCTACCATTTCTATACCAGAGTTTGACGGGTCAAATGACCACTGGCTTGAGTTTCGTGATACATTTTTATCGCTGGTGCACAATTGCACAACTATAACGCCTATTCAGAAGTTTCATTACTTGAAAGCCTCGCTCAAAGGCAACGCAAAGTCGGTTATAGATTCAGTGGAATTTTGCGAAAGTAATTACGAAGTCGCCTGGGAACTATTATTAGTTAGGTTTGATAATGCTAGAGTTTTGGTACACAATCACGTCAAATCTATGTTCTCCTTGCCTCATTTAACAAAGGAATCGTCTGGTCAGTTGCGTAAGCTAATAGATAGTGTTTTAAAGAACTTACGTGCGTTAAAGTTATTAGGGGAGCCGACGGAGCATTGGGATACATTAATCATTTATCTTATTGTGTCTAAATTTGATTCATCAACGGAACGTGAATGGGATGTATTTAAACGTTTATCGCATAAATCTGATGGTGCAAATAATAAGATGAAGTTAAATGATGTAATACAGTTTTTGAGAGACCGCGCAGAAAGCTTAGAAACATATATCTCGAAGCCAGTACATAGTACGAGCGAAAATAAAAGGCAATTTAATAATACACCAGTAACTAAGGTTCATTGTAATGTAGCTAGTAATAAGTATACCAATAAATCACAGTTGAAAGGTTCGCGCAATAATATACCTACTTGTAACATGTGTTCTGCTCAGCATCCATTGTATTCTTGTCAAAAATTTCTTAACCTCGATTTACAGCAAAGATTGCAATTTGTCAAGGAAAAGTGTTTATGTCTCAATTGTATGAGATCAGGGCACAGTGTAGATTCGTGTGTGTTCGGACCGTGTAGGAAATGTGATAAAAAACATAATTCATTATTATGTGATGTACATATACATATAGATAAACAGGACAGTAATTCGCGCATATTGACACTCGTTGCGATGAACGAGCAGTCAGCTGTTCCTGGTGCATGTGTACGGAACATGAATAACTCGCACATCGATAAAGATTTACTAAACGCGCCCGACGCACACGCACACAGTTACAACGCGCTGTCGTCTCCCGGAATGCAACCGGTTTTCTTATCAACTGTGGTGTTAGAAATATTAAATTCGCAATCGGGTGTCTATCACCGAGCGCGCGCTGTACTCGACAGTGGCAGCGAACGCAGCTTTATTACCAGATCATTATGTAATAAATTAAACACGCAAACAATACAGTCCACTCAAAAAATTCACGGCGTAGGCAACTCCGTAACACAGTGTTCACAGGTATGTGTTATCGAGTTGAAATCGTTGCACGAGAACTATATTACGCGCATACAATGTCTCGTACTGCCGCAGATAACTGCAAATCTACCTACCTTAAGAATTGATATAAATAAATTCAACATACCTAATAATATTACGCTAGCGGATCCCCAATTTTTTGATAGTCAACCGATTGATTTATTGATCGGTGCGGATTTATTTTGGGAATTACTGTGTGATGGTAGAATACGTCTTAATAATGGCCCCTATCTTCAAAACACGCGATTCGGATGGGTGGTCGCAGGTTCCATTCCGTCGTACACTACAAAATGTGTAAATAATGTTCGTTGTAATTACGCACGCACAACAGACAGCGACATTTTTACATTAGATGAAACTTTACGCAAATTTTGGGAATTAGAAGAGTTACCAGCTAGGTCGGATTGTTTACGCAGCAGTGAGGAACAAACGTGCGAGGATCAATTTGTTAATACGACCAATAGACTCGCCGACGGGAGGTTCAGCGTTCGAATCCCGTTCAAGCAGTCACCTAATACTTTAGGTGAGTCACGCGCGCAAGCTGAACGACGGTTTTATGCTTTGGAAAAACGATTACAACGGAATTCAATTCATAAAAATATGTATATTGAATTTATGAATGAATACATAAAATTAGGTCATATGCGTCGCATATCTACATATGATACTATTCATTATTTTTTACCGCATCATGAAGTAATTCGGCCACACGCTACTACCACCAAGTTACGAGTAGTTTTCGATGCTAGTATGAAAACGAGTTCAGGAGTGTCACTAAACGACTTGCAAATGATTGGCCCCGCTATTCAAGGAGATTTAATATCGATTCTACTAAAGTTTCGCGAAAATCGGTATGTAGCTTGTGCGGACATCGAAAAAATGTACCGACAAGTTGTCATAGACGAAGATCAGCGTGACCTTCAGCTGATCTTGTGGCGGGAGGACCCTCGTGAACCACTGGGAGTATACCAGTTAAATACAGTTACGTACGGTACGGCCTCGGCACCTTTTTTAAGCTGTAGGTGCTTAAAGCAGTTGGCTCACGAGTGCGAAGTTCCCGAGATAACACGCACAATTCATGAAAACTTTTATGTAGATGACTTGATCTGTGGAGCAAATACTATAGACGAGTTAATGCAATTATGTAACGGCACTACGCGAGTGTTGAGTTCAGGATGTTTCATTTTGCGCAAATGGGTTTTTAATTTTGACCGCACCAACCCTAATAATATTTCCCAGCGTGAATCGAAGCAGATAGCATTGGGTGACGTCAGTGTGCATAATAAGACGTTAGGATTAGGTTGGAACAATGACTTAGATCAGTTATGCTTTCACACACAAATAACACATGGTTCCGATACAGTCACAAAACGTATTATTCTTTCAAACGCAGCACAAATTTATGACCCGTTAGGATTATTAAGTCCAGTCATCACCATTGCTAAAACATTATTGCAAAAATGCTGGTTATTAAAACTTACTTGGGACGAACCGGTTCCCAGTGACGTCGCACAAACATGGAATCAATTTATTAAATCATTGTCGCAGTTAGACAGTTTAAAAATTCCGCGTTATGTGTTCTGTGTTGAGTCGGTACATCACGAACTGCATATTTTTACAGATGCATCGAAGATTTCATACGGTTCTTGTGCATACATACGCACGCTTAATAACGAGTCAGCTGTTACTGTACGTTTGGTATGCTCCAAGGGCAAGGTCGCGCCGATAAAACCAACAACTATACCTAGGTTGGAGTTGTGCGGTGCGCTAATGGGTGCGAGACTTTATACCAAAATAATTGAATCAATGCGTTCAACATTTACTAGGGTCGTATTCTGGACGGATTCTACTATTGTGTTGGGATGGCTAGGTATGCCGTCTAACTTGCTTAAGACGTACGTTCAGAATCGCACGGCTGAGATACACGAACTGACTAAAGAACACCCATGGCGTCATGTGTCTGGTAAAGAAAATCCTGCAGATTTGGTTTCACGCGGACAACACATTGATTCATTAATTACTTCAACATTGTGGTGGGAAGGCCCACAGTTTTTGCACGATCCTTACTTTGAAATTCCTAATTTGATAGAATATACACGTAGTAACAACTCATCGAATAAGTCGTTGAACAATAATTTGTCTACTGAAATTATGTCTGAATTAAAGGCTAATAATAATTTAACTTTTTTGTCAAATCAACACAATTGTAATTTATTTCCATTTCATAGATTTTCTCAATACAATCGTATTAAACGCGCGGCGGCATATGTTCTTCGGTTTGTTTACAATACGCGCAACAGAGGTAATCGACGTACAGGCCTTCTAACTGTAAATGAATTGAAAGATTCGGAATACATTCTGGCAAAGTTAAGTCAGCGAGAATCGTACTATGAGGTATGCGACGAACTTCTGCGAAATGGAAATATTAAGAAAAATGCGCAACTTTCTAAATTAAATTTATTTTTGGATAGTGATGGTATAGTACGCGTTGGGGGTCGTATTAGAGACTCGCCCAACTTTGTTTACGCTAAAATGCATCCTATTTTATTATCGTCTAAACATTTATTCACAGTTTTATTATTTCGTTACGAACATAAACAGTCATTGCACGCAGGACCTCAACTTCTTTTGTTCACGTTGAGAGAAATGTGGTGGCCGGTCGGCGGTCGTGACCTTGCTCGGCAGATAGTGCACTCCTGCGTCACATGCGCGCGGTTACGACCAACCACCACTCAGCCTATCATGGCGAATCTACCACGTGAGCGTCTGGAACCAGGATTTGCATTTATGCGCAGCGGAGTTGATTACGCTGGTCCGGTGGTCATATTGAACCGTAAGGGTAGAGGTTCGAAGCTGGTAAAAGCGTACATTTGTTTATTTATATGTTTTGCGACCCGCGCTGTACACTTGGAACTGGTTAGCGATCTTTCGTCGGACGGTTATTTGTTAGCGCTGAAGCGCTTTGTTTCTAGGCGCGGTAAACCTTTAGAAATACATTCCGACAACGGCAAAAATTTTGTTGGCGTTAAAAATGAATTTGCGAACTTTATGAGTGCTTGTTCTGATGATATTAGAGAGTATGCTAATTCTGTGAATATAAATTTTAAGTTTATTCCGCCTTATGCTAGCCATTTTGGAGGATTGTGGGAAGCTGGGGTGAAAAGCTGCAAACATCACTTGCGACGAGTTGTAGGCAACGCACACTTGACGTTCGAGGAGTTCAGCACAGTGTTAACACAAGTGGAAGCTGTCCTGAATTCTCGACCCTTAACTCCCATGTCCACAGATCCGCACGACTTCCTTCCCCTAACTCCTGCTCATTTTTTGGTTGGTCGCTCGCTGACGGCACCAGTGAGTGCTGAGCTGCATGACGTTCCCACGACTAGACTCAGTCGATATCAGCGAGTGGAGCAGATTAGACAACATTTTTGGAGCCGTTGGGCTAAAGAGTACGTCTCGGAGCTGCAGATCAGGAGCAAGTGGCACCAGCATAAGAGCGATCTTCTAGAAAATACCATGGTTATAATGAAAGATGACAACCTGCCGCCATTGAGATGGAGCCTAGGACGGGTGGTGAAGACGTATCCAGGGAGAGATGGCATTTCGCGCGTGGCTGATATACGCACGGCAAGTGGCGTAGTACGCCGCCCCTTTTCGAAGATTTGTCCGCTTCCCGTCAACGCAGATTGAGAGGATTTGGAGGAAGGCAATCGTTGGAAGCTTCCTGCTTCCAAGGCCGGGAGCATGTTCGCGCGTGTCAACCGCCACAATTTTGGTATTTTTATAACTGTCAAGACGGTAGTCAAACGGATTCTTTTTTTTTCATTCGTTCACCTACGCATACATTTTAAATTTGTTAACGTCAGTTTATTCATTCGAATTATATTCGCTATAGAATCAACATCTCCGTTTTCTTTAATCCAAAAACCTCATCACCTGGCTTCAAATTCTACACAGTTCTTCGAGTTGTACGCAGCAACAAACTGGATACAAGATAATACCAACGAGATATCGATTTATTATTTTTTCATTTTATGACTGGATCAAAAAGATTGCTGTTGGCAACATTTTTTTATTATGTGCAGTTAATTATCATTACAAATCCTAATTATAATGATAAAATCAACTAGATAACTGGCACACTTTTAATAATAGCCAAAAATATTATTATTTATTAGTAAACTAAGTTCATAATTCAGATATTTATTTTCGTATTGTCCACGAGTGGGCCCGAAATGGGCATTGCTCTTTGTTGCGTATTTGCTCAGTACTCAGAGTAGATCTTCGTGGAACGTTCAGTAATGGAACAGATGGAGGTGTTACTGGACTATAAAGGAAGGAAGGAAGGAAGAAAGAAAAGATGGGGGTGTCAAGTTTTGAAATTCTTACCATATTTTGACCAAGAAACGCAATCGTGGGCGACGTCTAAGAATAGAATTCTACAAAGACTCATGACGAACAATATCGACGCGTCAACAGATCCCACGGCGGTCAAAAGGAGAGAGATTCTGCTTAGCTTACTTGCCGACCAAACACCAATTGGCCGCAGACTTGGCGCTGCCTAAGGCATTGAAACGCAATCGCAAGTTCTTTGAAGACTATGGAACTATAAACAGACCACACCGCTGACAAAATCGCAATCAAAAAATATATGCGAAGAATTTGATATCTTCAACAAGATAACAATTGTGGTTACTGATGGAGCTAATATAAAAAAAGCTATCAATGACTTAAACAAACACCACCATCTATGCGTCGCACATACTTTAAATCGCTCTGTAGATGAATCTTTGAAAGGTGTCGAAGCCATCACTATGATAATTGCCAAATGCCGAAACTTGGTTGCACATTTTAAGCGGAGCACTAAATCAGGAGCACTAAATTCAGGGAGCGTTTTAGAGTAATACGGAGGGGTCCGTAAGGACGACCGTCCGCGCGAACAGCTCCGCAGCCGTCCGTGCCGCGGAGCGGACCGCCGCTTGCGCGCCTCTGGCTTCAGTGAGCGTTTTAGTATCGTGCGGAGCGCACGCGTCAGTTTATGCTTTATAATTTTATTTGAGTCAAATAAAATTATAAAACATAAACTATATAAGTAGCAACAGATTTACTGTGGGCTCACACTAGGCAGAAACGCTTGTTTTGTGTTAACCATTTTTCATTTAAAAAAAGATGATCGAGTAATAACTCCATATGTATACGTCAGTGGATTATTTCTGGCCGAGATGAAGTTGACAAACTGACTGAACCACCGAGATCGTCGCGGTGGACAAACGATCGCCGACACGTCAACTTCAATTCGGCCAGAAATAATCTCGGTCTCGGTGACGTCCCGTTGACGGTGTAGGTGGACAAACTGCCTAAGTGTGCATTTAGTACAACATAGTTTCTTTAACATGGTGTATGAAGTACCTGCTATGAAATTTATTGCTAACGTGAAAGCAATTACATGTCAATTAAGAAGTTTAAATGAACCTACATCGGATAATATGATTATTACAAAAATAATGATGGCGTTACCAGAGAAGTATCGTCTCTTTATTAGTGCAGGGAGTCTGTACCAGAGAGTCAACAGAGTGTAAAGGAGCTAACGTCCAGATTAATTGTTGAGGAGGAACAGTACAATACAACAAGAGTGAAACATCAGCTGGATCATCAGCGGCATTTCTTAGTAAAAGTGGATTCAAAAAGAGAAATGGAGATAGGAAGTGTTTTCAGAGTGGTAAAAGTGGCCACCTTAAGAGTGAATGTCGGCTAAGAAAGTGCTACAAGTATAATTAGTTAGGTCACATCTCATCGGAGTGTAATCAACAACTGTTAGAATGGCATTCTTATATGGCAATAGTTAGATGGCAACACAGTGGCCATAATCAATTGCTTACTTTGTCTGTGGTAATTTTTACCTTCCGTTTCTACCTTGTTTCATTATAGGCTGTGTGTGTACTTATAATAAAGAAATTATAAGAAGAAAACCGTCTATATAATGTCCTTATCCCATCCACGCATTAAGTAAACATCAAGAACAACAACAAGTACTTTTTATCCCGTTAGGGTAGGGTAGAGTAAGGATAGTGGTAGGGTAGGGTAGGGGTAGTGCGGGGCCTCTAAGGCGGAACAAAGTTTGCCGGGTCAGCTAGTAGTAGATAAAATACACTTTAATTTAAAAACCGGTATAAAAAGAGCCATGTACCAATGTAAAATGTACCAAGGGTAGAATCACATTATATTGATTGTTTAAAGAAGAAGATTACCTTCGACTACGACGTCCTAGTAACGAAGGCCAAGCTGTCGAAAATTCAAGTGGACCAACAGACTTTCCTAGTGCTAAGAAACGAAAAATTGAAACTAAACGTAAGGACTATTTAACATTGATTAATCAAGGTAAATGAATACAAAGAAATAGATGGCTTCATTGATACTTGATAAGAGACCACTGGAGCAAGAGAGCGCAGTAGGTTCAACCCCTCATGGTACACGCATTTATGGGATGGTCATTTCTCTCTCGATTGTCTCAGACGACAGTAGTTAGGCCAAGTAACCAGCTAACCTACAGTTGAACAAACCAGAATTACACTGACAATCAAGAGCAACTGTTTTTGTATGTACATTATCAGTTGCAATTTTTTCAGACGGCTGTACATATCAGAATAGGAACGTGATTCTCTCTAATGCCCTTTTGAACTTGTCCAAGAAATATGGGACTGCCATAACTCAGAAATATCTTGAGCCAGGTCACACTCAGATGGAGTGTGACTCTATACACAGTGCAGTCGAGCGAAAACTAAAAAATAGGGAGATACATCTGCCAAGTAATTCTATAGCTGCTACAAAGGAGGCACGCAAGAATCCCTACGATGTTATACAGACGGAATACAGTTTCTTCAAGAATTATGCAGACCCGTATACATGGGTCTATAAAAACATTCGTCCTGGACGACGACCTGGTGAAGCAACGGTTGTGCTATTCTTTATAGTCCAGATTTGACTATTAAGTTCAAAACAAACTTTGATGAGGAATAGTGATCTCCCACAAAGACCCAAACCTAAAGAGGTTGTCTACAACCAACTCCATTGCAATAAGCTCCCAATCAAATCTTCAAAATTTAAATATTTGCAAGAATTGAAACTGGTATTACCAGCTGATTGTCATTTATTTTATGACAACTTGCCCCATGTTTAAACTTATTTTTTTATAACTAGTCTGATTAGTTACTTGTATTTTTCGTTATTACCTACTTTATGTCATAATTTATACTCGGATAAATAGAAGTATTATAATGAAGAATGTTACTCTTTTCATTGTAACCTAAAGAAGAATTCGAGTATCTCCCTTATGTTTCTGAAGTTTTTTTTAAATCCTGCTGTAACTTCGTTAAGTTTAATAATTATAATAATAAACAGAGGCTGATTTATTATCGATACGAATATCATGATTTTTACTCAAAATTATGCCACCTAACTTACCTTACAATCCTTTAATCGAAACCAATACCTTTTATGTAAAACTAACTCTATAAATACAAGATTTAACATAATGAGTATTAATTCCCTTGGAAAAGATTGAATATAGTGTTATTATTTCATAATCAAACTTAATTTATACTGTAAAATAAAAATTTTAAGCGTTTTATTTTTCTCCTGTAAAATCGAAATTTTGTAGATAGGTGATATACCAATATCACCAAGTACCAACTTCATCGTCGTGACAGCAATATTATGAGAAAATAATAATTCATTTATTTATTTTGACATCAAAGGTCCAATGGTTAGTAACATACAACTTATAACTAAAAGATGTTAGTAAATACAAAAATAAATTAAAATACAAATTAAAATTAAATTAAGAGGGCGCAGATTTATGACACACCAATACTGACACAAAGTGCCTAATCATTAGTGTGTCAAATTTGTTAGCTAACGTTTTCAGGATTCTGTTGGGACTCCATCTCATTCTGTTTAGAGCGAGAACGTTTTTTTGCGTATTATAGCGTAAAAGTCGTCCGTCCCCGCCTCCGCAAACATCGTCGACGCACTGCCACATAGCGGCCACCGCGACAGTCCCATCAGAACCCTGAAACCACGAAGTTATAGATAAAAGTGGAGTCCACACTCCCTATACCTATTTGAAGCCAAATCAAAAAAAGTTCATTGACCTTTGATTGGACTCCTGAGTTGCTATATCATAGATCCAAATTATCCCGTATCTTATTTATTTTTATATTTATTAACCAAGAAATATCAATTTTTATTGTTGAAATAGAGAATTTGTGATAATTAATTACATTTCATCAAATAATATTGCATGTTGTATATTTTAAACTAATCTTTTGTTATTGAAGCAATTGATTAAGTTTAGTGACAGATTATCAAACTGTATTTAATGTTTCCCAATTATTGGTGGGAACTGCCGTCCCTAAAACATGGCAACACCAAATTTATCACTATGGCGGATTGTCAACATAATTTGGTTATTATATTTTTATGATTCGTCATTACAACACAAAAATGGTACAGAAGTGTGTAGTGCTAGGTTGTGGAAGTAAGTGGCATCCTGGATGTTCCTTGATATTTCACAGGTGAGTCGTAAATTACCATAATTTGCATCATAACAAAATCCATTGCATATAACTATTTTTTAGCAGAAATGTTTCAGTTTCGATATCTATTAATTAAAAGAATTAAAAGATGGATATAAACAAGTACCACCCGTCGCTAAGATATAAAAAATTATAAGATTTTACTAATATCTAAGACGTACACAGAAACTGAATAGGGTGTCCATGACAAGGTAATTTTCGTGCGCTACGCTAACTGCTAATGACTTGGATTGAATGCTTACCTTTATTACAATTTTATCTGTAGCAACGAAATAGAAAAAAAAATATAGATAAATAATAGAAAAACAGTACTCGGTACTTACATAATAATATACCTATAACCTACCTAATAACTTTTAACCCTCCAAGGAAATATGACCGGTGATAAAAGGTTATTGTCTGTCGGTTTTTTGGCATGACAATATTATCAACAATATTTAGGTTTGGTTCCAAAGGTTCCACAGACGCATAATAGATATTCATCAGATTTCAATGTTACATTGGTTGTAAATGTATTAAAAATATTGTCGATTTTTCTTTTTTATTCAATAAATTAAATAATTTTCTTTATTTTTTAGCTTTCCAAGGGATCCAGTAAGAAGAAAACGATGGCTTTCCATTGTGAGATTAAAAAATAAGTTTTATGAAACCGCTAAAATATGCGGCAATCACTTTGTACCATCCGATTACATAATAGGGAATCGGTTAAAACCTACAGCTATCCCCTTTTTTGCCAATGTGAGTTAATTATCATTTTACCTTTTTCATTTAAATATTGTATTTAACATTTACATGCGCTTATATTAAAACTACTAGCAAGGATTTATAAGAAACATTTTTAATTTTTTTTCAGCAATCTGATTTAAAACATGATGCATCTACAGTATCTGTTTGTTACGCTCCAGTGACACAACATGACAATATTATTATCCCTGATATGCCGTCAACATCTCACTCTCAGTGGCCAAATACATACAGTGTGAGTGTGGTAAAGTATGACAAATCTTGGCAATTTATAAGTTGTTATTAATAATAATTTGTAATCAATTGTACTTACATAACTAATTATTCAACATTTCAGCATGATCTATCATCGGGAATAAGCAATGCATCTATAATAACACCAAATGCTCCTGATATGCCATCAACATCTCACTCTCAATGGCCAGAGACATACATTGTGAGTATAGTAAAGTGTGACAAATCTTAATAATTTATGAAGTTGTTTATAAGTTGTTGTTATTAAAAATTTGTAATCACTTTTAACTTACACAACTAACTAATTATTCACCATTTCAGCCTGATCTATCACCAGGAGTAAGTAATGCATCTATAGTAACAGAAAATGCTCCTGATGTTACTGATTTACCTCCATCAAAAAGAAAATGTCTTAGAGAAATTATAGTAGAAAAGAATGCCTCAGAACAGGTAAAATAAACATTTTATTTATTTGGTTTACCATAATTGTTATAATATGACATGATTTATAAGATTTTACTGTCACGTGCATTATTAATGTCTACCAATAATCTAAAATTCATTTTAAACATAATTCTTAAAAAACATTGATCCTTACAGGTTTTATGTAACTCTATTCTATAAAACTTTTAGATAACTATCTGTTTATATAAATAATACAATATCATTTTAAATTGTTTGTTCTGTTGTTTGTTTATATACTAATGGACGTTAAGTTTAAATATTTTATGTTAATTTTAGATCGCTAATGAAAACACTCCGCCTGCGAAGCCTCCGTATTTAGACAAAAGTGTGCAAGTAAAATTGATAACAAAACGTGAAGAGATTTTGAAGAAACGAAATAAGCTCCTGGTACAATCTTGTGGGCGTCAAATAAAAACCATTAATAATATGAAATCTTTGCTTGCTACTATTCGCGAGTACACAAGGAACTCTGAAATTGAGAATATTATAAGCGGCAATTTTGCAAATATATGTGAGAAATTCAAAAAACCGTCAACCGATCCTCGTGGTGTACGATATAGTGATGATGTAAAAGCATTTGCGTTAACATTACACTTTTACTCACCCAAAGCATATCAATTTTTAAGAAAACGTATTTCTTTGCCTCATGTTGAAACGTTACGAAGATCGTTAGCTACTTTCAATTGCAACGTTGGATTTTTAACAGAAGTTTTGGATTTTTTGAAGCAAGAGGTGTCAAAGCCTGATAAATTTTATTTAAAAAACGTCGCTTTAATCTTTGATGGGATGTCCTTAAAAAAAGATTTATCGCGTGACCAAAAAACAGGTAAAATCTTTGGATATGTTGATTTAGGACAAATTCCTGTAACCGATCCGGAACAACTGGCTTCGGAAGCACTTGTTTTTCAAATTGTGTCATACGGCCATTATTTTAAATGTCCTATAGCATATTTTTTTATTCAGAACTGTCTATCGGGGGAGTTGCTGGCAGAGTTAATACATACTGCTATAAAACTACTACAAGATATTGGCATCACTGTACGTAGCTTGACCTGCGATGGTGCAGCTTCAAATGTAAAAGCCTATGAACATCTAGGCTGTTCTTTTGATCAAAATACGTGGAAGACATTTTTTCTCCATCCGAATGGAAAAACTAACATTTATTGCCTTTTAGATGCGGCTCATATGCTGAAACTGGCACGAAACGTATTTGCGCACTTTAATATTACTACTGAATCTGGACGTACTTCGTTTGAATATATACGCAAACTACACGAAGTTCAAACAAAGGAGGGTTTGAAATTCGCAAACAATTTTAGCGCTATCCACGTAGATTTTGAAAACAAAAAAATGAACGTAAAGCTTGCTGCCCAAGTACTAAGTTCATCTGTAGCCGATGCTATACATTTTTTAAAGGCTAGTGGAAACTCCGATTTTTCAGATAGTGAACCCACAATAGAATTTTTGCGAACAATTGATAGATTATTTGATATAATGAATTTAAAATCGCCTTTTGGAACTAGTTACAAGTCTCCACTTTCTCTTTTGAATAAATGTTATTGGGAACGCATATTCAATGAAACTGAAAGTTACCTTAAGTCTCTAAGTATTAATGGTACAAATATTTTGAAACATAGAAGAAAAACATTTGCTGTGGGTTTTTTGATGAACATTACCTCTCTAACTTTACTGGTTACAGATTTATGTACTCTGGAAGTAAATCCTTTAAAGTATTTGTTAACCTTTAAATGCTCCCAAGACAATTTGGAATTTTTTTTCTCTTGTATTAGAGCTCGAGGTCGGACACAAGACAATCCAAGCCCCTTAGAATTTAGATATATCATGAGAAAATTATTGTTTCGAAATTCTATACAGCCATCAGTTAATGCAAACTGCGTAGACTACGATTTTCAGATTTCTTATGTTATGGAATTCGGTAACAAGCATAAAAGCTTAATAGAGAAGCCAATTGAAAGTCAGAGTGACGAGATAGATATGGACACAATAAATAAAATTTTCTCCACAGAAACAAGCCCATATCAAGAAAATGTACTGTTTTATATTACGGGATATATTGTAAAACAACTGTTAAAAAACATTTCATGTCAGCATTGCCAAGATTCATTAATAACGAAAGACGAACCACAAAAAGACCACTTATACGTCTTGAACATAAATAAATTTAATTCTTTCACCTCATTCATTAACAGAGGAAAATTACATTTTCCTTCCGTTTCAGCTTACACAATAGTAAAATATGCTGATAAAGTATTTAGACATACAGTTTCGCTGGGAAAGTTAAATTCAAATTTAATTCAAACAAACATGATAAACATTGTTCAGCATCATTTTTCACCGTTGCTAACGCAAATGTTCTTACATCCAGTTTCGGAGTCTATAATTTGTTTCGAATTGCATGAAACGATTTTATTAAAAAAGATTTCAAATTTATTTTTCAAAATTCGCATAAAAGCGTACTTAAAAAGTGCCAACGAATCAATTCTTGGCGATTTACGTGGCAAGCGTCAAAAACACCACAAAACTGTACTTTTTAGTCACATATAAATATTTTTTTAAATAAATAGTTTGATTTTATGGATTTGCTTTTTATTTTATTTATACCCTTTTATGTTTGTGTTGTGTGGACACCCTACTTAGAGCGAGAGGAGGGGGACCTACGTGAACGAGATAGAATGAAGTCAAGTTGGCTTCAGATAGGTATTTAGAGTGTGGCCTCCACTTTTATCTATAACTTCGTGCCTGAAACAGTTATTTACTGCACGTTTAAATCCGTCCAAGCCTTCTTGGTATAGTTAGTTATGTGCATGAACATGGCTGTTTGCCTTGGTCTGGGTGTTTTATATGTATAAGTATTTATTTACAAAAAAAAGTACATATTTAAGTATATTTATCAGCAATCTTAGTACCCATAGTACAAGCTTAGTTCTTAGTTGGGGACTAGATGGCGTTGTGTAATTCGTCCCAAGTTTTTAAAAAAATCCTATATCAATTCTTCTTCTTCTTTCAGCCTGTCATCACCCATTGTTGTGTAGAGGCCTCTTCATGGGCTTTCCATAAGGATCTTGTTCTGGCAGTACTGGATTTTACTGCGACTTTGGCGATGTCATCAGCCCAGCGCATGGGCTGCCTCCCTTTCTTCCGACGACCGGTTCTTGGGCGCCACTCGGCAATCTTACGCGTCCAGCGACCATCATCCCTCCTATTCATGTGGCCTGCCCATCTCCACTTAAACCTGGACACTATTAAAGCGATGTCAGTGACTCCAGTGCGCTTACGTATCGTTTTGTTTGAGATGCGGTCTATGAGCGAGATGCCTAGCATTGCTCGCTCCATGGTTCTTTGCGCCACCTGAAGTTTTTGCACATGTTTGGAGTAAGTATCCAGGTTTCAGCTCCGTAGGTTATAACTGGGAGTCACGGAAGTATCTTAGTTCCCGTGGCCCCGCCCATCTAGGCGGATAAGGTGGCAGTCAGTCAGGTTTTTAGTCGGTATACCCAAGTGGCATAAGAGGGGGAGCCCGACATACCCCCGCCGCTTCCCCAAGCGGCGGGGCATGCAGTAATGCATTTTCCTGACTATAAAAAAAAGGTTATAACTGGGAGAACACACTGCTCATGCATCTTGAGAAAGATTGGCACTCGCTTGCTCTTTAGCACGTCGAAGAGTTTACTAAAAGCCGCCCAGCCCAGCTGTATCCTTTTGTATCCTTCTTTCAATCTCCTTCGATTTTAATGAGCTGGCCCAAGTAGATATAGTCGGTGATTATATCTATATTGTGGCTGTGTACTTGGATGTACGTCGGGGAGGGAATAATCCTTTTACACATAACCTTCGTCTTACTGGTGTTCATTTTTAGACCGACATTTTCAATTACATCTTGATTTAATCGATAGAAAAATCTTCAGCGGAGAGTTGCAGCACTGCATTAATTGTATGAATCATCCCATCGAATCAAAAGCGGACGTGTATATATTTTTTTGATTATTTTTATTGTAATTAAGTTTCTTTAATTTAAAAAATATTTCTTTGCCTTTAATCATAATTTGATATACCGTCGTATTCCGATTGTTAGTGATTGCACATTTATAAGAATTGGAATCAAATTTATTTTTTTAATTAAGAGAATTAAATAAATCATTGGACAATTGTACGAAATCAGCTGTGTGTGCTGCGGTACTGCTCTTTAATTCTCTGCTGTCAATGACAGTTTTAATTGCTGCAGCAACTGAATGTCTCAAAACTTGTGTAGCAAACTTTACTTTAATTTCTTTAAAGTTATTTGTACTGGCGTCAATTTATTTAACGATTTGCTTTTATTATTTTTATCTATATCATATACATTAATAAAATAAAATAAAAATAAATAAAAAAGCCTTTTATTTCTTACTGAGTTTAAAGTATGTACAAAAAAGTTATTTTTATATTAACTTAGGATTTTTATAGTTTTACATATCATTTATCTTATCTATTCATTTATCTTAACTATTTAACTAATCTTAACTATTTATTTATCTTAACTATTTATTCATCTTAACTATTTATTTATTTTTATTTATCTTTTCACTGCTGCATTCAGCAAGAACCCCTTGATGGGTAAAGGCCTCCTCCAAAGATGACCATTTTTCTCTGTCTTGTGCCACTTCGTTCCAGTTTGGGCCAGCTATCTTTTTGATGTCGTCTGCCCATCGTGCTATAGGTCTCCCCCTGCCTCTTTTGCCTAGTGGACCGCTCCATAGAGTGATTCTTTTGGCCCACCGTTGCTCTTTCAACCTTGCTACGTGTCCCGCCCATTTCCACTTTAGTTTTAGTGCATAACTCGAGGCGTTCATTGCATTTGTGATCGCCCTTATTTTTGTGTGTCTGATTTTATCTATTTTCTTTATTTTGAGCATACTCCTCTCTAGTCCTCTTTGGCAGATGTTGATTTTATTTATAGCATTGGCAGTAAATTTCCATGTTTGACATCCGTAAGTTAAGCACGGTAGGAGACTTGTGTTCATGATTTTGGTTTTGATGGCGATTGGCATGTTACTTTTAAATATTTCTTTCAGGTTCCAGTATTTGTTCCATGTTTGTTGCACCCTTCTTTCTATTTCTTGTATATTGTTGTTTCTGTCGAAGCTAATTACTTTTCCCAGATATGTATATCTGTCCGCATACTCCAGCAACTCGCCACCAGCTCTAATTGGTCTTTTTAAGCTATTTGTCATTACCATCGTTTTAGAAAAATTCATTTCTAATCCCATCTTGGCACTAGCTATGTGTAAGGACTCTACCATGAGCTGTAGTTGTGAACCTGTCTCCGATAACAGTACCAGATCGTCCGCAAATCTCAGGTGATTTAGATATGTGCCTTTTATGTAGAGTCCTGTTGTAGTCCAATCTAGTTTTTCGAAAACGGATTCAAGTATGGCTATAAATATTTTTGGCGATAGAGGGTCTCCCTGCCTCACACCCCTTTCAATGGGGAATTTTGGGCCTAGAGTTTCCAGTTTGATCCTTCCTGTATTGTGTTTATATATGCTTTTGATGACATTCACATATATGTTTTCAACACCCTGCTCTCTGAGGCTTTTCCATATACTAGTGTGTGTTACGCTATCAAAAGCTTTTTGGTAGTCAATAAAAGCTAAATAAAGAGGCCTCTGCTGTTCTTGATATTTTTCTACAATTAATTCTAGCGTATGGATAAGGTCAACTGTAGAGAACCCCTTTCTAAAGCCTGCCTGCTCTATTGGTTGTTTTGATTCCAGCGTAGTAGAGATTCTTGTGTTTATAATAGAAGAGAAGAGCTTGTATAAACTCGGTAGCAGACTTATTGGTCTATAATTTGCTATATCCTTAGGGTTTCCCTTTTTGTATAATAATGTGATGTTTGATTCAGACCACTGGAAAGGAGTTTCCGAGCTTTGAAGTATTGAGTTAAATAATTCACTTAGTGGTGTAGATAGAATTGTGCTTGCTAGTTTTAATGCTTCGTTGGTGATGTTGTCTGATCCAGGGCTTTTATCCAACTTAATTCTTTGTATAGCATCAGTTATTTCTTTCTCATCAATTGGCTTTATGTCATTCTCGTTTGTAAATTCCTCTATGTTACCTCGAATAGTTCTTGTTGAGTTGTTGCTATATAGCTGTCTATAGAATTCGGTCGCTGCAGTGATGATGTCGCTCCTTTTGTCCAGGTCTTTCTCGCCCTTGCTCAATTTTTCTATCCATGTTTTGTTTGTTCTGAGCTTTTTATAAGCTTTTTTTGTGCTTCCTGTGAGGAGAAGACATTTCTCTATAGTATCCTGTCTATACTTTGCATAATCATGTTTTATATATTTATTTACTAACTTATAGAGTGCTGAAAGTTCGTTTTTAGCTGTTCTTGATTTGTTTTTAGTTTTCTGCAGTTGGCTTCTTCTATGTAATAGCCTAAGTGTACAATCTCGTAATATTTTATGATTTTTGTGTTCTTCGCTTTTTGTTCGAGCATTTTTCAAACTTTGGGTAATGGCGTCTTTTATTTTGTCGTAATAGGTTTGTACTGGTATCTTTTCTGAGTATATATTTATCTTTGATATTATTGATTGTAAGTTTTCTTTGTATTTTATTATTTCGTCCTCGCTTCTTAGTTGACTTTCCTGTTTTTTTGTGAATTTTTTTCTACTTAGTTTCAGCTTCGTAAACGTTATAGTTGCTCTAAGAGGTCGGTGGTCTGACGGATAATTTATATTCATAGTATCAATGTTTTGAAACATTTTTGGCTGATTTGACAGAATGTAGTCAATTTCATTTTTGTGTTGTCCGTTTGGAGACCGCCAAGTCCATTTTCGATTTAGCTTCTTTTTGAAACAAGTATTTATGATTGTTAGTTTATGTTCGAGCGCAAAGTTAACAAGTGTCTGACCTCTATTGTTTCTTTCGCCGTACCCATACTTTTTCATAACTAAGTATTCTCCCTCTCTAGGATTTCCAATCTTGGCGTTAAAGTCTCCCATTATTATTGTATTTTTGTGTGTGGTTTCTAGTGCCTTGTTAATTGTTTTGTAAAAATCATCTATTTCGTGCTCGCTTGATGCCTCTGTTGGTGCGTATACTTGTATTATTGATAGCTTGTAAGACTGAATATTTAAATTTAGAATTGCGACGCGTTCTGTTAATCCCGAGAAGCTCTCTATGCTGTCCTTAAGGTCTTTGTTTATTATAAAACCTACCCCATATTTACCTGGAGTATGTCCTATATAGCATAGTATAAAATTTTCATATTCTTCTATTTTATTTCCATGGCGCCTCACCTCTGAAATTCCCATTATATCGTACTTAATATTACATAGCGATTCTTCTAGCTCTAGTAGTCTTTCGTATGTGGATAGAGTCCTGACGTTGTACGTTGCGATCTTTAATTGTTGTGTCTGTTTAGTTTGTGTGTTAATCTTTGGAGGGTTGTGGTCATAATCTTCCACGGTGACCGGCCGGCTTGGAAGATGATCATTGTAAATTGTTTTTAGTTGTTTCTGTATGTCTTTAGTGTCTGAGGAGGGGCATTTTAATTGCTATGAGTTCTTGTCTTTGTTTTCTTGGTTGTCGTTTGTTTTAGATGTATTTTTGTTGATTAGGTAGTTTAGCATGCCAGGTTTTATGAATCCTTCTGAAATGCTGCTTGACCTTCTGATTGACGAGTCACTCTGATGTATTTTGTTCTTTTTGTTAGCTTGTGTGTTCTTGTTTTCTTTTTGTATGGTAGAATTTTCCGGCGAATTAATAAGTTTTCTTTTACTGCTATTATTTGTTATTATTAGTTTGTCGTATTTAATTATGGCTGTATTTCCTTTCTCCCTTTCCAAATTTAATTGCTCTTGTAATTGTTTTCTCTTTTCCAATATATATTTTGGGTAATCTTCTTTCATATAGTAGTGAGTATCGGTTAACGCCCTTTTTTGTTTAAATATTTTAATTTTTATGCCAAGATTTGTAAATGTTACTACTACCGGGCGGGGTTTTTCGCCTTTCTTCCCCAATCTTTTCACCTCTTGTATGTCGCTATAAGATAGCTTAATCGAGAAATAACGTTCTATCCATTTAATTATACTGTTTTCTAACTGTTCATAGGATGTTTCTACATCCTCAATACCGAAAAAAACAATGTTTCTTTGCCGAGCCTGTTTTTCTAAAAAATAAATTCTTTTTTCTTGATTGTTCACTACTTCTTTAAGATTTTCATATTTTTCTTCCCAAACAAAGAATTTTTCTTCTAATATTTTGTTAACATTTTGCGTAACTTGCTCTGTCACCAATTTTCCACTTTCTCGTATTGTAATTTTTTGCTCGTCCAAGTCCGTTTGTATTTTCTGTAGTGCCTTTAAAATATCTTCCATGTTTGTTAAAATAAAAATTTGGCTTAAGTAGAAACGATTGTTCTGCACGAAAAAGTTCACACAAGTTCTTATATAAGCACTGATATTGTTTGTTTGTTTTCGTAATATAATGATCACTTTTATTTTTTATTTTTTTATTGTTTATGCACTATAACAGACGATCACTGGTGTGTAAATATCTTTGATATTAACTGTGGCACAGTGCCGCCCTCGCCATATAGATGGCGCTAATTAAGTTGTTAAGTCCTTGATTGTGCGTTGTCTCTTCCCTCCACTCGCCACCAGATGGAGCTACTGCTTTGAATAATACGTGACGTAGGCGGCGTGAAGATAAATTAATTTGTCTCCAAAGAATTTATGACAAATTTTATGCCTTAAAAACTGCTGTTGGCCTGGCTGGGATACGAACCCAGGACCCGGTTGATGTATAAGACACAAAAAGCTAAAGCTTTGTGCACTTGACCAGTGATTGTTATTGTAAGCTGGCGAAACAAAGCATTGGATGCTATACAATAATGGATATTTTTAAGTTCGTTGTATTGTGCATTTGAATTTGATTATTGTACACACATCTACCGCACATTTTTATTATCACTTTTTTATTAATTTCTTTATTAGAATACTGTATTTTTTAACACTATCACTGTTTTATTTTGTTTCTTTTTATAGTCTTTGTGATTATTTGAATAGTTTTTAACAAATACACTGTAGTTTGGGTTCAAAGTTAGTACTTTTATATTTTTTGAACAAATAGTCTGAAACACTATGATAAGACGTCACAAACACTAACACCATAGAATCTTATTACTATCGTCCGATTTTTGCAGTTTTTTTACTTTATTGACATAAATAACTATTTTTAAAATTAAAATAAAACACAGAACAATGTTCACGTGACGAGTCAGCGCCCTCTTGATCATATACATTAGTTATATCTTATTTAATTCAAAATCACTGTTAATCATTTTTTTTCTAATATTTTTAATTAAGTAGGAAACGTCAATTTAAAATATTTTACGATCATTAACAAAAAAAGGGATAATCAACGCATGCACCTAAATCTTTAATCACCTTTACATTTGTTGTAGCTTGATCACATGTTATTACATGTGATTTTTGGAATCAAATAATTTATTAATTAAATCATTAATTAATACCATTAACTTATCAGAACTAACGGTTTTTGAGGCTAAAAAATACGCTACAGGATTTTTCCAATTTCTGTATACCCCGCGCAATAAATACTAACCTAACTTGCCTCTTTTTGATTGCGATCATCACCACAAAAATCTTAAAACTCTTCGATTAAATTATACTTACTACTATATTCTAAGTTTACCATGATGTTCATTTCATCAAAGCATACAGCACATGCTCTCTCTGTAATTTCTTTATTGACAAATTTGTTTTTAATATTTTCAAAAATTTCATCGTTTATGGAAGCCAGCGTTTTATAGTGGAGGGTGCAGCCAATATAATACCCGAATTTAAGATAAATTTTATAGGCAGCAGGAGACTGATAATATAGAGACATGCATAATTTTTTTTCGTCTGTCGAAAATAGTTTTCTACATTTTTTAGATCTCAAATGCATAGTTGCTAATAATTTACTGGAATTAATCGAATAATTATTTTCACTAGCTTTTTTGGAAGTGTTTTTTTTTAATTGATGTTTTAACTTCTTTGCGCTTGTTAATAAAGTCTTCAACCGTTTACATTTCGGAGTGTCTTCGTGATGCCATCTGCCTCCTACTTTTTGGGGTGGTCAACAAAATTGAATTATTTGCGTCGTCCATTTTATCTCCAGGACTTTGAAGGAGCTTTCTATTTGTGTATGTTCTTTTAGGTGTCAGCATTTTCAAATCTGATGAAGAATATTTTTTTTACAAAGTTCTCAAATGTTAATTTAACCTATGTAAAGGGTAAATATAATGCGCAAGAAATCGTGTATTCCCGATGTCCCCCCACCAATTAGCCCCACGAGCGGACATCGGGAAAAAGAGATGCGATATCCGCCAGTGGGGGACAACGCTACTGAAATCTTCCCATTGGACCCCGCTGGTGGCCCGGACCACTAGTGGTGGTGGTATAGGAATAAACGAATTCCATTGTCCCCAATGTTTTCAGGATAATTATACACGAGTAAAAATATTATACAGGATCGCCAGTCAATCAACGTCCAAAAGAAAAATTTAGGTCACTCATGTCGATGGCTAATCTCCCCCATGTATGTTTAGCGGTCTTCTATAGTTTTCGAGTTATGAGACTTTTATGTCGATTGTGTCGCGTGGTCGGTATAACCATTCTGGTCACAACTCAAAGCCAAGACAACCACCAGTCAATCATCCACACTGCTTCTATAATTTCACGTATGGAAGCAAGGCGAGGAAGAGCAAGCAGCCATGCAGTTACCATTCGGAAAACACTCGGGACGGTCGGAAGTAGCAGCCAACGACTGCCCCTCATCAACAGGCCGTCTCTTTGTCACTGACCGTGTCAGCAAAATGCAATTCCTATTTCCACCTATGAACTAGTATGGACCGATAAGGCTTCAGCTGGATTTAGGATTGAGACGTAGCTACCCATGGTCTTTCACTATAGCGGACGTATGTACTAGACCAATTATCGGCGTGGACTTCCTCAGCTATCACAATCTGCTGGTTGACTGCAGAAGCCAACGGGTAATAGACAACACTACCACTTTGACAGTCTCTGCTATCCGGTATCAGAATTCAGAGGGTATCGATTCGGTGAAGGCCGTAACTGGTCAAACAGAATTCCAGGACATATTGCGCGAGTTTCCTTGGTCCGTGGTCGTCAGCCTTGCATCATGTGAAGAAGACCGATAATGAATGGAGACCCTGTGGTGATTACAAGGCACCTTATTCCCGAAAAGTTCCTGACCGCTATCCTGTGCGCATTTCTCGCACCAGCTTTCAGGATGCACGATATTCTCCACCATCGATCTAGTTAAAACCTACCACCAGATTGCTTTAAACCCAGATGACATTCCTAAGACCGCCATCACAACACCATTTGAACTTTTCTAGTTTCCATATATGAGCTTCAGTCTCAGGAATGCAGCGCAGACCTTCCAGCGCTTTATTGACGAAGTCCTCCTCGGATTAGACTTTTGTTACGGATACATCGACGATATCCTTGTTTACTCATCTTCTGTAGAAGAGCACAGGATACATCCACGACCACGTCACCTGTTTGAAGGCCTGAAACAATATGAGATAGTCTTAAAGAGACACAAGTAAGTGTAAACTAGAAAGAGCAGAAGTGACATTATTAGACTACCAGGTTTCAGCAACTGGCGGCTATCATGTGCCATGCTACATCTTCTTGGACCGATGTTCTTCCACTCGTGCTGCTAGGCATGCGCAGCGCCGATCAATTAAACCACTGGGGTGGAAAAAGGCTATATTTTCCGGAAATATTGGTCTGGTGGAAGCTTTATTCGAAGGTGCTATAGCCTACCTTCAGAATCTGATGCTGCCATCTGGGCAGAAACTCGTCGATTCCACAAGAAAAACCGGCTTTGTAGGGCTTATTCTGGACATGATCAGTGCAATTCAACTATATAAATATTTGATTGATGGTACTAAACTTTTACAGTACCCGCCATACAAAGTCAGCTTGGATCACTTCGAGTTGTTTTTTTTAGTCATTCGAACTCGAGGCGACTATAATAATTACTTCATTGCTGTTCAATTTACGGCCGCTTTTAAAAGATTATTAATAAGAGCTGAAATTAGGGATGCGGGCGTTGGTAACTGCGTTTCTCTGGAGCAAACTAACATACTAACCTGCTCTAAAGACATACCCAGTCACGGCTATAAACGAACTAATAGAAAGGAATTCATTTGTTAAATTGCCTGAGGATGATAGTGGGTTGTTCGAAGAATTTATAAACACAATGTACAATAACTTACCCAACTGCTCCGAGAGCGTCGTTACTTATATTGCCGGTTTTTTATCGAGAAAGTTCGCACGGTCTGTAAAATGTAATATTTGCGCGAATTTATTATTCGGAGATGCTAATGCCTACCAAAAAAGCTTAATAACTTTGAAAAATAGAGGTGGATTGGATTACCCGTCAAAAGACATGACGAATACTGTATGTAAGTAATTAAAATCGAAAAAAATCTTAAATGTATTTTTCAAAAGCAGCTTCGGTCTGAATAGCATGCGTTTCGATTTTTTATGGAACATTTTGATGAAACCAATTTCTTCAAATCGAACTGCGAACATGATGCGACCCACAGACTTTTACTTATTAAAATAATAGTGCGCTGCTCAAAATCGAAAGGCGCCGCTGAAAAGATCGAAAGGCGCGGCTCGAAAAATCGGGAGGAGATACTCGAGAAATCTAGTGGCACCGCTCGTAAGCGTTTCGTTCTAGTTAGCACAGCGGAACGGCTTTATTACTTTGGCCGATCTGCTCGACGAGCACGGCTCTGTCATCAAGAAGATGAGATCCTCGGCCGCCTTAAGCTCTAAGAGCTTCTCAAGGAAATTTGCCTGAAGGATAGACAAGGTGGGAAGTGAGCCCGTTCACTAAAGAAGAAATATTCGGTGAAAAAATTGACCCCAGTATAATTTTTTCACCGAATATTTCTTCTATGGGAAGCGCGAAAGTTAGCTTGTTCAATAACAAGCTAACGTTCGCGCTTCCCATAGTGGGCATTGTCCGGGCCTTCGACCCAGAGGCTAATCATCTGTCAGAGAAAGGGTACCGGGAGGTACAAATCGAACTCCTGGATGGCCTTTCTTTAGGGCTCTTATACTCGGCCCACCTGCAAATAAAATTCGTGGCTCCGCGGCTAGAACAGAATTATTCCGAGAAGCTGTGGCTCCAATGAAGGCATTGATGCACACGCGGAGAGAAACAGACAGGATTTTGGCAGGCCTCCGAGAGTCGACAGAATCGGGTAGGAAAAGAAGAAGTACCTCAAGGCGTTGTCTTACGTGTCTGGGCCAATAAAAAGTCGGCTAGATTTGTTAGAGGAGAAGATAAACGACATGTTCTCAACTATCTTAACAAGGATACAGTAAATGCAGGAGCCAGCTAACGCATCATCTCAATGGTCGGAGGCGGAATCCTGTTATGAAGGTGTGATGTCTCACAACACCCCTCCTTTCCCTTCGTCAGAGTCGGACTGGGAGGCACCCTCGATAGGCCTTTCCAGAAACCAGAAACACTAGGAAGCTCAGTTAGAGCTGGATTTTCGGCCCGAAACGAAGGAAGCGGAGCCATTAGTCCCTCTACCGACTCCGTAAATGACTTCGGAAGGTTCGGAATGCCAATGTTTTGGATCGGAGAAATGGAACCGAAGTCGGTACAATGCAGCAGAACAGCGTCTTCATGCAGCGCCCGTCTTCAGTCCCTTAAGGATAACCAAGTCCCAACACTGGAATGCACAGAAAACAGACACTCGTCATTCGCTTCGCTCCGCTACGTACAAACGTACAGTCAGATGGAGGTCGAGCTTTACACTTTTTTTTTTTTTTTTCATATTTTTGTCTGCCGTCGGCTACTTAGCCATAATCAGATTTTATGTGTTGATGTTATTATTTTTCGAGGGGTATCTCAGCAGATACTCTCCCCACTCATTAAAAGAGTCCACCGTCAAATCAGTGCCTCTGATCCAGTTGCAATATTTGCCATCGTTTCAGTGGTGTCATTGTTAGGATTAACCAGGTCCCTGGCGAGTTGATTTGTGTGCTTCTGGAGTCTTTCTTTGTATTTTACGCAGTATTTGTTTATCTCATCTTTGATTGTTGGCATATTTAGATATTCATGTATCTCCACATTTCTTGCAAACCACGGTGCATTTGTCATTGCTCTCAAGACATTGTTCTGGAATCTTTGCAGGATTTCAAGGTTTGAGTTACTGGCAGATCCCCAGAGTTGGATTCCATAATGGGTTTTATAATACACTAGCTGACCCGTGCCCACTTTGTTGGGCATAATGTAAAAGCCTTTTTATTTTTTGGTTTTTTATATAACCTATGACACTCAGCAATAATGTGGCTTTCTATTGGTGAAAGAATTTTTAAAATCGGTTCAGTAGATCCCGAGATTAGCCCTTACAATTTAACAAATACACAAACTTTACCTCTTTATAATATTAGTATAGATTTATACACAAACAGCTTATTGGAAAGTGTCAACGGTGACTTCCGCCCCGTTAGCCAATACAAACGCTTGTAGTTGAGATCAGCTTCCCTTCTTTTTGCCTTTATATGGTTTGCTCATGTTAGTCTTCGATCCAGATGGAGTCCCAAATATCTCACACATGTTTCCTGTGCTAATTGTTCACCCCGTAACGTCACTACCGGAAAATCTCCTCTACGAAGTGTGAATGTGATTTGTACGCATTTGGAAACACTTGGTTTAATTCTCCATTTCTCAAGCCATTCATTTACTTTGTACAAGTTTGTTTGCAACATACCTGCCGCTATAGTTGGATCTTTGTGACTTGCTAAGCAGGCAGTGTCGTCTGCATAACACCTCCCTCGGTGTTACAGGCTTTATTGGGGGCGACAGTTGTTGGTCACTTTTCAGGAAGGCGTTTACTTCATTTTCAAAGTCACTCATTGTCGATATGTTAAGCTGAAACACCTCGCTGAGGTGCTGAGCAAAGAGTTCGGCTTTTTCCTTGGGTCTTTTAATCCAAGTATCCGTCTGCGATCTCAATGGTGGATTGGCCTGTTGCGGTCGCTTAAACTGCTTTGTAAGTTTTCACAAAGAATAATTATCGCATCTCTTGGCAGAGAGAGAAGACAGCTTCTGTTGGAAAGTATAGTTTTCATTCTCATTTATCATTTCTTTTAGTTCTCTCGCTGCTTTGTTGTACCGTCTTTTATCTTCTGAATGCCTACTCAGTTGCCAGACTCTTCTCAGCCTTCTTTTTTCAGCAAGTTTTTCGCGTATCGTCAAAGAGGTATTTGTGGCCTTATTAGTTGGTGTTATGTATGGGGTGCTACGCCAGCCTGCTTCCTATATCAAGTTAGTTATATAAAAAGTTGCTTTATCTATGTCGGTTTCTGTTTTAAGTTTTATCTTTAATTCAATTTTTTGTTCAACATATTCAGCAAAGGCTATCCAGTCAGTTTTACGGTTATATATGGTTGATTGCGGTTCCTTGTGGATTATGGATCTGCTGATAGTGCCTATAACTGGTGTGTGATCAGAAGTTGTATCTAAGCAACTTTCTTTATCAAGGTAAGCATCTGAGAGCCCCTTAACAATAAAAAAGTCGAGTAGATCAGGTTGCTTGTTGGGATCTGTAGGCCAACAGGTAGGTGAACCAGTTGAGAGGGTAGTTAAACTTAGGTTAAACACAAACAACAAGCTTTACACTTGCAGTACAAATTTGGCTCCTATGACATAAAACTTAAGAACGGTACAAAGTTCGATATGTAAAGGTTGACATGCTTTTGACTGTAAGACTCGCTCGGAATTCGCTGTTATAACAGTATAACAGACGCTATAACAGACGAACAGCTAACCACAGGGTTAGCTAGCTAATTAAATCAAGTGTAAAGAGCAAGCTCTTTTTCCCCCACGCTCACTGCCTGAATTTAGTGCACTAAATTAAGCAAAGTGTAAGGCCGTTTAAGTAACCTTAAGGTGGTTGCTCCGCCATCGCGCGAAAATCAAATAGAAGTCGCGTTCGGATATAATTATGTTCTCATGATAACGAACCAAACTTTAAATTGCCAGAAATTCAAATATCTAAATTTGACGGCTCATTCGATCGGTGGCTCGAATTCCGCGATACTTTTGAGAGCTTGGTCACAGTAAATATATAAGCTAAAGCAGTAAAGAAACTACGTACAAACGTTCGAAATGACGCACGCACACAGACGCACGTCTAATTACGACCATTATAAAAACATTATCGAATAAAATTACCCTGCCATGGAACTTGTCCTTCATTCACGAAATAGTTCATAAAGTCGTCCCGTGTTTTCTTAGCAGCATTTGTTATATTTCCTTGGTGTCTTCTATCTAAATCTATCATATCTGAACCTGCCGAAGTGAAACCCTCTATAATTGTTCCGCTATCAAAAATTTCCCTATCGAGAGTTTCAGGAGGACTGTAAATGGCTTGGTTTGTTACAGTTAAATAATTGTGTAGAGCACAACATGCCATTACAACGGAATCAATATTTTTTGGTTCGATGTTTATTTCTGTATGAAATATGCGGAACCAAGACGCAAAAATCCCAAAAGCGTTCTCAACAATTCTCCTTGCTCTCGATACTCGATAATTATATTTTTTTTTTCGTAAGTATTAAGATCTGCTTGTCTAAATGGTTTGATCATGTCTGTTCGTAATGGAAATGCATCATCAGCAACAAAAACGTAAGGTAAACTTCTGTAACTATTTGTGACACGTTCCGCGGCTGGGATGTTTAATTTATTTTCTTAAAGTTTTTCGAAAAATACAGTGTTTCGTAATACACCATCTGAAATTCTTCCATTTGTACCAAAATCACACAAAATGAACTTGTATTGCGCATCCACAATAGCCATTAAAACCATACTATGTCGGTTTTTATAATTATAAAATTCAGATCCACATCCAGAGGGTAAGGCAATTGAAACATGCTTTCCATCTATTGCTCCTAGACAATGTGGAAAGTTCCATCGCTTCTCAAATTTTTCAGCAATATATTTCCAATCTTGTGTCGTTTTGGGAAACTGATAATAAAACATACAATTTTATATTATTAATTGTGTGATATGTATTATTGTTACAGAATGTAGACCTAGATTCTGGACAGGATTCATGTCATGCAGACCTAGACTCTAGACCAGGTTCATCTCTGGCTGGTGACTTAAATTCAAATAAATCTGAATCTGAAACTGGAAATTCAGCATCGTCGTCGGCTCCACCTCAACGTTCAAGACCGATAAAAAGGAATCTCAATCAAACTATAACCAATGACGTTTTATTAACCGTTTTATTAACCAAATGACGAAGCAATAAGAAATGAGGAAAAATAAATCCACGTTACAAACGATGAAGAACCATACAGCAACGTTGGATATTCCCGAAAAAAACACACTTTTTTATGTTTGTGGCTATCTCCTAAAGAAATGCGCCGAACGCCATAAGGATTGTCCAATTCTGAAATTATATATCAAACCAAATCAAACGGTCCACAACTTTAGTTCAGAAAGTCACTACATGAGATACAGAGAATACAGCAAAGATACTAACCGGAGTTTACTAGTTGTACCACCCGATGATTTTGTTCAATATGTCGAGAAAATGGATGAAAGTTTTCGCTGTTGTTTTCAAAGAGAACACATTTATTGTAAAGTAGCTGTATTGATTTACAAAGAAGTAGACAAATCAATTTTATAATGCCGTGTCCATGTTTTCCGATAATTTATTTAAAAAAGTTTTTCATTAGAATGAGAATTTTTTATACTATAAAATTTAATAATAAAGCTTTTCGAACGTGTCGTAGCAGGCGAAAGTATTTTTCAGTGAGTAATTTGTAATAGGTAACTTACGAACAATAAAGACTTATTAATATGTTGAAGATTTTTTATTTCACAATTTTGTTTGTAAACTAAAATAAAAAATAAATCATTTATTTTCCAAGTAGATTTACAAAAAATACTTTTACACGTCAATTTTTACTAACTAGCCAATTTCAACTAGTCAATTCATTCGATTATTTATAGATATTTTAGTACCCAAATAAACGTTTTAATAATAATAAAAAATACCTTTTAATTTTATAAAAATTAAGATTGACAACCCTAATGCTCTAATGAAAAGTATCTAATTATCTCAAAAAAGGCCTAACTAGCCGAGATACAGAGCTAACGAAACAAAAAAAAAACAATTTTACAAAAGTAAGAACACAAACCTAACGCTTAATTGGCGCGTAGGTATTTATCTCAATAAAAAGGCCTAGTTTCGGTACTGCTTTAGCTTATAGATTTACTGTGGCTTGGTGCACAATAACAGCCGCATCTTTCATATTCATAAATTTCATTATTTAACATCTTACTTGCAAAAAAATGCTGCACGAACCATAGCAAATATTGCAGTGTCTGCTTCCAATTATGAAGAGCCTTGGGAAATTGTTTGTAATCGGTTCAACAAAAAAAGAACACTAATTAAAAATCATTTCAAGTCCCTTAGCACTGTGCAACCGATTTTACAAGCTTTAGACTAATCGCTACGCTTCTTGGTGGACCATTTTACTAAAAATATACGTGCACGCAACTTAGGGCTTATATCTTGTTTTGTGCACACTATAAATTTAGTAGTGCAATCAAGCATTGACGAAATATCAGACACTGTAAATAGGGTTAAGACTGTCGTAGAATATTTTCACCGAAGTAATCACGGTATAAAAAAAATTAAAGAGATTCAAGATCAGATTAATATCTCGGCACTCAAGCTCAAACAGACGTCAAAAGAACAACTCGGTGGAATTCTATAATCTACATTCGACATGCTAAGAGATTTATAAAAGTAAAAGAAGCCCTAATCGCCACGCTTGCAATAATGCGACCAGATTTAAGTTTACCACAGCACGATTGGTTGGTAATTGAAAATGCGACAGTTATTAAAAATATTTTATAATGTCACTGTTGAAGTTAGTGGTGAAGATTATGTGTCCTCGTCGAAATAAATAGTACTTTGTAAAATATAAAACAGAAGGGGGTCTAGTTTCCTTCGCTACCTTTTCCAGAGGAAAATCTGAAAAATGTTAAAAACTTAGTCTACTCTACGGTAACATTTTATTTAAAAAATGACGTTTTAATTTACATTTAATATTATTGGGTTTTATGTTGTATATGTCAATGTCAATGTTTAGAAAAAGAATTACAAAAAAAATATTGTTTACCTTAGCAACATCATTCTTTCTATTTTTTCCTACATTTTACATTATGGAAAGTACGCAAAGTCGTTCGTTCTGTAACCCTTTTTTAGTTGATGAACATTATACCTTACCGATTTCTATTATTAATCCTAATAAAACATTCCCTCTGACCGGAAGGTCGCATACACTCGTAGTACTGTATTTCCTTTTTCGCATTTTCACTATTTCAGTGGAGATTTGCTATAATTCGGTGTTATTTTATTAAATTTAGCTTCACTGTTTTGGTAAACAAACCAAATCTTAACCTCGAATCATCAATGTAACTTTTTGACAGATGACATATCTGCGTTTGGTTATACTAATCTCAGTTGAAACGGCAAGGTTGCCAAATGTCTTTCATAAAATATAAAAATAATAATTTGGTATAAAAATAATGTTTGGTGTTGTGGTGGAAAGTGAATCTTCAGAGCGATCTGCCCGGGGCAGGAGGTCGTTGCCCTGCGTGCTAAGCGTCCTTTCCGGTTTTGGCTGTGGTGGAGTAAAGTGACTGGGCTCTGGTGGGCTCTAGACTTAGACATTGTTTCTGTGCTGACGTGCATCGGGTTGATTCCTGATCTGAAAGGAGTGTAATTGTTTCCGTTCCAACGTGTGTAGTCAGTACACTGCACATTGTGTGGATATTTGAGTTTTATTCGACCTGTCGGCCACGTGCATCCAGGTAGACACCTGGATGCACGTATAAAAATAATGTTTGGTGTTGTGGTGGAATGTGAATCTTCAGAGCGATCTGCCCGGGGCAGGAGGTCGTTGCCCTGCGTGCTAAGCGTCCTTTCCGGTTTTGGCTGTGGTGGAGTAAAGTGACTGGGCTCTGGTGGGCTCTAGACTTAGACATTGTTTCTGTGCTGACGTGCATCGGGTTGATTCCTGATCTGAAAGGAGTGTAATTGTTTCCGTTCCAACGTGTGTAGTCAGTACACTGCACATTGTGTGGATATTTGAGTTTTGTTCGACCTGTCGGCCACGTGCATCCAGGTGTCTTCTCTGTGGTCACAGCCAGTCACAGGATCAATTGAGCTTCTGCTTGAACTTCCACGTGGTTTCCTGTTTCTCCTTTCTGCCTCCGTTACAGGAGGTGTTTGGTACGGGCTGTGACTGAGACGTGTCTAGTACGGGCTGTGACGCAGACGTGTTTGGTACAGGCTGTGACGGAGACGGGTTTGGTACGGGCCTTGACAAGTGTGAGACTCGTACCCCGTACTGGCTGTGTACGGAGAGAGCCGGGGATCGTCGGCAGGGTTTGGCGAGTGGCCCCTATTGCTGGCCTCACTTGAACCCTCAAGTTTTTTTGTAGTATTAATATAATATTTTGTCAGTGTCCTTTCTTGCTTATGTACGGCTGACCTTAACTTAATTCGAATTAATAAACTTTATATTTTTTCTAACGGTACCAGCCAAACGACCCAACGGCCCATCCCTTTAATATTAATTTACTTTATAATTTTACGGTGGAGGATTATCCTTGCACACTACTTATATAAATTAAAACTTAGTAACCTCAACCTTTTCCTTTAGTTTTGTCCCGGCAAATTTTATTCATTTACAGTTCGCCATAAGTATTGTTCGTGCCGGTCATCGTTCGTAACTCGAACTGATTCCGAGCGGCCGCCCGCGTACATACAGGATGTTGGCGCTTTATCTCGTCTCTGTATTTTTCATTAAAAAAGTTCTAAAATAGTGTATGGGGTGTAGCTCGCCTTTATCGTCTCGCTGCAGTAATATAGCGTTGTACGCTACTATAGATGCGTTTGTGTGTAATTCTGGCAAATTTGGACCATAAATGCTTAACACCGGGCTACTTGATAATGCATCCTTCAATAAGTTGAATGATTTTCTCTGTTCCTCATCAAATTGAAATCTGACATCCTTGTTTAAGAGAGCTATTAATGGTTTACTTACACTTCAATGTAAATTCTCTTGCATACTTTCTGAAATAAGAGGTCAATCCTACGAAGCTATGTAACTGTTTTAAATTCTTTGGTTTAGGGTGCCTGGTTATAGCTTCATTTTTTCTTGTGAAGGTGATATTTTTCCATCCTCTATCTATTCTATAGTATGTCCAAAATACTCCACTCTGCGACACAATAATTTAGACTAATTCCAGTTAATTTGCCGTATTGGGATGCGATATCCCAACCCTCCTATGTCGTTCTAAAGCCTGAAATTCATCGTTTGCTAGTATTAATAAATCATCAATAAATATAACCAAAATCTGTGATTAGTTGTCCGTTATGGGTGACAAGTGTACTTTATACTGTCTTTACACACTTCCACTTAAAAAAAAAATGGAACAAAAAGATGGAACACATGTTAATCGCGAGTGTAGTGACTCTGTGACAACTAACAGTGCGTACGTCATTTTGCGATAAAGTAACGCATACTGTACACAACTGTGAAATTGACGCATGCTTACAAGAGGTGAACCAACGACTAGAAGTCTGCAAGGGGAGAGTTATTCAGGAATTAGGCTCTACATCGAAAATTTTTGAAGAGAAATGGCATACTTCGAGTACCTAATACCTCTCGCAGGTGTGTGTTCGATGGCTGTAACATAATGCAACTGCGCCGTGTCAGTAATGTCATCAAGGTTCAGCTTCTCAGCAATTATCATTTATTAGCCCGCATCTGTGACCACCATTTACTTACAACGTCTTTGGAAGATTTCCCTCAACACATAGCACGCACACTAACCGACATTAACTCAGAAGGTTTACTTGATATAGTAAGACTATATACTAAAGCCTTGGAAAACAAGAGTTCTCTGAACTTTGAAGATATGGATGAGATAACGGAAAATGTTCTCTACTTTTGGACTGAATAAACCATGTTCAATTTAATGATTTAATTGGTCAACTACCAAGCCTTCGACAGCAGTCCAAGAGACCTGAACTTGACTTAGGAGTTTATTTAGGTTAACTTAACTTAGAACGGGGGAGCCAAGCATCTGACTGGGAACTGCCTTTAATATAAGTCGAGCAAGTATTGATAGAAAAGTTCATCTCGTGAGAGATTGTATGATAAACGACTTTGTTCCTTTACACCTTGGACTTGATCACATCACCCGCAGTGAAGTCAAAAATCGAAACAGGGTATTACCTGATTATATGTATATTTGGAAACACAGACACTGCCAAGCCCATAATTTTATGCGATGGCACTTATCTATATGTTGAAAAGAGCTCAAACTTTCAATTACAGTATATATTTTATATAGTCTACACAAATATAAAAACTTAGTCAAACCATTTATGATCATTTGTGGTGATGGTTATATTTTAGATGTCACTGGACCCTACGCCGCAACAACCACAGATGCAGAAATAATGAAGAAAATATTACATAACCACGGTGAACCAATAGAAAATAATGCGTTTCATTATTTTTTTGAAGATGGTGACATTTTTATTCTGGACAGAGGCTTCCGGGATGCGATTCCTGAAATGCAGTCGCACGGCTATATTGCTTTTATGTCTCCAACGAAGGGACAAAATGAAAGTCAGCTCTCCACAGAAGATGCCAATAAATCGAGGCTTGTGACGATGGATAGATGGCCTGTGGAAGCAATAAATGGACGCTTTAAGAGGAATTTTAAAGTGTTTCGCCACCGAATTTTTAATCGTGCCTTGCCCAACACTTTTAAAGATTACAAAGTAGCGGCTGATTTAATTAATTGCCATCATGAGCCGTACGAGGATAGCCCATACACTAACGTATTTATTCAAATAATAGGCCAAAATATACACAAACCAAATATATTAGCAGATTACATTATAGAAAATAATATGAATCGACAAAGAATTTTATTCGAAGAAATGAATGCAGAAAACCCACAATTTCGAGATTTTCCTCGTTTATCAATGGAGGATTTGATACGCTTCTCAGTGGGCACATACCATGTGAAAATCGCTCGCTCCTACTGCAGCGAGCATTTACGAGGGACAGGGACTTACAACATTGAATGTTACCGAGACTCACTCCAAGTTTTTGGCGATAATGACATATTATTACGGTGCCGCATCGAATCACGACACACAAGTCGGAGAACATATTACACATATGTGTTGTATAACCTCCTGAAGACCTCAAAAAAAAATAATAATAATAATAAATATATAATAATAATAAAAAACACAATGAGGATTGCCTCCACGTCGAGCAAGTGGTTTTTTGAAATATGCGTATCGAATTTTCTCATGCCCCTACCAGGATTTGGACCCCCACCAGGATTTGTACTGTCCAAATCCTGGTGGGGGTGTACTAAATAGGCTGGTTACTTATCCACTGGGCTATCACCGTTCTTTATACAGTAGCTTAATAACTAAAAATAAATAAACTGATGAAAATCTATTATTTATTTTAAATCGACGCCTGAACAATACTAAAGGCAATTTTGTGTTTGCCCGTAAGGATCACGATCAAAACTGGTTATTATTTTATAACGTATTATTACTGATTTTTTGAGATACATCTCACTACTCTCGCAACTGGTTTGTTTTCTATGGAATTTGGGCATTCTCCTTTATACAGAGGCAAATCAATAAAACTTTGTGGCAGCTTGTTGAACATATTTATGCTTATACCCATAAAACTATTACCAGTCTTATGAAGTCTGAGGCTCGGAACGGCAAGCTTACGTCTATTTCTGGTGTTGAAGCTATGGTAGTCTGCATTTTTTAGAAAAACATCATAGTTTTTGCGTACATACAAAATACAATGAAAAATGTATTGAAACGCCACGGTTAGTATGTTAATTTCCTTAAATAATTCTTGAAGCGAGTCGCGTGGTCTAAGGTTGTATATGGCACGAATGGCCCTTTTTTGTAATACAAAGATCGTCTGAATATCGGCAGCGGATCCCCACAACAATAGACCATATGACATCAAGCTGTGAAAATAGCTGAAATACACTAATCTCGCCGTTCCAATATCAGTAAGCTGCCTTATTTTCCTAACTGCATACGCGGCGGAACTGAGTCTTCCTGCCAGGGCCGCAATATGTGAGCCCCATTGTAGTTTTGAATCTATAGTAATACCAAGAAAGATGGTGGAATTTATATACTTGTATACTTGTAACTAGATACCTACTTATTTATCTAAAATGCCTATCAATAAATGCTCGTAAGACAGAATTGTTTGGTCCTCTTCCTCTGTCCTCGTTAGGTTGTGGTACAGCAACAGCATCCTGTATCTCAATAATTTCATTGTCTTGATCTGGTAATTTAAATTAGGATTTGCATTGGCATTAAAATTACATTAACTTACCACGTAGATATTGTGGACATTTCACAGTCACTTGATCCAAAACTAGGCAAAGCCCATGATTTGTGCAAATTACCTGGTATCAAGTCCTCGTGCCCTATTGCAATATTGTGCAACACTGCAAGTGCCACAATGGTTGGTTTGACATTGCGCATGTGCATTGTTAAACTATTTAATAAACATTGAAACCGCTGTTTCCGCACACCAAAGCAACGTTCAACACAGTAGCTAATGGCAATCTGGGCTCGATTGTATCTTTCGTCATGTTCATTTTGAGGCCTTATTATAAGTGCGAAAAGATATGGCTCTAGTCGATACCCAGAATCTCCCAAGTCTCCCTCTGAACTCGCCTCGCTCAAAGCGTTCTTTAAGGGTGGACTCATTAAAAACTCTAGCATCATGTGCGCTGCTTCGCCACCTTGCAACGATGTCTCTTATTGTATGCTTGAGAGGTTCACAACCGAACAAAAAAGTAAATTTGCGGATCATGTGCTTGTCTTTATGGTAAAAGGAGTAAAAAATAATTATAAACAACCTATTGCTCATTATTTTACAAGAGATCTTAAAAAACTATAATTAAAAACATTAATTGTAACAGTCATTGAACGTGCAAATCTGGATTGATGATTATCAATACTGTATGTGATCAAAGCACGATTAATGTAGGGGCAATATCTGAACTAGTAAATGAAACAAAATCAAACTATTTGAGGCGTGAAAAGATATGGCGACACGATGTATTCTCCGTTTATAAACACACTATTATTCCCTTGTATGATATAAAATAGATCAATGATTGACAAAAAGGGTCTTAACTGGGTTTTTTTCGCCATTTCTTTCCCCCAGTGGTCATTTTGCTGTGTTCCCGAAATGGTGGTGGTTTTTAAAATAATAAATATTAAAATTATACAATAATATTTGTAAAATAGTTTTGTTACTTTACTATTAACATATGCAAATATATCGGAAGACAAAAGAGCAGAACTATAAAAACAACTGCTGAAATGATGGGCACAACAGAAACGGTGGAATCAAGGCGCAATAAAATTTTTTTCAAATTATTTTAATACTTTGGGCACGTCCGTCTTTGTTGACGCAGTCGCAGTTAAGTGAGATGCAATTGCGAACTGGCAATCTTGCGTCTCTGCTTGATCGCTTCCATACGGTGCACTCGCAGTTATATTGCGCTGACGACGATGATACGTATTTGGTTGAGCGTGCCGAGTTCGAAACTCGGTATTATGGTTTGCTAGTAAACGCTCAACAAATTATTGCTACTTATGGTAGCCGCGATGGGTTCGACTCTGCCAGTAAGAAATGTCACAAAAGTTCGACTTATAATATGAGCAGTAAGCCAGTTAGGTTGCCCATTATACAACTGTCTAGATTTAGTGGGAACTTCGACGATTAGCTAGTCCGGTCCGGTCCTTATAAGGAACCTACATGCCCAATTTGGAATAAATCTCTAGACCCAGCGGTTTGGGCTGTGCGTTGATATACCCTCGCAACTTTGCGTAATCTCGCTGAAAAAAAATACTTTCTTAGTAACACCCCTAGACGTCGTAAGGAACCTACATTCCAAATTTGGAATCTCTGGACCCAGCTGTTTGGGCTGTGCGTTGATATATAGTTAAGTAAGTCAGTCAGGATTTTGAATTTTATACACAGGGTTACTTTTGGACTCCCCGCCAAAAATAGACATGATTTAAGGAAAGTAATAAAAAAATATTTGATTAAAAATAAGGTTTAAAATCCACATTTTACAGTTACTTTTTTAAATCTTACATGTCTAGGAACGTTCGGTCACCCTCGCGCCAGTCAACGTGTCACTGGTTGAAAGGATGATAGCAGCTACCAAGGAATTTGTATACTACGTAACTGGAAAGCGAACTCTCTATTCAATGATGAATGAATTTAAATTTTATTACTGGTTCATAGAGCTCAATTTTCAACTAAACTCACTAGTAAGGAAAAACGGTCTAGAGAGAGACTCACTTTTTAAACCGTGTGTCCCTTTCGCACAGTGTTGCCAGCGTGAGCCAGATGAATGTACAAGTGAAGATCTACTTATTTTAGGACTTTTCTGCAAACCTACTCTTCTCATATCTATCTTCAGTCTCAGAAGCTTATTTTCTTTCAATTTGTATCTCGTATTACTCGAATGACAAAGTCGTTTTATTAAGTTTCGCCTACCCTAACTCCTTTATTATTGTATTTATAACTAAATTCTACGTAATTTTCTCAAAGAGCCTACCTTAATTAAAAATCCGAGTTGGCAGCACTGAAGTGAACAACATGGCCGTTAATTTGTGAATGGTTTTGATTACAAGCGTCGTATTTCTAATTTTCATTATTTTTCATAAATAACTGCATTAATATGGTTCAAACATGTGTTGTGGATGGTTGTAAGAAACAGGGGGAATCCCGGTTGTGGAATATCTTTTCACAGGTAAGAAAATATTAATATTTTAATTTTGGTCATGTAGTGTGTCCATGAAACTAGGATTTAATTTTTATTTATTTACCACCACCACACCACACGCAAGTTCACAATAACTTATACTATTATTAAAGTACGCGCCACGAGCAGGAGGAAATTCTTCCATTGACCTATAGTGTTTACTGCAGGTGACAAAAACATTTTTCAAATATTTATTTATTATTCATTGCAAATACATGTATACAACACAAAAATACACATGAACCTTTTCGGGCACAGCAATGGAAAAGAGAGAGAGGCAGACCTATAATAGTTTATCTTCCAAATATTCCTTTACAGTGTAATAGGCTTTCGTGTGAAGTAATTTTTTGATGAGCTTAATAAACTTTCCAAATGATGTCTCAGATTTGATGTTTTCAGGCAGTTTATTATAAACTTTTACGGACATTGAATATGGACCTGAGCTATGTAGTACTAGTGTAGATGTTAGGTTCTTCAAATTATTTTTGTAGCGTGATTCGACGCGACGGGGCATGTCTCCCAGTGTGGTATAATAATTTGGATGTTTTCTAATAAATTTACAAATTTCTAATATGTAGATGCAGGGCAACGTTAAGATTTTTAAATATTTAAAGTGAGGCTTACAACTTTCTCTTTGTTTAATGTTGGTTATTATTCGGATGCATTTTTTCTGAAGAATGAGTAGATCTTGTGCGTGCGCACTGTTACCCCATAGCATCACTCCGTAGCTAAGCCAAGCCAAGAGTGGGCATAGGCATAGTACGCCGTGACGGTGGTCTTGGTATCCGTCGACTTCTTCAATTCCCTTAAAGCATAAGTAAACTGGGACATTTTGGAGGCTACTGTTTCTATGTGAGGTTTCCACGTTAAATTGGAGTCCACTATAATACCGAGCAATTTATACGTCTGAACACATTGCAGTATAATATTGTTAAAAGAGAAGGATATATTTAAATCATTTTTTTGTCGCGGTAAAAATTGCATTATTTTAGATTTGGAATAATTAATTTGTTGTGGTTTTTCATCCACATTGTAATTTGGTTTACTAAATTATGTAACTTTTGATTTAAATTTACGCTATTATCACATGACATTATGAGTGAGAAATCGACATTATGAGAATACCAAACAAAATTATTAGGTACCTACCATTGAACTACTTACTATTGCGGGAACCAAACTCGGTTTAATGCAGGGTTTTTCCAAATGACAAGTAGCAATCTTGCTATAAATATCGATGTTCGATAAATGCGACAGTGTTTTTCACGACTAAAACCATTGAGCCGATTTTAATGAAATTAACAATAGTGAGATTTTCAAAAGTGAAACCGTACGGTGTCCGACCACTAGCGCGTTCCAATTTGTTTTTTTTTTTCACTCATTCATTGTTATTCATTAATAACAATGAATTAGTGAAAAAAAAAGGTTGTTTGTTATCTCTGATATGCTCGCTCGCTGGCTTCCCCTGTACCAAGCGACGCGCCGATGGCGCTATGACGATAGTTTTGCGACAGTTTTGAATGGTATTTTACGATACGTATTCGTCCTCGTGGCGCGTACAAATTGTGGACTCAGCACAGATGGTCACAATATAGTTACGTAGATTATTACAGTATCGATCTTTCTGGATTTACTTGTCCTATTTTATAATTTAGAATTTTGAAAGTTACATTTAATTACATAATAGAAATATAACCTCGACTGACTGAACCCACCCTAACTTACAAAGAGTAAATATAAAAATACCAATTTACCACAAGCAGGTGAGTTCAATCCACCGAGATGCTTGCACATCATACGTAATTTAAGTATTGCAGATATACGGCATACATATTTTAAAATGACCAGATTCATGAATGGCCAATTACTCGTAAATGGTGACCATTAGGAAGTTGATGTTCTGGTCTCTCCCCCCCCCCGCTCCGACATGATGAGGACAAAAGAAAAAAGTGGATTCAAAATTTGTCAGTCCTAATCGCTGTCTGGGACTCTGAAAATTTTCAGATCGTTTTTGACCGGTTCATTAATAAATTTCTGATTTATTACGGTTCAGATTTCCAATAAATGAATGAATTTGAGAACAAAATGGACAGATGTTTTGCAAATTACTGGAAAATTGTCGAAGTATGCAGTGGTGTGCAGTTTACATTTTAACGATGAAGACTTTTTAACGCAAGCCAAAAAAAGGTTAAAGCCTGAAGCAGTTCCACATTTGCCACAAAAAAAAACTAGATCATAAAATTACACTTCTGAGTTCAATTCAACTTAATGCACCCGAACACGTCGAGCCCGGATTTTCTGGAGAACCACTTCGTAAAAAAATGAAATTGCAAGCAGAGATAAGTACTCAAACGGAAGTTCTTGCTACTCCGAGAAAAGCTAAATTGCGTCGTGAAGTGAAAATTTTAAAACAAAAATTAAAAAGAAGACATATCAAAATTGAAAATTTGAGACAATTATTAAATTTATTAAAAAAGAAATGTAATAATTACATGGAGCTGGAAAGTGTGATTAATGAAATTTTTTCTAATATTGTTAAGGAATTGAATACCCGAAAATCGGACCGGGGTGTTAGGTATTCTGATAATGTGAAATCGTTTTCATTGACTGTTTATTTTTATTCAGCAAGAGCATACCGGTTTTTGAGAAACTATTTGTGTCTTCCACATCCATCGACACTTCGAAGACTACTGTCAACATCTAATTGTAATGTCGGCTTTATGTCAGAAGTCCTAAATTATTTAAAAATTGTAGCAAGTGTCCATACGAACAAAGTTAAAATATGACTTAAAAACTGACAAATATTGGGGATATGTTGATTATGGTGGCATCATGTCGGACGACTCTGAAATATTGGCCACTGAAGTTTTAATATTTCAAATTGTTTCCTACACTGCAAACTTTAAATGTCCAATAGCATATTTTTTAATTAACAAATTAGGAGCTGATGTACAAACTCATTTAATTCTAGCAGCTATACGATTTTTAAACGATATAAATATTACAGTTAAATCTATAACTTGCGATGGTACTGTTACGAGTCTTAAGACTTTCGAAAATTTAGGCTGTAATTTTACTTTCCCAGACATTAAAACTTCTTTTATACATCCGCAAAAAGACTGCGAAATTCATTGTATAATGGATCCACCACATTTGATAAAACTGTTTAGAAATGTTTTTGCAGAAACTAATTTAGCTTCACAAACGGGACATATAGATTTTAAATATATAAAACATGTTCACAAGATACAGGAAGATGAAGGCTTAAAATTTGCAAATAAACTTTCGAGCTCTCATGTAACGTTTCAAAATAAAAAGATGAATGTTCGATTAGCAGTTCAATTGCTGAGTTCAAGTGTAGCTGATGCTATAGACTTTTTAAGAGCAAGTGGTAATAGCGCATTTGACGGAAGTGAAGCGACTGTAGAATTTATCAGAATAATAGATCGTGTATTTGATATTTTCAATTGTAAAAATCCTTTTGGAAAAGGTTTTAAATCGCCAATGAAATTACAAAACATGGAAACATGGTCCAATATTTTACAGGAAACCAGACAATATCTCAGCCAACTGAAAATTGATGGCGAAAATATATTACAGCACAGACGTAGAACCCCAGCTGTTGGTTTAATAATAGACACAATAAGTTTTACAAATTTGGCCACCGATTTATTGCAAAGTGGAGCAGTAAATTATTTTTTGACATATAAAACATCTCAGGACCTCCTCGAAATGTTTTTCTCTTGCTTACGGGCGGCTGTTGGACATAACGATAACCCAAGCGCTATGCAAGTAAGATACTCATTGCGGAAATTATTATTTCGCAATAGTGTTACTCCAAGCATTAATGCTAATTGCACCAGTGTAGATTTCGAGACTACACCAATATTGGGTTTTAGAAACACTCATAACTCATCAGAGTTAGAAAAAGATGGCTCTGTTTCTAACTCTGATGAAGAAGCACAGATGGGGTGTTTATTTGATTTTGTAGATTCCACTCAATTATCAGAGTATAAGAATAATGTGCTATATTACATAGCAGGCTCAATTGTAAAAAAAAATTTAGGAAAACTTTCGTGCGTTTCATGCGAATCCGCCCTGTTAACTAACAGGGCATTAAATACAGAGCACAGTTATGCCCTTGATATAAATAAATATTCTGCATTTACGTCTTTTATTGACAGAGGAGGATTAAAACATGTGTCTAAATTTGTATTCGATATTATATGTTATAAATCCAAATCAGTGACTAAAGGCAGGTCTACATGAAATTGGTTTTCTATAACCGCAACCGAATCCTGAAAACATTTTTCAGTCTTTTCAAATTCTATATTTTTGTTGAATTCTTTAGTGTGAATGGGGAATTTCCTCACTTAACCAAAATTATTGCATTACATTTTCCAATTTTTGAGAATCACAAATAGCCAAGTTTGATACTACATCCCCATTATCATCTGCGGAAGTGATAGACTCACGCACTAAACCCCCAACAATATATCCAAACAAAGTATTCTGCAAAACGGCTCCATTACTTGTTTTAATTTTTTCACCAAGAATGATATTGAAGTATATGTCAGCACTAAGGAGCAACGAGATCTCACCGGGCACATTAAAGTTATCATCGGATAATTCAATATTACTCGGTAAGTTTAAATTTGATATATTGATATGTTGCTGAGGCAATGGAACTGTGATATTATTTACTACATGGCATTTAACATTTAATTGAATATATAGCATTAGAGAACAAATTTCTAAATTAACATATTTGTTTAATTTATTATTATTTTTTCCTACAGTAACAACATTGGTGTTCTGAATAATAGGATTTACTGGCAGCCTTTTTGTTAATGAATTTGTAATAAAGGAAACCTGGCTCCCAGTGTCTAGCAATGCCCTTGCAAATATTGGTTTTCCTTTTATGTCAAATAGTTTGACTTTAATGGTCGGTAGCAAGCAACACACATTTGGAAGCACCTGGCATGAAGAGTAACATGCTCAATATTTTCACTTGAACTTCTATGCAGAAGTGTATTGTGGCTATCTTTGCAAATTTTGCATTTAAATTTAAATTTACATTGGCCTTTATGGAAGCCAAGGCAAATCATGCACAATTTGTGCATTTGCACAAATTTATTTCTGTCTATTTCAGTTGCTAATTTAAATTCTGGACAAATGTATAGCACATGTCCTGCTTTATCGCAATAACAGCATTTTTTATTGCTACTATAGGTAGCTGCGTTGGACGCTTTAAAAAATTTCTTGCCACTCTCCTGAGTGCTCTTATCTCCACTATCCTCTAGCGCCACAGCACGCTTTTCTAAGAATGCCAAAAACTCCGCCAACGTTGGCAAAGTATCTTTTTTGCGTTCTATTTGGTACGCTCTGTTAGTATATTGATCTAACTTTTTTCTTAAAACACATATAAGCACAATATTCCATTGTTGGATTGGTTGCTCAAGGTTTTTTAAAGCATAAAGCTGTTGCTGCACTTCCGATATTAGACCTTATAGAGGCCGCCGTACCTTTCTGCATAGAAGTCATTTCTAAAATAGTATCGATATGATTACATATTAAGCGCGACTTGTTATCAAATCTCTTTTTTAACATCTCTAATGCTTCTTTATACGAGTCGTTTATTAGAGGCAAAATTATTATTTCATTTAATGCATCATCACTAAGATATTTTCTTAAATAAAAAAGTTTTTGAACATCAGAAAGTGATGGATTGTTATGGAATATAGCCATAAATAAATCCATAAATGGTGTGAATTTAGTGAAATCCCGACCATTATAGACGGGTATGTCAATATTTGGTAACTTAGAAGATGATACATTTGGACTCTGAGACACTTCAGATGCTGTCAATACCTTCAGTCTTGTAAAAAAAGTTGTCAAAAAAGTGGAAAGAAGAAGATCATTAAAAAGAAAACGAAATCAAGAGCATCCCACAAAAAAATATTTTGGATCCCAGTCATATGTTGAAGTTGATTCGTAATACTTTTGGTGATATAAATGTCTTTTGACAATGATGGGAACAAAATTGATTGGCAATTATAGAAACATTGTACAAAGTACAGGAGGAAGAATTATTTTTATGGCAAAAAAATTTAACACAAATCACATTTATTTCAAATCAAAAATAAATGAGCGTCCTTCTGGCAGTACAATTGTTCAGCGCAAGTGTTGCTGATGCACTTGTATTTTGTGAAACCAAGTTAGGTTTCCCAGAAATTGACGGTTCTGCTGTAACTGCTCATAAACGATGTTTTTGATATCTTAGATTCGCGGTCTCGTCAACATCGTTTCAAAAGGGCATTGAACAATGAAAATTTTGAAATGGCTTTTCAAAAATTGGACGAAGCACAAAAAGTTTTAATGAATGTCGGCTTATGTATACAGGTTTTCTAAGGTTTTTGATCTGTATAGAGAGTGCAAAATCTATATTTCAAGATCTAGTACAAAATACTCGAAACTGTCTTCGTTCACAAACAGAGTGACACGAGATTTTTACATATTAAAAAGATTTTTATTTATTATATCAAAAGTTGTAAGTAAGATCCTACATAAATGCCTAATAATTATTATTAGAAATAAGGTAATAATTGTATAACCAAGCAATAAGATTAATAAATATAATTACTTAATAGGTACGTAAAATGTTTCAATTTGTCACCTTTATTCCTTCTTCCGACATTGAAATTTATCGATATTCCTGCATGGGCCACCGACAGTGGAGTCCAGCCCTATTTACGTTGAAAACGAGGCAATGTGTGAGTTGTGACTCATCCATCCGTACACGAATTGTTGCTGTATTGATTCATTTTTTATGTGTTAGTGTCGTCATTACAGTGTTTGTATGCGGAACTATACTTGTGTGCAAATTCCCCCCATCCCCAAAAAAAATATTGTTTACTTCGCAGATTGCAACGACGGATACTGTATTTTTTTAAAAAGGAAAATTGATAAAAGAGAGAACGAGAAAACACAAACTTGACTGGTAAAATACAGATGGATAACACTTCTCTGGAAGCACAGCCTTTGACTGGCTGTAGAAGGTGTGCGAGGCGCAAATACGCGCCTCATGTCATAATATCACTATTGCTGATTGTGGTAATAATTTGTGTACTTGACATAGTATACTCACGGATTGACAAAACAGCCAAGCTGTTAAAAATCGTTTGCGACGCGGTCAAAGAAGGTGGTTGCTAATGGAAGAGGGTGCTTATACACTAATACACAAATGATATTTAGTTATTTATGCACTACTCAAAATGGTTAGATATAAAATTGTTAAGTAATAAAAGTGCAAGCTCAGTAATTAATAGTTTAAAAGATATTTTTTGTGTATTTGGAATATCAAGTGAAATAATAGCAGACCATGTACCATGTGATTCGAGGGAATGTAAACAATTTGCACAAGAGTGGGGATTTAAATTCACTTTCTCTAGCCCTAGATATGCTCAGTCGAATGGCATGGCAGAACGTGGTGTACAGATTGCTAAAAAAATATTACTAAAATGTCAAGAAGATAAAACTGATTATGGAGTAGCTTTATTAAAGTATAGATCTACACTTGTGTCGGGCACAACTTTAACACCAAGTGAATTGTTAATGAATAGAAATTTAAAAACAAAGTTAATTGTAAGTTCACAATATTTAGAGCCAAAAGTAAATAAACATATTAAAAAACAATTTGTTAAGATTATAAATAGAAATGTAAAAAAAAATTATGTTGGTCAACATGTGTGGTTTAAAAAAGATATTAACAGAAATGTATGGTTACGTGGTATGATTCAGAGTTGTAATGCTTTTAGATTAATTTAGATCATAAAATGTATTAGATATGAATAATGTAAATTACACTAGAACTTCTTTACACATAAGTAAATCGTGCAGGGCACATCTGGACCTCAGGGTATACTGGATAGGGTTAATTTATGTGTTCCCAAAATAAGATGTCGCAGACCAAATCGTCACTTCTTTAGTGTCCCCTCGTGCAAAACTAACCTGGGTTTGCATGCGCCGTTGACTAGAATGTTAACCACCTACAACGATTGGCATAAACTCTTAGACCTGGATATCTTCAACGATCACCCCAAGTCCCTTAAGGAAAAAATTCTCAAAAACAATTCGTGATATATTCTTTAATTTCGTTATTTATGTCATACTAGGTATTATTATTATTGTCATTAAAATCAATTTATTATTATTATAACTTAGATAATTGTATTGTCATTTTGTCATTAAACAAAATTTTAGTTTATTTCTGATTTGTGAAATTATAATTGTGATTCATACGTACTATTAATAATTAATTATTGTAAAATTGAATGCTGTGCATATCTATAATTGATGTAGACATAAGTAGTGAGATAATGTACAATGTTTGAAAGTTAATGATTGTGTCTGCGTTGTTGATGTGCCTTAATAAATAAATAAATAAATAAATAAGACCAACGGCGGCGTAGACTTTGTGGCTGACTTGAGTGCACTCTCACATACTTGGATACCATGGGTAGAGGTATTAATAATACGTGTAATAATAATAAGTTTGTAATAATAAGTGTTTTATAATATTAATATTAAAAGGAAGATGTTTATTAGTTTTAAAAAAAAGGGATGATGTAATGGAACGGAACGCTCCATCTAGAAATGTCAAAGTGACAGACGTCATCGGCTACTTCCGTCTTGGCTCTGGGTACACACAGCACGGCTCACGAGCAATGGTGACTAGTATTAATTATTAAAAAAAGACTTTGTATTATAATATAAATAAATACTCTGAAGACCTCAGCAATCATTTTATTTAATAACAATACAAAGCGCTTGGCCAGGAGCTCGCCATACTCAAGTGCGAATTTCCACGCAGATCCTGAGGTGAAGTACGAAGTCTGCGTAACAAGTAAAGAAGTCGTACCAAAGCAATTTGGTATGGCTAAACACTTGAGAGCGGCGAAAATTTATGGGATTATAAATATAAAATATAGAAAAGCCCATACGGAGCGCTAATTTCGCAGGATAAAAAGAAAACGCGGATAAGTAACCTCGGCGTATACATATAACAGATATTGGCTTCTTGTGCCAACCATCACAAGAAATCTCGCTGTCCTACGGAGTTATTAAAAATATTGACTTGGGAACGAAGGAAGAGGAAATCGTGTCAGCAGCAACTAATAAATGTCAATTACGTGGATGTGTGTTGGATTACGGTGGGATCATTCCTTTGGTTGCCACGCTGAAATTTTGGCAACCGAAGTATTAATATTTCAGATTGTGTCTTTTACTAGTTTTACTGAAAAAATCAAATATCCAATTGCATCTTTTTGATTTATTAGAAAATGTTCTAAACCCAATCAAAGCGCAAAAAATTGAAGTAAAAGACTAAGTATGCGTAATAAAAAGATTTCCAAATATTGTTACTGATACAGAAAATGTACATAAAGAATGGAAGAAACACGCTTTTCTCGATTTCAGCGAATTAAACATGTCGCCTGACTTGCCGGTCGAAGAATAATGGAATAAAATCCTAAAAATTACAGATGGTACAGGAGAACCCATGTTCCCAAATTTGAAGGAAATAATAATTTTGCTCGTTTTGCCATTTTCCAATGAAACCTCGCTGATCACATGGACTATCATTATCATCATAGTAGCCATCATGCTGACAAGTTGCACTATGCGCCGCCGAAGACGCATATGCTCATTTTTGAGGAGGGAGAGACAACAAGCGTCCCCAATCATTACCATGGCGTCTCTTGATAAGTCACTTGAAGAAAAGCTCCCTGTAATCTACACATAAAACCCACTCCGTCAAGACAGAAGCCCATTTACTCTGGACAAGGACTCTTTTAAGGGTGGGAACAAGACTTCTTTAACCGATCAACTACTCCTTCAGGCTGCATTTATAAAGGTGTTTTTTTTAGAGGTATAGAACTTTAAATTGCAATAAATATTGACTTGGGAACGAAGGAAGAGGAAATCATGTCAGCAGCAATTAATAAATGTCAATTACGTGGATGTGTGTTGGATTACGGTGGGATCATTCCTTTGGTTGCCACGCTGAAATTTTGGCAACCGAAGTATTAATATTTCAGATTGTGTCTTTTACTAGTTTTACTGAAAAAATCAAATATCCAATTGCATCTTTTTGATTTATTAGAAAATGTTCTAAACCCAATCAAAGCGCAAAAAATTGAAGTAAAAGACTAAGTATGCGTAATAAAAAGATTTCCAAATATTGTTACTGATACAGAAAATGTACATAAAGAATGGAAGAAACACGCTTTTCTCGATTTCAGCGAATTAAACATGTCGCCTGACTTGCCGGTCGAAGAATAATGGAATAAAATCCTAAAAATTACAGATGGTACAGGAGAACCCATGTTCCCAAATTTGAAGGAAATAATAATTTTGCTCGTTTTGCCATTTTCCAATGAAACCTCGCTGATCACATGGACTATCATTATCATCATAGTAGCCATCATGCTGACAAGTTGCGCTATGCGCCGCCGAAGACGCATATGCTCATTTTTAAGGAGGGAGAGACAACAAGCGTCCCCAATCATTACCATGGCGTCTCTTGATAAGTCACTTTAAGAAAAGCTCCCTGTAATCTACACATAAAACCCATTCCGTCAAGACAGAAGCCCATTTACTCTGGACAAGGACTCTTTTAAGTGTGGGAACAAGACTTCTTTAACCGATCAACTACTCCTTCAGACTGCATTTATAAAGGTGTTTTTTTTTTAGAGGTATAGAACTTTAAATTGCAATAAAACAACGATGGATTATTCGATTGACATGAATTTTATATATCCGAAAGATAATCTTGTGGCATTACATTTTAAATATTATTTCTGGCATATGACCGCCACGGCTGGCTCGGATGTAGTCCAATCTGGAGGTCCAATTTTCGATGACTTTTTCCAACATTTTTGGCCGTATATCGGCAATAACACGGCGAATGTTATCTTCCAAATGGTCAAGCGATTGTGGCTTATCCGCATAGACTAATGACTTTACATAGCCCCACAGAAAGTAGTCTAGCGGTGTTAAATCACAAGATCTTGGAGGCCAATTCACAGGTCCAAAACGTAAAATTAGGTGGTCACCAAACGTGTCTTTCAATAAATTTATTGTGGCACGAGCTGTGTGACATGTTGCGCCGTCTTGTTGGAACCACAGCTCCTGGACATCATTATTGTTCAATTCAGGAATGAAAAAGTTAGTAATCATGGCTCTATACCGATCACCATTGACTGTAACGTTCTGGCCATCATCGTTTTTGAAGAAGTACGGACCAATGATTCCACCAGCCCATACAGCGCACCAAACCATCAGTTTTTCTGGATGTAACGGTGTTTCGACATACACTTGAGGATTAGCTTAGTAGACGTGGTGCGAAAACGTTCCATGGTTAATCGAATTAACTGCTCTGATGGACGATTTTGTCGACGATAAAATGGACGTAGTGCGCGATACGTATTCCGCACAGAACCATTATTTTCGAAATAAAATTGCACTATTTGCAAGCGTTATTCAGGCGTGAGTCTATTCATGATGAATTGCCATACCAAACTGAAAATAAATCACTTGACAGCTGTTAAATCGGTCGCCATCTTGAACAGTAATGCCAACTTAAAGTTCTATACCTCTAAAAAAAACACCCGTTATATACGATATACGAGTACAACAACTAGACTGACTAATACAGTTTATCTAAGCTGGATCAATTAGAGGCTACAGTGCAGTCCTTGTTCTTTGAGTGATAGGAGGGCCATTATTTTAGGGAATAATGGAGCTCCTTGTTTAATATTCCATTTGAAGGGTTGATTGGTTCCCACAATTAAAGAAGTCTTGTTCCCACACTTAGGCGCCTGTTACACGTAAAGTATTTACTGTAATTCGTCAATAAATACTGATGTACACCAACAAGTGCAACCAAAGTTACTCGTTCGAGACTCTGGAGAAAATGGAGAAATTACTTGCTGTTTGGATAGAAGATCTCAATAACCTCAATAACCTTTGAGCCAGGACCTGATATGTACCAAGGTAATTTGTTTATATGAAGATCTAAAGCGACAAGAAGGTGAAGGATCTTCAATGCCACCTTTCGCTGCCAGTAGGGGATGGTTTGACAGATTAAAGCGCCGCTTGAATCTTCATAATATTAGAATACAAGGTGAAGCGGCAAACGCTGACACAAAAGCCGCTGCTACGTTTCCAAATAAACTCCACAATTACATTTTACGATAAAAAATTCCTGCTTGTCTCATCATTAACGTAGACGAAACTGGTCTATTCTGGAAGAAAATGCCATCTTGAACATTCATTTCTAAAGAAGAACGACAGGCAAGTGGCTTTAAGGCTGCAAAAGATAGGCTTACTCTTCTTCTAGGAGGTAATGCTACTGGTGACTTCAAGCTGAAACCATTGCTGGTTTATCAGTCAGAAACACCGCGTGCTATGAGAGGCACTGATAAAAGCACTCTACCAGTATTTTGGAGATCAAATCGAAAGGCGTGGGTGACTAGAGAAGTTTTCACAGACTGGTTTAAAACTTGTTTCTGCCCAGAAGTCAAAGATTACTGCGTCAGAAATAGACTTCCACAAAAAGTGCTATCTCCACGAGATTTGGAAGTTAAATTAATGTACCTGCCACCAAATACTACATCACTCTTGCAGCCCATGGATCAAGATCGCCAACTTTAAATCATATTATCATCGCCGCACTTTTGGACAACTCGTCGGAGAAACAGATGGTGAAGGGCGGCAGTCAATGATTGGTGGAAATTCTACGTTATGAAGGCCATAGAAAACATAGGCGAAGCATGGAAAAGGGTAAAACGAAGCTGCATGAACGGCGTTTGGAGAAACCTCTGGCCGGATGTGGTAGGAGCTCCTAGTAGAAGTGTGCGAGTGCAGGAGCAAACGAGACAGGCGCTTGAAGAAATAGCAGTTTTGATGGGCATTGCAGTATTTTTATACCATGTCGGGTGGCAAACAAGCTGTATACTTGTTGTTTGTAAAATCTGTTTTTCTTAACTTGACCCATGTAGTAAACAATCTTAGCGTGTCTTTTTATTCAATTATCCATGTGTAAAATCGACAAATCGCCAGAATACTAAGAGTGTTGTGTTAAATGCCATTTCTAACTATGTTATTATTATTTGGGTGTGTATCATAATTTTAATTGCCTATTTTCGTTAAAAAGACGTGTTAAGATTGTTTACAAAATTGGTAAAGTTAAGAAAAACAGGGTATACGTGTTTGTTGTACGGAAGGTTTGGCAATCTGTGTAAATTGTCAATATATTTTACGTTATTAGACAAGCAGGTCTTTTTACAGTGTTTTCGTTAATTCTTAGATAAATATATTATCAGGTTTTAATGTACTTAAGTGGCAAAAATATATCTAATGTATTTTACGATTATTTCTAGAATAAATAAATAAATAAATAAATATATAGGGACAATTCATACAGATTGAGCTAGCCCCAAAGTAAGTTCGAAACTTGTGTTATGGGATACTAACTCAACGATATTATATTTTATAACAAATACATATATAGATAAACATCCAAGACCCGAAGCCAATCAGAAAAAGTTCGTTTTTCATCATGACCCGACCGGGGATCGAACCCGGGACCTCCTGGGTGGCGGTCTGGCGTGGTAACCATTACGCCACGGAGGTCGTCATGCTTCAGTCGGTCAGAATGCTAATCAACCAGACAATCATCAACATCATTCATCTACATCCGCGCAGGTACTTCCAGAAGTGACAACTGCTGAACAATATGTTCTTCAATATATTGACCAGTCTGAGCTGGCAACATTTTCAGTTGATTCCCATCGCAATGAGAGAAAAAATTTGAACAATTTGTTAACATCAAGGATCATATTATGGAAAAACATCCTACCAACAATTTCAATTCTAAGAAATATACGACAGAAATTAGGGCAGTGGTAGCAGACTTCGAAATTCGCTTTGGTGATTTCAGAAAAATTAAGAACTTGGTTCAATTCATCAATTATCCGTTCAATGATTCCATTGATCATAGTGATATCTATGAATTGGCTAAAAAATTTGCAGATACATTTCAAATGGAGGACATGATGTTACAAAACGAAATTATTACTCTGCGCTGCGACATATTTTTTAAAGCAAGGTCATCCTCAGGTCAAGATTTCTGGGCATTGGTTTCCAACGAAAAATATCCAAATTTGAAGAAATGTGTTGAACAACTTCATTCGTGTTTTGGTTCAACATATTTATGTGAGTCGGCATTTTCCTACTTAAAGCAAACAAAAAGTAAACACCGTTCTCGCTTGGCAATCTCCAACTACAAACCTGATTATGCTAAATTAGTGGAAGATACTCAGACGCAATGCTCACACTAATATATATGTAAATAAGTACATTTATGTTTATTCTCTTAATAAAATAAAAAAATGCTACATGATTGTGTGCTGAACTATGCTGTTTCATTTAAGATTTCTAGAAGTATGTAATTGGTAGATCGCACAGGGTCTCGTTAGTAAACAAGAGATCTTGGGTCCAATCAAGTTGGCCACCCCTGCCTTATACAGATCCAGAATAACACAGATGTAAATATAATTGAAAATTATTTAAAATTGATTTTAGACAATCAATTTAATATGGCACAAAAAATAAATGCTCTTGCAGATAATCAACAAAAAAAATTGCATAAATTGGCAAGTTTGTCAGTACAAATTGAGGATGGATTTTCTAAGAGTGGCCAAACTAAACATACAGATGTAGTTACACTGGGACAGTCAGACCCGATTTATAGTGAGGCTTTTAAAATAAAACCCATGTTCACCTCCTTTTTGCCATACACTTTCTCGTACACTTTCACCTCCTATAATTTGTTGATTAGTTATTTTAGATTTAAGTAAATGAAACTGAACCAACTGGACAAGGAGGTTAAATTTATTGGCTTCTCCTAATGGCCATAACACTATATCAGAACAAACAGTTATGAGGACTTCCCAACTCGAGTGAAATAAAGAAGGATTTCTTGTGGGCATCTAGTTCTTTTTTTGTAATGGTTTACATACACACATACGATTTTTATGATTTTCAAATCTTTTATCCTTATTTTTTACAGATTTACATAACAAGAACATAATTTTAATGAAAGTAAAAATGAAAGGAGAATCGTAGATTCAAAATATTTCCTAGCACAGCTAAAAGAAATCGTTTTCACTCAAAAGCATTTGATTGTACTTTAAATAATTTGGAATCATTAGGAGAAAAAAGACATGGTCTAATTTCAAAGCTGACATTTAAGTGCATCAATACATCTGAACTCGATCCTAAAGAAAATTTAAATACTGCTATAGTAACAGCCGCCACTACGGGGGTGGGGTACACACAATTACAAGAAATATTTTCGTCAATAAATGTTCCGTTTTTATCAGAGCGGTTTTATAAAAAAAACAGATAACAAAGTCAGTGACGAATGGGAAAAAGTAGTCACATTAAAAATGGAACTGCTGCCCGTGAAAGACAGTGTGCTTTAGATGAAGGTAGAGTATATGCTGAAGGAATCCCTATCATAGATGTGGTCGTAGATCGTTGCTGGGCAAACAGGTCTTACAAGAAAAACTATTCATCTCTCTCAGGCGCTGCTGCCATTATTGGTAAAAAATTCGGTGAAGTATTGTATCTTGTTGTAAAAAACAAATATGTACTGTTTTGTATGTACACGTGCTAAAATAGAAAAACATCACCAAACAAACATGTGCTTTAAAAGTTATTCAGGATCATCAACCAATATGGAATCAGAAATTTTAGTGGAGGGATTTAGACAGTCTATAAATATGTATAGGATAATTTACGGCAAAATGATTGCAGATGGTGACGCATTAACAAATTAAAAAAAATTTTGAAGCTCGACCTTATGCAAATTACATACCGACGTAAAGTATTGAAATTGAAACTGACACTTTCGATCTTTTACGTCGCAACTTTGTGTTGCGACGTAAAAGATCGAAAGTGTCAGTCGCCGAGAGCGAGACCGCGTCGTCGTCCGTGCATTGGTTGACCCAACGATAACCGAGAGTGGCCGAGACGTCATCGCTCGCGCTTTGTTGACTGACTATTGTTTGACATATTTTTCGTTCCCTCACTTTTCGCTATTTTTTGTTTTGTTGTTGTTGAAGCTCGTGTAGTTTTATAACATAACTAGCTTTTCCCCGCGGCTTCGCTCGCGTTAATTTTATGACATAGATCTCGTTTGACAACAAAACCACCCATAGCGCGAATTGTGGCGTCATCTGTTGGCCGATACAGCGCCCTCTATAGTAGAAAAATTATTTTCCCATTGGAACGAAATACTTTCACGGGATAAAAAGTAGCCTATGTTGGGCTCTGTGCCCCTAACAATATGTATGCAAAATTTCATAATTTCATAATGATCGGCTGCCTAGTCAAGCCGTGAAGGAATAACAAACAAACTCACTTTCTCATTTATAATATTAGTAAGGAAGTAAGGAAACTTCTTAAAATTTTGTTTTGTTATCATAAGTTAAAATGCCGAAATCAAGTGTTAGTTTAATGATAACTTGCAAGCAAAATTTGTGGCCACAGTACTTGGAATTATCCAGGACAAACTCCAGGTCAAGGACTGCACTCAAGCCCACAGTAAGTCCCGCTATAGACTAGGTGCAGCCAAAGATGGCCAGCTTCGTTCTATAGTGATCAAATTTGCCGATATCAATACTAAGAGCATTGTGTGGAAAAACAAATCCCAGCTGAAGGGATCACCCTATGTGATAAGCGAGTTCTTAACTCGCCAGCGCCAGATTCTTTTTATTTCTGCACGATCGCACTTTGGGATGCGCAATGTCTGGACGTTCGATGGAAACATCTCCATAAAACTGCCTAATGGGTCGCGCCAGCGTGTACAGACGAACGTCGAACTTGATGAGCTTGTGGCTGCCCATGGGAAGCGCTCCGAGGTCGACCAGGCTGGCTCCGGGGACAACAAGGATGCCGCGCAGGCGTCCCCAAAGCTCCACAGGCCAGTGACGGCCCCGAAAGCCGAAGTAACGAGGGTTAAACGAATCGCCCGCAAGTAATTTTTAATATAGGTTATCGGTTTTTTTCTTGTTTTCCAACGCCTTAACAAAAATTGTAGATTACCCTATTACTTTTCAACTATACAGGGTGACTGGTTGAACAACGGACCCATTAAAGGAGGTGAATAAGAAGCTGATGCCTATTCCATTAAGTGTTAAAAACCACCACCTTATTTTTTTTAATTTTTATTTATTTTAATGTTCATTCTACGTTTTTTACATTATACTATGCACGAACTCTCGACCTCGACCCGGCAATCCCCCCGCGCCCCGCCCGGCGACCCGCACGCACCCCAGCGCAAACGCAACCCGATCGCGGCGCTCGCTCCCACCCACCCCCCAGTCACAAACTTGTTTTGGCACTGATCGCACGTCGCGTACGTACGTACTACCCGTCCGTTTCAAGTTTGCCGCTTCCGCAGTGGCGAGTACCATCATATGATTTGATGTTAGGACTCAATTTTAGATTAAGAGCGTTCGGCCAGTTTACCGTGCCTACTCATGCCCAAGCACGAGGAGCAGAACCTTATCCGGTAGACTTGCATGAAGCCATTTTAGAATACTTTGACCACAACCCACGCAAGAGTACGCGGAATGCCGCAAGACGTTTTAATGTGTCACAGTATACGGTGTAGAATCTGCTACATACAGACAGACGACATCCGTTTCATTATCGACCCGTCCAAGAACTTGGTGTGAACGATTACGAGCCTCGATTAACTTTTTGCCGATGGGTGTTACAAAATCGTGATGCGAACATTTTATTTACCGACGAGGCGACATTTACCCGAATGGGACTTTTCAATGTTCACAATGAACACTGGTGGTCCACTGCAAACCCTTACGTAACTCGTCAGCATTCGTTTCAGCGACGATACAGTGTCAACGTGTGGGCAGGGATTAGATTAGGAACGAGTTTACTCGGGCCCTATTTTATTGAAGGTCGATTAGACAATAGGGCTTATTTGTCGATTTTGCAGAGTGTTGTGGAGGAGATGCTTGACGACGTGCCCCTAGCCCAATTGGTAAATTTGCACTACCAACATGATGGCGCACCCGCCCACTATCAGTCGGGTGTTCGTAGCTTCCTTACGCGAGAGTTCGGGGACCAGTGGATAGGACGCGGGGGACCTATCACGTGGCCAGCCAGGTCACCCGATTTGACCCCTTTGGACTTATACTTGTGTGGTGAAGTTAAACGCCAAGTTTATTCCGCCGAGTACGATAACCGCGACGAACTAAAGGAAAGAATAGTCGCCGCGTTTAATAATGTGAGAAACAATGAGTTTGTTCTAAGTAGGCTAAAAAACAATTTAATTAAACGTGCTGAACTCTGCATTTCGCAAAATGGTGCACATTTTGAACAATTGATGCAGTATGTGTAGTGTAGTGATGTGTAGTAGAACAATTATTGTGATTTTCTTGATTTTCATATGATTTGAACAATTGCAAGAAGGCCACGTAGTAGGTAAGTAAAAATTTTAAATGTAATGTGATTAAAAATAACTAATAACTAGCCACCTACTTACCTACCTCATTCAATTCATTCTTCGCGCAAATTTATTTTTTGTCATTCGTAGCAACGGCAACGTAGCATACCTAGACCATCCTAGACTAAGTAGTAAATGAATGAATGGCCCCCGCCCGCGCACTCCGCGCAGGCCGCGGCGCGGCGAGGGCACATTCGACACCACGTGACACCACAGTATACGTAAATTGGCCGATTTTAATATTTTTTAAAATACTTATATCTCGCCTATTTTAATTTTTTTTTGTTTTTTTTTATGCAGAAGGGATATAAATTAATTACTTCTTTATCTATTAAAATGCGTCCGATCTTTAACCAGTCACCCTGTATAATTATTATTTTTGTAAGTAAAACTACCGCACAAACTTTTTACTTTTAGAAACTTTTGATTTGACATATTATTATGACAATAAATGACATTTGATGTTCGGTCAGGTTCTTAGAAAAACGAATTGAATGGAAATGCCCTATTTGTTCAATTTGACACGGAAATATTTATTAAATACCTGTCTCTTTCTCACAACAGTGATTTTTCATTAGGAAAAAGCATCTACACTCTTTTATCAGCACCCTCTTGAATTGATTCGATGTACTTTTGCTGTCACGCGACGCCATTGAATTCTATACACTCTTTTATCAGCACCCTCTTGAATTGATTCGATGTACTTTTGCTGTCACGCGACGCCATTGAATTCTACGTTTTTGTTTACTTGTGAGTAGTACATTGTGAGATTTTTGTTTTTCCCGTGTTTTTCTATTTAATTATTGTGCGTATCAGTGATTTAAATGAAAATAATCTTAAGAGGTACCATGAAGTGTTCTATAGCAGGTTGTGGTATGTGCCAAAGCAAAAACAGGCCTAATCTAACCTTTCATCGGTAAGTTGCTAACATTTCGTTAAATTGTTGTCTATCTTATAGTGAATTTGATATAACGTGTAATGAAAAAAATATTACTTTGAATCATCCTAGTTGTGAGCTGTAGAAACCCGTAATATCCCCAATATTTCATGCACATCAAAGACATAAAGACGGGAGCTAGTGTTGTATATCATCGAACATCGAACCTTATCGATAAATACTAAGTAATTTAAAGTATTTTTCTCATTTTAGTTTACCAAGCAACGAAACCCGGAAAAGGAATAGTTAGAAAAGATTGGGTTAGAAAATATCCGGCCCGGAACTAAAAACATTCATGTGTGGCTCATTGCACTTTGAAGAAAGTGCATTCAATAGAAATCTAAATGTAGTTAGATTGAGAGATGAAGTTATCCCAACAGTATTTGCAAAGGTAAGCAATGTATCAATCTCTTTATTAAACGGTTTTATTAAGACCTGTTTGTTTTTTGGGTCCAATGTGGTAACTGGACTTTTATTAAGATATTTTTCTATTTCATGTTATAAAGATTTGATTGTTTATTTGCACTGAATAGGCTCCAAAACTACTGGGCCAATTTTAAAAAATATTTCATAGTTGGAAAGCAACGCTATCCCTGAGTAACATAAATTATGTTTGCAGCCACCCTGGCTTAACCAGTGTGAAGCCGGGTTTTTGTAAAGTACTATTCTTTCTGTTTCAGGCTGACTGTCCATCCCAATTTGCATTAATTGACAGAGCGAACACTATTGGTCAGCCATCAATGATTTGATTCAATGAGTTAGGTTAAGTTTCATATCATTTCATCTCATTAAATTTCATTTTCATTTCATATCAATAAAAAAAATCTACTGAAGACTTGGCTGTATGGGCATAGTTCCCTTTGCCTACCCAGAATGGGTGAAGAAAACAAAAAATGGTTGGCGCCATTTTCCAAAAATTTTCTTTGCTAGTTTAGTTGTTTGTTGCACAAAATGAGTAATTTAATTTGTTTAGACATTTGTCGGAACTCTTTGCAATGACAGGCTTTCCGCACTCGTCATGAAATATACTATTTATCAATAATCAAAACCTCTTTAATGTTCCAGGCTTCAGCACTCCAAGAATTAAAAAAATTAGAAGAAAAAGTAGAGAAACAGAAAAAGAAAATTAAATGTTTAAATGAAGTGGTCCGAAAGTTGAAAATTAAGAACTCTGAAAACATAATAATTGAATTGAAGGAAAATAATTTAATAAATATGGAGACATCTATACTATTAAGGAAATGTGCTGGGTCAAAAGATTTTACAGAGGCAGATTTTAGAATGTAAAGGATTGCCTTTGTCAAAACAGTACTCTGAAGAAATCAGAAAGTTTGCTCTGACCCTGCATTTTTATTCGCCAAAGGCTTATGAGTTTATACGAAGAACGTATGAGAACTGTCTCCCGCATCCACGTGCCCTCAGCATGTGGTACCAAAATGTTGATGCTGCACCTGGACTTTGTCAAGTAGCCTTTTCAACCCTTGAAGCCAAGGTCAGGGCAAGTAAAGAGCCTGTAATCTGTGCTCTCATGATAGATGAAATGTATATCAGAAAATCTCTTGTTTGGGATCCACAGACAAAACAATACCACGGTCGAGTAAACATCGGGCCTGACGTTGATAGTGACAGTGCACGAAAAGATTCGAATTCATATCTTTTGCGTATTCGTATCGTCATCGAGAAATTTAGTATGGAAACTTGTACAGCGCCTCAACGGACGTAGCGAGATCTAAAAAACATAAGCACAAACGGTTTGACATTTGGCGCGTAGGGTAAGCATATCGAGATCGAATAGCTATCGTAACGTTTATTCAACTCTGTATGGAGCATTGTAGCACGAACTTAATTTTGACGTACGGTATCGTAACATTCAAGGCTGGATATCGAATTTTTACTCACTTGCAAGTTGACAGTGAGAGATTATTCGAGCAGTGCTTATTTGATTTTTATATTTAAGTTTTATTTATTTGTGAAGTGTATTATTGTATGAAAATAACATGTTGAGAAGGTTTAGACGTCCAACTATTAATTATAACCTTGCGTGGTGGCTAATATACGAAATTAGGAATGAGGAACATGAAGTGAAACGGTAAGCATTAAACCCTTTGTTACTTAGTAATTTATAGTGGACAGCCTACTTAACGCAGTGGTAGAGGTCGTGGGTTCGATTCTCACCCAGGACAAATGTTTGTGCGATGAACATGATTTTTTGTCTGTCTGTTTATTATTTATCTACATAATGTATATAAAAATCAGTCTCATTCCCATTGTAACCCTGTAAAATGCTTGATAACTGTGTGAAATATCCCCTATATTTATTTTTATTATTTATTTCAAATTAGACTTATTCGTTTGTATCTTATACACAGGGATATTCAGATGAGAGCTTATCTTAGAAAAAAATTGAATCCTGCTGAAATTAATGATACAGAATTTTGGAAAAGATATGGGCTTACTACATACGCATTTAATTTTTTATGTCAAGAGCTACAGGCCAACACGACACTTAAGTCAACCAAGCGAGTCCAAGTTGGAACATAAGGTAAGTACCCACTTGGATCACATTCCACAAACAAACTTTTTTAGTTGCTTATACAAATGTTGTAAGTTATTTATAATAAACAATTTATTTGTTACAGATTCTGAGTGCCTTGTCATTCTATAGAACGGGATCATACCAAAGAATGGTTGGTATGGGTAAACATTTAAGAAAAGCTACGGTCAGTAAATATGTAAAAGAAGTGACAAATGCTTTAACCCTTTGACGACAGCGGGGACATATGTGTCCCAAGTTGAAAATTAGAAATAAATTAATAACCGAGAATATAGTAGTCAATTTTTTTTTATTTTATTAATCCTTGAACGTTTCCTAATTTTTTTTTAAAACTTGCAACACTGTGTCTTTACCGGGCTAGTGTCTATAGTAATCGAAAACTGACAGTTCGTTTGGCGCGCTTATGTTATATTTTACAAAAAAAATTCTGGACGTAAAAGTGTTGTAAATTGTTTTCAATTGTGCTATAACTATTGCCTGGTAAGTTAATTTATATAATACTGGGGTGTCCCAGAAGTAAAGAGACAAAATTATCTTAACAATATTTCATAAAAAATAATCTGATAGCATAAGTTTTTGGAATGCAAATGAAAGTAAAACTAATTTACTTTTAACACCTATATCAAATTTGTTCCAGCGATTCCTTTGTATCCAATTTTTCTCAAATTAATAGCAGCACGCTTCATGACCGCTTTTCCAGATGTAGCTGCTACTCTTTTGGCCAATCTGGTCCATCGGTTTTTGAAAGATGTCAACGTTTGTGGTATATCTGTGTATTTTTATACTCCTTTTTACACAGGGCCCAAAACATTTCAATACCTCGAGCTTGAGGCACATTCAGAATTTAGTAATGGGTTATCACATATTACCATCATTTCGAGATTATTGGTCAACTGAACCAGATATGGCGGTACCATTCTTATCAAATATAATGCCAAGGAGTCGTTTTAAAGAGATTTGTAGAAATCTCCACTTCTGCAATAACGAAGAAGTAGTAGATGTAAGTAGCCCAGATTATGATAGAGCCTATAAAATTCGTCCCATAATCGAACATCTAAATCAATCTTTTCAAAATGCTCTCAATAACACAAAAAGCAATCGATCGATGAACACATGATAAAGTTCAAAGGGCATAATGCAATGAAACAATATATAAAAAATAAGCCAGTCAAATGGGGATTCAAATTGTGGTGTAGATGTGATGCGGCAACTGGATACTTGTTTGAATTTGATTTATATACAGGCAGGCGAACTCTGGGACTCAATAAGGATTTGGCGAATCTATAGTACTTCAGCTTACGAAAAAGTTGGACGGATTGGGATGAGGAAATTTATATTGATAATTTTTTCAATTCACCAATGTTGCAACATAAATTGATTGGTCAAAATACAAAGGCATGTGGGACCGTTCGAACCAACCGAAAAAATCTTCTAAAAACTGCTCCAATTGATTAAAAAATGACAAGAGGGGACATATACACAACAAGTTATCAAGGAATATCTTATGTGAAGTGGATGGATAATTAAGCTGTACACTTGTTGACCAACTTTCTGTCACCTATAGAAACAGATACCGTCAAGCGACGCAAAGCTGGGTCAGAACATGGGAGGAGTAGATCTTATGGATCAACGAAAAGTGTGTTACGAACTCGACCGCAGAGCAAAAATAAAATATTACTTACGATTGTTTTTTGATCTTTTCGATATTTCAGTGAACAATGCACATATTATCTACGCAAAACTTCACGTTGAAAAGCAAATGGAAGGAAGCCTGTTGTCGACCTTGCAATTCAGACAAGTCGTTGCTCGAAGTTTGATAGCTGGTTTCTCTATCAGGCAGCGTGACGTTCCCACTTCAAAATCAAGTTTGGTAAGCAGATCTGTAAAACGACCGTCATGCACGCATCCCGTGGAAAAATCAAACACCAGGAAGAGATGCGTCAACTGTGCCAAGCATAAGATAGAAAACCGTACAAACAATACTTGTGTTTTATGCAAAGTTCATCTTTGCTATACTAAAGATAGGAACTGTTTTGCTGTCTACCACATCTAAGTACTGTATATTATATATTTTTACGTAATAAAATAACTTGACATAATATATAATGGTGTTTCAAACACATATATGACACTTCTAATGTTCATGAAATTTCAGGCAAAAAATATCGTTACCGACCATAGGGACGCATATGTCCCTATTATATGCATAATTAACTATCCTATATAACTTTTATGATCATACATCCTCCCATACACTTCCATAAGTGTAGCTTCCATAAGCTGATATGATCATAAAAGTTATATCTGGACCATTCCTGAGAGGGTTAAATACTCCTGCAATACTGAATAAATTCATAAAATTTCCTGTAACAAGATTGGAACGATACACTATTAAACAAAGGTACTTAATATTCTTTTAAAACTTCTAAAACTAAATTCTACTTGTTCCTTATTGTACCCATAAAATATTTCAATTATTATAACACACAATGGGAGAGTTCTGATTTTTGAGAACAAAACTGTAACAATAATATTATTTGTTTATTTTTCAGATTTTACACACGATTTGGTATTCCAGGAGTTATTGGATGTATCGACGGATCACATTTCCATATATTTACACCCAATAAAGAAATTGAACATTTATTCTTTTGCAGAAAACATTTCCATTCCCTAAATGTTCAAATGGTAAGATTATAGCCCAAATGTTATGTTAGTAGTTTCTATTACTACTATCGTTAAAATAATAAAACAAAGATTTTTCTTAGTCATCCATCGGGGATGAACTAGCGCAGGCGCCTATTTATCATTAAAAAACATTTTACTACTGCTCACCTTTAACAATTTGTTTTTATAGATATGTGACAGCGACTTTGAAATTGAAGGTGGTGGTACTGATGGTGGTGAAACAGTACACATAGTGTGAGTTTTATACATCTATTGATTGCATATGTATTTTTTGTGTTTGACAGTATGTTACTGGGAAATATAATGAGAAATGTTTATTTTAGAGAAGCGCCTTGGGATGGAGACGACCTTGAGATGTGAATGGCCAATGGCCACGACCTCTTCAGCCATATTCAACGAAAACGTGGAGGCCATGGACACCTCCACTGCGATGGTGGCAACCAACACTGCGGCGATGGTAACCAACACTGCAGCGATGGTAACCACCACTGCAGTGATGGCAAGTTCATCTTCGACAATGATAACCACCACTGCGGCGATGGTAACCACCACTGCAGCGATGGCAACCACCACTGCAGCGATGGCAAACACCACTGCGGCGAGGGCTACCGTACCGAGGCGTACCGTGCCTCCACGACGACGTCCCCGTCGTCGTCGGGAACATGGTAAGAAACAACACAATATTTCAGAATAAAGATGATTTTATTTAATAAAGTCAAAGTCAATTATACTTTATTCTGTGGGCCCTCCCTCGCGTGCACTTAGACACGTCATTTACAATGAGTGTTACATAATAATATTATTGTTCTCTAAATAAGCTACTCTATAAACTACCACCATTTCGGAAACAAAGTAAAATGACCACGGGTAAAAGAAAGGGCGAAAGAAAACCGGTAACAATTAATATTCAGTAAAACACCCACAGATGCAGATGTAGCAGCTCGATTTCTGTAAAGAGAAATACAAAATTAATCAATTTGAATATCAAAAACTCTGGGTTCAAATCCTGTCAAGTGATTTTTTTTATTTGTATATCAAAATATGTGTTTACAAAAAGTGTTGTTTTTATTGAACATTGTGACCTTGTATGATGAATGGTATATTAATGATACAAGATCACAAGAATGTTATCTTTATACTTGAAAAAAAAAATTACAGAACCAGAAACGACTCCTTTAGCCAGCCGAGCAAAGGCTGGCTGCTATGGAGAGTCGCAGCGCTGATGCGACTTTTGCCCTTGCCCGAGCCATCGATAGATTGGCAGATGCGCTTGATGGCCACAGCAGCAGACCAATTGAGGTGGTGATAATTAGTGATCATGAGGTAATTTTTGTTTTACGTATACTACTAGCTTTTCGATTTCACCCGCTGTTTTCCCGTGGGAAAGGGAAGTGTCTTGGCAATTATTGTAATAAGGTCTTTATTCTGAAGGTCCATCCTATATTCACAGGCATACCTTCTGATTATTTCTTTCTTTTCAGTTAATTTTAAAGGCAGTTTATTTTTTTTTAAATAACTGGTTTTTTCTTTGTTTTACGGCCAACCAAGGCGGCGTCGTCGTCGTATTGTATCAAATAGTGTTTAATTTAAATTTAAGAATAAAGTTAGTGTGTTAGTAGTAGAAGTTGCAATTAAAATTATATTAAAATTACATTAAAAATGGTTATTATTGTTAGTACAGTGGAGATCACATTAAGTTAAACACTTCGGACTTTGTACCGTCCTTAAGTCATGCGCCACAAGCGTTAAATCAAACTGCAAGTGTTTAACTTGATGTGATCTCCACTGTACAAGTATCATAATATTTTTTTAATGAAAAAAGATGGCTAACTGTATGTATGCTGTTAGAAAAGAAACACCTGAATCTAAATGAAAAATATGTTTTTTTACACTTACACATGTCTTTTTCTCTCCATAGCCTGTCAACAAGTGCTTGCTGCAAAGAGCGGCCAGCCAGCAAGTCGCGATTTACACGGCGGTTACGAGCCTCATCAGCAAGTAAAATTCTGTTGGCTTCAGCTGCAGTCTGAAAAGGAAGTGGTTGCAATCAAAATGAGACACAATTCTCATTGCATTGCAGACACAATTCAGACTCCATTTCTAACTGTCCCTATCAAAGAAAGAGAATCTGTTGTAAAAAAAATTACTATATACTTAGTTTGGATTGTATGGCATAATAGACAACTTGCCTCTTGCTGGAGGAAATTCTCTGCTTCTTCTTCCTCGGGTGTTAAATATGGTATAAATGCATAGGTCGCATTTGCAATATCATGCAGGACACAGCATGCATTTATAATTTTGGCTGCCACCATGGGCTTGTAATGCAGTGCACGAGCTATAATAACTGAAGAAAATTTAGAAACATAATTAATGTAGGAAATAGTGGCACTAGTGATTCTGATGATTCTTTACCAGTAGAAGTTTTAGATTCTGATTTCGATTATAATGAATAAAGCAAATTTAAAAAGAATGTTGTTGTTCTTCATATCAAAATTAGTCATTCGTACAGATTTCGAAGTTGCCCTGCGGAGATTTTTAAATGCTACCGCTTTTTTTCAGTCTCTACTTTAATTAGCCAGACTCTACCTCCCAACACGACGGCTTTGCTTCAAAGTATGGACCAAGGAATAATCCAGGCCTGTAAGCTCTATTACATTAGACGAACCTTCAAAATCATTTTGGATAATATAGGATGTGATCCTGATATGAATGTTATGGAATTCTGGAAGAAATTTGACATAGCAAAATGCATTGTAAACATAAAAGAATCATTGGAAGAACTGAAGCCATACACATTGAAATCATGCTGGAAAAAACTGTGGCCTGACGAGATGGGTTAACAGATCGAGACAAGCCCACCACACCCACCGACGTGTCTCTTGTGTAGTCAGGATCAACAAATCCAATACACGCCATCTCAAAGAAAAAAGATCACTCCTCGATATCCGCCTGATTAGTCTCTCCAAATCCAATACACGCCATATCGCAATGCAACGGTCATTCCTCATTCCTCAACCCATCTAGGCGGATGAGGCACTTATTAACAAACGTACCTACCTAAATTATTATGTAAGTCAGAGACGGTCACTACATAAACTAATATAATGACCATCTCCGAAATATCTCTCTATCTCTATCTTTTTAGTAAGTAATTATTTGTAGTTACTGATACTTTTCTTTATTCTAGAAAATAATGCTTATGAAAAACCAGCTGCCAAGAAAAAGAAGACCGCAAATGAAAACTTTAAAGTACTGTCTGAAGAGAAATTGGAGCTGGTTAAATTACAAAAACTGTCACTGGAGATGGACATTGAACACAAACAAAAAATGTACCAATTAGAGGACAGTTTAATGAAAAAATGTGCATTTTATGAAAAAATGTATGAAAAAGAACTTTTGCTTAAAGATATGGCAATAAAAAATAAAGAATCACAACAATAATCATACTTTTTTTATTCTCCTTATAATGATGCAAAATATCCCTCTATCAGTAGTCTTCTCTGCAAATTACCACTTCCCCTTCCTTGTCGTTCTGGTGCTACATAATCATCACTATCTTCCATAGTAACAGGAAAGTCATGATCATCAGGTGGTATGTTTTCCTTTTGCAATATTTCAAAATTGTGGAGTACAGGTGTTGCTACAATTATGCCCAGTACTTTATGAAGATTAACCTAGATCAGGGTTTCCCAAACACGGGGGCGCGCCCCCCTAGCGGGACGTAGAGGGATGTCAAGGAGGGCTTGAGACGTTTGTGTTTTCAATAGTAAAATTATTTCAATGCGTTAATGAAGTAAACACTAGGTAGAATATCACATTAATTCATTCAGTCGATCACCATTTAAAACGCTGCATAGTCATATCAGTCGGTGTTTGACAAGTTTCGACAAGTCACAACGGAGTGGAAATCTATTGCCAACTTCATCGTTTCGCCAATAGCGCGATTCGCCAACTTACGCTTTTCACTATCCGCACTCGTTTTGCCTACTTCAGCTATTCACCAACAGCGCGATTAATATACTGTCATAGGGTACTGTTAATATGTAAACTCCTTTGGTCACTAGAGGAAAATATTATAAAATATTATCATTATAGTTTTATGTCATTGTTCTTATCATGTGTCATTTATGTCACTATACTTAAATTTTGTTTTGCTTGTATTGAGTTTTGCATTAGGTTTTTATATATTATTATCGGTATTTATCTACAAAAAAAATGGATAACCCGGGAACTAGTAGTTCTACACCGGCAATAGTATTTGTAAAAAGTAAGAGGGGCGGGGACGTGCTACTCCGGGCTGGTCATCGTTACCTCTTTTCAAAGCGCAATTTAAACGATTCCATTATATGGCGATGTACGAGTCGCTCATGTCCTGGAAGTTTAACTTTGTGATCAGATAAAAGTAGTGTAAGTCGTGAGAAATTGCATACATGCATCCCGCATTTCGAAGAAAACGAGATAGAAAAAACTATTGACAAAGTTAAAACTAGAATATCGTACGACTTTGCTGGTTTAAAAATAATATATGATGAAGAAACGCTGCACTTGAAAAGTAATAAAAACTACGTGGAATTCATGCCTACTTTTTATCAGAAAAAAAGACTCTCTAAGACGAGCAAGAAACAAAACATTACAAGTAGCAAAAACAACTTTTAATGCTTTAAAAGATGTTGAGCTCCCGGAACTGCTATTTAAAGATTTTTAATAATCGATGACAATCAAGATGACGATAGGATTTTGGTATTTATGTTACGGGAAATGGAGAGCATGTTAGAAAAAATTACAATATTTTTCAGTGACGGAACGTTTAAGTCGGTTCCAAATCCCTTTGTACAGTTATATACTATCCATGGTGACTTTCAAAGCTCTGAAAAGTCGACAAACATATTACCAATATTTTTCGCACTTCTTTCGAATAAGACACAACGAACATATAAAAGATTTTTATTAAAAAACAATAAAAGAAAAGCTGCTTCAATTCAATCCTGAGAAATTTAAGACAGATTTCGAAATTGGTGCAATCAACGCTGTACTTGAAGTGTACCCGAATGTATCTGTAACGGGCTGTTTCTTTCATTTAGGACAAGCAGTATGGAAAAAGGCACGTTCATTAAAAATCCCAGAAACGCAAAATATCACCAAACATATTTCGAAATGCGTTGCTCTAGCACACCTTCCTGTAAATATTATTTCTGAAGCTTGGTCTCTTCTTCTTGAAGATTCACCAAAAGAAATTGAAAATTTCAATAAATATTTTGAAAAACAATGGCTGTGCCCAACAAATATCTGTATAATAAGTTTGTGACGTTTGCATTCCAACGCACACATACGCGCGGCTCGGCAAGGCAGGCGAAGCGGATTTCTGATTCGGATTCTGACTCGCGTAGGCACCCTAGGTAAATTGGCACGGCGAGACACTTCGGTGGCGCGGACCGGATTCGACTCTAAACCCGCCTCGTCCTGCCCAGAATAGCTCCCGCGACTAGCCTAGGTTCGATAGGTCAATCAGTGAGTCGGGACACTAAGGTGGCGCGGACCGGATTCGACTCTGAACCCGCCCCGTACTCACACAGTTCTGATAGTTCACTTAGGTTGGATAGGGCTCCCTTGAAACATCCCCCTGGTTAGTTTAGGCCTCATAGGTAAAGAAACAACACAGGACCCTTCGGGGGCGCGGACTGAATTCGACTCTGAACCCGCCCTGTGCTTGTAGCAGTATAGTACTCTCCGGTAGGCTCAACCACGTACTCGCGGATTCATCATCCCGACCCTCATTCTGTCTTAGTGTCCCGTAATAATTATCCACGCAGCCTCGAGATCGAAGTACAGTCCTGATTCGATACCCCCGATTATTAATTGATATAAGCCGAGCGCTGCCTGCCTATCCGGGTCGACATAGCCCCCGCCGATAGATTAAAAACGTAAACACCGTCCGACCGCCATGCATTTGTAAGGGACGGCGTGTCCCCCCGGGAATAGATAAGAGTTATATTGTAATTTAATCATAAGTTCTAGTATAGTGAATAAACCTTTGTATTGCTCTGTTGGTATCACGGATTTCATTCACGACCCCTTCATTCACCCGTCTCACATAGGCACTCACACACCCCCCTGTCGCCTCGCTGGAGACTTCAGGGGGCTCTAAGGAGGCGATAGGCATCCTCGGCCAGGAGGTTCGATTCCTCCGCCCTAAACTGACCTCCCTCACCTCCCTTGTTAACCAAGGGACCGTCCCAGGTTCGATTCCCGAGACGCACCCTCGTTACAAGTTGCTATAATGAAGAACACCGTACTATAAATAGTCTAGAGGGGTGGCATTTTAAAGTAAATAATCTGTGTCATCGAAAAAAAACAACTCTTATTCAATTAATACATGTACTTCGTAATGAAGCTATTAACAGCATATTTGAAATGCACAGGGCTAGTGTACACCTGGAAAGAAAAAATCGACAAAAGAATGCTGCTGAAAAACAAAAGCGCATAACTAACATAGTTGCTGATTACCTAAATTATAAAATTTCTTTGGATCACTGTTTAACATCTTTGTCTTGTATTAGGATTAACTAAGTTTGTCTTGAATTAGGATTAACTAAGTGTACATAAAATGAAAGTGTATCACGATTCACCTTTCAGGATCAGCCCGTGAATTCCAACAAGGAATGTTTTTTTTGGTTTTCTTGATTCAGAAGGCTACATGCTGTTTTTAAAGATGTATATATAAAATTTAAAAAAATATTTTTACTGTGTTTCACAGCCGGAGTTGATTGTACCTTATAGTTTAATGACACTAATTGCGCTGGTGAATAGCTCAAGTGGGCAAAACGAGTGCGGATAGTGAAAAGCATAAGTTGGCGAATCGCGCTATTGACGAAACGATGAAGTTGGCAATAGATTTCTACTCCGTCACAACAGCTCAAACACGAGCGCGCACCCTGCGCATCCCGCCCCACCGACGAACGTAAAGCGGGAACTACATTAGGCACATCTGGGCGCGTCGAAGCCCTTGCATTTTATATGGGGGCTACTTGTTTAGAGCTACATTAAAACTACGCCACGCAATACGACGCCACGTACGCGACGCCGATCCAGCGATCCCAGATTTTCGTCGGACGGTGGAGGGGATAAAGCCGCGTGTGTGACGGCGTATGCATAGTGTAGTTCTACGCACGTCGCGTGGGTCGCGTCCATAGACCTAGAATGTAGAGCGCGATCCTAGGTCTATGGTCGCGTCATTCTGTGATCGCCCCTGGTTTGTGAGCGCAGTGCTGTTTGGTTAAAGTAAAGATGAGTGAGGAAGAGTTTATAGAATTGGTTCGGCAGTATCCTGTCATATATAATATTAAATTGCGAGAATACCGAGATACCTCCTTGAAAAATGAAGTGTGGGAGGAAATATCTCGAATAATCAACAGGTCAAGTAAGTACCTAGGTATATCTATTAAATTATTTTTATTAAGTTTGAAATTGAAAACATGTTTGAGATGAAATAGGTGTACGTTTTACGTGTATAAGGTAAGGTAACAAAAAAAAATAGGTGTAGGAATCAAACGAAATCGATCTATTTTGAGGTTATAGTAGAAAAACAAAAATTGTGACTCAGGGTCACTCTACATTGGCGACGCGGCGCGGCGGCGTGACACTTCATTTTGACAACGAAATATTGAACTTGTCTGTTCACAGTATGGTACAAAATTCCTATCACGTGGCGTCGCCAACGAAATATAGAACTTGTCTGTTCACAGTATAGTACAAAATTCCTATCACGTGGCGTCGCGCGATCGATAGGAATTTTGAATTCGGCGTCGCGCGACGCCACGTGATAGGAATTTTGTACCATACTGTGAACAGACAAGTTCTATATTTCGTTGTCAAAATAAAGTGTCACGCCACTCACGCCGGTACATCTTCTGGTATATTTAACTGCTTCCGTTCTAGCAACTTTCCCAAAGGAGATCACCCATTTTGTATAGAGATTTGGGATAAAAAATAAAAGTTAGCGGCCCGAAATAAATTACGTTTTGTTTGAATGGGGGCACGAGTAGAATCATTTTTTTGTATGGCGACAATACTCTAACAAATATATAAAAATATATATGAGTGAGTGTTTTCATTCTCAGACCTTTTGTCTTACTTGTTATCATATCTCCGTAACCAAATAGATTTCGACATTGACGTCATAATAAAAAATAATGAGTTTCATGTGTACTATACAATTTTGTTATTATAATTCAAGGCCGCTTAAAAAAATTTTTTTTTCTAATTTTATCCCAGAATGGGTGATCTCATTTGATTTCTCAAATATACCACCATCGCTATTTCGTCCATATGACCCAACATCGACGAATATGAACTTGTACTGTGCATCAACTAGAGCCATAAGTACTACAGAGTATTGTCCTTTATAGTTCCAAAAATCTGAACCACTGTTGATTGGGCACACCATATTTATATGTTTGCCATCCAATGCCCCTATACAGTTGGGGAAGTTCCAGAAACTATTAAATTCATTGACTATTTTTTTCCAGCTCTCTGTTGTAGGCATAGGGATAACTTTAAGACTCATATGCTTCCAAATGGCTTCACAAACTTCTTTCACGATTATACGGACAGTGGCGAAACCCATTCTATAACTGAATCCCATCGTACGAAAGAAATTGCCAGTAGCTAAAAACCAGCAAATTTTTTTTTTGTTACAGTTGAAGAATGCAAGAGTATGAGGACAAAACTACGCAATTATTACGCAATTATGTCAAAAGGAGAGTAAAGAAAAGTGGTCAAGCTGCTAAAAAAAATCCGCCTTGGAGATATGAAGAGCAAATGTCTTTCTCTTACCTTTTCTGAAAGGAAGGGAGACATGTGGAAATCTGGAGGAGAACCTGGATGAAGAGTCCGAAATAGATATCAATCTACAGTTATCTTCGACACCGTCACCGCCAGTACCTTCGCCTCTCTCAAATGTACGCACACCAACACCCTCAAATCTACGCGGTAATAATAAACGACAAATTAAATATGCCTGATAGGCAAATAACCGAAATGTTGGATATGATGAAAACCTCGCAGAACATTAGAAATAGAAGAGACCAAATGGATGATGAAAACTCCCTAAACTTGACCAATCCAAGATTAAAATGGAACTTCACAGAGCAATTAATGAGGCTGAGATAAAATAACTAGAAATACATGATGCACAACGAAGAACTCCAAAAACTATTTTGAGTCAAGCGACCATACCAACTGCACAGCATCGAACAGAAACCAATCGTTATGTACCATATACCATAACAAATTATGAAGAAACAAATATTCAGATGCCAACTACTCCTCGGATGGAAAAACAACCAATACTACAGTACCCACCAGGTCCTTCTTCGAACTCCAGCCCAACTGTACTAGATCAACCTGGAACTATGCACTATATATGCCGACACAAACCAAAATACAATTCAAAAAGTAATGCAGGAGGATTTTGATAACATAGTTCGTTGGACACATGACAATGGGATCATTATGAATATGACTAAGACAAAATGTATGCCTATATTGTCTCCCTATAATAGTAATAAGACCATAACTATTCAAATTAAGGGACATACCTACGACTGCCTGCATCAAAATAAAAGAACCTGTACATGTGCAAATATCGAGTCTGTCTCGACATATAAATACCTTGGATTAACAGTAGACACCCATTTTTGTTGGAAGTTCCATATAGAATCAGTATGTAATAAACTACGGTTAATACTAAGTAAAATACAAAATTTAAAACATGCTGTTACAGGTAGTATAATGTACATGCTTTATTATGCGCAGGCTGATGCAGTAATCTCGTACGGGTTGGGTGCGTATGGGCCTGTCCACATCACCACGGCACGACATCGTCACCGTAGAACGGTGCGGTGTCGTGGCGCAACGCGTTGCCGCGCCGTGCACTAGCACGGTACGGCAACGCCGCCGTCGAACGGTGCAAAGGACGGCGTCGTCGTAAGCCGGTGACGCGATACGATGCGCCCGATCAGTTGATGTGTTATTGTCTTAGCGATTAGTTGTACGTGTGAATAAAAGATGTCGGAAAACATAGATTGTGATTTCTTGATTTCACTTGTTGAAGAACGTCCAGTATTATGGGATAAGACAATAGATGATTTCAAGAACAAAAATTTAAAAACAGAAGGCTGGAAGGATGTTTGTCGAAACATTTTTCATGACTTTGACGACAAAAACGATAAAGAAAAAACAAGACTAGGTAAGCTCATATTTATTAGTTACATTAAGTTATAGGTATATTATAATAAGTATTAGTATATTTATTTATCGAATTAATAATCGTACTATAGTCGGTTATTATATTTTAGTTAATTGCCAACTAAGTGCTCCAATATCGCTATTAAAATATTTACAGAATTCATTCCTTATGTTGACTGGGTTTGTGTTGTTTGGAAATTCGTCATCCTCTGACTGTTGTAAGTTTACAAAATTTTCTTCTATCATTAGTTCCTCGGTTGTGGTAATTCCATCTCTATTAATAACAAAGTTATGCAAGACACAACATGCTTTGATAATATCTGTAGCAAAATTATATTGAACATTCAGTGGTCGGTGAAATACACGCCATTTATTTGCCAGAATACCAAAAGTACATTCAACGTATCTTCTCGCGCGACTCAAGCGATAGTTAAATACTCTTTGTTGTACAGTCAAATGTTTCCCTGGGTATGGGCGCAATACATTATTTGTGAGTGGTAAGCCTTCATCTGCTACAAAAACATGGGGAACTGGTGTCTGTAGACCTGGTAAACATTTTGGCTCTGGTAAAGGCAGATGGCCTTGTAGTAATAATTCGTACAGTTTCGTATTGTGAAAAACTGTCGAGTCGCATTCCTTACCAAATGCTCCTATATCAACATACACAAATCTATATTTGGAATCAACAATTGCGAGCAAAATTATAGAATTATAACTCTTATAGTTAAAAAAAAGAGACCCACTATGGGCAGGACTCCAGATTCGAATGTGTTTCCCGTCCAACGCCCCCATACAATTAGGAAAATTGGCTTTCTTGTCAAAATCTTCAGCTGTTTGTTTTAATAACTCCTCTGTTATTTTCGGAATACATTCATTTAACATGATTTTCCATAAAGCTTGACATACTTCTCTTACTATTTTTGCGATTGTACTCTTTCCACGATAATCCGTTAATTCTAAATCTCTAAAACTATTTCCTGTTGCCAAAAATCTGAAACAAAAATCCGGGTATAACATCATAAACATCCAAACATCCATACTCATAAAATTTCACGTTTATAGATAATATTAGTAGGAAGTAGGATGACAAAAATAACTGATTTTTTTCTCATTTAGATCTCAGATCTAGATCCCATAACAAAGGGGTATCAACCTAGTAAATACTCATTTAGCGTACCTAAGTAATTTTTAGAAATAGGAATTATAATTAATTTGTGTAATAAAAGCCGCTGGTATACCTACCTACATGAGTACTATCTCTGTATTTCAGTTTGATACTCAGCCCCTTTCCGTCATACACTTTAAATTTTATTATAAATGCGAAAGTTTGTGAGGATGTATTGCTGTATTTATAGTATGTATGTTTGTCTTTCACGTAAAAACTACTGATCCAATTGTTGCTAATAATACACGTTTTAAATATTTTGCAGGTAATGCTGTGGTAAAGAAATGGACTCATATAAAAGACAATTTTACAAAATACCTGAAAAAACTTGAAACTTTAAATAAATCGGGATCTGGTGCAAGCAAAATTAAGGAGTATCATTTGTATAAGCAACTTCTGTTTCTAAAAAAAAACGCTGCAAATTTAACTGACTCAAGCATAATGGAAGAAGATGAAGAAGACGAGATACCATATGAAAAAAATGATTATAAAAGATCACGTTATCAACCAACTCCACGAAAAAAAAAAAACAATGATGAAGTCGATTATGAGATTCTCCAAGCCCTAAAGGAAACAGAAAATAGACATCTGTCATTTTTTAAGGCCATATTACCATCATTGAACAAATTGAATGATCATCAAACTCTAATGTTTCAAAGTCGTGTTTTACAAATCCTAACTGATTTACATCAGATTTCATATCAGTATGAAACATCAACTGGTTATCATACAGCTTCTCAGGATAGGTACCAAAGATCACAATCATCATATACTACTAATTATCAACCAACACAAACTTTTACATACCAATCAACAATGTCATCAAACGTTTCTAAAACACCAGCACCAAGTACAAGTAGTATATATCAACCATCGACTTCATCAAATTCCAAACCACCAAACTCAACTTTCGAAGAACTATCAAATGATTGCGAAGATGAAGCAAGTGCATTGGAATCAACATATGATTTTTCTTGAAAATTAAGATAAATTAAAAGAAATATTATATTTTTTATCATAATGATAACTACGTAGTAAATTTGTTGAATTATTTATCTTATAATTGTAACGTTGGTAGTTCAGCCACTCAAAATCTGTGATTTTATCTAGGTTATTAAAGACTGTTATTGTTTTTCTTAGTTATAACTGTAATCTTACGGGTATACAAGCCAGTAACCCCGCAAAATCAGTGATTTTTAGCTAGTTGTTAGGTTAAACAGGCAAATCAGCCGATTGAAAACTGTGATTTTTAAGTAGATATTAAGTTATTATTGTGTATTTATATAGATGTAGGCATTTTTGAGGCCAATATCTGCTGTTCTTAATATTTTAAATAAACATATTAATAATTGTACTCGTACATATGTACATCATTATGAATATAAAAGAGGTTTGATTGTGATTTACCTAATTGTTTTTCTAGTGTTTATTATTATTGAAAAGCAAATCGTTCATTCGAAAACTGTGATTTTTATACTCTAGATTTAGTAAATATTAAACTTGCTATTATTATCAAAAATAAAGAACATAAAAAAATATTACATACATATAAATTGTTTTCATTACTTACCTTATAGTTAATCCTAACTTCTCCAAAGGCCCAACAGGTTTTCTAAATACAAATTGTTTTTGTATACGCGGTGCAACTCTTGTTAGTAATTCTTCAAAACTTGATACAGACATTCTAAAATAACTGTAAAATTTATGGTCACAGTTTTTCAACGCTTCATATTTTCTCGTGAAATGATTCCCATCACTATTCATAATTGAAAGATATGGATGCACCCAGTACTGTCTTTTTAATTTTTTTTTCTCCAACTTATCTCTTCGTCTTTTTAATAACAACAGAAGCAGAATACGTTTTGTGCGGTCCATATCTACAACGAGACTGTTATTTATTTGGTGAAGAATGTACCGAAAGTTTACAAGGCACGGCAACGTGTAACTTTGCGGTGTCGTGAGGTACATTTTTACGGTACGGCAACGTAAATTCCCACGTTACGGCAACGTGCCGCGCCACGGCACCGCACCGTTCCACGGCGACGACGTCGTGCCGTGGTGATGTGGACAGGCCCTATGGGCTTACTTTTCCTGTTCATCTAAATAAAATTAAATCGCTACAAATCCGATTATTAAAATTGCTGATAGACTATAAACTCAAGAAATCACTTCGTGGCGAGTATGAAAAACTCTTTAAAATATGTAATATTCTACCTATAGAAAATAAAATTAAAACTACCATCTTAGTTGAGCAGCACGCTAAGTTAGAAAATAAACGGGAGAGGAAGTATACGTACCCAACTCGGGCATCAAAAAGACCTAGATTGGCTGTCCCTAAGGTAAATAATTACTACGGCAAGCGGGAAAGACGATGGCTAACACCCGTATTTATTAACGAATTACCACATGACCTACTTAAGAATGTTAAAAGCAAACGAAGTCTTAAAATCATGCTAAGGAAGCATTATTTATCTTTATGTCCATGACTGTTAAAAAATAAGCTGGCTGCCACACTTGTACTACGTGATGTGTTTTTGTTTTTATTGTATACTCCGTTACACTACACTTGGCACAAGATTTTCAGTGATACTATAATGTTATGTTATATAATATAGGTTTAGTCTCAAGAATGCTTTTATGTGGGTACCTAAGATCCACGGGAACGACTGCCGACAAACTGTTATGCAGTTTGGCAGATAGTTTTTAAGCCATATTGTACCATTCTCTTTGTAATAAAATAAATTTATAAAAAAAAAAAACTGCTTCGCGTTCCAAACCGTACATCGTGGTACAGCTGAAGAACCCAATGCAATTTGGAAAATTCCAAAAACGTTTAAAATCAGTTGCTATTTGTTTCCACATTTCTTCTGTTGGTTGCGGCATCACAATAGGACCAAGATGTTTCCAAATCGCTTCACAAACCTCCTCAACAATTACACGTACAGTAGAAAACCCCATGCGATAATTGAATCCGATACTCCGAAATGAATTACCCGTAGCCAGGAATCTGTAATTTATAGCAAATTATTATAAATGAAAATGACATGGTTTAATATTTTTTGTTGCAGTTGAGGAGTGTAAAGACAATTGGAACAAATTGCGAAATTGTTATAACAATGCAATAAAACAGGCGCCATAAGAAAAGTGGCCAAGCTGGAAAAAAGATTGCACCTTGGCGATTTGAAGAACAAATGTCATTTTTAAAGCCATATTTGGAAGGCCGCAACACTACGGGAAATCTTGCTGTATCTCCTCTTCCATCTCCAGATTCTCTTCCATCCCCAGAAAGTGCATATGCTGATGAAAGTCCAACATCCCCAGTTAGCATACCATCCCGCCCCAGTACCTCAGCATCAAATACGTCTTCCAAAAGAAAGACAAGTTCTTCAAATGAAAACTATATGGCCGAGATGATGAAACTTATGAAAAGCTCGCAAGAAAGCCGGAATAAAAAACAGGAAATGGATGATTTAGACACCTTTTTTTTTGAGTATGAGCAAAACCGTGAAAAAACTTCCCAGGCTGGATCAAATACGAATAAAAATGGATTTGCTAAAAGTCATAAGTGAAGCAGAACTCAAACAGTTGGAGGCGAATCAAAATGCATTGAGAACTCCAATTACTATAAAGAGTCAGATAAGCAGTCATAGCCGCCATAATATGACATCCACTTCTGATAGTCTTCCACAACCGGAACAACCCCATTCCTCGTATTCTTCCCCACCTTACCTCTTGGAACTGCCCAATACCCAAGCTTCATTTGTAGTTGCTAATGAAGTGGAAATTGGCGAGGAAGATAATATTAGCTATTATTACGAAAACAATAATATGGAATAAAAATATGGTTAACATTTTTTTTTTTGGATTTTTATTTATAAATAAATACCTATCGTGTATGAATTAAATTATAATACATACCGTAGACAAACTGCTAGTCTTTCTCTGGTACTAATTGGCTTTCGAAGACGCGTATGTAGTTTTTTTATTGCACTTTCAATAATACGATGAATTTCTTCAAATTGTACTTTAGACATTCGAAAGTACATAAAGAATCGGTCTCCATCAGATTCTAGTTTCTCTAATAATGTATGGTATTCACCAAAACTTTCTCTTTCTTTATTTATCTCGTGAACCCAATATCTTCTCTTCTTTACTCTTGTTCTTTTCCCGCGGAGATATTCATTTAAAAACAAAAAACGCAATAAATCGTCCTCAAATTCACTCTCAGAATCTGAAAACATTGTACACTAGTGCGCCCGAAGAAATGTCGTCAGAGTATGATGCCAATATGCGTTGAGCACGTGGGACAAGTGTGCACACCAACTCTCCCACGTTGCATTGCATACGTTGCGTACGTGGGGTCAGTTTGTCTCTACCTTTAGACGTGTGCGTCGGCCTAATATTGTTCCCGCTTAACTCGGTTTAAGGTAGAGACAAACTGACCCCACGTACGCAACGTATGCAACGCATTATGATATCTGGACGCTTGAATTTGTTTGCTTAGAAACATACTTATCATACGCAACGCTGTCACACGCGTCCCACGCAACGTTCGACCCGTCGATCCAGATCGGCGTGGGAAAGTGGAGGGGATATCAAACGCCATCCCACGCGAAGATCGCTGTGTTTCTGGATCTTACGTATGCCACGCGTCAGTCGTGAATGAAACGTTGACAGCGCACTATTCCAAAATGAGCGACGAACAATTAATTGATTTGGTTAGGCGATACGAAGCCATTTACAATATTAAAAGTAATGAATATCGCGACGTTACACTACGCAATGCAGCTTGGGAAGAGATAGCAAAACTGCACGGCAAGCCCGGTAAGTACCTATAACTACTACCTACTTACCTCATACAATATTATTTTTCATGTAAATAATTCGTATTGTATGTATTATTTAATTATTAATAATAACGTTGTAGTTATTTAACAAGTAATATTTTAGGACTAGCTGTGCCCGCGACTTCCTTCGCGTGGTTGTCGAAAACACTATCGCGATATGTATATTTTTCCGCGTTTTTGCAACATTCCATCCACAGTTAATAGCTATATCTGATGCAAATAAATAAAAATATCTATCTAAGTTAAGCCAAGAAAAACAAATTGTATCAATACGCTGTAACGTAGTGAATAATTGTCTTTAGAATCTCTTTTCCGAAAAAAATTGATCTCTATCATTCTTGCAATATATTTATCGCGAATGAAAACATTTAGACCCGCAATAAATTCGTATTATCACTGGCGGACTAACAGGGGGGCGGTGGGGGCAGTCCGCCCCGGGCCCCACAACTGAGGGGCCTCGGATTGGCAAAAATTATAAAAAAAAAAAAAAAACCTTGTCTACTCAGACAATGTTATTTTAACATAATCTGCTGTAATTAATCCATTCTTCCGATCATTTACCATAATAAGTAAACGGTGTAGGTACCTAATTCATCTAAGTTCATAACGCATAGGGCCTGTTTCAACACTTACTGATAAGTGCCCACCCCGCCGCCCGCGTCAGTCGCGTGATTTTTGCCTTCCAAATCGGACGCACAGATTGCACACTTAATAAGTAATTAGAGTTTTTAGGAGCGAGTGAACAAATTGGACGTTCATTTGGAATAAGTGAGTACGAACTACATGTTTTGTTTTTATTAATTTATTGAATTCATTCATCACGTTCCAGACGTAAATTTTTTGCCACATTCGCTTCATACATGCGCGTATTTACTTGAAATACATGTGTGATGTTGATATTTCAGTTTATTGTACAATAACCAACTGAATACGTAATCTACATGTAGGTATATTTCTTCATTTACTTATAGTGAAGAGAAGTGGTCCAAGTGGATCCCAGAAGAGGAAGATAAAGAAGGCAAAGGCAAAGGAGGCCGAATTACTATCTGGATCACTGTTGAAATATGTTAATGAAAAGAGACGCTCTAACCAAAACGAAGAAAGTAACATCGAGGCGTCAAATCGTAAGAATTACCTATTATTACTTAAACATTTATTATTATTACGCAAATTTTACTTTAGAAATACCTAAATAACTTAAATTATATGCATAGAATTATAAGACCTAGAATGATAATTCCCTACAAATCGATCCGTCAAAAGTGAGGCAAGTATTAAATTTATGTGTGCGTAAGGTGCTTGTGCTTACACATGACAGGATGCACACAGTGAAAAAAAGAATGTTGCCAGGATGTAAAAAATTCCCTATAGGGAAGTTGAAACTATCGTCGTCCTTATAGCTGCTATTATTATAAATATGAAAGTTTGTTTGTTTGCTTGTTTTGTTTGTTTGCTTGTCTGTTACTCAATCACTCAAAAACTACTAAACGGATTTTGATGAAATTTGGCGCAAAGATAGCTTATAGTGAGGATTAACACATACCTAGGCTATAAATCATCCCAATATTTGAGGTGATATTCCCACGAAAATAGGACGAAAATCATAAAGTTTTCCATTTATGTTATATTGAACAATTACCGAGATATCTCAAATTTTATGATTCACTTAAGTATTCAAAATGGTACCTATGCAACGTCCAAAAAAAATATTAAATACCCAGAAGTAGGAAGGAGGTTTGGCAGGCTTCATTTAGATGCATAGAGTGATTAAAATCACTTTACAAAAAATACAAATTAAGGTTTAAATATTTTATCTACTAAAAGCGTGGGAAAGAGCTTGAAAGATTTTAGTATGAAGTCTTGCATACACCTACCAAATTGTCATTTTGATTTTTTTTTTTCAAAATAGCTGTCACTCGAAATAAACCGACAGCTAGCTAACATCAATACAAAACAAGGTCTTTTCCCCGTTTCTAGCAACATTATCATGAAATGTCAGGTGATAATTAATTGTATTTATTTTTGATCAACGTTTTGCGTAAAAATATAAGTTCAAACAAAATACTTGCACATGAAATGTAATGTTTGAACATTTCTTGTCTTTCTCCGAGGTATTCTGACATCCGTTCACTGCGCAAACCTCATAATTTTATTAAATTGCGGGACTAGTGTTTGACACGAATATCGCTTGAGCACTGACAGGCCGAGAGTGATACTGAGTTGCCTCACTTTACGGACGCGGACTTGGTTTCTAGGTCTTATAATTCTATGATTATATGATTTGTTTTCTTTTTTACAAGAGAACAAAGAGAAAGTCAGACAGAGTACCTACTGACGGTTAAAAAATCGCACTCCTGGTCAAATGCGATATGAGGCGAGCTTGCAGGATCAGCGCTGCGTATCAGTGACGATTTCTAGTTGATTTGATGCAATATGCATCATTATTGAACTGCAGCATAAATCATAAAAATGTTCGACTCATTTGTCCGGCTTTAGACATTTCCCTGCCGTATGTCAGTTAAAGTCGTAATATACTTACATAAACAAATAAAAAATATATAAGTACATTAAATAATATTTTAAATTGACGGATTATCAGTACACACTCACAAGATACCAATTGTTTTTGTAATGTAAAAAAACATATTTAAGTATTTTTTTTTCTTTAAGGTCAAGAAGGACAAGGAACCGAATTAGTAGAAACAGAAAGACATAAAGAAAAGGACAAAACACCAGAAGTAGATGTACAGAGTAAGAAAAAGGAGACAACAACTATAGATGCATCTCATCTAGGGGATAGTAACGAAGCCATAAATTGCGTCGAAAACCTATGTCTTGTTGAAGGAGAGAAAGAAGGAGAAACGAGCTTTCGTCCAGAACCAAAAGAAGGAACCAGTAACGAAGACATAAATTGCGTCGAAAACCTATGTCTTGTTGAAGGAGAGAAAGAAGGAGAAGGAGAAACGAGCTTTCGTCCAGAACCAAAAGAAGGAACCAGTTTTGATTATGAGTTTTTAGATTCCAATGATGCTGCGAGCTGGCCAGTGCCCTTACCAGATCACATTCGACTTGAGATTATTAAGCAGGGTAGTGAGACATTCCAACATAAAGATGGTCCTTTTATTTCTATTGTCAGACAGGGCGAACATGCTAAGGGACCACAACGTAGCTTGACAACATCATGGTTTTGCTCAACTGTGGGAGACGGAAAAAAAAACTTCGAAAATGGATGATTTACTCTACATCGACTAATATGCTATATTGCTTTTGCTGTCGACTTTTTGCATCCCTTGATGATCTGAGTAAACCATTTGTTTCTGGATATCAAAAATGGTGGAAATTAAACCCAAATATTTCACTTCACGAGTCATCTCATCAACATGTATCAGCCGAAATAAAAAGTCTAGTGTATCAAAAAAAATTCGAAACTGAACTCAAATTTTTTTTAATGAAAAGATGTTTATATTCTTTGGACGAATTTTGACATTTTAATATTTGACATAATATATGAGATAAGAATAATAATGCATATAGTCTGTATAATGAGAGAATAATAATAATAATTTTAATGTAAATGTAGTTATAAGTATTTCCGACACAATTTATATTGTTTTTTTTTAAGGAATAATGTCTAATGTCTAATTTGGAAAAATGGAAAACTCTTGCAGTTGGGTTGAAAAAAAAATGAAATTATTGATAAAGTAAATGAAGACACTATAAATCGCGAGGCTAAAAAATGGCGAAACATATTACGTCGACTTTTGGATATTACATTATTTTTAGCTCAGCAGAATCTTGCTTTCAGAGGCCATAGAGAAGATCCTTCATCAGAAAACAAGAGGTAATTTCATAGAATTAGTTAAAATGATGGCAAAATACGATCCCGTATTAAGTGAGCACTGGTCAAAACTTCAAGACGCTGCAGGTGGATTGAAAAGAGTACCTTCTTATTTATCAAAAGGTATCCAGAATGAATTCCTATCTATTTTAAGTCATCACGTAAAACAGAAAATTATTGATGATATCAAAAAATCTAAATATTTTGGAATCATGTTTGACAGTACTCCAGACGAGAGCCATACCGACCAAATGAGTGAAATAATAAGATATGTCTATATAGAGGAAGGAGCTGTGGAAGTTCGGGAGTCCTTCTTAGGTTTCTTTTCTATGTCAGGAAAGACGGCAAGTGATATGGCAAATGATATTTTAAAACAGCTAGAAAAAGATGGATTAGACATTCAACTTTGTAGAGCCCAGGGCTACGATAATGCCGCCTCAATGTCTGGTGTTCATGGAGGAGTTCAAAAGAAAATCCGGGATATTAACCCTAAAGCATTATTTAGCCCTTGTGCAAATCACTCGTTAAATCTTTGTGGTGTACATTCCTTTGCATGTGTTATATGTATATATGTAGTAATATATTGATTAAAAATAATTTTATGAATTATTAGAAATTCATGTAATAACAGAATTAAAAACTGTAGTGATTTCAAATTAATAATTATGACTTTTGAAAAACCGGAAATCCGAAGGTCGTGTGATTAGCTAGATAGAATTGGTTCACCAAATATTATGTTATGATTACCATGATTTATTGTATTAATAAATCATGTTGTTTTATTCAAAAAATTCAAAAAATAATAGAACTATTAAGAAATGACTTGCGTGTGGACAGTAGAGGCGGCAGTATACCTGTGGAGTTAATGGTGATGTCTGTTATTCGGTACTGGGGCAGACATGAGGTAAGTTTACTTTTGTTTTACCTAAACTATCATATTATGTGTAACTGATGATGTTATCCAGGAAAATTTAACATTAAAAATTTCAGATTCAACAGGACTGTGCGGACATACATGGTATGAGCCAGCAGACTCTGTCACACTTATCTAGAAAAGTAGGTATTGCATTGGCCTCAAAGAGCTCTACCTACATCAAAATGCCATTGAATTTAAGAGCTCAAATGGAGACAATCCAAAAATTTGAAGCCATATGTGGATTTCCACATATCATTGGAGCGATAGATGGAACACATATTAAAATTCGGAAAGTAGGCGGAGAGGCTGGCCAATACTATGTCAATAGAAAAGGACACTATTCTATATAAACACTCAAGTATGTAATATTATTTTTGCAATACATTAATGAATGCAGGTAGGATAGGTATTAAAACAATGGGCACTTAACATGTTGAAAATGCAGCAAATATGCAAAATTAATAAAATACCTATGACGGTTCTAGCTGTACCACGGGACTCTGCTTCCGTAGGAATTTCGGGATAATAAGTATCCTATATGTTAATCCAGTCCAGATCATATCCTACCCGTATTTTAAATTTATTCAAATCAGTAGTTTTTGTGTCAAAGAGTAATTACATACATCGTAACAAATTTTTACATTTATAATAGTCGGATAGGAAGTAGAATAGGATTAACTTTGCTCTTTATTTGCAGGTTGTCTGCGATGCCGACTTGAAAATCTGTGACATAGTTTGCCATTGGAGGGGCAGTACTCATGATGCACGAATTTTTCGTGAAAGTTCAATTAAACAGAGGTTTAAAAATAATGAATTCAGGGGGAAACTCCTCGGTTATAGTGGCTACGCATGTACCCCTTATTTATTAACACCCATCCTACGACCGAGGACTGAAGCTGAGACGCGGTATAACTTCAGCCATATCCGAACTAGGAATGTAGTAGAAAGGTGTTTTGGATTATTAAAACAAAGATTCCGCATATTGTTGGACGTAATGCGAGGATCTCTTACTTCAATAAAAACTACAATCATAGCATGTGCAGTGTTGCACAATTTGGCGATTGAATTTAATGATCCTTTGGAACATGGTATGTATGTTAAAAGTATAATTGTCATACACTAGATACCCGAATATGTTGCAGATGGAAAAACTTAACTTTTATGTTATGTTACAGGTTCTCGGGTTAATGATTACGGAGATGTCGAATATGATGAAGACATTGAGCATGATATCAGTAATGTTACGAACATAACAAGAAACATGTTTATTGAAAATTATTTCTAAATTGGTACAAATAAAATTAAGTGATCAATCAATACTATTATTTAATTTCTTTTTCCAGTATTCATATTCCATATCTAAAATTGCAATTTTCTTTTTATGTATTTCTTCTGCTCGTTCATATTCTTTCTTTCGTTTTTTTAGCTAATAAAAATAACTCTTGCTCATAGTCCTCGGAATAAATCTGTAACAATTTTTTTTATCAAATATCACTTACAAGAATATGAAAGTTTGTATCTCAATCATGATGGAATGGCTAAACCAATTTGGCATTAAAATAGAAAATATCCAGAAATAATAAAATAGGATGCTTTTTATTTCAGTACCTACTTTTAGTATTGAAATAAATCAATAGGCTATGGTGATGCTTACCATTAGACGGGCCGTATGCTTGTTTGCCAACTTTGTGGTATAAAAAAAAATGGGGATAAAACCGTGAACTGTCAAACAAAACTTTGTGACTGAATCAACAAATAAAACTGAAACTTACTAAGCCTAATACAAGCAAGTATTGCAAGTAGGTTTATCTAGGTTGCATACCTTTTTTTTCTTTGGTTTGCATTTATTCATTTTGTACTTGTTTGATATAGCCTTAGGTGTAGGGCACAGTACTTCTTTTTCATCTTGCTGACTTTTATCCTTGGGTATCTACAATGAAAAAAATATAAAATTAATATTAATATATAAATATTAAACTGTTTAAAGTTTTTTGACTAATTAATTTATCTTAATTACCTCTTCAGTTTCTGTAATTTGATTAATTGAGGCTGGCAATGGAGTCAAAGGCTCATCTTGTATCTTTAATCGCGGGCTTCCTGATATCAGTGACTGGAATATCAAAAATATTTTTAAAAAATATTAGAAAACATCATTTGAATTCAGAATAAACAAAAAGAAATTACTATAGCTGCATTCGGCAGAACAAATAAATGAGCATCAATTTCTTAGAGGAATACTGCTCTATAGTTCTTATAGCAGCATCCCTCTCAAAGCAACAGACGATGACCCATCAATGCCTTCTGCTAAATTCAACCCATACATATAGAGGTACAATGAAGAAAAGCATATACCTGATCGATTCTATTTATATGTATACTGTCACTATCAAATTTATTGCTATCAACCACAAATTCATTTGGAATAGCTTGTATGATGGCAATATCTTCTGGTGGTGGGCTAGGTGGTGGAGGTCCTCCACCTGTCATTAATTTAGCTCGTTTGTATTCGCTGTCCCTACTTTTAACTTTGCCCTTGGTATTTCTCCACTGGGTTGTCAGTTCTTTGAGATCCCGTTTCTTGTTGTTAAGACTATTGAAACTGTAAAAAAACATTGATGATTATTTTAAATCTATAATCTGACCTGACTTACTTGTTTTATATTGTACCTATTGAAATTAAATTTCATATAATTTTTAATTAATTACTACTTACCAAGACAAAACTTCTTGCCACGCTGATTTCTTCTTCATATTTGTATTAGTTGATGTATCCTTATTTTCAATTACATCTATTCTTTCTAATACAAGTTGTCTTAACAATCTCTGCAAAAAAATACATCAACAATAAAACACCACGTGCGAGTATTAGGGAGTAGAAATAATGTTTTCTAAAACAAGATTAATGTATAGACATACCTTTTCTTCTTCGTCCCAGTTGGAGGAACGCACTCTTTTTTTGGTGTATATATCAATTACCTCAGCCATAGCAATAATATTAATTATGTTGAAATTCCGAAATACAAACAAACAAATACAAGCCGTCCGTGCCGCGGAATATTTTGACAGCAATGCTTTTTAGGCAGGATAACTTTTTAATTTACAGTTTTAATGATACTAATGTTGCCGTTTCACAACGTTAAAATGGCAAATACTTTTTTAAGCTGTCAACATTTCGGCAGTGTTTAGAGAGTAAAAATTTTTTTGTGTCACTAATGACTCATTAGGTAAGACAAGCTTAAGCAACGTTTTTAAGTAAAAAATGTTTAATTACTAATTAAGGAGTTAAGTAGTAATTAGTTAAGACAGTGCTCAGAAGATGATTAGTTGATTTTTATAAGTAAGACTGTAAGTATTTTGTTTAATTTACTTTCTTGATATTTACTCCCCTTGATAGTACCTCATCATATCAACCCGTAATCATCCCACTGCTGGGATACGGGTCTCCTTTCAATCGAAGGTGATTAGAGTGTACTCTGCCACGCTGCTCCAATGCGGATTGGCAGATGCCGGTGTTTCCAGAACGCCCTAAGGCCACCGACTTGGCTTAACGACTGTCATCCATCAACAGCCGTAATAGAACTAATAAACTGTTGATTCATGGGATTGATAACTTAATTACCCATAATATAATTGTAATTAACAAACTGTAAGCGACTAGCAACAGTATCAACACGCTATACATACATACACTTAGGTACACTGTCTGATATAGTTGGGGAGTTTCTGACACATGCATTCCTTCAAGTGTAACCTGTTTCGGCACCTTAGAAAATAGTAGATTTTACAACAAGTGCACAAAACGAATCATTTCTATCCGAGACTTTTAGCAGCCCGAGCCTAAGGCGAGGGCTGATAGTAATGTCGAGGATAGAAATGGTTTTGTGGACGAGTTATAAACTCTGCTTTTCACTTCGATTGCGAGGAAATAAATAAATAAACGCACGAAAAACAAGACCTGTTTCCCCTTTCCCGCCAATTTTTTTTTTTAAATCTTACGACATTGAAATTAGGCTTGGGCTGCAGACCTATACAGCCTACTATTAAATTAATTTTGTAATAAAATAGTTTTCTTAAATTAATTAAATAACCTACCGTACTTTAATTTAAATATCTTTTATGACTTAAAAAACACATAAGGCAAATAAATTAAAGTAAATATTATAAAATAACAAATTCTATCTCTGAACTTTTTGTTGTGCTTGGCTGTATGGCTTATTTCCTTTGCCTTAATATAGATACATTTATGAGTAGATACGTTTTTGCCCTTGTGCACAAAATTCGATTTTGTGCAGCCTATATCCTGCGCAAATAAGCATTTTCTGAGCATGAGAAGTGAAAAATATATTCATTCCTTTCCGCTTCGACCCACAGATGGGAAATACTAATACAAAAGGTTGGGAAAACTTTGAAAAGACTGTGTGATACACGCTGGAGTACGCACGCAAAGCTGTCAGACAAAATGTAGAACAACTGGTCCTTACATTGGAAGAAATGTGTGATCCTTCGAAAGAAAATTTAGATACTAGGTCTGCAGCAAACGTACTACTTCCTGCAATATGTGACTTCACATTCTTAAGCTACTTGGAGTTCTGGAATATGATTTTGGAAGAAGTAAATCTCACCCAAAAATATTTACAAACACCTGAAATCACACTTGACATGGGTTTGATAAAAATGAAGGAACTGTAATTGTTTCTTGTCGAGGAAAGAAATACGCTCGTCACTAAGGCTATACAATTTGGCACGCACAAATGTAGAGAAATGGGCATAGATATTGAGAGACGAGGCCGACGAAAAGTAAAAAAGAATCAACCTGGAGAAACATCTTCAGATGCCAGATTGACTTTGCAAGAAGAAGTTCGCAGATCTATGTTCGAGTGCTTGGATAGATTTAGTCAAGAATTGGCTACAAGACTCACTGCTATGGAAAACATTTCTAGCACCTTCCATATTGTACAACCAAAATTCCTGATAAAAGGCTCTGTAGAAAATGAACTTGAGCAGGCAGTGGAAAAGCTCAACCTAGTCTATGGTGATTTTGACAAGGAAAAATTATGCAAAGAAGTTTACAGATTGCGAAGACATGTAAGCGCAACTAATACTGCAACGGAGGAAGCTGCTTCAAGGAGTGCTAAAAAAATGTTTGAATTTATTATTAGATGGGACTTTACCGAATCCCTACCCAACACATGTCTGATACTTCAGTATTTCCTAACAATTAGTGTATCAGTAGCGTCGTGCGAAAGAAGTTTTTCAAAACTTAAACTTATCAAGAATTATCTACGATCGACCATGACTGAAGAACGACTTGCTAGCTTGGCTATTTTGTCGATTGAAAGAAAAGCAGCATCGGTTTTGGATTTTGATGACGTTATTAATAAATTTATTGCATTAAAAGCTAGAAAACACAATTTGAAATGTTTGTATTTAATTTTAATTACTTGTAGTGTGGTTGCTTGTTTTTTTTTTTATTATTATTATTTTTTTTATTTTTTTATTTTAGCAAAACATGTACATAATTTCTTAATAACTAAAAATCGCCAAACTGTGTAACAGTTTGTTGGCGAAATACATTTGCACTCATTTAATCTAGATATTAGGTAGCTATAGCCTATATACTACATACATACTATTAGTTTGATTTTTAAGCTTTTATATATCTAAAGTTATAAAGTTATATTATATTATTTAACATAGATTTCTTTAACGTTGATTTTAAAACATTAACACTACTACAAGTATTGCAATCAGGAATTTTATTATAAATTCTAGGTATTATATATTTTTTTGTTCTTTCTCCATAAAAATTGCATGCTTCCGGTTCTTTATATATTTTTCGATTACTTACTCTGGGCTCATTGTAATATATTTTTTCTATTTTAAATTCACTACTTTGAAACTGTTCTATAGCTAATAAATAATTCACTTTATCGTGCACTGGCAGAATATTACACTTTTTGAAAAGGATATTATAATTATGTCTACATGATTCTTTCGTTTGTTTATCCACTAGTATTTTAAGAAATCGAATTTGTAAGTCACAAATTTTATCTAAATATGTATGGAAAGTCCTGCCATATATACTTAACCCATAACTGAAAGTAGCATCGGTCAGTGCATGATACAGCAAATACAATATCTTTCTGTTACTTATATATTTAAGAGATTTCATCTTATACAATATTCCCCTTAATTTACCACAAACAATATCAATATGTTTATTCCAATTCATTTTACTGTCTACTGTTAGCCCCAGATACTTATATGTATTCACAAATTCTACGTTACAACATTTACAATTATTTTTGTTTCTGTGCAAACAATCATATGTATGACCTATAATTTGTATCGGTCCCACTGTTCATTTAAAAACGTTTGTGTGTAATCGGGTGAACGAAATTAATGAGTTAACTTGTGGTTTTCAGTGGAGACATGTACCCACCAGTTTGAACCCAGCAGACCTAGCTTCGAGGGGTGTTGAACCTCAGAACTTAGCGATGTCTAGCCTGTGGTGGGAGGGTCCTTCCTTTCTCAAGAAGAACGATTCAGAGTGGCCGCAACACTCATACGCATCTCAACAATTACCGGAATTGAAAGTAAAAACTCTAATATCTACCAGTCATGATAAGACAGATGAGTCATTTATTAATTTTTCTAGATATTCAAATTTTATGAGAATAATTAGAATTTTCGCATATATATTACGCTTTGTTAACAATTGTAATAAGAACAAACAAAATTTATGTGGTCCATTAAGTGTAATTGAATTAAATAACTCATTAAAAATCATAATTAAATATTGCCAATTACAGTCTTTTTCGAATGAATTAAAATCTCTTGAACAAAGAAAATTTATACACAAGAGAAGCAAATTATTCGATTTAACACCTTTTATCGATTCAGATGGGATTATTCGAGTAGGTGGACGTTTAAATAACTCGAACTATGAGTTTGACAAGAAACACCCAATAATCTTAGACTCGAAACACTATTTAGCTAAACTCATTATGACCCACGAGCACTTGCGTTTATTTCACGCAGGGCCCCAGCTAACCTTAGCATCAGTACGAGATAAATATTGGCCGATTGGAGGCAGGTACTTAGCACGCAATGTAGTACAGCGATGCGTCACGTGCGTCAGGCTAAGAGCGGTCACTGTGCAACCAATAATGGGCCATTTACCTGAAGCTCGAATTAACGCTGTTTTTGCATTTAATTCAGTGGGAGTAGATTTTGCGGGACCCTTCTCAATTTCTTCTCGTAAGGGTCGTGGTAGTAGAATTAGTAAATGTTATTTATGTTTGTTTATCTGTTTAAGTACGAAGGCAGTACACTTGGAATTGGTGAGCGATCTGAGTACTCAAGCTTTTATCTTATGCCTTAGAAGATTCGTTTCACGCAGAGGTAGGCCCTATGAGATATTTTGTGACAACGGCAGAAATTTTGTAGGTGCAAATAATGAATTGAGTAGGGTACTGAGATCCAGCCGTCAGTCTGTCTATGAATTCTCCAGTAACGAGGGAATTAAATTTGTTTTTAGCCCCGCTTATTCCCCCCATTTTGGTGGAATCTTCGAGGCTGGTATTAAATCAGCTAAGCATCATTTAAAACGCATAGCTGGAAATGCTGCACTGACGTTTGAGGAGTTGGCAACGTTGTTTACACAAATTGAAGCAATTTTAAATTCACGTCCGCTATCTCCTCTCTCGTCCGATTGTACTGATCCTTCTCCTCTGACCCCAGGCCACTTCCTCATCGGGAGACCGCTTATGTCAATTCCGACGACACCTATAAATGTCACCAGACCCAACAGATACGAGCTCGTCGAGAAAATACGGCAGCACTTCTGGGAGAGATGGAGCCGGGAGTACATCGCTGAGTTGCAGCAACGCACAAAGTGGCGAACGCCCCATCGGGAGTTGACCTGTGGAGACGTCGTCATACTCAAGGAGGACAATTTGCCGCCACTGCAGTGGCGCCTAGGACGAGTGTGTCACCTTTACCCTGGAACGGATGGTGTCAGTAGGGTTGCTGACGTAAACACCGTGCGAGGAATAATACGAAGAGCTGTAAATAGACTATGCCTCTTACCTACTTCAGATGATCCTGCAAGAGAGGATAATAAAGCTGCTTGAAAGCAGTTTTACTGGCTTTCAACGTCCCGGAGGATGTTCACGCGTCTGCAACGTGAACGACGACAGCGGGGAATGCATGCGCGCGGGGGTTCACCGGACGGGTTTTGGCCGCGCCTACCACCGCAGCCGCCGATGAGACTTCGTCAGACACCGTAGCATATAATACGTGTGCTTTCTGTATTTTATATCTCCATTTTATTAAAAGTTTTAAATATCAAGTCCATCTTTATTTTATACCAATCTTGGACACCCACTAACTTGTTTTTTAGATATGGCGAATGAATTAACATACATTTGAAAGCTGTAATGTTAAAAAATATTGACTAAAATTTTAGTTTCTATCTGCATTTGTTTAATTCAGTAAATCAGGGTGCCCTAAAATTAAAGACCGCCCCGGGCCTCAAAAAGTCTTAGTCCGCCAGTGCGTATTATACTTATTTTATTTATTTATTTAGCCAAAAAAATAACATTTTACACATATTTAATTCTCGTCAAACTGTAATCAGTTTAAAGGCCTGTTTTCACTTTGATTAGTGCTAGTGCGAGTACATACAGAATACCGGGGCTGTACAATCCTGAATTGCTCATCTGCCCTAACTAGAATCAACTTGACATCAACATTACATGACAAACGAGAAGTTGATTTGTAAGAAAATCCATGTCTGGATGATTTAAATCAAGCTCTTGAGAGAATTACTCTGTCTAAATTCTCTGAAAAAGCAGTAGAGTATATTGCTGGTTTTGTGGCAAGTACCTTAATAAATAAAATTAAATGCAAGACTTGTATAGGTACTTTGGTGTCTATTAAGCAGGATTTCTGTATGTTATCGGGTTTACTTATAACTTACAGAGATAAGGGTGGTTTAATTTGCAGTCGCAGTGAAAAAATCATTAAAGCTTATTTACATCAGATGCCCAAAAATCAATTACATAAAACTAATATTTTAGTTAATAAGACATTAAGTAGTTTTATAGGCGAAGAATTGTTTTCAAACATTCATTCTCATCAATTTCACTCCGATATAACAAATCATGTAGTTGATTTAGCGATGAGTGTCATGTAAAAATACATTTCAACAAGATTAAGCTTCCTTCTTATCAAGACTGCACAGCAGAAACCTACCATAAGAAGGATTTACACTAATTGATACATTTTAAAAATACGCACTGTGCATGTTGGTGGATATCACATCTCCTAGTTTCAAATCGTGTACGTGGATATAACAAGTTTTTTATATTTTTTTATACCACAAAGGTGGCAATCAAGCATATGGTCGGCCTGATGGTAAGGCGTCACCGTAGCCTATAGACGCTTGCAATACCGGGATATCACTCGCATTGCAATAGCGTTGCCGACGCTCCCAATCCCCCTAAGTGGAGCTCTGGACACCTCACTCACCGTAGGAACACAACATGGCCGAGACCAATGCTATTTGGATCTTCTGTAAGGTGGAGGTTGTTCCCCAGACGGGCTGCTCCGATTTGAGCAGATTATCCGCTGTGCCCTACATCTCTTAGAAACTTACTAGATTAACTTAAGTATACGAACTTACTAGATTTTTGTGAACCTATGAGTGTTTTTACACGACTGCCCAAAGAGGATGTTTTCAAGGTTCATGTATGTATATCATTTGCGAATTTTGCTGCACAGTTAGTATATTTTATGCTCAAGCAGTAATTCTGTACACCAAATAATTTCTTTGAAAAAATTTTTTTATAAAAAAAAACCAACATCAATAAAATCTTTGCTTGATGTTGGTTTGAGGTGCTTTAATTTTATTGACGTCGGTTCTTTGAATTTATTTTAACATTTTACTTTTATGTCAAAGACATATAATATTATTTAGTATTACACATAAACTTCTTTGTACGTTATTTTTTATATAATGGATGTACCAGTCCCGAACCAGGTACCAGTGGTTGACCACTCGCATGTTCAATTGAATAAATTAAGAAATGGCGGGCATTTTTGAAGAATCTGTAGGGGTGTAGGATTACATCGATGGATTGGTTCGCCTATGCGAGGCGTTGGTCGGCAGTCGTCCGTGCGCACTGTCGGGATTGTAACGCGAATACCTAATAAGTGTTGACAATAAATAACGTGTTTTATATCTGGAGTCATTAATATTATTTATATCCCAGTTAGTATCCCTAAATACTACACTGGTGACCTCGCGACGTATAGTGGACATTTGAACAATATTTGTGGACTAATTTTGGTGATTTTTGGACTTGTGTGCGGGCGACTCAATATTAGAGGGAACACTTTTAACTGGATTGGATCAGAGCCATCAAACCAACAGTCAGAAGAAAGGGAAGTTACCCTACCCCCACATCATAGTCTTGAAGCAACACCACCAAAAGCCAAAGGTACTTCAAAACAACAGGATCCTAAACCCTGCTCGTCGAAAAATAAACAATCACAACAATAATGAAACTTTTTTTATTCTCCTTATAATGATGCAAAATCAGTGATCAGTAGTCTTCTCTGCAAATTACCACTTCCCCTTCCTTGCCGTTCTGGTGCAACATAATCATCACTATCTTCCATAGTAACAGGAAACTCATGATCATCAGGTGGTATGTTTTCCTTCTGCAATATTGCTAAATTGTGGAGTACATAGTGTTGCTACAATTATGCCCGGTACTTTATGAAGATTAACACTTATTCCCCTAGATCAGAGTTTCCCAACCAGGGGGGCGCGCACCCCTAGTGGGACGTAGAGGGATGACAAGGACGTTTATGTTTTCAATAGAAAAAATATTTCAATGCGTTAATGAAGTAAACACTAGGTAGAATATCTAGTGATGGGACTCGAGCCTTGTTCTACTCGAGTAGCTTTTATTTTACTCGCACTCGAGTAAAATATAAATTGACTCGGCTGTTAAGTAACTCGAGTCAACTCGAACTGACTCGAACCACTCGAGTGGCCTGTACCGAATCGAATGAGAAATACTAGTTAAGACATGATCAGCCGATGCGCTGCCCTTTAAAAATCATTAGAAATTTGTTTGATTGAGTGGTTTGTTATTGTGTTTGTTATTAGGTTTATTTAAAGTTGTTTGCTTAAAGTGCGTATTTAAAATGAGTGAGAGTGCGAAAAAAGCCATAGTTTGCAAGTTCCCCAGAGAATTTACAAAATTTTGAATGGGAAATAATTGAAGACTGTGTTAATCTTTTAAGACCACTTGAAAATTTTACTACATTGTTATCCGGAGAGACATATCCAACGTTGTCTTCAGTGATTCCTTTGATTCGGAATGTTCAATCTGCATTGTTAAAGAAGACCATAAGTACAAGCGTTGGCCAAGATCTTAAGAAATCATTAATGGAGACTATTGATAAACGTCTAGGCGTTTTAGAAACGAACAAAACTGTGGCTAAGTCTACCTTCTTGGATCCGAGATTCAAGAAAATTGGGTTTGGCTTAGAAACTAATGCAGAAAGGGCTTCGCAATGGATTATTGACGAGATAGAATGTACAAATTCAAGTACAGATAATACAAATACAGAATTAGAGTGTTCAACTTCAACTAACCAAAATCCTCAACAAGAAAATAATAATGCAAACGAATTATGGGAGCATTTTGATACAAAAATTTTGGAACGCACTTCAAATCAAACACCATTAGCCTCAGCAATCATTATGGTAAAACAATATAATGATGAACCATACTTGGACAGGAAAAGTGATCCAATTGCTTATTGGGAAAAAAGGAAATTTATAATGCCTGTGTTGTATAAGTTGGCTATGAAATATTTATGCATTCCAGCTACCTCAGTACCATCGGAACGTGTTTTCTCAAAAGCTGCATTAATATGTAATCAAAGGAGAAACCGGTTGGGAGGAAAAAAACTTGATCAAATAATTTTCTTAAGTAATTATTATGACAATTTCAAATAATTTTACTACTTATTATTATTATTATTATAAAAAAAAATACGTATAAATACATCGTTGTTGATTTTTTATAAGTTTATTTTGTTTGTGATAGTATTTTGTTTGCTATTCTGAATTTCCAGAATATTTATTTTTATTATGACGATCTCTGTAGGTGTAGACGGTGTAGTGTAGTAATTAAATTTGTTTGAAATTTAATAAGACTGATTACATTATTTTTTGTTTATAATCACTTTTGAACTTTTGATAGTTTTGTATTTCATTGTTTTAATAATGACTAGTTAGTAGTTAGTAGAAAGTAATTCTTAGAACCAAAAAGAGTTTTTGTTTAATGGTACTTAATTATTTTTAATATGACCAATAGTTACTGAAAGAGTTACCTACATACTCTGAAAACATTAAAATATTTTGAATAACTTGTTTTCTCATTTAATTTCATTACAATATTAGGTTATGCTTGGCTGCACTCGAGTGACTCGTTTTTCAAGAGCGAATGACTCGAGTGATAAATTGATCGCTCGAGTCTTAACTTCACTCGAGTAGCACTCGAGTGACTTGTTTTTCACGGGCGAGTGACTCGAGTGAAAAAATGTCACTCGAGCGAGTCCCATCACTTCACATTAATTCATTCAGTCGATCACCGTTTAAAACGCTGCGTAGTCATATCAGTCGGTGTTTAACAAGTTTCGACAAGTTACAAGTGTCACAACAGCTCAACCCGAGCGCGCTCCCCGCGCATCCCGCCCCACCGACGAACGTAACTCGGTTTATCATTCAACAATTAAGTACCGTACGAGTATTAAGTTTATTTAATATGTTGTCCGTTTGTCCTGCGAGCCCTCTCAGGAATGAGTTATGAAATAAATGTCATAATATATAATAAATTATAATACTCAATAATTGAAGTAAGTAAGTGATGTCGTTACTTATCTTCCTAAACCATCTGTGACATACTACGATTATAGTGTGACGTATAAATAAATGCAATGCAAAGTTACGCACGCGCCTCGCTAGGTGGCGTCGTCGGGCGAGCACTTTTGCCCAGGCTTAGCTACGGGACGGACGCGTACGGAACGGGGCATTGGAATATAGCAAACGTTATTGTGTTTTATTACGAACCAAACAGTGGACATCACACCATCATTACAAGGAAGCATCTATATTTTCCCACAAGAGCTGAACATTAAAGAGGTGTAAGTCGAAGGTTTTTTTTTTTTGACGATGTTGTGCAAGCTAGTGAAGCGCTAACGGGATACGCTTCACCAGCAACATTGGTTTTACGTGGGCGAGGTGTCAACCCGCCGCACAACCCCCGAAATGCTGGAGGACCACACCCGTCGTTGGTCAGCGAGTCCATCGGACTTAGCCGGTTTTTTTTTTTTTTTTGACGATGTTGTGCAAGCTAGTGAAGCGCTACGGGATACGCTTCACCAGCAACATTGGTTTTACGTGGGCGAGGTGTCAACCCGCCGCACAACCCCCAAAATGCTGGAGGACCACACCCGTCGTTGGTCAGCGAGTCCATCGGACTTAGCCGGTTAGTGTAGCTAGGCTGTACTACCGACAATTCCCCTATCCGCCACCTTGGGGACGCTCCCCTACGCTGTGAGGGCCAGCGCGGGGTAAGTTGAAGGTTTTGTCATCAATAAATAAATATATAGGGACAATTCATACAGATTTAGCTAGCCCCAAAGTAAGTTCGAATCTTGTGTTATGGGACAACGATATTATATTTTATAACAAATACATACATAGATAAACATCCAAGACCCGAGGTCAATCAGAAAAAGTTCGTTTTTCATCATGACCCGACCGGGGATCGAACCCGGGACCTCCTGGGTGGCGGTCTGGCATGGTAACCATTACGCCACGGAGGTCGTCCAAACATACGAATTATTTACGTTTTATATAAATACTAGAGAAACCCGCGCAACTTCGTGTGCGTTTATCCCGCTTTCCCGTGGGAATTTAAAAAAAATCCTTTCATATCGGTTGCCTACATCATACACCACACTTTTCAGAACACACCCAAAAAATTGTGATATGTTTAGATTTTTTTTTCTATTTTTATACTTCTCATTACAATCTTTGGTGTTTATGAAATAGGCTAGCCCGACCGGTGAAGAGCCACCCAAGCAGCAATGCGTTTCGTTTGGGGAGTGAAATATCCGAAATTCTTGTTTGTCACCTTTGTGGTATAAAAATCTAACTCATTCCTTATACTATTTCTCGCTATATCCTGTTTTTTCCTGTTATAGGTCGGCAACGGGTTAGGGACCCTAGAATCTATGTGCTCCATAGTCGACGGTAATCATCAAATGATCCATATTCCTGAGCTTGTTTTCCAACCACTTCCGTAAAAAAAATGTATAAGTATATCGGTAATTCAATACCTACAACAACACTGCGAAATAATAGAGCGAGTCGACGTAATGAGATTTCCTATAAGTGAGAAAGAGACAATATCAATATGTATGCCATTTAACCATTGACCAATTTAACTTGAACCCTGTCAAATATTATAAAATTTAATATTTAATTACTTACTATTTATTATCGATGAATATGATTCAGTCCGCTTTAGACATAGAATTTTAGCTGTTTTTCCGATATCACAAACAGAATAAATAGACGACATTATGATTAAATATTCACAATTTATAATTACATGACGGATGACACTTCACTTCACGGATGTGTCAAAATGAAATGTAATTGAAATCAAAAGCACTAAGGAGTATGAGTATTGATATCAACTCGAAGAAAATTACCCACAAAATACATTTTTTTCAAGAATTTCAATAAAATAAGAATCACATCTTCTATCAATTATCTTAAACAATTTTTATGCAAAATTTGAAGTAGATTGGACCAAGGAATCAAGTTGTCCCATAGTAACTTTACCCCCCTTTTTTACCCCCTTAGAGTTCGAATTTCGAAAAATCCTTTCTTATCGGTCGCCTACGTCTTATAATAGTTCCACCTGCCAAGTTTCAGATTTTTACGATGAGCGGTTTAGGCTGTGCGTTGATTCTCAGTCAGTCAGTCAGTCAGGACAAAGCATTTTATATATATAGATTTACTTTGATCTCTGTGTAAATGGATAGACTGACTAGTGCCTTAAAAATATAGTTAGGTAGGTATAAATATAACTAATAAAATGTTAGGTTTAAATATTATTGGCTTGCAATTTGAATTGGATACCTATCGAGAAATGTTGTTATTATTATTTTTTAAAGATTTATTAAATTTTGATCCCTTTCTATGACTGACCTAAATAACTAACTTCCTACGATAATGTAAGTTATAAAGAATTATACAACAATCAGTGGCGGATTAACGTATAAGCACTACAAGCACGTGCTTGGGGCCCCTGTTCTCCAGGGGCCTCCATCCTCCTGCTGGCTTTTCATTTTATACATACATTTTATCGAGATTCATCCACAATATGTCCGAAATCACAAGGCGCGAGAGTCCGGGAGTGACCCTTCATACACCCCCGCAGGGCCCTACCCCCTGCGCGCCCCGCCCGCACTTCGCGTCGCGCCGCGAGTCCGAGTGAATCAGTTGTCTTTGCAATGCAAATGATAGCGCCCATACGCATTCATTACCGCATGTAATTAATTACCTACTTTATTTACGTAGTGGCTTTGATTGAAACTACACTTATCGTTGCCCCACACTAAGTTTTCAGGTAAGTACTATATTTTAAGCTTTCACTATTGATTACGTACACTACACGTTTAAAGAATTTTTCAACAATAATTCTAACTTTATGTTTCATACATAACTAAACTTCGAAAAGTCCCTCAACTTTGACGAACAGCTGTCACCACACTTTTCACAGCTTTTTTACATTCTTACTAAAATAATAAATTCACAAAAACACCGTAATTCACCAACAAAACATGAAAAACCATGGAACCTCTTGAACATACCTAAAGTTGGAATGAAAGCATACGAAATGTCACCCCTTGATGTACAGGTATGAAACCTATGCCAATCCATGGAAAATATTATTCAAAACAACAATTATTTTTTGAAAAATTGTCGCAAATGTTACCTAGTTTGAAGTCGTAAACTAACCAGCAACCAACAGTTGACAGCGCGCGCCAATTTTATTTCAACTTTATTTTGAAAATGTCTTACTATTTTCTTTATGAAGTCAATAATTTATGTTCACACTACTGTCACAATCAAATCACACAGAAAGCAACAAAAGCGCTAAAAGGTAATTAATAGGTTAATTATCTAGTCGCGACATGCAGCGAAACAATCACTGACATGACATGTCAACGAGACGAGAGGTCATTACGGGTCACGCGGTCCGCGCGCCGCCATTCGTAAAACGTGCGGTGTCCGAGATTTGCTTAGTGCCTACTGCAGGGGCCGTATTTTTGAAAATTGCGGATTCGAAAATTCACTGTTCAAAAATGCGGTCCCAGTACATTTTCTATGAAACATTTGCTGTCTCGCGCGCATACAAGCTGTATGAGCGGTCCCCGTGCGGTTTGGCGAGCGCACGAAGTAGTAGAGTGGTACGGACTAACAGATGTGTTCATTACAGGAAATTGTTTAGTCGTAATTGAATTATTTTATATGCGTTTGTATGTTTAATAATATTAAAGAAGTATTGGAAAATAAAGTTTTTATCAATATTATTTTATATTATTTGGACTGGTAGTGCCGTACTTAAGGTACAGCCGCCACCACCCTCCATCGATTGGCCAAGGTTTCGATTGACCTGTACACAAAAAAAAATACATTTTACGTACTTCTATGTTAAGGTTTGTTTGGTTTCATACAAAAAGGTTCAATGTCTTTTGCACTTTGTTTATTTTATTACTTTATAATAACCTACACTGCCTACACATACGCAATAATGCCCGTATTATATATATTTTTTTTAGCTATAACTAATTTATTTCAGGTTCCAGAGGGCACTGTCCGTACGTATACAGAAGAAGATACTTATCATCTATATTAAAAATGAAACGCCATCATCTCAGTGGCGCACAAAAACGCAAACAGGCAGAGCTGAAGAAGAAAAAATAGATGCACTCCCAAAAATGACATCGTTTTTTCCAACCAATCAGTTAGAATCTGGTAAAGAACAGTACTACAGGCACCTCAGATGATCATTTTGATGACGATGAAATAAATAGCGAAACTAAAACACCTGTTCCTGATCCCGATGAATCTGAACCTGTTATTGTTGCGATTCCTGAAGTTTCAAAAATTGAACCCGTCAATTCCAATAGAAAGACAGATGCTGGGCTGTGGACGGAATTTTCTGAGGAAGATCTTTGCTACTGGATTGACCACGGTCCAGAAAATTGTCAGCACCATCAGGGCCCATTTCATGAATCGCGCCGTACATATACTAATGGTAAAAGTGTCGGTTTTTACACACCACGACTATTTTTCGGTAAAAAAGCCAACGGTGAAACTTATAAACGGGAATGGTTACTGTATTCAAAAACAAAAGGATCTTTGTATTGCTTTGTTTGCAAGTTGTATAGTAACAAATCCATAGCCACAGCGCCGAGCCAATTTGCAGCTGACGGATTTAGTGATTGGCGCAACGTAATTGCAATTGAGCACCATGAAAATAGTTCAGCTCATAAGGACTTTATGCTAACTTATTTGAGTCGAAGACAAGGTCTAGGGATCACGAAAAATCTAGAGGCACAAGTGAAAGAAGAAAGAAAATACTGGCAAAATGTTTTGCAACGAGTTATTGCAGTTATACAAACGCTTGCCGAACGTGGTTTGGCCTTTAGAGTACATGAGGAATCTTTTGGATCTATACATAATGGTAATTTTTTGGGTTTACTTGAACTTGTGGCTAAATTCGATCCATTTTTAGCAAGCCATATTGCAAGATGTGGAAATAAAGGGAAAGGCAACCCATCATATCTATCGAAAACAGTATGCGACGAACTTATCGATTTAATGAGTAATAAAGTTCACAAAGTGATTGTCGAAGAAATACAATCAGCTGGGTACTTCAGCCTCTCAGTGGACTCCACGCCTGACCTATCACATACGGATCAACTAAGTATTATTTTGAGATACGTATCGCCGTCTGATTGTATGCCCGTGGAACGATTTCTGACGTTTTTAAATTTAAAAAGTCATACCGGAGAAGAGATGGCAAATATTGTACTCAGTTATCTAGAGGGTTGCAAAATAGATATTGCAAAGTGCAGAGGACAATCATATGATAATGCCGCTAATATGTCAGGACGATACAAAGGGATGCAGCAAAAAATTTTAGAGCGTAATAAATATGCTGTATTTATACCATGCGCCGCACATACTCTAAACTTAATTGGTCGCAGTGCTGTTGATTGTTGTACGATCGCAGTGAATTTTTTTTCTATTGTGCAGGTTATACAATTTTTTTTCGGCTTCTACTCATCGTTGGGCAGTTTTAAAAGAATTAATAGGCAACGAAAGCGTTCTGAAGTCGCTGTCGGACACGCGTTGGGAAGCTCATGCTGTAGCTACTAATGCAATATTACAATCTTATCAGAAAATTTTGGATGCTTTAGATGAAATTGCTGAAGACACAAACCAAAAAGGTGAGACCAGGTTAGAATCACAAAATATTTCAAACAAAATGCAAGAGTTTGAGTTTGTATTTATGCTCACTTTGTGGTAATCGCACCAGCAAAGGACTCCAAAAAGAAGGATTAGATCTTAAAACGTGTTCCAATTTGTATCATTCTTTATCGGATCATCTTGTTGAAATGAGGAATCAATTTGAAAAATTTAAAGGCGAGGCAAGAAAAATTTTTCCGAATGGGGAATGTAAGGAAACTCGAAGACGAATTAGGAAGAAACAAGTAAATGATGGAAATGCAGAGAAACTTGCTTTGAATCCTAGAGACAAATTTCGCATTGAGACTTTCAATGTAATAATTGACACTCTTAATGCTGAAATGCAAAGAAGAGGTGATGTATACCACGAAGTTTCACAAAAGTTTTCATTTCTTGCGGATCTAAATAAGTCATGTTCAGAATATGAAAAAGATATCCAATTGCTCTTAGAATCTTACCCAGAAGATTTCAATGAAAACTTCCTCGGCTAATTTAATCATTTTCACAAGGTATGTTCGAATAAAATATGAATCTTCAGAAACAAAGGTCACCCATTCCGATCTATATGAAATGATTATTAAAGATAAAGTAAAGTGCGTTTTCCCAAATATAGAAGTGGCGTTTAGAATCTTTCACAGCTTAATGATCACTAACTGCTCTGCTGAACGATCCTTCTCACAACTAAAAAGATTAAAAAACCCGCAAAGAGCAAAAATCCGTCCAGACAAGCTTAATTCTTTAGCATTAATGTGTATTGAGGCAGACATACTTCGTCAGATAAATTTCGACGATGTTATCTCGGAGTTTGCTCTGGTTACGGCAAGGAAAAAAATGTTTTAAGTTTTAAATTATACCTACTACACATTCTATTTTGATGAACTTTCATTTCATACTTTCTACCTTTCATTCCATTGCTTCCATTTCCATTTAAGCAATAGAGGGCCTACACAGGCTCTGTGCTTAGGGCCTCGGATACTGTTAATCCGCCACTGACAACAATATGTCGTTGAAAAGATATGATTTGTTTATAATACGTAGGTACTGATTAATTTTACGATCCTCTTTTTATTTTACAATCCTACTAATCACTATCAAATTAAACCCCGCTATCAAACACCCCAATGAAAGTAAAAATTCTGTAAAAAAAAAAAGTACACTATTCATTGGAGTTAATTTTTTATTTTTGTTTTTGACTGCTGTGCTACTTTCATACGCAACTAAAAAAAAACAGGATAAATCAAAGTGACCCATTTCAAGTTATAGAGTTGACAGACCACAAAATATTTATTTTGTCCTAAATCATGTGTAAATTTTTTTTTGACAAACCAATCTACAGACTAATTCGTCACTTCGGTATTTTTTCATAAGTTTTGTTATCGTATTCAAGGAGTTATAAGTATTTGAATTTTAAAAATCAATTTAGCCCCATTTTACGCTAAGAGATATCTAAAGAAAAAAGCAGACTAAGATCAGCTAAACACTAAAGAAAAAATTAAAAGTAAAAAAATATATATTTAAAAACAAGCTTTTATTTAATTGCGCTAAAAAGAATAAAATAAACTTTTCTTTTAAAACATTAACTATCAACTTATAACGTCATTACACAATTTATATGACATAAAAGCTTGTCGCGAGATTTAATTACTAACATTTATTCGTAGTACGAGTAAATGTTAGTTCGATAATTATGTTTTCTTATACAGGTAAATCTCGCGACAAGCTTTTATGTCATATAAATTGTGTAATGACGTTATAAGTTGATAGTTAAAGTTTTAAAATAAAAGTTTATTTTATTCTTTTTAGCGCAATTAAATAAAAACTTGTTTTTAAATATATATTTTTTTACTTTTAATTTATTTTTTACTTTTTAGTCATCACTGGACAGATTTCGCAGTGCCATCTATTGTCGAGAGGCGGTACTAGTCTAATGAATTTATTTGTTATAACTAGCACCAGCAATTTGAATACCTATATAATTTCCTGATTTTACTACAGTCACCCTGCGACAAACTAAACGGGTTTATGTACATACCCATCAAAAATAAAATACCGACCAAGGGCAAGTAGAACTCGCGCTATCATACTAATATTATAAATGAGAAAGTGAGTTTGTTTGTTGTTATTCCTTCACGGCTTGACTAATCAGTTGATCATTTTGAAAATTTGTATATATATTTTCAGGGGTACAGAGCCCAACATAGGCTACCTTTTTACCCGTGAAAGTATGTCAGTCCAAAGGGAAAATATTTTTTCTACTATAGAGGGCGCTGTATGGGATGCTATCGGCCAACAGATGGCGCCACAAGTCGCGCTATGGGTTGTTTTGTTGTCAAACGAGATCTATGTCATAAAATTAACACGAGCGAAGCCGCGAGGAAAAGCTAGCAATAGATAAAATACATTTTAATTCAAAACCGGTATAAAAAGAGCCATGTACCAATGTAAAATGTACCAAGGGTAGGATCACATTATATTGGTTGATTAAAGAAGAAGAAGTAACTACAAATTTACGATTTTCAGATTTATTCCTGTACTTGTGCTACATCATCTTGCTTCTTGCCAAATTTCATGATTCTAGGACAACCGGAAGTACCCTATAGGTTTTTGGTCGGAACGGTTTTGTACGAAAAACGGAACACAAACGGCTGTATCGTAATTTTGTTATCATAATATTGTATTGTCATCTGATCTACAGTTTTAAGCAAAATTTCAGCTCAATCGGTCTTCGGGAAGTGGTTCAAATTTTCGTTCCAAGATTCCGCCCTTACATACATACAGGTCAAGTTAAATAAAAGCTTTTAAAAATGAAAGCATAGGCGAAAATGAAAAAAAATGAGATGAAATTAAAATGGCGCCAAAAATACGCCTTAAAGAAAAAATCACCAAGTGAGGTAGGTAAAATGATCGCTTTTGCCTAATTATTTGTTTAAATTGGAATTTTATGGTAACTTTGGATTAAAAAACTTATCATTAACTATGTTATCAGGTGTCAAGTATCGAGGGTCAACGAATAAGTGATCTAAGGGCTCGTACACAAAACTGCGATGCGACGTCGCATCGCAAAAATCTGCGAGCTCCCTCTACGCATCGCAAGAACTTGCGAATTGATTCGCATCGCTCATTCCTGCGATGTTTCGTCACACTTGTTGGCGCCATTTTAGTTCGCCCTGGGACTGCGCGTGGGCAAGACGTGTACTTTAATGTAAAAAAATGACAGAGTACGACGTTGATTTTTTAATATCACTGATTGAGGAGCGCCCTGTTCTTTGGGACACTAGTAATGAAGATTATAAAAACAAATTCATCAAACAAGATGCTTGGAAGGACGTATGTAAAAGTTTATTTCCAAATTTTGAGGAAAAAGAAAACAATGAAAAAACTAAGCTTGGTAAGTAGACAAATACATTTATTAAGTATAATTTCTTTTTACTAAAACTACCTACAAATCAAACATTCTATTCATATAATTACAAAAAATATTCTTTAAATTGTTTCCAATGTTTAGGTGTCGACGGTGTCGACAGCGAGTTACTCTTTTGTTTTGCAGTGTGATCCTTTTGTTCCTGTTGTATTGACTTATTATCAAGAAAGCGAAAAACAATGTAAGCCACATTGTATATTCTTAAATTTTTTGTAGTTGCCAGCTTAATGCTCCAACTTCACTAGTAAAGTAATCCGAATATTCGTTTCTTATTATATTTGCACTTACTACCTGACTACCTGCATTCGACCCTTGTTGAAGTGGTTGTAGTTCGGAATCATCTATGATCATTTCATCAGGGGTATCTAATCCATCACGGTTAATTACAAAGTTATGTAGTATGCAACAAGCCTTGACAATGTCTATTGCAAAATTATATGAGACGTTGATGGGTCGGTGAAATATTCGCCACTTATTGGCCAGTATGCCGAAAGTACACTCGACATATCTTCTTGCCCTACTCAAACGGTAGTTGAATACTTTTTGTTTAACAGACAAATGCTTGCCAGAATAAGGGCGCATGACATTATTCGAAATAGAAAAAGCTTCGTCTCCGACAAAAACAAATGGAACCGGTTCTTGAAAACCCGGTAAAGGCCTCGATGTTGGTATAGGCAAGTCACCTCTCATCAGTAAGTCGTACAGTTTCGTGTTGTGGAAAATAGTGGAGTCGCTTTCCTTTCCATATGCTCCTATGTCCACATAGATGAATCTGTATTTCGAGTCAACAATAGCCAACAAAACTATTGAATTGTAGCCCTTGTAATTAAAAAAAAGTGATCCGCTGTTTGAGGGACTACGAATTCGAATATGTTTCCCATCAACGGCTCCAATACAGTTAGGGAAGTTGGCTTTCTTATCAAAGTTCGCAGCAATTTCTTCAAATAGCTGTTGCGTTAGTTTTGGTATGTTTTCATTTAAACAAAATTTCCATATTGCACTACAAACTAATCGTATTATCTGAGCAACTGTACTTATACCTCGATAATAATCTAAATGTATATTTCTGATTTCATTTCCGGTCGCTAGGAATCTGTAACATAAATAGAAAAATAAGATTAATTTATATAACAAACTTGAAAAGTAAAGAACGATATAAAGATACATAAATTAAATATTGTCTATTTTTTTGCAGGTAATTCAGTAACACAAAGATGGAGGGGGATTAAGGATACCTTTAATAAATACGAAAAGAAACTCAAAGATGCAAATAGGTCAGGGTCTGGATCAAAAAATATAAAAGAATACCATCTGTACAAACAATTACAATTTCTTAAGAAAAATTTACAAAATGAGACCACTAACAGTATAAATGAATCAGAAAATGAGCCAGATAATCAAGAAGGTACATCTAAAACACATTACCAAAAGCAGCCAGCAAAAAGAAAGATGGTTAAAGATAATTTTGAAGATGATATTGTAAAGATTTTAAAGGTACCGGAGAATAGACACTTATCTTTTTTTAAAGGTATTCTACCGTCACTTGAAAGATTAGATGACAATAAAACACTAATCTTTCAGAGCAGAGTTCTTCAAATTTTAACAGAATTGCATCAACCTCACGGCTACTACTATCCGAATAGCAACTACCAGGGTGGCTATCAAACTCAACATTTTGCTACATCTCAACAAACGCCACTGATACGTCCACAGTCATCTACTAGTAACATACCAGATCAAATTGATTCACCTAGTAATGATTTTTCTAACTCAAGCATATTAACCACACTTTCAAATGAAGAAGACTTTGATTTTACGTAAATTTTATCGATTGTAATATTTGGAAAACTCTTTTCACAATAAAAACGAATGTAAACAATTGTTGTTTTACTTTACTTACCGAATAGTGAGGCCAATCATTTCCAGAGGCATAACAGGAATTCTCCCCTTGTACGATCGTTTCTGAAGATATGGTGATAATAAACTTAAAAGCTGTTCGAATGAAGATATGCTCATTCTAAAATAATCAAAAAATTTTTTTTCGTCGGTTTTCAAAGCTTCATATTTTAGATGGAAATAGTTCCCATCGGGATTCATAATAGTAATAAATGGATGAACCCAAAATCTTCTTTGTTTCTTTTTCCTGTATCTCCTAAGCAATAACAAAAGTGCACACTTCTTTTTACGATCCATGTCACGACCTATTTTTCAATTTAAAAATACGTTTAGTACGGTTGACGGTCGTCGAAGGAATGGTCACCCTGGGAGACGCCTTGCCGCACGAAATCGCATCGCAGCAATTCGTGTCGTAATTTTCTGCGTTGCGAATACGCATCGCGTCGCATCGCAGTTTTGTGTACGAGCCCAAGTCGTATTTTTAATTAGACGAAGTCAACTGACAGTAGCTAATGTCACTTTGTAAAATAATGTTGCCATATTTAAAGTAATAATGATGCGTTCAGTTGTCGTTTTCATTTCAAACTATAAAAGAATATTATTTCTTATTTTACAATAAAATTGTATAAAGGTGCTCTGATATAAGTTACTAGTAGTATGTAACTACAATCAGTTTTTTGACGGCTTATTATAAAGCGCAGCGCGGCGACTAGTGGCAACACCGATCAACGCCGCGCTGATGACCTCTGGTCTGATAGCACGAATGTTTTTTCTGCGCTCACGCTGTTTAGTTATTGTTTTTGTTAAGTTTTTCGTTACGTTGTGTTTGTGGTAATTGTTGTGTTTATTTGTTCCTATATTGTTTCGTACAAACGATATGGATCCTCAACCAAGCACGTCAAGCCAAAGCTTGTCTCCAAGAAAGAAGAGACCACCGATTGCTTTAAGCGTTACCGAAAAACTTATAATACAAAACGTCTACAAACACGTATTTGAGGAGAAACTGAAGTGATAGTGATGATTTTTTATCTGATGATGAATAAAAACAAATTATGTAATAAGCGAAATTTCTTATTTTCATTACCTACCTAAGTATAATTGTTATACTTTATACATCTAGAGTTTCAACTACATGATGTATTGAAAATAGGACAGTCAAGTACAAGTTTCCTCGCAATGTTTTCCCTCAGACCAAATAAAAAGGATAGACGGAACTCTGCCAACAGCAAAGTGAGGCGATTCACAAAATACGCCTCGCCGTATACATACACACGCACACATACGTACCTATAACGTAACTACGCTTTGCGCCATCGATACTCGCTGCACACATGTTTACAAAACCCGCCTCACATCATTGTTGACAGCGCTCCGTCTTGACTTCTTATTTGGTCTGGGTGTTTTCCTTAATGTTTAAAACACTCCGTATTCAGTATAGGTAGATACTATAGGAACATAGTCGTCGAAAACTCGTTGGTACAAAGCACGCCTAAAATTCGAACTCCATACCCGATATCGGCAGTTCGGCACACTAACTATTCACTAGACAATCGAGGCATTTTCATTCATTCAGGAGTTTTTTCAATCATTCACTTTGTTACAACACTATTTTTATTTCATCAAAAACTGACAACACAGTAACCGTCAGTTGACTTCGTCTAATTAAAAATATGACTTTAGATGAAGCTGAGAGGGTGTTTAACATATATAGTGGAAAAGGAGAGTTTAGGGTAACTCAAATTACATTTTGTTATCAGATGCGTGTTATCAGTTCTGAGAAATCAATGATTATAGACTAGACCTGAAGAGCTCTGGAAGCATGTTTCATCAATCAAAAAAGGAGACCAGTCTCCAATGATCCCCCTGCTATGTCAATTCATAAGAAAACTACTGACACTTCCTCATAGCAGTGCGAATGTTGAGAGACTGTTTTCCTCCATTAACAACATGAAAACCTGCCAAAGGAATAGACACTGTAGCAGATAATTTAGAAGGTTTCTTACAAACGTAAAGATTCATATCAAAAAACAATGGCCAGCCTAAGCCAGGACACTTAAAACTATTTAATAAAAACATGTAAGTATTCGTAAATAAATACTTTCAGAACGTTTATGTATTTTTAATTTTTAATTCTACCAATTTCTACCGATTTTTGGCACTTATTCTACTAATTTCTTAAAATTAGGGTTGGCATCACTGATTATACGCCACTCAACGTCACCGATGCGTAGAAGTCTACGGCCTACGCTACCAACAACTTACTTGTGCGCCATTTCCACCAGTGCTGCCACCTTAGCGCATGGGTATTCCCCATTGAAAGTAAAGACAAAGACGACAGTCGTCTTTGTCCTTGGTCCGATTACAAGTTTTTGCTCTTATGTATCAGAAATAAATAAGGTTGAATTTAGAATATCAAGTCCTTTTTAAGCGTTCCTGGGTCCCTGGACACTAAAAATTAAATATACTCATTGTCTTTCGAGTTTCACTTTGAAGCGATTGTGTCTCACATTATTAAGTGCAAAGTACGATACGGACTAAACTGATCAATTACCTAAGTAACATGGAAGTTCCAGCGTCAAAAAAGACATATTATGTACAACGATACAAAAGTGAATGGGAAGCAAATCCTGATTTTAAACACTGGTTGAAGGCGTTTCCAGTGGATCCTACAAGAGCGTTCTGTACATGTTGCAATCGTGATATTGCTGCAAAATTAAGTGACATACAAAGGCACAGTAAGTCAATGTATCATGCAAATAAATGTAAACCAGTGTTAGATAAAACTCAGAGCAAAATCTCCACTGCCGAGCTTCATTCTGAAGACTCCTCGACTCACCAAACGGAAGCAGCTCTTTCTATGTTTATAGCCGAACATTCAGCGATTGCAGTTGTGGATCATCTTACTGAGCTATGTATTAAACGATTTTCTGATTCCCGATTTGTTAAAAAATTTAAATTACACCGAACAAAATGTACATCGGTAATAAAAGAAGTGTTAGCTCCTCATTTTATTAACGAACTAAAAGTTGATATTGATAGCAGTTCTTATAGTTTGATTATTGATGAGTCGACTGATATCTGTCAAGAAATGTCTAGGTGTAGTAGTAAAATACACTTCCGGACACATGAATCGAGCCACCCTACATTTTTATGTGTAATGACATAGAACATAAAAATATTCTTAAGTTACTCAAAAAGTTTTTATGCAGTTTTGATGCTGGTATATTCATAATGATTTTGAAGTGCTGTTGTTCCAATTTTGAATTTATCAAATGGAAAAACGAAACAAAATCCAAATTAGTGCATTCTTTTGAAAAGAAAAGTTGATCTAAATTAACATAATTTTTTTATTTAACTCCATAATTTTGAATTCACCGTAATTGTTTTGAAATTAAGACATCGTAAAATTGTTGCTTTTGAGCCATTTAAACGTTAAAATTATGGATACACCGCCTCTTCTAGCCGCGCAAGCTGTGGCGCTTCTACAGTCGGGCCGAAGTCAGCGCGATGTAGCATCACAGCTTGCTTTAAGCCGTTCTGCTGTGCAAAGGGTATACCATCGATACCTCGACACTGGTGGATATGTGCGCCATCCAGGAAGACTGCGATTTCGGGTAATTTCAGAAAGACAGGATCGATTTATCGCGACAACCAGTTTACGAAATCGTCACCTCACCTCTGTACAGATCCAAGAACAGCTTCGAGACTTTCATGGAGTGGCTGTTTCCGCGCGAACAATTAGACGAAGACTTAAAGAACGTGGCCTGAGCCCACATAAGCCAGCCAACGGGCCGAAACTGACAAGAGCTCACCGAATGGCGCGCTTACAGTTTGCACGCGAACATTTGCATTGGACTCGACGCCAATGAAGCAAGGTACTCTTTACTGATGAGACTGAGATTATGCTTTATGGTAATGATGGAAGGAGGAAGGTCTACCGAAGGCTGGGAGAGCGCTTTGTTCAGTGTTGTATGGAAGAGAGAGTGAGTTATGGCGGGAGCTCGTGGATAGTCTGGGGAGGAATATCTGCCGATGGTAAAACTGGGCTAGAGGTTGTGACGGGACCACGTCTACCAACACTAAATGCCCGTCGATACATTAACCATTGCCTAGAGACTCATGTGATGCCATATGCTGGATTTGTAGGCCAAGGCTTCATCTTTATGCATGATAATGCAAGAGCGCACACTGCAGGAATCGTCAGGGCATACCTTCATGATGTTGGAATCACGACAATGGAATGGCCAGCAAGGAGCCCTGATATGAATCCCATCGAACGTCTATGGGACGAATTAAAGAGGCGTGTTCGAGCTCACCAACCAGCACCACAAACTTTGGTAGAGCTGAGAGTTGCCATCAAGGAGGAATGGGAGAACATTCCACAACACTTCATAATGACGTTGATTAACTCCATGCCAAATCGCATGACTGCAATCATAAACGCTCTCGGAGGCAATACAAGTTACTGAATATTTTTTTTTTCCAATAATTCCTTTTTTTTTTTTTTTAAATTCAACCCGAGTCTTGTCTTTGAGAAAGGTTATACAGGACAAGTTTCACTTAAAATTGTAATTTTATCAAGTTACTAAAATTTAAATTTGGAATTAAGTATACCTTATTATTGTAAAGTGTACCAGCTTCCAAATTGCATAAAAACTTTTTCGTTGATCATATACTGTTGTTAAGTTACCAGCAATCAAAGTTGAAACTGCTGGGTGGCTCGATTCAAGTGTCCGGAAGTGTATTACAGCTTGTTATCGTCAAAAACAATTTCAACTTTTTTGGGATTAGTGGAGTTGGATTCATCGAACGCACAAGCCATCACTGATGCTTTGATCAATTTATTGGAACAATGCAAATTAAATTTAAATCAGCTATCTGGCATCGGAACAGACAACGCAGCTGTCATGACTGGTGTGAATTCTGGAGTTTACAAGATATTGAAAGAAAATTACTGGCTTCCTAATTTGATACTGGTAAGATGTTGATGCCATTCAATAAAATTGGCAGTGTCCCATGCATCAATTCAGACCGTACCTAGAAATATTGAGTTTCTACTGCGCGAAACTTTCAACTGGTTTAAAATGTCTTCAAAACGTCGGCTCGAATATGCAGAATTATACCAGACGATCAATCCTGGTGAAGAGCCATTAAAAATCCTTAAAACCTGTGACACAAGATGGCTGTCTATTGAGCCTGCAGTAACAAGAATACTTGGGCAATGGGACGAATTAAAATTGCATTTTAATCTAGCTCGCTCAAAAGAGAATTGCTATAAAGCAGAACTCCTCTTCGCAATGTTTGACAACCAACAAAATAAAATATACCTAACATTTCTTCGAGGTATTTTAGACAATGTGCAAAAAGGGGTTAAAATATTTGAGTCAAAATCCGATTTTGACTCAAATATTGTATGTGTTGTAAAGGAGACATGGGTCAGACGATTTTGAAAATCGTCTGACCCATGTCTCCTTTACAACACATTGATTGATTTGATCAAATCTTTATGTTTGAGAGTTGTTTTATCACAACCGAGGATGGAGTTTGAGACCCTAAATGTGAGGGAATATATTTCTTTAAACCCCTATTTGGGCTACCTATTTGAAAAGGAGTTGACAGATTGTAGTCTTCATAACGACGAAAAAAAAGTTATTAAAAAAAGATGTGTGGATTTCATCGTAAAGCTTATTCATGAATTACAACAAAGACTGCCCGAAAATCTGAAAGTTTTAAAAAATTCGATGTGCATGTCAGTCTCTGTAATCTTAAAAGAGAACAGAACCATACAAAACTTAATAAACTTAGTAGAGGAGTTTAAGAGAGGTAGGGCACAGCGGATAATCCGCTCAAATCGGAGCAGCCCGTCTGGGGAAGGACCTCCACCTTACAGAAGATCGTAGCCAAATAGCATTGGTCTCGGCCATGTTGTGTTCCTACGGTGAGTAAGGTCTCCAGAGCTCCACTTGGGGGGTTGGGAGGGTTGGCAACGCGTGAGTGATACCCCCGGTATTGCAAACGTCTATAGGCTACGGTGACGGCTTACCATCAGGCCGACCGTATGCTTGTTTGCCACCTGTGTGGTATAAAAAAAAAATAAAAAAAAAGAGGGACTAGGTGAAGCCGATAAAATGGATAACATTGTACAAGAGTAGAATACGATCATATTACAAAAATGGGAATACACTACAGATACAGAGTTGTTTTGGGCTGAAGTTGGCCAATCTAAAGACGCTGCTGGAAATTGCCAGTATAAACATTTGTTTGAAATAGCTACAAAAGTCATGTCTTTACCACATTCCAATGCTGATATAGAAAGAGTTTTCAGTACTATGAATGTGGTAAAGACAAAATTAAAGAATTCCTTAAACATAGACACCATAAATGCGATCTTACACGTACGATTGGGTTTGGCGTACAAAAAGGCTGCTTGCTACAATTATACTCTTCCCGACAAAGTGCTGACTCAGATCGGATCGAACCAAAAATATACTTGGAAATTAAGAAAAATCCAAGTCACAGAACCTGGACCTTCAGGAATTCGAACATTAGAAATTAGTCAACCTGCTGATAGTACTGATCCTTCTGGTATCGAAATCGATTAAGTATGTACTTAGTAACACAAATTTATTAACTACTTTTATTACACTAAATTGTTATGTACCTACCTACATTTATATGATTAAAACTAGCTTCCGCCCGCGGCTTCGCCCGCGTGGCCTAGTACCTTTCTTAGTACATCCCTAGACGTCGTAAGGACCCTACATGCCAAATTTGATATACCCTCGCAACTTCGTTTGTTTATATCTCGGTTTCCCGTGGGAATTTTGAAAAATCCTTTCTTAGTACGCCCCTAGACGTCAAATTTGGAATCTCTAGACCCATTGGTTTGGGCTGTGCGTTGATATATAGTTAAGTCAGTCAGTCAGTCAGTCAGTCAGGACTTTGAATTTTATCTATGAAAAAAAATCCGGTCCGGTCCGGTTTGATCCGGTCCGGCACGGCCCAGTACGGTGCGGTTCCTTCCAGACCGATCAGGTCAGATCCGTTCCGGTCCGGTCCGGTCCGGTCGGTCTGGACCTTATAAGGACCCTACATGTCAAATTTGGCATCTCTAGACCCAGCGGTTTGGGCTGTGCGTCCCCTCGCAACTTCGTATGCGTATATCTCGCTTTTCCGTGGGAAATTTGAAAAATCCTTTCTTAGTACATCCCTAGACGTCGTAAGGAACCTACATGCCAAATTTGGAATCTCTAGACCCAGCGGTTTGGGCTGTGCGTTGATATTCCCTCGCAACTTCGTTTGCGTATATCTTGGTTTCCTGTAGGAATTTAGAAAAATCCTTTCTTAGTACACCCCTAGACGTCGTAAGGAACCTACAGTCCAAATTTGGAATCTCTAGACCCATTAGTTTGGGCTGTGCGTTGATATATAGTTAAGTCAGTCAGTCAGGACTTTGAATTTTATCTATGAAAAACAAATCCGGTCCGATCCGGTCCGGCACGGCCCGGTACGGTGCGGTTCCTTCCAGACCGATCAGGTCTGATCCTTTTCGGTCCGGTCCGGTCCGTTCCGGTCCGGTCCGGTCCGGTCCGGTCCGGTCCGGTCCGGTCCGGTCCGGTCGGTCTGGACCTTATAAGGACCTTACATGTCAAATTTGGCATCTCTAGACCCAGCGGTTTGGGCTGTGCGTCCCCTCGCAACTTCGTATGCATATATCTCGCTTTCCCGTGGGAATTTTGAAAAATACTTTCTTAATACATCCCTAGACGTCGTGAGGAACCTACATGCCAAATTTGGAATCTCTAGACCCAGCGGTTTGGGCTGTGCGTTGATATACCCTCGCAACTTCGTTTGCGTATATCTCAGTTTCCCGTAGAAATTTAGAAAAATCCTTTCTTAGTACACCCCTAGACGTCGTAAGGAACCTTCATGATAAATTTGGAATCTCTAGACCCAGCGGTTTGGGCTGTGCGTTGATATACCCTCGCAACTTCGTTTGCGTATATCTCGGTTTCCCGTAGGAATTTCGAAAAATCTTTTCTTAGTACACCCCTAGACGTCGTAAGGTACCTACAGTCCAAATTTGGAATCTCTAGACCTACCAGTTTGGGCTGTGCGTTGATATATAGTTAAGTCAGTCAGAACTTTGACTTTTATATATATAGATGATAGAATCTTTCAGCTAGATTGAGCGTCCCGGGTAATACACGTGCAGTGCCAGTGGAATTCCCGTTCCCATGGGAATTTCGCAAAATATAGAAAGGAACCTCCATGAAACATTGGAAACTTCTAGCACTTGCAGTTTCAGAACACGTAATGATTTACACGTTCAGTCCCATTATTCCCGTTCCTGTGGGAATTTCGGAATATAAATACCCTATGTGTTACTCCAGATTAAATTCTACACGTGAACCAAATTTCATTATAATCCCTACAGTAGTCAGTGATTTATACGTTCAGTCCCATTATTCCCGTTCCCGTAGGAGTTTTGAAAAGAAACATACCCTAAATGTTAAGTTGAGCCAATCGCTACATATTAGTGAAAACCGCATCCAAATCGGTTCAGCCGTTTCTGAGATTAGCGTGTACAAACATACATACAAACACACAAACAGACGGACAATATTTTTCGAAATTCTTGTTCTATTGCTTATTCTTCATCGCCCTATACAATTTTTTTGGAAATACACAATACAGACAAACTTTTTTTACACTTTTATTATATTATAGATAGATAAAAAATAGACCTATTATAACAGTTTTTAGTACTTATTTTTATTTTATTTTATATTTACGACTTTTTGTTCATCTGAAGTCTAGCGGAATCTAGCGCCATTTTAAGTTTGTACAATCTGGGGGATTCTAGCGCTATTTTCAAGCGATTTTAGCGCTGAGCGGCCTCACCCATAACATCTCTTTAAACCTATTTTATCAAATAAATATATTGTTTATTTATAATATACCCTGTAATTTTTTTTTTTTTTCACTTAAAACAAATAACGAATAATAAAGATTTTGAAGCACTCTGGGCTACTGACTAGTATTAATCTAAGGAACATTGTGCACTGTTTCAATGTTGGGCAGCACTTGGTCCAACGTCCATACATTTTTGGTCAACCTTCTTTAAGTAGCCAAATTCTAAAGCAAATATTATTAATATTAAAATATTTTAGATGAGTTTTTTTTTCATGATTTAAATTTGTAGTTTTTTTTAATATATTTTCTGTCATAGTAATTGTAACTTATTAGTACCATTTTAAAAGAGCTAGTGCTAAGTTTCTTGCCAGTACACCTTAGCACTAATCTGAATAACTCTGAACGTCTGAACTGGTGGTAGGAAAAATTTGGGACGATTCGAGAGAGCTTATATTTAGGCCTATTTTAATAAAAATAATTGACTTTGACTTTCATTAATCACAACTTTATTATCAAAGGGTGTACCGCTAGGCATATGCAAACAGTCCCTATGAACAGACCTAACCAATTTCTAGATTCCTTAAACCAATTTATTATATATGAATATTTTGGCCAGAGGTTCAAAACCACGAAAGAGCGCTAGGCATAATATGCAAACGCAGTCCCTATCAACAAACCTAACCAATTTCTTTTCTCAAATAAATAAATTATTAATATTGTATTATATCAATATCAGTGAATAGTATACTAACAAAATAATAAGTAACAACTAACCACATACTAACACAAAGTCTAGTAAATTAATATCATAAGATATGGAAAAGAAATAAAGGCTTAAATTATTATTTTTATTTTAATATCAATATCTGAATGTTAAAGCCAGAGATTAAAGACAATCAATCCAGTTTGACCGATGTTTGTGAGATTTAGTTCAGAAATAAGAGCGAGTGAGGAATTTGAGTCACATATAGGTGAGGAAGAAAACTTGAGGAAGAGACACAAAGTGATGTGCAAGGTATCCACAACCTTGGGCAATATTGCCCAAACCAAATTGGATTGGCGGAAATTTCAGGCGAAGTTTTCTGAGGGCATAACAGTTTAACTTGCGAATGCAGTCTCTACCGACCAATCTAACCAATTAGATTTTTTTTTTTTAGTGACAATGTTGTGCAAGCTAGTGAAGCGCTAACGGGATACGCTTCACCAGCAACATTGGTTTTACGTGGGCGAGGTGTCAACCCGCCGCACAACCCCCGAAATGCTGGAGGACCACACCCGTCGTTGGTCAGCGAGTCCATCGGACTTAGCCGGTTTGTGTAGCTAGGCTGTACTACCGACCATTCCCCTATCCGCCACCTTGGGGACGCTCCCCTACGCTGTGAGGGCCAGCGTGGGGAACCAATTAGATTTCTTAAAATCATTTAGTTTGGACTTGGAGTTTAGACAAAGGTTAATCAAAACGAGCCCAGAACACGACTCTCTGACCAAGGGTTTGCCGTTAGGTATGCAAACAGTCTTCACCAACCAACCTAACCAATTTCTAGATTTCTCAAATTAACTTATTATATTAAATGTTATTATAGAGACATTGACATAGATAGGTTATAGACATTGTTTTTTTTTTCATATGAGATATTAATTGCTTAAATTTAAAGACAAAATGTATCAACGATAGGAAACCTTTCTCCCTGCCCCTAAAGCGACACCCGACACTTTTTTTTAGAGGTAAACTAATTGCAGGAAATTGAAAAGATAAGAGGGGTTTTAACACCGCCGCGCCGTGGTATTTTTTACTCAACGGTTAAAAATAACAATGAACACAGCACTTCACTGGCAGACAGGTTAGAGATTTAAAATCACAGAAAATTTAATACGAATATTATTGCGTAAATGCCAAACAACACAGCCCAATGTCTTCTTTCTTAAGCTAGTCGGAACGATAATGGACACTATTGCAAGCTTTATTGAAGCGTAACATATTGAAATTATAAAGTGATATATTAATAAAATACAAAATTAACTCCATTTCATTTTGTAAACTTGAAAACTGAAAAATCTGACGACAAGACAAAGACAAACGAAAAGAAACCACACCACACCACACAAGTCACAATTTCAGTATATAAAAAAGTACTCTGTGAGTCACAAACAACCACCCTCTGGCCTGGCCGGCCAGTGTTGCCAGATTTTTTTTTCACCTTTCCCTCTAGTTAAATGAGGTTAAAAACTGCCTTTTGCTCACTTCAGATGTCGCTTTGTTGACTGTTCCAAACATTTGACAGCTAGCTGTCATTTTCCATACTATTTTTGTAAACATCATATTTGTTTTCTAAATAATTCCGAAATATGACTCATTGTGCAGCTATCGATTGTAAAAATGTTCCAATCTATTTATTTTCCAAAGAAATAAAACGAAGAAAACTGTGGGAAAAGGCTCTTCGAAAGAAAAATTGGAAATCCAGGAAATGGTCGAGGTTATGTGCTGCCCAATTTAGATCTGAAGATTATAATATTAAAAGTAATTAACAGACAATGAAAATTTATACCGAACATTAAAGAAAAGTGCTGTGCCCTCTATATTAAATCAAATCTGTTAACCTACTAGCACAAGAACGCTCAGATCGATTGCTAAAAAGAAGTTGCATGAAACGGTGTATTGAAACGTCTCGTGGTGATCCAATTCCAGGACCTAACCGGATCCAAACTCAAAATGAATGTGATGCTAATGAAACTTCTTTTACTGATCCTCCTGGGTCTAGCGGGGTCCAAACTCAAAATAACTTCAAAAACATGTTTTGTGTCATATATGCTGTAATTTTAGAGTGTATTAAGTAATACTCATAGGTATAAGAAAATAAAACTATTTAATAGGTATAATTTTTTTTTATTACACTGTCATAATCAAAAATCATAATTTTTATACAGATATTTGTTAAAAGTAGTGGTTTAAAAATAGGTTTAACAAAAACTTTACAAAGGTAATACTCATAAGTATAAGAAAATATTTCCAAGTAATCATGGTCCATTTTAATAGCATATGGATTGGCAGCTTTGATTACTTGGAGATAAGCCATTTTACTACTAGTAGTACAGGAGAAACTGCTAGGATTTTGACATATCCTTCATAATTGTCCATTATATTTTCCTGGTAAAACGGGATTGCATCGGGGAATTATAGAATACTTTATTCGGTTTTTTAAATGTCATCAATTGTTCTGTGCACATTTTGTACAAAATTATAGTTTTAGTAGGCACTATATCTTCTATGCCATGGAGAACTGTAAAAACATGCTTACAGTGTGCTTCTACTCCTTTTCCAGTTGCACATTCGCAGTGACTCCACTATCATGCCACTATTATCCATTTTTAACAGAATGATATTTAAAGAAGCTTCTTCATTTGGGCTTTGCATTGCGCATTGAAATAAATATAACTTTCCTCAAAGGCAACTCTCACGGTTATTAAGCTTCTACTTTCATACAGTAGTGTATCTCCCGTTCAGTGTTGCTTGAAATCTGAAACAACATGTATGGCATTAAATGTCTAATTCTATCTGAAACATTAAAATAACAAGGAACAATAAGGAAATCATGAATGTATGGTTTGTTACCTGTCTGCAAACTCTTGAATGTGTAGTTTATAGAGTGGTGGAAGTTTATTGCTGGAATTAATATCTCTGAACTTAACCATGGTAGAAATTTCAGGAATATCATCCTCAAGTTCGTCTTCAACTTCGATGAGGTAATTTCCATCGTACGCCTCCAATCTACAAAAAGAAATTGAAATAAATAAAAAGAACACAGCAAAACCTACAATTCACAATAATGCCTGTAAATTATTTACCTTTCGATTTATAAGGCTTTTTTGCTAGTGGTCTTGGCTTTCCGTTTCCGCAGTTCCTCCTTCAATCGTAATTACACTCCAGGTCGCTTACATTTCTATGATTTTTAGCAATTACTCTCACATCAAACTTAAACAATGAACCAATATGGCGGGTCTTGGAACAGTCAACAGTGACGCCACCTACGATGAGCTTTGAGTTTTTAACCTCATTGAAAAAACCCCTAGAATCCCAACTATGATCAAGAAAATCCTCTGACCTTTTTTGTGAAATTGAAAATTGAATTGTGAAAAGTGAATTGTGAAATTTGTGTAAAGAAAACTTATATTTAAAGAAAAAAATTCTGTGATTTGACCCAAAAAGAAAAAAAAATACCTTTTTTAAGCTTCGTTTAGATGGCGACCTCGGATCCTCACCGTACCACGGCCACGTTGCCTATAAATAGTGTACTTTTTTGCTAAAAAGTGTTCATTTGTGATACTCGACATTGGCGAAATTGTCTATGTGTCGCTAAGACACGACAGAAGAATTAAGACAAAAAAATATATATAAAGAGGACAGATTTGATTGTTTGTTTGTTTGAATGAATAGGTTCCGAAACTACTGGACCGATTTCAAAAATTCTTTCAGCAATAGAAAGCTACATTATCAGGGAGTGACATAGGCTATAGGTAGTTTTTCCCGAAATTCAATGTGGTTCCTACGGGAACGGGTCCGGACCTTAACGCGGACGAAGTCGCAGGCAAAAAAGCTAGTTGTAGCAAAATACTAGGAAATCCTCTTCTTTCTTTAATCGTTGGATGGTATGGTTATCTTTGATCTTAATCTTAAAAAATTATAGAAAAACATTTTATGCTGCTGGCAATTTGTAGAAATCAAAAACCTGTGGCACAAAATTTTTAAAAGTTTTAAGATATTATTTCATTTTTAGGTTCCCAAGGTTGAAAGTTGAGAAATTTAAACAAACTCTATGTATTGCCCTGCTTTCTGGAAACTACACCTCCATTGGCAACATTACACAAGTGTCAAGTGCACGTCGCCGACATGTCACCGAGCGTAGAGGGAGGGAACGCACGAGCAACTTTGTCTCCCGGCAATTTATTTGTCTATGTCGCCGTCTCCTTGCCGCAATTTGAAAGGTGCGGTTAGGTGCACGCACGAGAGCGACAGCGACACAACTTTTTCTCAGTGTTGCCAACATTTTGCGCTTTTTGTACGTTTCAAATAAACAATTTTTAACCCTTGCTTTCGCTCATTTTATTTGTATTTATGTTTTTAGACGTTTCTAGCCCTTATTTTGGCAAAATTTGCTCTAATAAAAAAATCTACCTATTTTATCTCGTCCGACTGCCCTTTAACAAAAACCAAGGTGGCAACACTGCTTTTTCTATACAATTTTACGTTATAAGTTGGCAACCCTGTAAATTTATTTTGTCGCCGTGCCGGCCCACCATTGACCATTCACATTCACACGCAGATTGGTCCGGCGAATTGGTCGGCCATCGGACTAATCCGCCTGTGTATGGAAGCGACGAACCGGTCCGCCAGACTGTCAAATGGGTTCGCGTCGGGCTCGCAGGCGAGCCGCGAGCGCCTACCGAACCGACCGACTAATCCGCGCGTGTGTGTGCAAGGCAGATTGGTCGGCCGACTCAGTCAGTGTCGAACTTGTACTGACTGCGCGAATTATGTAGGCTGCGGTCGGACGGTTGTAAGAAAACCAAAAATGAATTTAAATCTAATTTTAATTAAATAATTAATTACAAAATTACTAAAATAAAGTCTTAGCCTAACTTAACCTAGCGACAACGGTCGATGTTAGATCCGAAGTGATCGTGACATGACGTCCCCCCGCTAAACCAGCTGATTGCTAGATCAGCGTTTCGTCGTCATTGTCTAATCCATGTAGTTCGGAGCCATTTGAATGCTAAACGCAGCAACTTCCGTCTGGCGATCGGTGCGTCACGAAGGCCTGCTGAATGCTACCTCAGCAAATTCCGCCGTCACTTCTCGTAAATCATGATCGGTGTGTCAGGATACGTAACACGCGCTGCGCTCGTATTTATTTGTTTTTTTTTTCGTTGTTTTTATTTGTTTTTTTTTTAATTCAAATATGTCTTTCGACAATAACAAACCGTTTTGGGAAGAATTTATTTATGTTTATAAGGAAAAGCAATGCCTGTGGGACGTGAAATCTAAAGATTATCACAACAAACAAATGAAAAGTAGTGCTTACGAGTGTCTTGTGAAGAAATGTAAGACACTGTTTCCCAATGCAAATAAGGACTTTGTAATTACAAAGATAGCTTCATTGAGAGCGTCGTTTCGGCGGCAATACCGCCGTATAGAAAATGCTAAAAAAAGTGGAATAGGCACTGACGAAATACCGGAAATAACTTTATGGTATTACGATATACTGGACTTTCTTTTCTCAGTTAAAATAATTATTCCGCCGACCATTAAAGCTACTTTTGCTTTCAAATAGTACAGGCGGCATATTAAATAAATACACGTGTAGGGCTCACCAAAGTCACACTTCGAGTGGAGGGTTGGCGGTGGGTTGGCGGAGGGTTCGTGCAGTGTATGGGAAACGCCGGATTGGTCGCGGTCGGGTCCGGGTTGCGAGTCGGGTCCGGGCTCGTGTAGTGAAGAATGGTGGGCTTAAAGCCCACCATGTTGGGGCGTGTCGGGGGCGCTCTGTCGTGACGGTGGTTGTGCACACTTTTGTGTCGTGTCGGGGCGCGCTTCTGTTCAGAAATGAAAGAAATAAACGTCTGGCGTTTATTTCTTTCATTTCTGAACAGTGTTTAAGCATACAGATGTTTTCCTCTGCTTCAGATAGTGATTTTGATGAAGACCTTCAATTCCTCTTAGCTTGGATGCATGTTGGAGACTGATGCCCTATGCTTGACTGGATTTTTTCAAGATGGATTGTTGTCAAGCAGCATTTCAAGACAAACATTTGTGTGCATGAACATGTCTGTTTGCCTGTGTCTGGGTGTTTTCTATGTATAATATGGTATTTATTTACAAAAAAAAAGTATTTAAGTAGGTACCTATATTTATCAGGAATCTAGTACCCATAGTACAAGCTTGCTTAGTTTGGGTCTAGACGCCTTGTGAGATTCGTCACAAAAAAAAACGCGCCACGAGCCGCGCGCGGGTATAGAAACACATTTGCAGGGCGTGTCGTGTCGCGTCATAACGGGTGCTCCTTTTTTCGTATAACATTTTCTATCCTAATGTCGAATGGCATAAAATGTTTAGCATAATAGTCACTTCGCATAATGGTTTTTTGTCATAATGGTCTTCACGCATAATTATCAATTTCCCTAATTGTCTTAACCATAACTTTGTTATCCATAAATTTTAAAGTAAATTAATAATATAATATAAATAAATTTAATCTTAACGCATAAATGAAACAAATACGATAAACCAAAGTATGTAATGTCATTAATTATTGATTGATTAATAATAAAGAATCATTATTTATTACTTATTGTAAAATGTTATTATAAAAATAAATTGGGTGTCCCTTATTTGGCATAATCTAATTGTCCTAATATAATTGCATATTATTATCTAGTATAACTTTAATATTTATCGAGCTTTGGTTTAGGTTAAATAAAAGCTTGGTAGGTTAGGTTAGGTTAGAACATCAAGTGGTTTAAAGGGGGAGCCCGACAGACCCCCGTCGCTTCCCCAGCGGCGGGACATGCAGTAATGCATTTTCTTGACTATAAACAAAAAAACAAAAAAAAACAAAAATGACTGCTAGAGGCGGTGGTATCGGCCCTCTTTCCAGAGCGAGCACGACTCGTTCCCCCGGCGATGGCTTCGCCCTCAGCCACAGACTCTCCAGAAGAGGAGAGCACCGATGTCCCCGAGGTGACGCAAGCAGAGACGAGAGCGGCCGTGTGGCGACTTCGGGCTAAGAACACAGCGCCCGGACCCGACAGAGTTCCTGGTCGAGCTCTCGTCCTGGCTCTGAAGGAGCTAGAGCCCCAGCTGAGGGGGCTCTTCACGGCATGTCTCGAGCAGGGTCAGTTTCCCAGTGTGTAGAAGGAGGGGAGGCTGGTCCTGCTCAGGAAGGAGGGGCGCCCCGCGGACTCGCCGTCCGCGTATCGGCCCATAGTGCAGCTCGACAGCCGATGGGAATTCGGGCCCCACTTCCGGCGGCTGGCGCCCAAGCTGATGGGCGCAGCGGGCGCGCTTTCAACGTTGCTTCCCAACTTGGGGGTCCGAGTGCCGCCTGTAGGCCGTTGTACGTGGGAATCTTGCGGTCCATGGCCCTGTATGGGGCCCCTGTGTGGGCGATGGTCATGACGGCCAGCACTCTCTCCATTCTGCGCAAACCGCAGAGGGCGGGTATCGCACGATTTCCTACGAGGCGGCTTGCGTCCTGGCCGGATCCCCACCTTGGGACCTAGAGGCGAAAGTACTCGCGTCATTATATCGATGGCGCGAGGAAGAGCGGGCACGGGGCTCGAGGCCGGTGCAGCGGCAGATCGCGCTGCGCCGAGAGGAACTCCGTCAGGTCTTGGTGGCGGAATGGCGACAAAGGCTTCTGCGCCCTACCGCCGGCCTCGCTACCGTCGAGGCGATCCGGCCAGTACTCGACAATTGGCTCGGGAGAAGGCACGGCTCCCTGTCGTTTAGGGTGACGCAGGTGCTGTCGGGGCACGGCTACTTCGGCAAGTACCTGTGCCGCATAGACAGGAAGCCGGACGCTCGGTGCCACGCCACCACTGCGTTCATTGCGGGGAGGACACGGCGCAACACACGCTCGCCGAGTGTGTAGCTTGGGAGGAGCAGCGCCGTGTCCTCACAAATGAAGTAGGAAGCGATCTGTCGCTGCCGGCCGTAGTGCGGAGGATGGTCGGTAGCGCAGAGTCGTGGGACGCGGTGGTGTCCTTCTGTGAGGACGTGATGTCGCAGAAGGAAACTGCGGAACGGGAGAGAGAGATCTTGACTCCCTTCCCGTGCCGCAGAAGGCGCACCGGGCGCAGGAGAAGGGCGGACAACGCCCTTTTCCGGCCCCCATGAATGTGTCCAGGGGCGATGGACTTGGGGAAGTCCCCGCCCCCTATTTGATGGACCCGAGTCGCAGGCGCGCGCCTCTGAGGCGATGCACGGGGCAGTTCAACACCTCACTACCCCGTGCAGGAGACGAGGCCCGGACAGAACCGGCCAGCACTAGTACGCACGTGCGAGGAGACACCGGGGAGGTTTTAATCAGTAAGACGCAGTCCATGAGGATTTCCCCCCGTTAAAAAAAAAGTAAAAAAAAAGCGAATCGCACTCATCGAGTTTTTTTTTTAAATTTAACGATTTTAATTATGTTTAAATATCGTTATACGATAAACCATTATGCTTAATAATTTTATGGTTAAAGATGATTATGACTAAAGTACATATACGAAAGAAAATTGTGCGTGAAAATTTTATGCCGAATCAGCGTTATGCGAAAAGATAGATAAAACCAGTTATGCATTTCGAAATTAGGACTTTCAATTTTATGCCACCCATTAAGAACCCCGTCATAACCCCCACCACGTTTGACGAAATCCGTGGCGTAATGGTTACCATGTCGACCGCCACCCAGGAGGTCCCGGGTTCGAATCTCCTATTGGCCTAGGGCAGGCCAGGAGGTCTTGGGGTGGTTGTCGGGATACCTCCACGTGGTCCACCCCGAGCAACGCCGGCGCATCCTTGCCGGCGGCTGAAGTCCCGACACGTGGGTCCCTTCCCTGCGCTCGAGTTGCGGCGAGCCGCGGGTTGAGGGGGACGAGCGGGGTCCGGTCCCTGCGTTTCGCCGGGTGCGGGTTGCAGGCGGACGGGTGTGTCCACTCCCTGCGCTCGGCTCGCGGGTTGACGCGGACGCCCTAGTGGGCGCCGGCCTTACCAGCCGGCGTGCGGCGCATACCGTAACCCGTGGGTCCTCCACCCACGGGCCGGGGGCCTTGGCTTAACCGCCCGGGCCGCGAGGAAGACAACCTCTATAAAAATCACGAGCGGAGCTGACGGCCGCGCCACGCTGAATAAGGCTGGCGGTCGGCACAGTGGGTGCGATCGCCGAGTGGACGGGGACCATAGCCCAGCCGAGACGGCGGGCCGGGGAAGGCCCGTCGTCTTGAGGGAGCGATGGTCCTCGGTGTCGGCAGTGCACCTGGATGCGGTGTACTGCTGACGGAGCGTATCGGGGGCGAGCGGGTCCGGCTGGTACCTTGGCCGGACGGCCCTGGCGGGGTCGCGGTTGTATCCCAGTTTCCCGTGGCCCCGCCACACAGGGCAAGAGGCATCCCGTCAGTTTTTTAGTGGTAAGTTCCACAGTCCCCACCGCGTGCTCCCCGGGCGGTGGGGCTGCCACAAAGCATTTTTCTGACGAACTGTAAAAAACTGTAAAAAAAAAAAAAAAAAAAGTTTCGAACTTACTTTTGGGCTAGCTCAATCTGTGTGATTTGTCCCTAGCTATATTTATTTATTTATTTTAAGTAGGTGTGTAAATAAACTTACAAAAATACCTATGCTAAATAAACATTTCTCAAACGTAATCTAGAACACGAAAAATTTGAAATAAGTAGGGTAAATTTTAATAAAATACTTTAAATCTAATTAATATTTTGAATTTGACTTGACAAACTTATAAGTAGGCAAAATTCTTGCATAATTTATTTGATCTCTCTTCATAAATTCAGCATAGCATTTAAAACTTTGTAGGATATGGGATTAAGTAGATTGTTTTTGCGAAAAATTTTATGCACATTTAATTATATCATATATATGCAGAATATTGTGGTTGCTCAAATAAAGGAGACTTAAATAAATAAAATTAATATTCATCGAATTCAAAAAAATCTCCAAACTTCTCATCCAGGCCATCACGACGATTGGACATGGCATTCCACGTCGATTCGAAGATTTTATCAATCGCTTCAGTCATACAATCGTCATATTTCGACGCATATGCACATGGATCAGTTATCTCTTTCACTTGTCGAACACATTCTATCACTGTATTTTTGTACAAGTTATCCATTTCATTATTTCCATCAAGCCGTTCTTTTAATTCCTCGAAAACAACTGCCAAATCAATTTTATTATTTGTAATTATGCCAGCCTTCTTTAAAAGGCAAGCAACGAGACACTGGCCCTCTTTGGTTGTTTGCGGTACTCTTTTTAACACATTATCCATGTCTGATTTAGAAGCTCTGACCTCACTGGCACACTCTGTTAAATTTAGCATCATTGTAACATTGGCATCGTTTGCATTTTGAGAGAGGGCCTTAGAGATTTCTTGCTCTAAGTCAAAGGATTTGGCGAAAACTAAAAAGTTTAACATTACAACTGTTTGTACTTTTAAATTATACATTGCTGCGTTGTACCCTCTGCCTGTAACTCTGGTATAGATCTGTACGTTTAATATTAATATTTTACGCTTCTAAAGTGATAAATTTAAAATAGGTTTGCTGTAAAATTTGCAATCACAATTAATATTTTATGATTTGATAACACTTTATGTTAACGTTGTACTTAATTAAATATTAATATGTTCATTATAAAATAGCAATAAAAGTTTTTTAATTAGGTACTTATATAAACTTAAAAATTTAACATTCACAGTTCATCTTTAAGTAATTTTAACAGTTCATCATCGTCGTCACTCCAGTTGTCCGGATTTGACGTCATCTGGCCCAATGCCTCCATGCGTCTCTCCATGGTAAGTTTATCTAAGAGATGTTCCATCTTCATGTGCATACAGTCATTGAATACCGACGCATACTCACATATTTCAAATATTCCCTCAACAACTCGACCACACTCTTCAACTGAAAAAGTCAGCCTGGACATCACTTCTTCATCTTCACCGTACACCTCTCTGTTAGAATCCAAAAGTGCTTTAACATCAATCTTGTTTTTCTTAATAATTCCAGCTCTCTTTAATATACATGCAACCAAACATTTTCCTTGGTTTGACGATTGTGGTATTCTTTTTAAGAAGTGTTCTACGTCCTGCTGTGAAGCTTTGACTTGTCTTGCACATTCCGTCATATTTTTTCTAAATGGTTCCACTTCTTCGTTTAGTTTATTGATGCGTTCTATCTGATCGTCCTTGGTTAAAGGTTTGAATGAGATGACGAGGTAGAATACAGAACTAAATATAAGTATGAGCATCACAGTGAGAAAATTTGTGAATGGGTTGGACATTTTGCCGTCCGTGCCGTCTGACTTTTTCTTATTACTTTTCTTAGTTCCTCTCCTAACTGCCATGTTAGTTCTGATAAAAAAGTTTTCCTTAATTGATTGTTACAGTTTAATATCTTGTGTTTGTGACGTGGTTTATGGGGAATGGTTGGGCGTTCAAAATTTCTACCTAAACATTTTTCAATTTGATAACAGTTATTTATAACTACTACGTTTAACTACGTTACTAACTAATTTTGGGTTGGGGGACCAATGCATGCCAGTGCACAGGAGCAATGGACTTCTTGTGGCTGAGATGATGATGATGTATTAACGGATTAGCTGTTTTTTAATATACCTAATGAGAATGATTGTGGAATGACTACATAATAAAATTAAAGTACGTACGTTCTAAAATTACCGTAAGTAAACCGATATAGAAGAAACGACATCTCGACACAAAGGCAGAAGGCAGGGATGACAAAGGAAATGGATGAACATTAGGTATTAGTTAGTAGGTAGTAGTTTTATCTAATACAATAAAATACAATACCCACAAACTAACAGTTTTTGTACAATTGATATGGGTAACATATAATATTTTTATTCATTTCAATATAACACAATTTATAGCACTATAAAATTGTAAACAAGTAGATAAAGTATAACAGGCGGTTTTACACCCCTTCCACACGGCCAAATATAATTGGCCAATTTGTATACCTGTCCTTTTCTTTAGATATCACCAAGAACAGGACAATAGATCAAATTGGCCCAAAAATTGGGTGCGTGTGGACGGGGTATTTTCAATAAAAATAAAATATAAAAGCAATCACTTCCAGAATACCTTAGGGTAGAGAAAAATCAAAAGAACAGATAAGTAGCGCTAAATTTTTAAAAGAACTTTTTTTTATTCCAGTTTATGTCGCAAGCTATCTCTCTTTTTCTTCTTTAGTTTGACAGTGACAGTCATAATAACGTGTCATAAGCTATAAAACTTGTGTTGGGCAATTCAACGATAGTCTGTCACGTCACGAGATGTACATGTACATACAGTCGTCCAATGAAAGAGGTGAGAATTGGATTTACTAGGATTTTTATTCATCATAAATAGTGCTGTTGTTTATTCAGAAAAAAATGCATATTTCAACATTTTGAAGGAAATCAAAACGGGTCTACTATGAAATTCAATTCCGAACATACGGAGTGACGTTTCTTGAATTCTAGCCAGTTTTAAACCTTATTCTAACTAGTAATGTCTTTTTTGACAGGAGTATGTGTTTCATTGTTTCGGATAGACACTTTCATAGTAGCCCGCTTGTTTTTACTTTTCAATGACTTGGCGTTAAATGTCATAATAAGTGCACCTTTTTCTCTTTAGCAAAGTTAGGTTACATAATGTATCTTTGTAACTATCAAGTTACAACTGTGCACACTATTCTTGAAAAAAAAAATTCTAGCAATGGTCACTTTATCTCAAGGGCCGCGGGTACGAATCCTGCGTAAGGCAAACATTTGTGTAAATGAACATGTCTGTTTGCCTCGGTCTGGGTGTTTTCTATATAAATAATAAGTATTTGATTACAAAAAAAAAGTATTTTAGTATATTTTTCAGCAATCTAGTACCCATAGTACAAACTTAGTTGCTTAGTTTGGGACTAGATGGGCGTTGTGTGATTCGTCAAAAAATAAAATAAAATATTTATGTATGATACATAGTTTTTAGATTTTTTCTGTAATTAAACCTTTAAAAAATAGGGGGACTGTTTTCGGGAAATCACGGAAAAAAAACTGCACGAGTCGATTCCTGCATTAGTGTGGGCGAGTCCGACACGCACTTGTCCGAATTTGTTTCTAATTCAATTCGTTGTGAGTACCAAGACAGCTGTAGTTTCTCTCCCCGGGACTTCAATAAGCTTCATTGCTTATTGTCAATGTGAGGTCGCCGTTGTTGATCCTGGCTGCACAGGAGACATCGGTGGGAATGTATGGTTTGTGCCGATATAAGTCATCATCAAGCTTATCTCTATCATTAGTTGACTGTATCTAAACGTAACAATCCAATACAGATCGAGTGAATTATCAAGAGTAAGACCCCATAATTGTTTACGGCTAATAAAGAAGAATAAATGCATACAAACATAAAACCACAATGGTTTAGATAAATCACATTACCCTACTTTCAGACTGCGTAAGAATTTCATGGTTTTTTAGTAGAACGATTTTATTATTTCATAACACATTAACGGCCCAGTTGCACCATGTATTTCCTTATCCAATGTTATATTTCTATAATGCCTTTTGTTCTGCCGTCTCTCACGTAGCTGCATAGGGAGGGAAGTGCTTTCAATTTCAATACATACTTCCTACTATGTATGTCTAATTACTTTATGAATAAACTAGCTTTTTTGCCCGCGACTTCGTCCGCGTGAAGTTCCGGAACCGTTCCCATGGGAACTACATTGAATTTCGGGAAAAGCTAGCCTATGTCACTCCCCGATAATGTAGCTTTCTACTTGTAAAAATATTTTTGAAATCGGTCCAGTAGTTTCGGAGCCTATTCATTTCAAACAAACAAATAAACAATCAAATCTTTCCTCTTTAAAAGTAATATTAGTATAGATTATATACAGGACAGCTGTAGTTTATACCTCGCGACGTCAATAAGCTTCATTGCTTCATTCCCATCGAACGATGTTGCTCCCACGCGTCAACCCACAAGTTGCTTAAAGTTGTCAATCTGAATGAATTTAATGTCATTAACTTTAACAAAAATCGTTTCAGAACACTAAACCGCATTTAGAATACATAGGTACCTATATAAATGCGAAATACCACTCACTGATTATCACGAAATCTCAGAAACTACCTATAATAACTACAAAGGCAGTTAGGTTCCTTATAGGGTGTAAACATTCGCCAAGATTTTCTGAAATTCCGACTGGAAAGCGGTTATAGGTACACTGGTAGCGGTGACGACCTCCGTGGAGTAATGGTTACCACGCCAGACCGCCACCCAGGAGGTCCCGGGTTCGATCCCCGGTCGGGGCATTATGAAAAACGAACTTTTTCTGATTGGCCTCGGGTCTTGGATGTTTATCTAAATATGTATTTGTTATAAAATATATATCGTTGAGTTAGTATCCCATAACACAAGTTTCGAACTTATTTTGGGGCTAGCTCTATACGCCAACAAAGTTGTGCGGGTTTCACTAGTATTAAGCATGGATTTTGTATTGTATGATTAGTTGTTAATCAGCTCTGTTATGTCCACTGTCACCATGTCATTCCCATCGAACGATGTTGCTCCCCACGCGTCAACCCACAAGTTGCTTAAAATATGTTATGGAATATGAAATGGCATTAGTTTGATGCATTTATAGCTTAGTGGATATGGTTCAAATGCTCTTACGGGAATGTAACATGACATGATGTAGTAGATGTACAAACCGTTTATTTTTTCACGTCAATGTTATTAGTACAAATAAATAATATTCGCTTCGACAATGGAGAGTGCCTGTGAGGGCCTAGTCCCGGAATCATCGACATAAAAATATAGACAAGCTGTCCGGTGAGATTTTGCGGCATTGCGATGGTGCACATGCACACCACCACCCTTCAGTCAGTCAGTTGCGAGCGAGCGACAGAAGCAGTGGTATCCAATTGACAAAAAACGATCAGTTAAATAAAAATTGTCAATTGGACATTTTTTTCACACTGCTTCTGTCACTCGCTCGCAACTGACTGAAGGGTGGTGGTGTGCACCATCGCCACCAGCGCAATGCCGCAAAATCTCAGTACCGGACAGCTTGTCTACTTTTATGTCGATGCCCTTATCTTTAGTTTGAAGAAACTCCAACCAATTGTAATGATTTTCTATTTTTCTTTTGTCTTCCCATAATTGGAATATTATGCCGCTACGCCTGTCTTTAGTAGTAGGTACGTTCATCATATCAACCCAATATATCCCACTGCACATCGAAGGGAATTAAAGCGTACTCTGCCACGCTGCTTCAATGCGGATTGTCATTGTTTTCAAGTCACCTAATGCCTTGCTTAACGACTGTCATCCATAAGTCCATTTCAACATTTTCAACTCTGAAAGCAAACTGAACCTAAAACTCTATGTCGCTCGTTCGCCCACGGCGCAATTCGCAAGAGACTCGAGTATCATACTACTAATCGCTTTAATACTACATACTTCACGACACACGACGGACATGACGAAACTAATAAGGGTTCCTTGTTTACTACGGAACCCTAAAAAAGCCTTCATCACTAAAAACTATTATTATTTAAAAAATCCTTTTTTATTTCTATATATACAGCTGAATCATTTTAACCTTTTAAATAAGGGAGCTTTACGAAACGGTTCGGGAAAGGTTATTATAAATCCCTAGGCGACACCTAGGCGAGACTCCCATAAATAATTTGTACAGCGGGTTGACCTTGAACTTTAATACGAAATACTGCTACTACATAACCTGTCGGCATTGTAAACTATCACATTTTTCTTTTGTATCCGTGAGTTTCACAAGTTGTAATTGTAACTTATTAATACCATCTTAAAAGAGCAAGTGCTAGTTTCTTCTTAGCACAAATCTGCCGTCTGAACTGGTGATAGGAAAAAATTTTAACGATTCGAAAGAGCTTATATTAGGGCTATTTGAATAAAAATATTTTGAATTTGAATTGGAGCAGCCTGTCTGGGGAAGGACCAGAAGATCGTTGCCAAATTTTGATGTTAAAAACAATCTTACAGAAAGATTCCGAAATGCATTTTAATCTTAATTCTCCGTCTCTCTCCAGCCATCTCTTTTTTCTTCATTATTTTTACAGTGACAGCTATGAATTAATGTGTTGTTAACTTTAAAAGTTCGTTTCAGAAACTGGTTGATAAGGTATTGATTAAATAAAAAATATACAAATTACGAATCTGTTTTATTTTCATTAAACATTAACTTCTTTTTAATTAAGTACATTATTAATTAAATCTAATTGGGTAAAGTTGTGTTATGAAAAAATATTTATAATAGGTACTGTAAGGACTAAACAGGTTTTTCAATTGATATTTAGTAAAGTGTTTCTCAAAATCTACTTTAATATTAAATTTACATAATATCGTGTCCGAACATTCACTTTTAAGCTCATTCCAGTACAAAATGGTACCTACTTAATTGTCGATTATTTATAAGTACTTATATCTCAAAGAATGTATTTTAACTTTTTAATTATCATCATCAGCTTACATCGACCCACTGCTGGGTGTACATAAGCCTCCTTTCGTCTAAGCCATTATTAAATATGTAAGAAATCAACAAAAAATTATATTTACGACATTATTCGTAATTTACGACACATATATTTACTTTATCAGAGCAACTATATGGTAATCTGTGGTCGGGGGAACAAGTCTCGATTCTTAACAATAATAAGTAGCCAGTTTCTGGAACATATTTCAATTTTAATTCTACATTAAATTTCCTTCCCTTTTTCTTCTTTTGTTTGACAGTACAGCTATTTTTTTTTGACAAATCACTCAGATTGAGTCCCAAAGTTGTTAAGTTTGAAACTTGTGTTATGGGATACTAACTCAACGATACTATATTTTATAATAAAATACATATATAGATTACAAGAAAGACCGGAGGTCAATCAGAAAAAGTGAGTTTTTCGTCATGACCCGACCGGGATTTGAACCCGGGACCTCCAGGGTGGCGGTCTGGCGTGGTAACCATTACGCCACGGAGGTCCTCAGCTATAATTTAAATGTGCCATTAACTTTAATTTCAAAAACTGGCTGTAAGTATGGAAAATGCATGGGGATGTAAATGTAGACAGCTGGCTAAAATGATTTGTCATGAATGACTGACTGACTGACGGACCCTACGCCACTGATCGTAGATACCTGAAACTTGAAGGGTGTTGTTATTTCTTACATTATAGACATCCTAAAAGAAATAATTTTCCAGCGTAATCGACAACAAGTAATCGACGTTGGGCGGGTTTCGCTAGTCCCGCTATAATTTAAAATACATGAGGTCATATCTTTGGAAAAACATGTAACCTTAGGTAATACTTATTTATTATGTGTGTACAGAATGTCAAATATAATTTTCACCCGCTAAATAGTTAATTTACATGAATAAATTTAAAAAGTTTATTATTATTCTAATTTTTATGTTTTTTTTTATTCAAATTGCCGCTTGTTAAGGCCTTCAAGTTGATTGACTTCATTGTTACAATCCCTTTTGAGAGGGAAATCATATTAGATGACTGTCGAGAACCGATTACCTCTGCAGTGAGTCACGCCTCACTTTTTATAGGTACCAGACAATCGGTAACGAGATGAGAGCACTTTCGCACTAGCAAAAAAACATTGCTTTCACTTTCCCATTGCAAAACAAACACAACCTCGTTCCGATGTCTCATTTCGCTAATGCGACGAACAAAATCACTACCGACTCTTCGGTCTTATGCGTTTTCATCTAGCTCTCCTCAGCCTCCACCAGCACAGGCAAACTGGCTTGGAGGCAATGAGGCGACGATCTTGACCCGAAGGCCGACAGCCACGATTCCACATCCCTTTCAGATCCGTTGAATTTAGCCATCACTGTATTGTCGTAACCTTTTTGTCTGACAACAAAGCCGGCGCCGTCTCTCTCCACTGATGTGTTCCGTAGGCTTATGACAGCGATGGGCTTCGACAATCTCTTCCTCGGGTACACAACCGCGAAGTGCTCCAGCGTGGTCCTATAGACGACCACACGGACGTCCTGTCTCATCCCGCGCACTCCTACGAGCACCAAAAAGCCAGACTTCACCTCAGCATCGCTCGTCTTTTTCAAACTCTGCTCGAAATGCTCCGTCCGACACGTAGCTGACATAATGTCTGTTGGCATTTTAATGTTTTCGTTTTAACAGTGAACTGTTCTCATAACAATTGGTCCGTCTGTTATGTTTTCGTTCCGGCGTGGAGGTGGGGAGGCGCGTAACGGCCCTCGCGGATTGAAAGGTACTGAGCGGCCGTTTTCCGAACAGGCTGTATTTATAACCTCAGAGGGCCGAAGCTGATTCGTGAGAAGTCGGGTCTGATCGTTATTTTGCATTCTCTTTAGAGCTTGGGGGGCTTGGATCCTCGATGGGCAGACGTTATCCGACAGAATCTAGGAGTCTGTCTGGGCTGTATCATGTCATCTGTTTGGATGATTTACTATTTATGCCGGCTTTTAGGGGTCGAATTTTAAAATGAAGTTCACCTCTTCGATTGCACCTCCCTAAAAGATGCCTAGACTCTGCCTAATTTTATATTTCTTTCTCTTACGTCGGTAAATGACCCTGGAAATTCTTTATTATCAAAGTTCTAGACTTGACTAACAAATGTTGCAATTTTTATTTACCACCCACCTAGGTATTAAATTAAGTAGTTAAATAGGTACTTGATTTGCGAATAAATCGAATTATTTAGTATTTAAATATAATATAACAGCGATTAATCTTTATATATAAAAATGAAACCCGTTTTCCGTTGTCACGACATAACATGAAAACGGCTTGACCGATTTGGCTGATTTTTTTTTTGTAGTTTTCTAATACTCTGTACAAGGTTCTTACGGAAATAAATATTAAGAAAATCTCTCAGAAAGATTGAAAAAAAAAACGAAACAGTACCCGGGCGAAGCCGGGCCGGGCAGCTAGTACAATAATAATTTATAAATAATCCTTGGCGAAATCCCAACCAAACTAAGCAAGGCTTATTTTAACTTTTATGTACACTAGATGGCTGATAAATATACATAAATACATATTTATTTTAAATAAATACTTATTATAGTATCTCCTTACATCAGAATACATTCAGATCAAAGAAGCATACGTGTTCCGTTCATGACATATAATATTCCTTGTTCGGGATTCGCACCAGCGGTCCTAGAGATAAAGTAGACATTTCTAATAACTCGACAACCGGGCCTGTCTAGATAAACAATGGCCTAAAAACAATTTAAGGATATTGACCGAGTACATAGGTTTAATAATATATCATGAAAATAAATAAAGTTATGCGCGGAGTTGGAATAGATTTGTTTTTATTTGTAAGGAATAAACTCAGAAACTACTAAAAATCTTTCACAGTTAGGAAGCTAAGCTACAGAATCCTCGGGTAACATAGACTGTATTATGTTTTCGAAAAAATTTGGAGCCCTTACTAAAAAATCGTGCGAAGCTGGGGCGGGGCGCTAGTTAAAGATATACATAAATAATTAAACTCGCTTTTCCTTGGGATTTCGGAAAATTTGTTATTACTACTTTTCGCCTCAAGGTTGCCGTTACCTCAAGGCAGATCCGCATCTCAAGGCATATGCGGTGGGGTGTGCGCGGCGCGTGGTAACGGCAAACTTGAGGCGAACGGGTAGTATGTGTTCGTACATATAAATTTTCCTCTTGGACCACTCTATTAAAAAAACCGCATCAAAATCCGATCTAAGCATACATTGGGAGGGACAGACAGACAGGGGGAGCGACTTTGTTTTATAAAGTGTGTGTTAGGACTTGGAATAAAAGTCTAAGTGGCTTGTAATTCTGTATTTAGGTGAATATATTAACACAAAAGATTGGACGCCATTACACTCGTACACAATACACAGGGCGAACATTGGGCGGAAAAAAGGAAGTCACGTGACGGACGCTTCATATGTCACTTTTAATAAAAACTTGGCAACCACTTTATTGCTAGCTACTTTAACACCACCCCTCAATAAAGTACAATTTAAAACACTAAAAAAACAAACTATCTCTAAATTTCTTAAACAAAGTTCCCCCCAGAGCCTTGGTAAAGATATCCGCACACTGGTCACTACTTTTTACATACTCTATTGTTATTATATTAGACATCATCTTTTCTTTAACAAAGCTCTGTTTAATATTAAGATGCTTCACCCTTGAATTCCCCACAGCCATATGTGCCAATTTTATTGCAGACTGATTATCCTCATACAATATAATTGGCTCTACATGAACATTAAAAACAGCTAAAATGTCCCTAAGCCAGCAAGCCTCACTTGTAGCATGGCTTAGAGCTACAAATTCAGCCTCAGTAGAGGATAAAGCCACCGACTGTTGCTTTCTAGAAAACCATATAACAGTACAACCAAATACTTTAAAGAAACACCCAGTCGTCGACTTATGATCCTCACATCCACCCCAGTCACTATCGACATAGCCCACCACATCATTGTTGTTGCACACATAAGTCAAACATAAGTCTACTGTACTCTTAAGGTATCTCAAGATATTTAGCAATAATTTATACAACAACACTGATGCACATACCTGATATCGACTTAGCATATTAACAGCCTGACACAAATCTGGTCTCGTCCCTACTGTTACATACATTAATTTTCCTATCAAAATTCTACACCTAGTCTCCACAATTGAACTCTCAGGCCCCTCTCGCCTCAATACATTAAATTTAAAGTTTTTGTCAATTGGTAACGACAGTGGTTTACAATCTAACATATTATACGATTTTAACATATTCAAAATATACCCCTTTTGTGAAATTGTAACTACATTATCCTCCTGTTTAATTTCCATACCTAGAAACTTTGAAACTTTCCCCATATCTTTCATTTTAAACATTTTGCATAACACTTTCCTCAATTTCAAAGTTTCATCCTGACAGCTACTGAAATACAAAATATCATCCACATACAAAAGTAAAAATGTTTTTACATTGTTCTCACATTTTGAAAACAAACACTGATCTTTATCAGATTGCTTATATCCCATTGATAACATTGTATTGTTAAATGTCTCATTCCAATATTTCGGAGCCCTTTTCAACCCATATAGAGATTTATTTAACTTTACATATTGAATATCCGTCCCCTCGGGTAACTTTAAGAACACATTCTCATCTAGTTTGGCATTAAGAAAGGCTCCACAAACATCCATTTGATAAATTTCTAAATTTAATTTTGTTGCTACAGACACAAAAATGCGAAAAGTATTTAGACTAGCTACAGGAGCATATAAATCATAGTCATTCTCACAGTTCTGTTCAAAACCCCTAGCAACTAACCTAGCCTTGTACATATCTTCTTTTCTTTTAAAGACCCACTTTGAACTAACTACTTCTTCTCCCTCTGGGATACGCTGAACCTCTGTCCATGTATCATTTTCCCGCAGTTGATCTAATTCAATCTTTACAGCCTCCTTCCATTTCACTGCATCATCTGATTTCATTGCCTCTTGATAATTTCTAGGCTCATCATTAATTGCCACCATGCCTAGATCGTAGTCATCGTATCGTACAGGTTGTTTAATTGTTCTTCCAGACCTCGTCCTTTGCTCCTGCTCCTCTGATTGCTCATCAGATACTACATAGTCTGATGGCACCACTTCGTGATGTTCATACTGTTCCTCATCTGCTGAAGACCACTCATCTTGTTGCGGCTCTTCATCCTGTAGACTTATTGATCCGATCTCTTCCTGATGTTCATCATTCTCGTGCACATCCAGGAGAACCACCCCTTCATGCTCATTGTCACGTTGTATACACTTCTCTTCTTGTAAACAATTATACTCTTTCTGTATCAATACAACATCTCTTTTAATCTCCACTGTTCTCTTATCATGATAGTAAATTCTGGAACCTTTAGATTTTTCATACCCGACGAATATTCCTTTTTCGCCTTTTAGATCCCACTTCAATCGCTTCTCTTTTGGAATGTGTACAACAACTTCAGAACCAAATACCATTGTCAAACTGTTCACATCAAAGTCTTTATTCTCCCACAGCTGATACGGAGTCTTGCCCACAACTCGACTCTTACTGGTTCGGTTAAGAACGTACACAGCCATGTTCACTGCTTCGGCCCACAGTTCTTTTCCGAGCTTTGAACTGCTTAACATTGAACGTGCAGCTTCCACTAACGTTCTCATATCTCTTTCTGCTCTGCCGTTCTGTTCAGGAGTATATGGAACAGTAGTCTCATGAGTTATACCCCTACTTTCCAATATCACCTTCAACTCCCTATTGACAAACTCTTTCCCATTATCTGTCTTCAATATCTTCATAGGATTTGATGTACACTTTTCTGCCGTCAAAATGTAATGTTTAATATTATCTGCCACCTCAGATTTTTGTTTAAGGAAATATATGGTTCTAAAATTTGAATAATCATCCTTCAGTAACAGAAAATATCTTGCCCCACCAATAGAATTCACTTCCATGGGCCCGCACACGTCTGCATGCACCAACTCTAATGTTCTATTCGATTTATGCTCACTTCGACTAAATGGCAGTCTATGAATCTTACTTAATAGACAGTCTTCACACATTTCCTTATTATCGACATAATCGATTCCATGATCTTGTAAAGTTGCTCTTACATACCCATAGTTTTGATGACAAAGTCTCTCATGCCACATTTTTAAAGAACACACTGCTGCAAAATCATCACACAATGAATTTAGTTCATAGTAATTGCCTACTCGTTTTCCCAATGCACATAGCTTATCCTGTTTGTAAATACGACATTCATCCCTCAACATTGTCACTTGATAACCTCTTTTTGTTGCTTTCGCGACTGAAAAGAGATTTAGTTTTAGTTCTGGCACATGTAACACATCACTCAATGTTGATTCAACGTAGCAGTCCCCATTATAAATCTGTAATTTAGTGCTACCAACTCCCAACACAGATAAACGCCGGCCATCGCCGATAACAACAAATCGATCTGACACTGACACATAGTTTGACATAAGTGACATTTCACTTGTCATGTGCTCACTAGCGCCACTGTCTATGAGCCACTTTTGACTGAACAAATGTTCATTACATTCACTCTCTGATGTCGCCGTAAATGCATTGTTCCTAATATTATTAGATGTACCTTGTTTTTCATTATCACAAAAATTTCTTTTTGGACAATTAGCCCTAAGATGTCCTACCTTATTACACGAAAAACACTTTCGGTTGTCCACAGCACTTTTACATAAATGTGCAAAATGTCCTGGTTTTCCGCACTTATAACACCTCTTCGCAGGTCCTTTTCCTCTGTTACGAACAAAGAATGCAGCACTTTCATCTTCCTTTACTCTCGCCTTCATCCTCTCTTCCTCGACGAGAAGCCGGGCAACCAAATCATCGTAGTTCTGTTTACTCGTCTCCACAGACTCCCATGCTGATATGAAGTGACTGTAGCGCTCCGGTAAGGCCATTAGAATTTTTGTAATGATGAACCTCTCCGACACCTCCTCGCCTCCCTGCTTCAACAGACATCTCATTTCTTGCAATTTAGATAGAAAAACTGACAGATCTCCTTCCTTATATTCTAACTGCAAGAAGCGCTGCTGCAACATCAGCGTACTCGTTGCTGATTTAGGCTCAAAAATAGATCTCAGCTTACTCCACATCTCAGCTGCAGTTTCGCAGGTGAGCACATGCACCATCACAGCCTCGCTGAGTCTTGACACAATAACTGCCTGCGCCTTTGCATCTTTCTTCAGCCAGTCCACTTCATTTTCCCTTGTTCTAGCTGAACTGCCATCCACCACCGAAAACAACTCGGCCCCTTTCAGTGTAACACTCACTTGGAACTTCCATGAGCTCCAATTCCTTTGCCCCTCCAGCTTGATAGCTGTAGACAATTGAGGTTCCATATTGAATGTTATTGTCTGATGTCGTGAAACTCCTCACAACCTCCACAGACCCCCAACAAAATCACGCCTCTGACCAGCAACCACGCGCGCCGGTCCCTCAAAACCTCAAAATTCTCAAATGACGTCGATCTCTCCACAGTCTTCACCTAAACAAAATTATGCGCCTGGGCCCATAACCTGTTAGGACTTGGAATAAAAGTCTAAGTGGCTTGTAATTCTGTATTTAGGTGAATATATTAACACAAAAGATTGGACGCCATTACACTCGTACACAATACACAGGGCGAACATTGGGCGGAAAAAAGGAAGTCACGTGACGGACGCTTCATATGTCACTTTTAATAAAAACTTGGCAACCACTTTATTGCTAGCTACTTTAACAGTGTGTAAGTGTAAAATTTTAGTGTGAATATTTGCACAGACAAATTAATTAATTTAAATTAAATAAATAAAATCTTTATCTTTATTCATAATACTTACGGCTAGAGTAACATTAATTAAAAGTTTGGTAAAAGTATAACATTACGTGCCCGAGCCTCAGACCAAATAAGAAGTCCCGAGCTAGGAAAATCCTGTTTCAGGCGGTAAAAGATCTAATATAAAAAAATCATAATAATCACTTTAAATATATTAATAAGTTTAAAAGGTATAATAAGTTTTTAAGGTTAAGTCTTATAAGTAAATATTAAAAATTAATAATAAAAAATAGGTACTTACTTAATTACGTATTTACAGGTTTATTTCACGATCGTCGTTAATTTTTAATTGCTTTTTCTTGCAATAAAAAAAAACTTAATTTACTAAAATGCCATTAGCCAGTTATCTGAACTTCTGAGGCGTGTGACCTCGCACTCGCATAGCTAAGGGTAGATTTTTGAAGGTTACACGCGCAGACATTAATTTATATAGATAACGCAAATACACCAGAAAGCTAAAAAAAAACAACGACACCTCCGTGGCGTAATGGTTACCATGCCGGACCGCCACCTAGGAGGTCCCGGGTTCGAATCCTGGTTGGGTCATGATGAAAAACGAACGAATGTAGTTAAATAACAATAGAAAAGTATTTCGAATACATAATGTAGGTATTTGTATTCTCGTGTGCCAAGCCATTTGGCGGGTGTATGCGCTTGGCAAGGGACGTTAAATTTAAATGACCTAATAGCTAATAGTGTATGTAAGGCAATATTGGCAATGTTTTATAGACATTATACTACAGATTATACATCAAAACGTCCAATTCCTTGCGATATGATCATTTTATTTGTCATAAGAATCATACAGTGAAAAATTCACTTCCTGAGTAAAACTTTTTACAAAACATAAAAGTAGTTTATAGAGTAGATTAATTTATACAAACCATTTATTACTGTATACTCAGACAAGAGAACGTGTTTGTGAAAACCTATTCTCTGAATAAAAGTTTTGAATTTTGATACTTCCTTATTAGATAGTTCACAATTTAAATAAGAATTATGGCGGGCGACATTATGGTGCTTTTTCGATCGAATCTAATCTCGGCACCGCTATCTTAAAAAACCAGCCGGGCTACCATGAGTACCATGACCGCTTAAAACAAAACAAGAACGGCTGAGTAAGAGAGACAGCTCAATACATGATGTAAGACGACGTCTCGTTTACACAACAGTTTGTGGATAGTTATAAATGGTCGTGGTCGTGGTACGTGTGTGGTATAAAAATAGAAATTATTTTCTAAACTATCCCTATTTCTATCGGGTGGCTAACACTTTTTTTTCTCATAAAGGTTTTTAGGCGTTCATATTAAAATCTTCGGGGCTACTATGAAAGTGTCCATCCGAAACAACGAAATAAGTAGTCCTGTCAAAAAGACATTACTAGTTTGAATAAGGTTCAAAAGTCCGTATTTTCGGAATTTTCTCTCATAGCCCCGTGTATTGTGGGTTTTTTTTTTAAATATGGGAATTGTATCACCCTCCTTTCCTCGAGCCTGTCGATAACTCCTTAAGAGTTAATGGATAGGTTATCCCAAAAACAGCTTAGCGACGGTCCGACCTATTTGGCCGAGTGGTTTATCAGGTTACAGAGATCGATTCCTGACAATGGAGCAAATATTTGGCATGTACTCATAGCCTTACCGAATATCAGTGTAGTTTAGGGTGCAAAGAATAAAGTCTTTCAAAGAATAAAAGAAGCTTTGTATTTGTTTTGTGGTCGAAATCTTTATAATATTGGTTTTGTTAGATTGTATTCCTTCGAGTATACATACTTTCTATTCTACTCTGCAGAACCACACGCCTATAGATTGGTGAAAAAAAATATCTTTTTTTCTTACCTACCTTTTCGTGTACTTTGGCAGCCTGATGAGCGTTAGTCTTCGGCACCAGGAGGCGCGGATTCAAATCCCGGTCGGATCATAATGAAAAACTATTTTTTTCTGATTGGCCTGGGTCTTGGATGTTTATCTATATATGTATTTGTTATAAAATATAGAATCAATGAGTTAGTATCTATAACATAAGTCTCGAACTACTTTGGGGCTAGCTTTTTCTCTGTGATTTGTCCATCTTCATAGATTTGGCCCTACCTTAGTATCTTCTTCATGTAAGTAGGGACCTACTTATATATTTATTTATTTATCTGATGGCATTTGTATTTGTAGGTACTCGCGTCTGGGTGTTTCCTATGTATTACAATAATATATTCGTTGTCTGGTACCTTTGACAAGCACGTTAAGCCCAGCTTACTGTGGGACCAGATGGCGCTGTGTGAATTGGGTAGAATTCATTTATTATTATTATTTATTAAACCAACAAAATATAAGTAGGTGAAAGCGTCGATGTTGAACTCTCTAGAAAGGAAAGTACTCTCCTTGTCCGGTATCCAAAAATCGTCCCACGCGTTGTGGGAAACCGACATAATGACAATTCATTGTGTTTGTTAACTTTTTCAATTAAATAATATATAAAGTAACGGAAGACAGCGAGTCGTCTCTAAATAGAACATGATAATTAAGTTTTAGGTACTAAAATGAGGTAACCGTACTAAGATTTTTTTAAAGTACTTACCTATCTCTGTGTGTCTATCATTTTAATTTGGCGTGTGTATCTGGAGTAGAATAGAAAGTATACTCATGGATGTCGTACAAGGCTACAGGGAATACAATCTAACTAAACTAATATTATAAAGACTTCAATCACATATTTAAAAAAAACAAATACAATAATTATTACAATATTACCGAAAATATGAAACTCCATCGTTTTTTAGCGGTCTGAGTCTGGACACTATTAGGTAGTTACCTATCACAAACTATTTCAAACATTATCCATGAATTTTACTGGAAACATTTTGCGCCAATTATACCGAGTGAAAAGAAATATAAAGCCTCTTGTCTGCGTCACCAGACTGATATTATACTTTGAAAGCATGATTAAATAGCAACGGGGACAAGTGGAAAAAAGGAAATCTAAAAATATTTTGTCAAAGGTCGACCCTCTTGTGCTCGAGGGTGAAGACGTGACAAGAAATATTTTTAGTTTAATGTGAAAGTTGAGGATTTTTTATGAGTACTAGCCGCCCGCGGCTTCTGTTCAGATTATTTCAGATCTATTTCTAATATCATTATACGCACAATATAGTCGTAACATGTAAAGTACGTCATATTGTTTGAATTTTATTATAATGTTACGTTTTTGCGCATAGCAGTGCATGCATGCATTCAAACAGGCATCTGCGGAAGGCCAGCACCATGGAGTCGGACGACCCTATGGTTCATGCTGAGCAGATGCTTATATTATTATGAATGAAATATTTATAAAGTTCTGATATGTACCTAAGACAATCCTTTCGATACTTCCTACTCCGACTATCTTGAGTTCCAAGACAGCTGTAGTTTACTCTCCCGGGACGTCAATAAGCTTCATTGCTTATTGTCAATCTGAGGTCGCCGTTGTTGATCCTGGCTACACAGGAGACACATCGGTGGGAATGTGTGGTGGGCTTGTCCCGATGTATACCTAAGACAACACATATACCATTATTATTTCTTCCATTCAAGAATATTGTAGTTTTCCCTGAATGAAATCTTTATATACAAAATGATTTGTCCTGCATGACTGACGAATCAATGTACAGCCTAAACCGCTGATCGTAGTGACCTGAAACTTGGAGGGTGGGTTCTTTGTATGACATAGGCATCCGATAAGAAAGGATTTTTCGAAATTCCCACGGGAAAGCGGGATACACGCAAACGAAGTTGCGCGAGTTTCGCTAGTATTTTATAGAATCTGTTTTTTTTATACTACTAAGGTGGCATACACGCATCCGGCCCGGCTGATGGTAAGCATCACCGTAGCCTATAGACGCTTGCAATCCCAACCCCCCCAAGTGGAGCTCTGGAGACCTTACTCACCGCAGGAACATAGCATGGCCGAGACCAATGCTATTTGGCTACGATCTTCTGTAAGGTGCAGGTCCTTCCCCAGACGGGCTGCTCCGATTTGAGCGGATTATCCGCTGTGGCCTACCTCTCTTTAAACCTTTGGTAGAAATATTCTTTTATTCTTTTCCTTGTTGTTGAGTGATTGAGCCTAGGTGCTTACAATGAACTGGTAGTATTCGTAAATGGGCTGTCTCGAACGGGGCAGTACCACCCTCTTATGTAATATCGACGTGAAATAGCGGTAATATGCCGCTATGTTTCATACGACACAGAAAAGTGCAAAATGAAAAGTCCAAGGGCAAGAAAGAGTGTTCGTGATCCAACCAAGTGAACTTAGCAGGTGGACCACGACCACGACCGATACGCGAATAAAACAGAACAGATAGACACGTGTAGCACGTGCTGATTTTCACGTGCCGCCCTCTGACGTCAACGAGGGACTGTCAAAAGCATACACAATAATATCAGATCCCCTTACGGTAATTTTACACCGTAGGTACATCGACTTTGTTTACTTAGATTTTTCCTTATTTTGAAAAACAAAGATTGTTTTTATGACAGAGGAGGACAAACAAGCTAGTGGGCCATCTGATGGTAAGCAAACACCGCTGCCCATGGACATTGCTGCCCAAGGGTTGGCAACGCGTGAGTGATACCCCCGGTATGGCAAGCGTCTATAGGCTACGGTGATGCGTACCATCAGGCAGGCCGTATGCTTGTTTCCAACTTTGTGGCATAAAAAAAAACATCCACGACTACAAAATTTTGGATGCGTTGCCCACTTATATATTTATTTATTTCCTCTTACAATCTATCTTTACAGGTTATCACCTAATGCGATAGTGTTGCTACTAATAAATCTCGACGATATGTTTGTTAAAATAATCTAAAATAAACTTTTCCTAATAGTTAAATAACTACAATCTATAGCTTAGGACAAAAAGTACTGTCTTAGTGAGTTCACTCACAGTACAGCAGAATAGGTCGATGACACTGACTCTGAGCGCGCGCGTAACTGGCGCCTCGTTCAAGAAGTTAGTCCTCCCGCGCGGCACTGCCAGCAGCCGTGGTCGTCGTCTCCTCCACACATATTTATCCGAATATAATTTTTCTTATGAAGGAATGAAGAAGGATGGACGGGGAAAGGAAAGTGAAAAGGGGAGTTGGAGGCAGGAGAGTTTAAGATAATTGGTATACATGTACTTATCATATTAATTATTATCATTATCATGTCATGGTACACATGATTTTATGAATCATGTTTTTTTTTTCAAGAAGGACCTGTCTGAAAAAACGTAGGTAGGTACTAGTACCATGGACCTAGAAAAAAAGGCGGACACCATCACTGAAACTAAAAAGTGAAGACATAGTAAGCCACCTCGCGTATACGTACGAACCGGCCGGCTTACTATGGTGTGAATGTGTGCGTGCCGGTCAGCCATTTCACACTCACACATAGTTACGCCGCCGCCATTAGGGTGCTTCAATTCTTTCTTAACAAGATTCCGTCCGCCTTTTTTTCTAGGTCCATGACTAACCTAATAGTAAAGTTTGATCAATCATGGTAGAAGACCCAGGTAGTCTAAATTCTTGGAGGTCCTAAATAGAAAGGGATGGTGGTAGTTTATCATCGAGGACGTAGGGCCCTACGTCCTCAATGATAGGGCCCTAACTTTTGCATAAACGATTGTACTTTGAAGGTGTAATATTAACACAAATCCCACTAATACACACCGGCATCGGAACATTGAACTAATTGTAGAATATAATGCATTTAAGAAGCTTAGATTCGGTTACACTAAAAAAAATTGTAACATTATTGTGTTACAGTCATAGATTTATTATATAACGCAAGTATATACTAAATCTATGGTTACAGTAGTATCTTAACTAGAATTAGATAATGACTAAATATAACTTGCTTAACTCCCAGTTTTGCTCGCGTTTTTTAATAAAAGAAAATAATACATTATATAATAAAATCTCCATTTAATTATAAGACGATGTAGTCTTTATAGGTCCCGACTAAAATTACGTCGATATTTTCGAATTCATTTTGCATAAAAGTTGCAGCCATTAACTTTTGTTTCGCTAAATTTGCCGGTGTGTGCTCAATTGGCTGGGTCAATTTTTATGATATTTGGTATGTAGGTAGCCGATACCTTGGATTAACTAACACATACGGTACTTCTTATCTGTGCATCATAAATACACGCAAACGAAGTTGCGGGGGTTTCGCTAGTTAAAAATAAAACATATTATATACGAAGAAATCTTTTATTTTTTTCCAAAATTACCTAATTCAACTGTTCGATATGATTCACTTAAAGTTTAAATTACATGAAAGTTAACGATAGAACACAAATTTTTTATACAAAATTTATATTTTACATTGAAATTCACTTTATAAAGTTACATTCTAGTTAAAAAAAATTCTTAATGGTGTGTTTTGTTACTATAAATATTTAGGCAGTAGGTTTTTTTTGCAATATTTTAATAATTACGGTAGAAATCACTTGTATTTTATATATATATAAAAAACATGGTTTTGAAAAGTTGTAGAAACATTTTCAATTTTCGCACACAATAAAAAAAAACATCCTGCAAACTTTGAACAAATAAATCATTTTTTAATAAGGTAAAATTTTGATGTTAAAATAGTACTTCTTACAAAAATGACATAGGAAATTTACTATAAAAATGCTTTTACAGCGACTCGATTCAAAGTAGTGAATTTCATGAATTCTAATGTAACGCTCTCTTGACTGATTTTTATTTTATTAATATTAATAAGGTCCACATTTCTACATTAATAAAATAAAAATCAGTCGAGGTTTAACTAAAACTTGTTTTGTCCCTTTCGCACTACATTATACTATTAAAGAATGACAGTGACAGAACACCTTTGTATAACAAATGGCCTCGGAATGAAAGCGAATTAAAAAGTCTAACAGCCAGTTTCCGAAACCCAATTTTAAACTTTTTTGTCGGATGCATATAATGTATAATGTATAATAATATCTGACACTTTTGTGGTTCCGGTAAAATTATCGTTCGTAATTTTGACCATGGGGACCAATATATACTACGCCTGGTATACTCTTCCCGTGTCTATGGCCCAAGACTACGTCACGACCAGTGTGACACATTCAACCTTATTTTAAACGCACCACAGCCGATGACGTAATCTTGGGCCAATCACGTGACCAGCTGTCACGGATAGGGAATACCTTGTTTTGTTATACCATAATTTTGTCAACTTTTTCTCTAAGGCGATACATTAAAATTCATACTAATCTATAAGGTAAGGTGAAATTCGTTGTACGTTACATTTTAAACGAAGAATAAAATAAATATTTTAAAAGAAAAATCAGTCGTTTTGTGACATCCAAAATTTCATATAACATAGCACACGTTATACAATTATAATATTGTCGCGAACGTGCTCGAATGTTCTCGATGTCTCGCGTCGCCACTGGAATCACTTGTTTACAACTATTCGTGGATCGAGAAAAAGTGATCATTCAAAACCGGCGTGACAGGCAAGTCAGGTAAAAATCAGAGGTACAGGCGACATTAATCTTTAATGCTTGTACTATATGGTACAAAATGGCTTACACATTAGAAGTTGTGTTAACCTTGAAGTTGTTTTGATCAAAACAAGTAACAAAAAAAAGGGCCATAAAAAATGGGAACATTCGAGGCGTATATGGAGGCATATAAATACCGCGACGGTGGCCGACACAGTCAGTTCATTCTGAGCTTTCGGTGCGATAACTGCGAAGACTAATCAAGAGTGAGTTAACCTGCGACCTTTGCGATACCAACGGACTACGGACGACTCTGCGACTTGGAAGATTACTGTGATTGGACCAACGACTTCAGCGCGCTACGGACTTCGATTCTTCGTGTGATTTGGCTACGTTGAGTGTATCTGTGACCTGTTCATCGCTCAATAAATTCTTCTAACAAGTCAACGGTGTTTTATCCAAATCCCGAACCCCACGCTCGTAACATTTGGTGTCAGAAGTGGGATTTGGAGATGCCAGTGACTCCGAGGGAAGAAACTACCGGCGTCAGAACGAGGGCACAGGAAGCTGCGGAAGCCATGGCTACTGCCCGGCAGGACCCATCAGTGGACCATCGGGACACGCCTACCGGCTCCATCGACGAAGCCACACCCATCGACCAGGACCAGGCGACATTAACCACGCATGCCCCATCCACTACCTCCACTCACCGGACCTCGACACCAGCTCAAGAGGCTAGATCATCTGCCATTGACTTCAGTAGATTGATGCAGATGATGGAAGCAATGCGCCAGGAAATAAGCCAGAAACAGGAGGAATCGCAAGAGAAATTACTGCATGCCGTAGGATCGGTGGGTGAAAAGGTGGAAAACCTACAAAAGAATGTGGACCAAGTGGAAGAAAGGGTTACCAACCTGGAGGACAACATGGACACCTTAAAAAAGGATGTCGATGGGCTGCGGAAGGAGCTTCTGCGTGTGGAGACTACGGGACCTGCCATGTCGAGTGGTTTTGTTGCATGCAACCGGGCGCCTCGAGTGGAAGTACCATCGTACGACGGAACTACATCCTGGACCGCCTACCGGCAGCAGTTCCAGACGGTTGCCAACGCTAACGGATGGACGGAGGAACAGAGCTTGACAGCTCTCACAGTGGCACTTCGGGGGTCTGCTCTTTCGGTCCTGGAGGCGCTACCATCCTCAGGGAGCACATTTAAGGAACTAATGGAGGCACTTGAAGCAAGGTACGGCGAACAACATCTGGAGCACGTCTTCCGTGCTCAATTACGGGACAGAACTCAGCGTCCTGGAGAAGGGCTACAGCAGTGGGCCTTGGAAATTGAGAAGCTTGTCCGCAAGGCCTACCCATCTACGGACACGAAGAGGGTGGAATCGAACACACTCCAGTATTTCGTCGATGGAATCAGAGACTTGGAGATTAGGGCTGCAGTGGGGCTTCATCATCATGCCTCATTGAAGGAAGCCCTAGCGCACGCCCTGGAAGTGGAAGCCCTGCGACGCGATGTGCGCCCAGTACACAAAGTACGGGAAATGATTGAAGAAGTGCGGGAGATAAAGACATCTTCGTTCCCGCCGAAGAGAAAGACAACCGGACCTAAATGCTACAGATGTGGAGAAACCGGGCATTTGCAGTTCACCTGTCCCAAAAAGGAGTCTCAAACGGCTAAACTTGCTGAAGAACTTAGCAAGCTGCAAGAACAATTTAAGGAAGTGTTAAAGAGGATGGAGACCTCAGCTTCTGCTGAAGAACCAGGGAAACGAGTAACAGCCAGGCCAAAAGGGCGAGTGCTGGCTGGAACGGAAGAAGCCTCGACAATGATCGTCTCACAGGCATGCAATGGGAATAGTTTAAGGATACGCGGCTTAGTGAACGGGGAAGACTGCAAGATAACTGTGGACACAGGAGCCTCTAGGACAATAATCACGCCGAAGCTACTCCAGACCGTGAAAAGGCGCAACAGGACAACTGATGTCCAGCTTCTCTCCGCTTCCGGCCAGCAGATACCCGTCTTAGGGGAAATTTCAGTCATATTGCAAGTGGGTGAAAAGTCATACACTCACAAAGTTATCGTGGCTGAAATTACGGATGAGTGCATTTTGGGCCTCGACTTTATGAGAAAATATGACTGCAAAATCGACGTCACTAACGGCATATTTAAATGTGGCAATGAAGAGGTTTTCATTCTGGGTGGACCTGAAGGAAAAGTCACATGCCTGAAAAAGATTAGCATACCTGCGAGAACACAAGTTGAAGTACCTGTCAAGCTTCCACGTGTTAAAGAGAACAGATGCGTGTTGATCGAGGACGTTCCAGGAAAATCGATGAATAAGAAGTTTCTGGCAGCCAGGACAATTGTCAAGGGGAATGCGACCGCATTTGTAAGAGTGGTGAATTTAGAAGATCACGAGATTGAATTGAACGAAGGTGATGTCATTGGAAGATCCGAAGAAGCAGTCTGGACGAGAAAGTGCCAAACAGCTTCAAATACGCGAAAAATCAATGATAATTCAACCATCACGGAACTTCTTGAGGAGAGTAAAAGCAACTTAACTTATTCTCAAAACATGAAAGCCAAAAACCTGCTTCAGCGCTTTGCAGACTTGTTTTCCCCGAAAGAAGGAGACTTGGGAAGGACATCCTTGGTACAACACAAGATTGATACCGGAAATGAAGGACCTATCCGGCAGCGAGCAAGGCGAATACCAATAGCCAAGGAACAAGAAGTTCAAGATATGCTGGAGGATATGAGGAAGAACAAGATCATAGAACCTTCTGCCAGTCCGTGGTGTTCTCCTGTCGTCTTAGTTAAAAAGAAAGACGGGAGTATGAGGTTTTGTGTGGACTATCGCCGACTCAACGACATCACTAAAAAGGACAGCTATCCGCTACCACGCATCGACGACACTTTGGATACCTTGAGTGGCCAAACTTGGTTTTCGACATTGGACCTGAAGTCTGGATACTGGCAAGTTGAGATTCATCCAAAGGACAAAGAGAAGACGGCCTTCACTACAGGAAAAGGGTTATGGCAGTTTAACGTCATGCCATTCGGATTGTGCAACGCACCAGCCACTTTTGAGCGTCTAATGGAATGTGTACTGGCAGGATTAGTGGGAGAAGCCTGCCTGGTATATTTGGATGATGTCATCATCATGGGTCGAGATTTCGACGACCATTTATTTAACCTGGAAAAAGTCTTGAGGAAGATACGTGGAGCCAACCTAAAGCTGAATCCGAAGAAATGCAGTTTGTTCAGAAACAAGGTGAACTATCTCGGCCACGTCATCACTAGCGAAGGGATACAAACTGATCCAGCTAAAATAGAAGCCGTACAGAAGTGGCCAACACCCAAGGATAAAACTGAAGTAAGAGCATTTTTGGGTTTATGCTCATACTACAGGCGCTTCGTCAAGGGATTCTCCGAAATTGCTAAGCCATTGCATCGCCTGACGGAAGAAAAGCGAGGATTCTGCTGGGATGACGCTTGCGAGGATTCCTTCCAGAGATTGAGGAAATGTCTATGTGAGACTCCAATTTTGGGATACCCACAACCTAATGGACAATTTGTCGTCGACACGGATGCAAGCAACACTGCAATTGGTGGAGTGCTATCTCAAAAGCAAGGGGACAGAGAAGTTGTGATTGCCTACTTCAGTAAGTCTTTATCGAGGCCTGAAAGAAACTACTGCGTGACGAGAAGAGAACTCTTGGCGGTGGTTAAAACAATGCAACATTTCAGCAAATATCTCATTGGCAGAAAGTTCGTGCTTCGTACTGATCATGCTGCTCTAAAATGGCTGCTCCAGTTCAAGAACCCCGAAGGTCAAGTAGCCAGATGGATTGAACAACTTCAAGAATACAACTTCCTCACTGAACATCGTAGTGGGAAGGCACATGGGAATGCTGATGCCCTTTCAAGAAGACCATGCCCAGAAGAATGCAAGCACTGCGTCAAGCAGGAGTCAAAGGAGGAACTTGTACGAATGACAAGGACAAGCCCTCAGAGATCTTGGGAAGATGAGTCAATGAGAGAAGCTCAAGAGGATGACGAAGACATACGACTCATTGTCGCATGGAAGAAACGTGGCCAAGAGAAGCCACGATGGTGTGAAGTTGCGCCTACAAGTGCTACCACCAAAGCATACTGGGCTCAGTGGGACAGTTTCATATTGCAGGACGGAATACTTTACCGGAAATGGGAAACACCTAACGGTAGAGAGTTTCATCTGCAACTGGTAGTCCCAAGGGAACGGATTAAGGATGTACTCCGCGAGGTACATGATGGCGTTTCTGGAGGCCACCTGGGTGTTAAAAGGACCTTGACCAAGCTACGGGAGAGATTCTACTGGCTGAACTGCCGAGCAGACGTGCAAGATTGGTGCCGGAAATGTACTACCTGTGCTGCAGTAAAAGGACCATCCACCAGGAGTCGAGGACACCTTCAACTTTATAACGTTGGTGCACCTTGGGAACGAATAGCAGTGGATATTGCCGGACCATTCCCTGTGTCGGAGTCAGGAAACAAGTTCTTCATGGTCGTCATGGATTACTTTACCAAGTGGCCGGAGGTATTTGCTATACCCAACCAAGAAGCAACGACCGTAGCCTCTAAATTGGTTGAAGAAGTTATATGCCGATATGGTGTACCATTGGAAATCCACTCAGATCAGGGCAGGAACTTCGAGTCAAACGTGTTTCAAGAGGTCTGCAAATTATTGGGCATGCACAAGACGAGAACCACTGCGTACCATCCTCAGTCCGATGGCATGGTAGAAAGGTTTAACCAAACACTGGAGAGGCATCTGGCGAAATTGGTTGACAATCATCAGAGGGACTGGGACAAGTACATTGCACCATTCCTTCTCGCCTATAGAACTGCAGAACATGAGAGCACGAAGACTACCCCGGCATATATTAACTTTGGAAGGGAGCTAAGGTTACCGGTCGATCTTCTAACTGGAGGAGTGCCAGACGAACCGATCCCCGTTCAGGATTATGTCTCCGAACTAAGAGAAAAGATGCGAGACATTTATGCCATGGTACGAGAAAACGGCTTACAGTCGAGCGAAAACATGAAGACCAGATATGACCGGAGAGCAAATACCAGTGGCTTTGATGAAGGGACATTAGTTTGGCTACATAACCCAATACGAAGAAAAGGAAAGTCACCTAAACTACAGACTAGATGGGAAGGCCCGTACAAAGTGGTAACACGGATAAACGACGTCACCTACCGGATTCAACGACATCCGAGAGGAGCTCTAAAGGTGGTTCACATCGACCGCTTGGCACGTTACCACGGGAATAACGATGATGCTCGGGACGAGCATCTCTAAGAGGAGGGCAATGTCGCGAACGTGCTCGAATGTTCTCGATGTCTCGCGTCGCCACTGGAATCACTTGTTTACAACTATTCGTGGATCGAGAAAAAGTGATCATTCAAAACCGGCGTGACAGGCAAGTCAGGTAAAAATCAGAGGTACAGGCGACATTAATCTTTAATGCTTGTACTATATGGTACAAAATGGCTTACACATTAGAAGTTGTGTTAACCTTGAAGTTGTTTTGATCAAAACAAGTAACAAAAAAAAGGGCCATAAAAAATGGGAACATTCGAGGCGTATATGGAGGCATATAAATACCGCGACGGTGGCCGACACAGTCAGTTCATTCTGAGCTTTCGGTGCGATAACTGCGAAGACTAATCAAGAGTGAGTTAACCTGCGACCTTTGCGATACCAACGGACTACGGACGACTCTGCGACTTGGAAGATTACTGTGATTGGACCAACGACTTCAGCGCGCTACGGACTTCGATTCTTCGTGTGATTTGGCTACGTTGAGTGTATCTGTGACCTGTTCATCGCTCAATAAATTCTTCTAACAAGTCAACGGTGTTTTATCCAAATCCCGAACCCCACGCTCGTAACAATATTATGTACAATCAACTTAAATTATACAGATTCAGAGGTCAATTTAATCGTTGAAACTTACGAGAGAATGTATTTTTGCGTAGGTATATTAAACAAGACGACCGGGTGGTGGTATGTTGGCAGTGATCCTACACTGGACACCAGGGGGCGCGGGTGCGATTCCAGTTCGGGGTAAACATTTATGTGAATTTAGATAAAATTGGATAACACAATCAGAAAAAAAAAGTAAAGTAAATTTTATAAATAAAGTTACAACAATTAATTTCAATGTAACTCTAAGAGAGCGTAAAAATATACTGTACTCGATCGAGAATCAATGGTCAATGGTCATTCCAAAATGCTGGTAGATGGAAAAATATATCTAACATTGTAAAATACGTGTCAAAGCTCCCACGAGAGCCCACAAAATAGAGATATTTCGACCTTGAAAACGGAGCTAAATGGATGAGGGAAATGCAATGTTTTAAATACGCAAAAATACCATCCACACTCTTTACATAGTATAGTATGAAAAAAAAGGCTTAAATATAAACTACTTAACGGTTACATTTCCACTAATTAAAACGCTCCTTAAATAAACTAATATAAACAGTTATTTATTATACAGTCTTAAATTCTTTTAGATGTTTTTTAAAAATTTTCACTAAAGAATAATGAAATTCTCAAATTTGCATGTAAATTTTTTCCTTTATAAATAATTAAAATTATATATACAAATTAGAACTAACTGACCGTTTGTGGATACCTTATTTTTCTATCCTACATTGAATTAAAATAAACATGATTCCGAGAAATAAGTTGGCACGTCCGCTAAACTAAACTGTTTGTTTTAGCTATTAAAACTTTCGTTTCAATGAACTGCATCTTGTTGACATTACGTTTACCGATGGACCTAAAGCCCATCGTTGACTAAAGCGGAGTCGGGCGGAGTGGAGCGAAAATGTAAATAGCCAATTTTGTATCGCTATTTATTTTACTAGTGGCCATTTTGGATTCCTTTCCGAAATGGTAGTAGCTTAAATTATAGTAGATTATTTACGCAAACAATTTATTTATGTAGGACGAGAGAAAGTATCTGGTTAAGACTTACTCTAAATAAATTGCTTGAATCATTGAATCAATAGGAGACATGCGTTGCAATTGACGAGCACTTCATCTTCCGCAGCGCCTTTAATCTGACAGATAGGAATGACATTATCCTAACTAACATTATAAATGAGAAAGTGAGTTTGTTTGTTTGTTATTCCTTCAGGGCTTGACTGATCAGCCGATCATTTTGAAATTTTTATACATATTGTCAGGGGTACACTTTTTATCCCGTGAAAGTATGTCATTCCAATTGGAAAATATTTTTTCTACAATAGATGGCGCTGCAATTAGCAATTGCCGGCCAACAGATGGCGCCACAAATGGCGCTATGGGTTGTTTTGTTGTCAAACGAGATCTTCATCATAAAATTAACCGCGAGAGAAGCCGCGGGGAAAAGCTAGTAAACGTATAACCCAGTATTGCTTTTAGCATTAAGGCCGCCTAATTGCTAATGCACTAGCCTGTAAGTTATCTGTGTATAATGTATTACTTTGTTGTTATTTTATTATTGCAAATAAAGCATTATTCTATCTATCTAACGAAATCCTATTGGTTCTTCCGGAATATCCGCTTCTGTGGACGACGGACCTAAAAATTTTCTAAATATTTTTTTTTAATTACGTGCCAACATATTTGCGGAGATAATTAAAATAATTAGCTAAACAAAAATATCAATATGGCAGTGTCTTAAAATAATATATTTAACATAATAAGCGTATTGTTCTCTACATAGAGAGTGAACAACCAAAATTCGACGAGGTTGGTCTGTTTCGCCAACCAGACACACACACAAAAGTGTCAAGGACCATGGAGACTAATGAATTATACCACTTCCCACCATATGGCTCACCTTACCATACAAGTCAAACTGCTGTGCACGTTTGTTCCTCAGTCTATTTCTCAAAAACAATTCAATTTAGATAACATTTGAAACCAGATAATCCTTTATGGAAAGCAGTTTAAAATGTAATTACTAAATGAAGGTGTTAGTGAAAAATCTGAAAAATGTGACTTTGTGTTTAAATTGTATGTATCCAGGAAATGGTCATTTAAAAAATAATACTTGGTCCTTTGACACTTTCGATATATTCAAGGTTTGTGTGACAAAAAATTCACAAAAACACTGCCAGGATTATTCCCAATGGTAAATCCTTGTCATCTTTGTTGACAATCGAAAAATAAACATTTTTAGATTGTTTTGTAGCAGATAAATCCTTACATTGATTTTTTTGTACATATTCGCTTTTATATAAATCTAAAAAGATATTTTTTTAGATAACATTTTCTATTGGAGACTACTCACAAGATGATATTTAACACGCAGACGACGCTGTTAACCAACAATTTCATTTCATACAGAAACGGCGTACGGTGGAGGCACGGCGAAGGCGACCAAGTGGCATACGGCATGCCTGTGTCGTGTCCGCACCGCGTCGCTTCAGTATAATGTACATCGCGCATCGCTTTCATACATTTTGTATGGAAACGTTTTGAAGTGACGCGACATGCGCCTTCACCATACGCTGTTTCTGTATAATTCAGGCCTCAGAACGGCTGTATAGCGTTATCGCGCATTTGGATCATTCAAAATTAATACATGTCAAAAAGGCGCGTTTCGGGCGCTACATTGTTTTAAAACTTGCAAATGTTTGCCTGCGCGTAACTACACCTTGTGCATAGTAAAATTAAAATGTATAATAAATAAGTTGCAAACAAAATTAATTCAAATTTTGTGTAATTATAAAATACTTTACTTATAATTATGTTTCTTTAGATACATTAGAGATTATTATATATTATGTAGTTCTTTTGCAGTGAGTATTATACTATAAAAATAGGTACGTATCCTGATTGGACCACAATTTTGGATAAACAAAAATGTTAATATTTCTACGGCAGTATTAGGTGTACATAGAAATATGGAACTGACGAATTTACAACGGTACATCTAGCCTTTTCTTATAAACTCAACAATCTGACAATATTCTTTCTAAGAGACACAGCCTGGGGTCTGTTGGGCTCTCACCTACATGCAGTAATGCATTTTCTGACTTAAAACACCAAAAACCAGCGTCAGATTGCGTGCATATGGCACACAATTTTTAAACTTATTTTGCATACTTTACATTTAGATTTCAAAATGGCTGACATTTCAAAACAGAACGTGTCGATATTGTAAAATTTACAAGTCAATTATTATATGTGGTTATCAAACATTCACTTCTGTGACTGTACATAAAAGTAACAAGGTGTATAAAGGAGCTACAAAACTGGTAGTTTCATTCAAAAAATTGTCCTAAACTATGACTTTTAATTTACAATCTTAAACTGATGTAACATAGTTCAAAATCGTAACGAAACTAGAAATACGGGTTTAACAATCACTACATGTGCCTATAACTTCAAGCTCCCTGCTTTGCCTTTAAAAAATTCGCTTTTATCATATTAATAAAACGCCTTCATTTCGATTTATTCACGCTGATAATATCGATACATCGAATTAACATAATATTCACTTAATTATGAGTGAATCGTGCGTGCATCCTTGTCATATCTATACATCCACAAACTTATCTGTGCCGGTGGCCAAAACTGGAACTAATGAATACGCCTTGAATACCTTAACTATTATCTTCAATAGCATCGATCCTAGCGCCCCCGCCATCGGCAAAGATAAGTTTGTGGCACTGTAAACTCTGCGAGTGTCTCAACTAAATTTGTCAAAATCATTTTCGGTCTCACACGCTATCACGCTTGTATGTACAATACAAATGAGCGAGACAGCGCAATCGAATTGATCTTAACAATTATACAGCCTGGCAAAAAAGAGTTTGATGTGGTGACAGATGGAACTAATAGATATTTTGATGGCAACACTAGTTTGTTATAAATTGGTCATCTCTATCCCTCTAATATTATGAATACAAAAGATTTGTATTTTTGTTAATCTATACTAATATTATAAAGAAGTAAAGTTTGTGTATTTGTTAAATTGTAAGGGGTAATCTCGGGATCTACTGAACCGATTTTAAAAATTCTTTCACCAATAGAAAGCCACGTTATTGCTGAGTGTCATAGGTTATATAAAAAACCGAAAAATAAAAAGGCTTTTATGTGGTAGTCGGTTTTGCAAAGTAAATCGGAGAAAAAACGGTCGAATGAAAGCGTTTCTTACGAACGCTTGTACTAAAAAAGAATTATTAACATTATGCCCAACGAAGTGGGCACGGGTCAGCTAGTAACGCATAAACTCAAAAACGACTGGTCGGATTTCAAAAATTATTTCACCGTTGGGAAGGATTATCCACGGGTAATATAGCCACTCACGCAAAAATATATGACCTCAACCGTTAAGGCTACTATGGCAGACCATCTGACTTACTCCTTTTTTTAATCTGTAAAAACAAGGTTGCCAGGTCTGGGTTCTATTTTATAATGATTGTCTATGAAGCAACGCGTGCGTGAAACGGAATAGCGTCTACTTGGGCTCGTGATTAAAAAATGTGTTTCAACGTTTGATTCATAGGATTGATAGTGAAATGCGAAGCAAACATTGGTTAAAGTGCAGTTTATGATCAGCATAATACTGTAATAGATTAGGTAAAAACACAGTTTGGAAAAAAAAAGTATATTTTGTTAAGTTATATAAATAGACTATTTAAATTAAATGTTTATGTACCTTTGTATAGCTGAAACATACATATTTTTGTTTTGGTATAAACCGCTATACTTTCCTAAATGTGAAGCTTTAAAGCGGCGGCGCGCGGAGAATCTATGTGTGCATATTTTTTCGAGTGGACGCATTGAGCAGTTTTACCGCGCGACTTTAGACACGTGAGTATAGGCTATTTATAATAAAAAAATAGGGATCATTATAAAAACCCGTGCGAACCTGACACGGGTCACTAGTTATAAACAAAAGGGATCAAAATCGTTTGCGCCATATGACCATAGTGTGAAAGGAGCGCCCTCATTTTCTTCATACTCCTTTTTGCCAGGCGTACGTAAATAAATCTTCTGATATATAACATGCGCAAACATGTTATTGTACGTTCTAGAATAATGTGCCAAACCTTGAAGGCGTAGGTCGCTGTCATTCCTGCGGGCAACTTTGCACGAACGAGGCCGGGAATAGACCAGTGCGTCCTGTACGTTGCAATGTACCTTTGTACCAGCCATCACCACGCTTTTTCGATACGATAACGATATCGTCGACCTTCAATTCGAGTTCGTACTCCGAGTTCGGTGGGTATGGGACTATGCAGCGGAATCTGAAAAAAAAAAATGTTATAATATATTGTATTAGTTAGACAGTGAGAGTTCACACAACTGTCGTGCTCGTTGCGACACTGCATCTTTAGGCTGGTTTCAGAGTGACGTCGGCAAAACGCTCCGCTGTAAAAAGGAGTTTTAGTATCGCGCGTAATATCGCGCTGGCCGACCGCGCGCGTTTCAGCTGCGTGACTATGAAACGCGGCTACTATCTAATGTAAAAACAAGCGCGCGCGTCTGGACGTCGTCGCGGTCTAACGCATGACTCTGAAATCAGCCTTACGTGTATCAAAATGAATGAACACGTAAGCATTTTTTATTATTATTGGGACACGACATATGATGCCAGCGCCTGCCAGATGGGCCGCAGGTCACTGGGGTCCAGGAATAGCGAGACATCCCTTATGTCTCGTCGCTCCTACTATGCCGGCCTAAAGGTATATTACGTCCCACTTCATTATGCAACAAAGTCTAACACCCTATATTTTAGGAAATCAGTTGTGTAAGTATGTTCTACGGGATTCAAATCCGAGGCCTTTCTCACTGAAAGTAGGATCACTGATCCAATGGCTGTTAGATGATCAATATTACCTTTCTTTAACTGGTTGTGAATGATGTCTATCTTTGCGGGCGGCAGACACATCCAGTGATTGGGACTTCCTGTGTTGCGTCTGCCACGGTCCTTCTGTTGTGGCACTGTAACACAATAATTATTTTATAAACATTGTACAATCAGTTGTAATAAAAATTGGATGTCCTGAGGTCGCAAAGAATTTAAATTTAAATTTCATTCATTTATAGATGAAGAAATAGAACGAAGAAAATATAAATCACACTGCACTTATAAACAAAAAATTTTTAATTAATTAACATTATCACAAAATAATGCAATATGCACGATATAATTATAAATAATTTATTCAAGTTCAAAATTATTACATTTATAAAATAATACAATTTTATTAATACTAAAATAGATAAAGAAAGTATGTATATAGTATAACAAGTCAACAAAGGAAAGGGTTGACCCGGGCAGTAAATAATAACATGAATAAAGATTTCTAAATATTGCGTAAATGGATTTACTAGAAAATTTGTAATTACATAAATGAATATCCTAACTAATATTATAAATGAGAAAGTGAGTTAGTTTGTTTGTTTGTTAGTTATTCCTTCACGGCTTCACTAAGCAGCCGATCTTTATGAAAATTTGTACACATATTGTCAGGGGTACAGAGCCCAACATAGGCTACTTTTTATCCCATGAAAATATGTATGTATGAGAAAATGTTTTTACTACTATAAATGGCGCTGCAATTCGCAATTGCCGGCCAACAGATGGCGCCACAAGTCGCGCTATGGGTTGTTTTCATCATAAAATTTAACGCGAGCGAAGCCGCGGGGAAAAGCTAGTTATTTATAAATAATTACTATTGAGTAATGTTAAGGGGTAGAAACAATTATTCTTAAAAAAAAATGGCGATGTAGCTCTGAACACACAGACATTTCGCAATTATCGTCATAATAAAAAATGCTATGTTTGAAAAGCCCTATCCAATGGTATAACAATTAAATGTTGTGGAGTGTGCCCAAAAATTCCTTTTCTAGTAAATCGATTTACGCAATATTTAGAAATATTTTATCATATTTCCGGTCGGTCAACCCTTTGCTTTATGGCTTGTATACAATGGAAATAATATAATAATAACAAATAGATTATTATATAATTTAAGGTACACAAGGTAGGCCACGAGACGTATAACAGTGGCAGAAACTCCTAAAAATAAAATGCCAATGTGCACTGATAATAAATAAACATTCATGTTATAAACAGTTAGTGATATGTTTATGGTGTTGTATATGACAAGCGCAAAACATACATAAAGCCAGATGATTATCACAAACACAAAAGACCAAACAATATTGTATTGTACAAGCAAGGATTGTTTATACAATTTAAGGGTTTACTTACCATAGTATTGAACGTAGACTGTGTAGTCTGCCTTATGTCAACGCATCTTAAGGTGCTGCCAGACGATCGAACTTGGTTAGCGGGTAGACATAGTTGCTGATAAAGCAGTTTTAGTTTGAACCAGTCTGTCTAACATTAAAAAGGTGGAATTCCATCTGGTCGGTACGTCTTGCTTTAATTTGATACATTGCACATTCATTGTTTGTTGAATTTCCTTTAACTTATATGACGCTTTTGTGCTTTGACGGAAATATGTAACAATGGATTGACATTTAGATATTAATTCTATTAAGGGTTGATTAGCTTTCTTGCTGTCAATAATTGCCAAGTTCAAAGTGTGAGCCACGCAATAATGGTTCCTCTTGTTTAAATATTCTGAGATAGCTTTCTTTATATTCGCAGCATTATCTGAGATTATCGTCACGATCTTGTCAGTAATTTGCCACTGATCAAACGTAGACTTGAGCACATTTGACAAATTAATAGCAGAATGGTCCTCCATAACTTCTGTGGTACTGATAGTTTGTGAAATAAGTTTTGTCTTATAAATGAAATGAATTGTAACAGTAAGTAGGCTTTGTTACTATCTGAGGTCCACATATCTGTAGTGGCAGCTACATATTCTACTAAATGTAGCATATCTACAACTGCAGAGCGTGCAGCATGATATTCCTCAGGAAGAATTTTTTCCGATAAAGATTTTCGGCTGGGTAGGACATAATCAGGATTCTTGGCAGAAACTAATAAAACTTTTTTTTTTTTTAATACTGACTTAGATTACTGTTAATGTTTTATTTGGGAAACTTGTACAAATTCATCACTTTCGTCAGTTGACCATTTTGTTTTAGACAATGAGTGATGATATCATAGATGCTACTACTTGGGTTCTCTTGCTTAACCCTATCCACATATTCCGTTGTCAAACCGAAGGTATCATATTTCAATGTGCGCTTTGGTAGGCCCGGGTATTTGGGAGTTAAAGAGATTCCTTTAACAAGGTCTTGGATCGGCTCGATGATCTTTGGTCTCCTTAGAGGTTTCGGCTTTCTAGGTGGAGTATCGGATTCAGGTGTTAGCGAGGAAGATTCTTCACGAGGGGATAAGTACTTATAAATAATGTGGAATGCGTACCTTCCACTCTTATTTTTGGTAGCTTCAACTGAGCCAGGAATTGTGGAGTGGTTTTTTATAATTCTTTCAATGATGGATCCAACTCGGTCACGATCTGTTGATGATCTAAGGAATCTGAGATCGACATATGTTGTTATGTCTCCGATCATCTTTACATCATCTTTGAATCCTGATAAATCCCCTCTCTGTCGGCGATGTTCTGCCTCTCCTTCTCTCGAATATAGCTTCTCTAGGCTTCCTAATTCTCTGATATCAACTCCCCTTGCTTCATCCTCTTCTACATATTCGGAGGCTTCGAACTGAGATTCATCCTCGCTTTCCGCTATTTCCTTGGCCCATGGGTCCCCTTCCCTTTCATGGGAGCCTCTGCATGAGGCATCTGGTTGTGATGATAGAGGTTCCGTCTCCCGCTCTATCTCAGCATCATATTTGGGAAACTTGTACAAATTCATCACTTTCGTCAGTTGACCATTTTGTTTTAGACAATGAGTGATGATATCATAGATGCTACTACTTGGGTTCTCTTGCTTAACCCTATCCACATATTCCGTTGTCAAACCGAAGGTATCATATTTCAATGTGCGCTTTGGTAGGCCCGGGTATTTGGGAGTTAAAGAGATTCCTTTAACAAGGTCTTGGATCGGCTCGATGATCTTTGGTCTCCTTAGAGGTTTCGGCTTTCTAGGTGGAGTATCGGATTCAGGTGTTAGCGAGGAAGATTCTTCACGAGGGGATAAGTACTTATAAATAATGTGGAATGCGTACCTTCCACTCTTATTTTTGGTAGCTTCAACTGAGCCAGGAATTGTGGAGTGATTTTTTATAATTCTTTCAATGATGGATCCAACTCGGTCACGATCTGTTGATGATCTAAGGAATCTGAGATCGACATATGTTGTTATGTCTCCGATCATCTTTACATCATCTTTGAATCCTGATAAATCCCCTCTCTGTCGGCGATGTTCTGCCTCTCCTTCTCTCGAATATAGCTTCTCTAGGCTTCCTAATTCTCTGACATCAACTCCCCTTGCTTCATCCTCTTCTACATATTCGGAGGCTTCGAACTGAGATTCATCCTCGCTTTCCGCTATTTCCTTGGCCCATGGGTCCCCTTCCCTTTCATGGGAGCCTCTGCATGAGGCATCTGGTTGTGATGATAGAGGTTCCGTCTCCCGCTCTATCTCAGCATCATATTTGGGAAACTTGTACAAATTCATCACTTTCGTCAGTTGACCATTTTGTTTTAGACAATGAGTGATGATATCATAGATGCTACTACTTGGGTTCTCTTGCTTAACCCTATCCACATATTCCGTTGTCAAACCGAAGGTATCATATTTCAATGTGCGCTTTGGTAGGCCCGGGTATTTGGGAGTTAAAGAGATTCCTTTAACAAGGTCTTGGATCGGCTCGATGATCTTTGGTCTCCTTAGAGGTTTCGGCTTTCTAGGTGGAGTATCGGATTCAGGTGTTAGCGAGGAAGATTCTTCACGAGGGGATAAGTACTTATAAATAATGTGGAATGCGTACCTTCCACTCTTATTTTTGGTAGCTTCAACTGAGCCAGGAATTGTGGAGTGGTTTTTTATAATTCTTTCAATGATGGATCCAACTCGGTCACGATCTGTTGATGATCTAAGGAATCTGAGATCGACATATGTTGTTATGTCTCCGATCATCTTTACATCATCTTTGAATCCTGATAAATCCCCTCTCTGTCGGCGATGTTCTGCCTCTCCTTCTCTCGAATATAGCTTCTCTAGGCTTCCTAATTCTCTGACATCAACTCCCCTTGCTTCATCCTCTTCTACATATTCGGAGGCTTCGAACTGAGATTCATCCTCGCTTTCCGCTATTTCCTTGGCCCATGGGTCCCCTTCCCTTTCATGGGAGCCTCTGCATGAGGCATCTGGTTGTGATGATAGAGGTTCCGTCTCCCGCTCTATCTCAGCATCATATTCCGGTAACCGGATATCCCATTTCTCAGCTCTAGCTGTCTTCTTCGCTTCAGTGAAATCAATTCGATCCATAATTCTGAAAGTTTTTTTCAAGAGTTGTTAAGAGCCAAATGTCCAACAGTCCATGGCTATATATTGCCATTGCAAAAATGGCGCGGTTTGTCTATGCATTTTATTTTTTTAAATAAAAATGGTACGGCTCTCGCGTACGAGTATTTTTGGTGTTGCCCGGAATAAAATGAGAAGTAGCGTAGCGTTCTTAACTTGTACCACTCCAGTAGCAAAAAATTAAAAAAAAAATGCCAAAGTCAAAAGTCATCAGTCAGTCGTCCAGCAACCGAAGTTACTCGGACTGTTGAGACTATTTTATTCTAAAATGTGGACATTTCTTATAATTTACACATGCAAACTGCATACAAACGATCGTTATTAAATAAGCTTTCATATTTACAAATAAATAATGAGAAATAAATTTCTTTAGACCGAAATATTAACAAGTGAAAAAGTGAAGTTACGAAAATAAATTATTACGTTCCGGGGTTCGGGGTAATGGTTTTACAATAAATCTGTGTAGAAATATATATTAAACAACGCCTTATGTTAATTATAAACATATTTTGACGCTTTTTAGTAGAAAAACCATTAATTTCTAATAGATTTCAAGGTAATTGACCTCTTTGCAAAATACCTACCCGCGGCCAAAATGATACTGGCCATTTTGAATTTAGCATGTCAGACGATCTGACAATATTTTATTAAATGAGTGAACTGTTGTTATCATTTATACATGCAAACGTTATAAAAACAATCATTATTAAACAAAGTGTCATATTTACAAATAATTGACTGTAGATAAAGTATTTAATTTGATATATTATCAAGTGAAAAGTGCTGTCAAAAAAAGTGATCGATTCGTGTGCCGAAGTAACAAGTAAGTGTTTTTATAATAAATCTGTGTAGATATACAGGGTGACTGGTTAAACATCGTACGCATTTTAATAGATAAAAAAGTAATTAATTTATATCCCTTCTGCATAAAAAAAAACAAAAAAAAAATTAAAATAGGCGAGATATGCGTATTTTAAAAAAATATTAAAATCGGCCAATTTACGTATACTGTGGTGTCACGTGGTGTCGAATGTCGAAGTCGCGCGAGCGCCGCCCGCCCGCCACCGCCCTCGCCGCGCCGCGGCCTGCGCGGAGTGCGCGGGCGGGGGCCATTCATTCATTTACTACTTAGTCTAGATGGTCTAGGTATGCTACGTTGCCGTTGCTACGAATGACAAAAAATAAATTTGCGCGAAGAATGAATCGAATGAGGTAGGTAAGTAGGTGGCTAGTTATTAGTTATTTTTAATCACATTACATTTAAAATTTTTACTTACCTACTACGTACGTGGCCTTCTTGCAATTGTTCAAATCATATGAAAATCAAGAAAATCACAATAATTGTTCTACTACACAACACATCACTACACTCGTAATCGTTCACACCAAGTTCTTGGACGGGTCGATAATGAAACGGATGTCGTCTGTCTGTATGTAGCAGATTCCACACCGTATACTGTGACACATTAAAACGTCTTGCGGCATTCCGCGTACTCTCGCGTGGGTTGTGGTCAAAGTATTCTAAAATGGCTTCATGCAAGTCTACCGGATAAGGTTCTGCTCCTCGTGCTTGGGCATGAGTGGGCACGGTAAACTGGCCGAACGCTCTTAATCTAAAATTGAGTCCTAACATCAAATCATACGATGGTACTCGCCGGTTTGGGAACGTCTCGCGATACAACGTAATTGCGTGTCTAACAACGTTATTTGCCCTCGCGTAACATTGCACCATGTCCCAATACTCCTCATTGGTGTATTGATAAGCCATTATCACTACTCACTAGTTCACTCACACACAAGTTCACAACACAAGCGCGGCACACGCGATTCCAATCAAGTTCGCCTCAAGTTTGCCGGTGTCGACCGTTATGACGTCACATTAACGAGTAGAAATAAAAAAAAAATACAGAATAATCGAGTAATAGCGAAAATAATATCTTTCGCTATTACTCGATTCAGTGTCGCTCTCGCCGATTGATAATCAATTGTCTTTCGTTGTTTTGCGATAAGCTAACAGTCCGAGCAACTGCGGAAGCGGCAAACTTGAAACGGACGGGTAGTACGTACGTACGCGACGTGCGATCGATGCCAAAACAAGTTTGCGACTGGGGGGTGGGAGCGAGCGAGGTCCGCGATCGGGTTGCGTTTGCGCTGGGGTGCGGGCGGGGCGCGGGGGGATTGCCGGGTCATGAGAGTTCATGCATAGTATAATGTAAAAAACGTAGAATGAACATTAAAATAAATAAAAATTAAAAAAAATAAGGTGGTGGTTTTTAACACTTAATGGAATAGGCATCAGCTTCTTATTCACCTCCTTTAATGGGTCCGTTGTTCAATCAGTCACCCTGTATATATAAAATAACGCCTTACGTTCATTATAAACATATTTTGAAGCTGTTTTAGCAGAAATACCATTAATTTCTAACATATTTCGAAGTTCTTGACTCACTGGAAAACTACCTGCGGCTCGCCAAAAAGTGAAAGTAAGAAAGTGGAGAAAGTAAGAGAAAAGATTTATGCTTTTCTTGGCAAAACTATTTGGATATTAGTATACAATACGTATATTTCCAGAAAGGTAAGTACATTTGCAATAAGATTCTAATAACAAAAATTCTAATAAGAATACGAAAGTGGAATAATAGGCCCGTAAATCTCAAAGTCGTAAAAAAAACCTCTCATGTTGAAATTATACGCTAAAAATATACCTTATTTATAAGTTTTCGTATGTTGTTATATTCTTTTATTGAAAGATAATTTATCTAGCTAAACAGTACTAGTTTTCTTATTAGAATAGGGGTAATAATTTACGAGATATATATTTTTTTATGTCTCGGGAGGTGTAGGACGCCATCTGTCGCTCAAATTTGGGACCTGGGGTGTTTTTTTGGGGAAAGCTGGACTGGTGAGTGGTATTGAATCTAGCATTAATTGATCGTCGATGTCCAATCAATGATCCGATGATGTGAATCCAATGGAACAGATAAGGATTGGTGATTAAAGAATAAGCAGATTTTGATATAAGGTGGAAGTCTGCTTGGTATGGGAAATAAGAGTATTTGTCTCCCGTCTCCTGACCAGGATTTGTCAGATGCAACATCTCTTCTCCCATAGTTTTAATCCAGATCCAATCCATGAGGTCTCCAGGCTCAATGAATGTTCAACATATTGATGGCATATCCGAAGGACATTAATCCCGCACAGTCTCGAAATTGACTCCCTAATATCCTAAACGAAGTATTGCTGACTCATGGGTGTTGAACTTGTACCTTTATTCTCAACGATTTGTAAAGGTTGTAAATCTTCACAAATCATTTTGGTTAGAGCTAAAGAAATTCTTTTTTCTTTCTGCTTAGTCAGCGATGCATTAGGTCTTGCAAGCTGAAGTTGCTGAAAACGCCGTTTCTTTGATGTGTCAATTGTGGTATTCGAATTCGAATCTGCGATAGACGTGGAAGCAGAACTTTCAACTTCACTAGTTGAAGAACTCGCCTGAGATGAACTTGACTCACCTTTGTATTGAATAGGATGTTTATTTTTCATATGAGAAATGAAGTTCGTAGTGTTTCCAAAGTCTTTGTAACTTTTCTTGCATAACTTACAAATAACTGTTTTTTGAGCCACATTTTTGTCTAATAGTACTAGTATATTAAAAATACTTACCTTATAGGCCTATTCAAACCTAAGCAGTATTCGCTGCCGCTGTAGGTTGAGGATCGTACCCTGTTTTTTTAACTTGACCAATGTAGTAAACAATCTTAGCACGTCTTTTTAACGAAAATAGGCAATTAAAATTATCATTCACACCCAAATAATAATATAGTTAGAAATGACATATAACACAACACTCTTAGTATTCTGGCGATTTATCGAATTTACATAAAAGGCAACACACGCTAAGATTGTTTACTACATTGGTCTCTTAGGTTTGAATAGGCCTCATCTCTATGGCCTACCGCCAGGCGAGCTGGTGCTCGTGCAAGGCCAGCGCCGGCCGCTCCTTGTGCCGCAGGCGCTCGCTGGCGGGCAGCGCGCGCAGCAGCTGCGACGGACAAGAGCCCGACCTGCCAGAGGGATTAGGGACAAGCCACGTTCTAAGTTATACTATCAAAAACTACAATGACTTTTCAAACTTCTATCCTATTATTCAATAGAACTTGACTTATCAATAACAATTTTAGTATTGTGGGGGGCGACAAACACAAACGCAAAAGGGTGATGAGTGCTGTGTTAACCCATTCGGTGTTAATTCGAATATTATTAATGCTTTCAACTTTACATGGCGTTGCGAAAACCAATAGTATTAGATCATTCTCCTACAACGCTACCAAAATGAAGCGACGCGACCGTCACGCAACTCTCATTTGTCTGTGTTCACAGCGCTAATCTACATACGACTAAATTCGTTCATTTTTCCTTGATCGTCTCAAAATGGCGGTCGACATTCTATCGTGTGACAGAGGCGATGTAATGTCGACCGCCATTTTGATACGATTCGTAACGCGGGTAATATATGCGATGTCGTGTAAGACGGAGACGGAGACAGGAGAATTTATATTATTATGAAAGCTACTCTCAAGCGACTCGTATGATACGTGTATGCTAATCGAGTCGCTTGTAAATTGCGTCGTGGACGATGGCTTAGGATATCGAACGCTTACGCAATTACCAAGCAAGGGAGTCTAGACACGATGGTAAATAACAAATAAATTTATATGGAAACTTTGGTATGCGTCGAAAACGACAAGCGAACATACGTATTTTTATATTCGCTATGTTGACAAATAAGCACATCAGACAAGATTTTAGTCAAATATATCCTACATGGTTAATACATTACGCCGCAAGTGGAAGCAAAGTCAATTATTTTTTAAAATACACAATATTCTGAATTAACACCCGAGTGACCAACATACAAATGTTAAACACACAAACACATGCGTACCTATTACAAATATAGGCAAAATGATATCACTAGATGATTGGTTTTTTCAAGCTCTTATTAGGTAGATGGGTAAATATTCTACCCATATTCTCTTAACAAAAATCCTTCAAATTCCTATCAAAAATAAGTCTGTATAACATCGCAATGACTCACCTCACATGTACAGGGTGATGTTGCGTCGCCAAGTTGAGCATCAGCGACGTGCCCGGCCCGTCTTCGAACACGGGGTTGTCCATGCTGTAGCCGACGGGCGGCGGCGACTTGCACTTCTTCATGGCGGCCAAACGCTTCATCAAACTGACACCAGTGGATATTGAGGACTTCTCCGCTTTTAGCTTTTCTTTTGACTGTAAAATATAATCATCGACGTCATCAAAACCAAATAGTTTAAAAAACTAAAACTTTTTTTTTTATTAGATTTTTATGCTAATAACTAGCAGATACCTGCGGTTTTAACCATGAAATCCCGTTGTTCCCAATTTTAAGCAAATCTGTCCGGCCATTTTTGCATGACGGAGTAATACATACATACATACACTTTCGAATTTATAATATTAAAATGCTAATAGTGTAGTCATCGTTATGAAACTTTGTAATTACTTGGCGACCTCCGTGCCCTAATGGTTACCACGTCGGACCGCCACCCAGGAGGTCCCCGGTTCAAATCCCGGTCGGGTCATGATGAAAAACGAACTTTTTCTGATTGGCCTCGGGTCTTGGATGTTTATCTATATATGTATTTGTTATAAAATATAGTATCGTTGAGTTAGTATCCCATAACAAGTTTCGAACTTACTTCGGGGCTAGTTCAATCTGTGGGATTTGTCCCTATATATTTATTATTATTTATTATAGTATGATATAAATATTATTGATAAATAAAAAATCCAAGTGAAATCCTTCACATAATTGGAAAACTTGAGTCCTATTTTCAGCTGGATACCTCATTAATTTGTTCACTTTGCACGAACTCACCTTTTCAGATCGGGGCGTGGATTGTTGTGCTGGAGACTGAGAGTTCCAAGGATACGTTAGGGGTTGGGCTGTAAAAAGAAAAGATAATTTGATTATAAATGTGGAGCTCGATGTAGTCGCGTCGTATTAAAGGACACGAACGTCGACCCTAGCCAATGTTTGGATGGGTTTCGTTATCTCGAGCTTCAGAGGGCACGTTAAGCCGTCGTCGGTACCGGCTGTTGCCTTCATGTTGTAAACATTCGCCTCCGCCAATCCGTATTGGAGCAGGATTCTCATGCATCCCCAATCCTCATGCTTGTGAAATACTTATACTTATAATTGTCTAACTAAATCTTATTGTCCTACTTCTAAGTTCCTGAACTTATGTATAAAATCATTATAATTGAAAAATATATAGCGCGGAGGGAGCCTGGTGACCTGTTAATACAGGTAGGTTTCTGCCCACCAGTCCTCTCCACACCTAGGTTTCTAAATTAAGTATGTATATATGTATGTATAATTATTAGTTTTAATATTGTAACCTGTGTAGAGAGAAAATAAATAATGCTAAGCAGAAGGTACTGACCAGCGGCGAGCGGGCTGTGCGCCCGGGGCGGCGCGTCCGGCGCCGGCGCCGGCGACGGCTTGGCCACCGGCGCGGGGGCCGCCGGCGCAGCGCTCTGCACACAATACTATATTTCAAATCATGATGACTTTTGACAGACTTGCCTAATATAGCATGTAATGTAAACAAAATTCCAATAATGTCCACAGAGCATTGTTTGTACGAGAAATTCTCTCAATGCGTATTCTATTACATGCTATGTTACACAAGTCAGTACCCAGCATAAAGCATCGAATAACGCACACGAATTAACGACCATCGGAAGCGGAATTTGGTAGTGAGCGGAGAGCTTTGAAACAAGATGTGCAAAAAAATGTATAACATTATTGAACAAATTGTAACATTAGCTAACATTTTAAAACATATGATTTTAACTCTCACACTGAATGTTAAACATCAAACTTAAAACAAAATATTTCAACCCGTATTTATATAACACCCGTGGTGTACCTACAACATATTGTAATATTGAAAATGTCACCAATAAAAACACAAAATGACAAGTGAAATGAATCAATTATCTGAACATGACCCCGCAATGGAAACAAGAAGCCGCCATGATGAGAATGGTGATGAGAACACCACGATTTTACACTCTTACTAATAAACGTTGCATAATAAATGTTATTCAATATGTTACTTCCGCTTTATAGAGATATATCATAACTAATAGAGTATGGACATGTTTTAAAGCCATTATACACAGATTATGTCCAGCAAAAAGTTGGCGACGTTATGATGCTTAAATCTCATAGGATAGCGGTGCCGTTATATAGCGGCCTTAATACAGTGAATGACGTCTCTAGAACGTTGTCTATGTAAACAAAATATCGCGGTTTTCTAGAAAGCGGCAACTGACAACGTCACGTCAAAAAACGTTACCGCCATTTGTATGACGACGTCTTGTCGGTTCCTAAACGTTTATTTTGATAGCGGTAAAGCTATTATCATTATAATATTATACGTATTGTTTTTTTTTACGAAAACGTCAGTTTTTACTTATTTATTTATGGTTTTTGACAGTGACAAAACAATGAATATACGCTTGTTAAACATTTATTAGTAAGAGTAAAAATTTTTTAAGAGTAATAATGTAATGACTGCACAAAACTATTTATACTGTCACCATAAATTAAAAATATTACTCACTGCATTTTTTTTAATCTTCTTGTTTCTATTGCTGGCAGACGCAAAATTTTATTCAGTAATAATTGAATACACATATTCAATATTAGGGCAACGTACCATAATTATGCACTTCACCAATTAATACTATAAATTGGCACTACGGACATGACAGGATTCTTCTCATTTACCGTCACATCAAAACTAATTGGCTATCATCATACAGTAACTTAATCTTCATAATTGTGTAGATTAACTGTGTTACAAATAAACATAGTATAACTACTATAATACTACTATAATAAACATAGTATAACTAGACTAAACTAATTTTGACAGGACTAAATGTGTTGTTGTCCTTGCTTGGTTTACAATTAGTGACAAGGATAGCAACACTTAGTCCTGTCAAAATTAGTTTAGTCTAGAGAAATGTACAACAGAATTAGCACCAATGTTTTGTCACTTTCACACTTCATTAATTCTTAACAAGAAAGACAGGGACAAAACAGTGAATAACTTATACTAGTTATACAACACTTATTTGTAACACAGTAAATTTATAAAGTAAAAACTACTAATTGCTAAGCTTACACTCATTCGTACATCCTAAAATGTCCAATAGGCGAAATATAGTCCTAATTAGAATAATTAGATGTGCTTTGAAAAGTTACCTAACTTACATCCACAGTCAATAAATTATTTTTGTTGGCTTGCTATTAATATTTTCACGATTCATGCGCATGTGCCAATAATTTGGTACTTAAGCCCATGTGCTTGCTTTTATACTGTTACAAATAAACGTAGTATAACGTATATAAGTTATTCACTGTTGTGTCACTGCCTTTCTTGATGAGAATTAAATGAAGTGCGAAAGTGACAAAACATTGTATAAAGGTCGCTGTATACGTAACGTGTTTTTTCCCGGACGGGACAGGGAGTTAAATATAGTTCCATACAAAATGTATGTGAATATACATATGTCGCGGATACACGGACGGGACGGGAACGTGGCCGTGTCGAACAAAAAGTCACGTCCCCGTCCCGTCCGAGGTATTATCCCGTTACGTATACAGCGACCTTAACTTATATACCTACTAGGTTTATTTGTAACACAGTTAAAGTTTAATCAAAGCATACAGTTTTAACACCACTTGATGACTTGTGGTATAGAAATAATTTGTTGATAAAACAATTTAGTCAATTTAGTACAAAGTGTATTTGTTTAAAAATTTATTGCAATAAAATTATAATCAAAAACAAATATTTATACAATTTATGTAACATATTTTAAAAACTTCGAAATACATTGCGACTATAATAAAAATTGCTTTTTGATAAACTACATAAATAATATAGGTATTTTTGAAATCAACTCTTGGGATGAGAGTCATGCAGACTATGTATACAGTATAACAGAATCCTAACTAAAGTTGTAATATTTATATATTTCTCAATACTTTTAAAAAGATGACTATCAAAATCTCAAAATAAAAAAACTAAATAGTATCTATGTAATCAATTATATTATATTATGTTACGCTCAAAGACCGAAAACGCTCAGTGAGCGAAAAAATAGCTCACAACGCGTTGTTTGAACCGTAAGCACACCCCGGACACTCCATACAAACGTCTCGTTATAATCACCTACTACTATTACATGAACAGAAGAACAACGCGTGACCAGCGTGCCTTTCAAGTACCCACTCGTTGTGGGCGAATGCTGCGGGTGTGGTGGTTAGTACTATTATGAATTCTGTGCCGTAAGAAAAATTCGGTGTTATGATCACAACATAACCCTAACCTAACCCACCAATGTCTGTTGGTATTCAGACAGACATTGCTGGGTTAGGTTAGGGTTTAAATATTTCTTACGATTTCGTGTTGTGAGCTATTTTTCCGCTCACTGAGCGTTTTCGGTCATTGAGCGTAACATATACTACTCAAACAAAATAAGGGTCACTCGTTATTTCGTACCTACTATAAATAACCACAGCTTTAACGTTTATAATAACATTATAATATTATATTACAGATTGATTTAAGTATCTGTAATTTAGTATGAAATTGATTCAAAAGGAACCACCCATCGACATAAAGTATAGACACGCTGTCCGGTACTAAAATTTTGCGGCATTTAAATGGTGCACATGCATTCAGTCAATTGTGAGCGAGCGACAGAAGCAGTGGTGTCCAACTGACAAAAAAAAACGATCTGTTAAAAAAAGACAAAAAACGATCTGTTAAAAAAAGACAAAAAACGATCTGTTAACTAAAAATTGTCTATACTTTTTTGTCGATGGATCCACATATTTTTTATTGTCGTTTATTTTCAGACACTTAAAATTCGTGGCCCTTATTTTGTTTTAACTGATAAATACGGTCAGTCGTTGTCAGGGTCATTGTCAGTAGTATGCACCTTGTGATGTCTCGCAGGCGCGACGTAGTTCCCCGGGAAGACGCCCGCTCTGCCCCGCTCGCCGCAGCCCTTGAACCAGCCGTCGCGACACCGCTCCGTCACCGTGTACACGCCTGTAATAGACCATACGTTACTGCCTGAAGCACTTAACTTTACAATATGCATGTCATAAATTATAATGACTGCGTAGTGATACCTTTTAAACTTTCGTGTTGCATTGTTATTAATTAATAATCAGTTCGCATGTGACCACGGCCGCGTAACGGTCGAAACGTCAGGCGATAACGAGATACGATCAGGTTATTCCCGTTTTATTGTTAACTAGCGAAACCTGCTCAACTTTGTTTGTGTATTCATGCACAGCAGCGCCATCTACTTCATAAAGCGCCATTGACTATCAAACTTTTGACTAACTCCTACGGGAGTCGCGTACTTTTCGGTATAAAAATCGCGTACTTATCCTATGTGTTAATCCAAGGTATCAGCTACCTACATACCAAATATCATAAAAATTGACCCAGCCATTTGAGCGTGAAGAGGTAACAAACTCACAAACTTTCGCCTTTATAATATTGGTGGGATTTATGTCGGCGTGTAGAAAAGCAAATGTTTTGTAGAACAGATAATCATTAGCGAAATGGCTTATTACTGACCCCCTTTCTTGAGCTCGAGCTCGTCGGGCTTCTGCGGCTTGTAGGGGTAGAGCGCGACGTAGGCGGCCGGCAGAGGGCGCTCGTTGCTGCGCGAGCGCCTTCGCCTGCGCTCGCGGAGCTCGCCGCGCTCGCCGCGCTCGGAGGGCGCGTGGTCGAGCAAGCTCGTCGCGAGGATCTCCGCAGAATGCCTGTGCAAACCATTCAGTGAGAATCCGACTCGTGCACCAAGAGCTTTCTACAAAACTGTAACCACATAAATTGTTTTTTTTAAATGTAACTACGTACATATTTACATCTCTGACTCCTTTACAATGCAATGGTAAGTATACACAAATTCTTTTTTTTACTTTTCCTCTCCTCCTTTCCTCAATCTATCTCTTTCCAAAGCTGTTAAACTTTCTAATACTTCTTTAACTCGCAAATTTGTACAATGTCTTTTTAGGTTGTCTGATTAAAAGTAAAAAAAAACATACCTATTTTGCGCAGAATGATTCCCCTGTAAATGCGTTGAGGGGGTCAGACTATGCCTCTTTTCCCTATGATGTTCTCTGTGTCCTCTAGACACATAATTCCCATCTTTCCCATGGGACGGCGACAGTGCAGCTTGGAGACCCAAGCCGAAAGTCAATAGCGAGTCTGGACCGCTTGGTCTTAGCACATTCTTCGAAGACGATGGCGCCTCAAGTCGCGTAGAATCATTATTGCCTGTAGATTCTTGATTTTCTGTTTGATTTTGTGAAGAATTGCTGGTAGCTGATGCATTCAATTTTGGACTCTCTGCCGGCGGGAGGCTAACATTTAAAGACGTATTTGTCGCTGTAGAACTCTCATTCAAGCTTAAAACTCCCATCGAAGTATTAAGAGAGGTATCCTGTTCGTTTTCCTCCTCATGGTTCTGAGTAGACGCTATTACTGTTTGGTTCCTTTCTGTATTATTGTCTGGTGAACTGGGCAGACTTGGTTCGGCACTTTCGCATGTACTAGTATTTGAACTAGTGTTAGGAGTAGTCGTCGAACTGACACCGATAGATGGCGTATTCATACTCGAACTGGAGTCTGAGCTAACATTGTTAGTGTTGAAATTCGCGACCGATACAGGAAAGTGTTCGGCTCTGACATTCTGATAAGTAGTCTCGACTTTGTGTACTGGTGTTGTATTGTAGCTGTCGTATTTAACTGTTCGAAGTCTGTCATAGTTCTCTGGTATTCTTGATACACTCTGGAGGCCCATTGTGCCTGAAACATTGAATCATACTAATATTATAAATGAGAAAGTTTGTTTGTTATTCCTTCACGGCTTGACTAAGCAGCCGATCATTATGTAAATTTGTATACGTATTGTCAAGGGTACAGAGCCCAACATAGGCTAATTCATACGCGGGCGAAGCCGCGGGTAACAGCTAGTATTGTATATTTTAAGATAACTGTCAAAAGCTAAGAAGAAAGATGTGTGACGAAACCAGTAACCTCATTACCTTGTCACATATCAAAAACGACCGTAATCTTTTGATCGAAGAAGAAGTGGTTTACACTACTCCTCCGCTATTTATTAGGTACTTTTTATCTACACGCGTTCTAACAATGAATTGAGAAACAGACAAACGGATAATGAAATTGAAGTAAATCTTATAAAGGCGCGTATTTTCCTTTTGAGGTATACAACCCTTATAGTGACAATATTAAGTTTCTGATAATCCTAGCAACACAAATTTCACCAGTCACAATCTTAGTTTCTTTTTTAAATTTGATGTACTATGTAATTGAGAAAACTTACCTTGATGTTTGATATGCATGTTACCGAAGTGTATCAGGTCAAGTGAGTGTTTGGTCTGGGTCGGTTCCATAATATTCCTCGGCACCGCTGTGGTGGCAATCAACCTTTCAGCTACTGGTCCGATTACATGCGTTGGCAATGCCTGTGATGGTTGCGATTGACTCATCGTGCTTATGTTCTGATAATTCTGCACCTGGCTCGCTGGAGTGGACATGGACATTGGCTGGTAGCGATGAGAGTGCTGGAAGACAAAAAGTTTTTATTTTTTATTTGTCACTACAATATGTGTATTCCTTTATGGGTCTATGACATAGGATCGTTTAACTGACTTTAGCCTTTTCAGAGGTAGACAGGGCTTTAAAAATTTAAAGCCCCTGGTGTTCCTAGGCAAGGTGACTTTTTACTGCTGAAACCCTTCATTGTATTTAGATGTTGTTGGATAATTTTATTTATCTATTGTAAAATTTATACATATCATACATACCTCCTTCATATCCATCACATGGTTTTTTTTATTGTTTATGTGGTGTACATCAATGAATATATGGGACTAATGAAATGGGGGGTAGAGAGGGAGGCCTTTTCCCAGCAGTGGGACAGTTAGACTGGTAATAATAAATAAAAAGTTAGTATACCTGTGCATGATGTCTGTGTTCGGAATGTCCAGCCCTCCCGTGTTCAGGTATCGATGGGACGGGGCGGTTAAGGGGTGTGCTGTAACAACAACAAACATTTACCACTATTTCTCTAATATTCTAATAATATTATAAAGGCGATTGTTTGTACGGATGTTTGTTAATTTGCGACCTCGCCAGCTGTTAGGCGACCAGTAGGCGTAGGTCAGTCCATATAAATCTATACAAAAGGACTCTGCTCCCTGAATGGTACATTGACCGTAACCGTAGCGGTATATGCAAAAATATACCTGGTTTGTGTGAATTTCTATTGTTCCCTTCTATTTATCTATTAAAACATTATTACAGAATAACACGTTATAAAAACATTTCAAAAACCAATGAGGTTTGTGAAAAATGTTAAAAACTATGAGTCTATGGTTCTATCATATTATTTTTAAAAATACGCTTTAATTTACATTTATATTGTTGGGTTTTACATTATGGAAAGTATACAATCCTGAATTGCATTGGGTAGTTTTTTAATCAATCAAGGGATATTAATCAATCCGTCACCGATACTACACGTAACGTGTCATGCACAGTCGGTGACAGATATATTTTTTGCATGTTACGGTTATGGTATCCATACCAAAACTGTACCTTCCACGGTACAGCAGGCAGAGCACGGTACAGTAGGCAGAGTTCTATACAATCGTAGATGTCAGTGTCGTAGACGTCTGCCGCGCAGAATGCTACCTTCCGTGGTAATTTCGATAAATTTTAAACCATAAAAAGTAGACTTTCAATTTTGACTTTGATTTTTATTTCAAAGTGTGTCTATAATGTTTTAACTTAATAAATAAACAAATAAACATATAGGGACAATTTACACAGATTGAGCTTGCCCCAAAGTAAGTTCGAAACTTGTGTTATGGGATACTAACTCAACGATACTATATTTTATAACAAATACATTTAATGATAAACATCCAAGACCCGAGGCCAATCAGAAAAAGTTAGTTTTTCATCATGACCCGACTGGGATTCGAACCCGGGACCTCCTGCGTGGCGGTCTGGCTTGGTAACCATTACGCCGCGGAGGTCGTACTTAATAATTACCTGTTCATCAATTGTTTAGCGGGCTGGTTGAGCTCCACGAAAGCGATGGGAAAGATGCCGACCCGCTGATCGAGCCGACCTTCCGCCCAATTCTCGTCCACGCGTCTATGCACCGTTATTATTGCACCTAAAAATAAACGCAATTAACAAACTTTTATTTAATTACATAGTTTCAAAACGTTTATTTAAAGAATAGGTATTCTCATATACTTTCTCTCGTCAAGGTGTACAGTGCAAAAATGACAATGAAGTAACCATTTTTGCTTACATACAGTGCAAAAATTATTTATGTAATGAATCTACTACCATTTAAGCGCTTATTACACTACACGATATTCAGAGACTAACAAAAGAGATGGTGCAATACTAAAAAGTGAGATGTTGTAAGTGCTTCTCGCTTATTAGTATTGCACCATCTCTTTTATCGTGTAGTTAATAATACAGTAATACATAATTTATTCTATTATTCTAGGAATTAAATTGCAAATTAAAAAAAACCGCAGACTAACGAACGGTGAGTTGCACAAAATAATTTATAACTATCTTAACAAAGTGTTAGAAAAACAAAATATATAAAAAAACTTTGGCCTAGACGTAAACTAGGAATGAATTTGTTTTTTTAACTAGTTGGTAACATGAGTTTTCTTATGGCCAATAGTAGAGGAGCCGACGATGCTAAATTTGTAGTCACTCGAGCGCTCTGGAAACGAATATAATTTCGAAGATTACGTGAAGGAGAGCAAAAAATGAACGGGAAAACATCAAATAATGATGTTTTCCGTTCATCGGTGGGGGGAGCGCCGACAGGCTTTCAAACATTTAAACAAATCAGTGTCAAAAAACTACTTACTTCTCCTCGTCCTTTGCAGATTATATATTTCCCGTTATCCTTGGACTATTTACGTGAAAATAAAATAAAAATTCGATCGCGCTCAAGTGTTTGTTTTTGAAAATTCATAACTCCCCCACTCCCTTATGGTTAGGTCGCATTAAAATCGGCAAATTTTTACACATACACATTTGTCAGCATGTAATTAACTTACTTATAGCTTAATCTGACGCGCTTGAGTATTTCAAGATATAGTTTTTTTTTTTTTTAACAATGGAATCCTTCCATTTGAATAGTTGAAAATATGGTGTTGATACTTTACAGGGTATCAGATATATCTATACTATGTATAGTGGTCAATATATATTGTAAACTGTGGATGCTGGTTCCGCCGTGGAGAAGAGAAAAAACGAAGAAACTGACTTAAAGATTGTATTCGAAAAATATTATGTTTCTGGAGCAGCGCGCGACGTGCGTGGCTCGATTCGTTTTGGGCACTGCCGGGGGTCCCACCCCTTCCCCGCGTTCTTATGTCGCCCCGCGCACGTCCTACGCGCTCCGCAATACACAAAGGTGGCAAACAATAAACGAATTAATATGAACGCGTTATTAACATATATCTTATTAACGCGCTCGAGTAACTCGCCTGTCTTCGGCTCCTCTACTACAATTGCATATCTTATTTTTTCAACTTTAGTTTGACAGTGAGAGCTACAATTGAAAAAATTACCTTTGTCGAATGCCAAGCAGCCTTCCTCGTCTGGAGCGGACATGCGGAAGTCGTACAGTGCCTTGCAGAGCGCCGTCGGGACCGGCAACGGTACTACCACCTGAAAATGATATTGCATACAATAAAAAAAAACGTTTAAGTACACTATGCCGAACATAGCCCACTGTAGTTAGTCGTTGGGAAATAAAAAGATCGTCATATTGTTTATTGCAACAATAGTGTACATAAGGATTTATATAGTTCACGAACACACTATCACGAGTAGTATTACAACATAAAAACACAATACAAATATGTCTCATCGAGACAGATTAATAAAAAATACAATATCATTTGAAAAAATTTAAATAAAATTACAATGTCAAAAAAAATATTTGTCATTTAGTAATTATTTCAAAATATTAATCGCTATTTGAACCGTAACAACTATAAAAAAACAAAATCATATACACAGAAAATACACATCATTATTTGTTCTCGTCTATTCTTTAGATATGAATTGCTTGGTCATAAAAACGCTATGTGGTGTATGCTAACATGATTTTTAGATACATACCTGTACGTAAGTGATTGGAAACATCCCGCTCCTGCCCGAGGTCTCGCCCTGATACCAAAACGAGTCCAGTTTTTTCTGCAGTAGTATCGTCTCACCTTTCTTGAAGGACAGGTCACTGAAAAGCGAATAAAATAAATAATCGTCATTATCAAATCGTACGCGGTCTGCATCCAGCTGCATTCCCTCCTAGAATATGGGTTTTTGACAATATAAGTAAGTATATGAAATATGGTTTGACCAGACAATAAGTTAAACATTATGTTATTGTTTAAGTCCATAACAAATGTCAAAAACTATTCCACTGATACACTATCGGCATTCTTTTGAGACACCATTGAGAGTCCATTGGTGCATTTGTGTTAGTAGAATCGGGCCCAAGTTCCTCTCATGCTATCATTCAAATTCTTAATTTGCAAATATAGGTATTACAAGGCGTTCAGAATAATATTTAGATTGTACATTTTACCTTACGGCGTGCAAATTGTGTAGGTAAATAATTATATAAATAATGTCTAATTATCATTTCATAAAAATAAAAGTCCATAGGCTACAGTGACTGCTTACCATCAGGCGGGCCGTATGTTTATTTGCCATCAGTGGTATAAAAAAAGGTTTGAGGTGATGTCCAAATTGAGACTTACCCAGGCTCCTTTGACGGGTAGTCGTACATGGCCCTGGCGTGCGGGGGCAGCTGTTTACCGTCCAAACGAACTGTCGCCTGGCCCCCAATCTGCGGCTACAAAACATTTTTTTTATTAGATAGATAGATAGATTATGCTTTATTTACAACTAGCGTTACCCGCGCAACTTCGTTTCCAGTGTATTGATGCACAAAAAGCGCCATTGACTATCAGACTTTTGACGAAATCCTACGGGAATCACGTATTTTTCGGGATAAAAAGTACCCTATGTGTTAATCCAAGGTATCAGCTACCTACATACCAAATATCAAAAAAATTGGCCCAGTCATTTGAGAGTGAAGGAGTAACAAACATACTACTTTCACCTTTGTAATATTAGTAGGATTTTATTTAGGAGTCTCTTAATTATACAAGGGCACATAAAAATAACTAACAATAGCAATTAAAAGCTTACGCCATTAGTAAGATTTAATTATTATCATTTATATCATCGGGTATAGTTAAGCTTTCCAACGGTGAAAGAATTATTCAAATTTTTACCTCTTTATAATATTAAATACACTAGATAGTCTAGATTACTGAAATACTAAACAGGACGTTTTGTTTGTAATCATTGTAACATAACGACATTCTTATTATTAGCTTACACTCTTACACAATCATAATTACACGCGAATACTGACGACTGTAAATAGACAATTAACTATGGCCATTAATAAAATCCCCCCCAGACAGCTAGTTAATATAGTGTTGACCACGTTCCAAGGTCTGCGTCACTTACAGTACGCGATACAAATCTTGTCGGAATTCCACTGACGGATTGTGAATAGAATCATGCTCGATATAACGAACATTTCGAGTATTGTGATAGGTCAGTAATTTTCTATCCACTCCTCTCCACTACGCCCTGCTCCTATTCAGTGTAGATGCGCCCTTATTTATGAGGAGCCCTATGACATGGTTGTACGTTTCGAAACTGAATGAAGAGTATTTAGATGGGTTTAAAAAATTTAAAAACTTGGTCACAACTGTTTTCGATGACAGTCACAGTCATTAAGCCAAGTCAGTCAGGTGGCCTGAAACCTGACAGCAGCTTTCCCGCAGTTGACATTTATTGACGAACCACACGAATATATTCGAAACAATTCTAAGATTTGTTTATTTAACTTTATTGATCGAAGAGAGGTAGGGCACAGCGGATAATTCGCTCAAATCGGACCAGTCCGTCTGGGGAAGGACCTCCACCTTACAGAAGATCGTAGCCAAATAGCATTGGTCTCGGCCATGTTGTGTTCCTACGGTGAGTAAGGTCTCCAGGGCTCCATTTGGGGGGGTTGGGAGGGTTGGCAACGCGTGAGTGATACCCCCATTATTGCAAGCGTCTATAAGCTACGGTGATGCTTACAATCAGGCGGGCCGTATGCTTGTTTGCCAACTTTGTGGTTTAAAAAGAAATTACCACAATACATAGTAATTATGACAATAGGCGGACTTAATGCTAATTGCATTCTCCACCAGTCAACCATTAGGAAGCGCGGAAATACACGAAAGCGACTGGTTTTTGTGTTTAAAATCTAACAGTACCTGCAAATGTCCAGCTCTCTGGATCCTTTGGCTCGGCCCAATGGGCTTTCTTGGCGCGTTCTTCATGCCCTCCAATATCCTCATGAGGAGGACGTTGGGAGGCAGCTCCTCCACCTTCACCTCCACCAGCACCCTGCACTCTGGACATCGTAGCTCCTTGTGGGACTCTACTATGACCTGAAATATGAAGAGACAATTAATATAATAAATATATAGGGACAAATCACACAGATTGAGCTAGCCCCAAACTCACCAAAGTAAGACTTGTGTTATGGGATAACTAACTCAACGATACTATATTTTATAACAAATATATATATAAATAAACATCCAAGACCCAGGACAATCAGAAAAAGGCCTTTTATCTTGAGCCGACCGGGTTTCGAACCGGGAACCTCCTGGGTGGCAGTCCGGAATGGTAACCATTACGCCATGGAGGTCGTCAAAAAAATATGAATAGAGAATTATCACTAGCTTTAAACTGATCACCGAAGTTAAGCAACTACGGTCGATCATCAGCATATGGAAAGGTTAAAAATATCAACCTTCTACGGTGAAAAAATCGACGTCTACAAGCGCTCTTAAAGCACAAGTCAGACAGAAGCGACGTGGCGTGCATTGGGCACGCTATTGGCGCAACCGTCGCTCGTGCTGTCTCGACGCTTTTCCGATATTCATAGAAAATGTAGGAAAGAAACGTGCAAAACAGAGGAGCAACCATGAAAGTGTCCATCCGCAACAACGAAATACATAGTCCTGTCAAAAAATACATTATTAGTTATAACAAGGTGCAAAACTGGTTAAAATTCGACGAAACGTCAGGAAGTATTTTCGGGATTTCGTTTCATGGTAGATATAAGATGCGCTGATGGTGCGCCTGCGCCGTTTCTGTGTGGCTTTCGCCTTAGAGAAACATTGGTCAAGAGGGGACACGACACAGGGACACGAGTACTCTTTCAGCGATTAATCATGATGATCTATACGCAATCCAATACAATTGTGATGAATCAAGTTTTTATTTTTAATGTTTTTAAACCATGACATGTGTCATACGCAATTACGACTTGGGCTAAAAATATTTTGTTATCACTCTCGCCAATTTAAATGTGGTTATGTGTTTTTTATTTTTACTGATGCATTGTGGATATTTCCTGTTACATTTAGGAGGGAAAAACCCACCAATAGTGAAGTCAATAGGAAAATGACGTTACAGGGCCGTGATGCTATTGGTTGGCCGTTTTCTCACCACTCAGCTTCTTCGCTCATCGTGCAAAATACAGCTGTTTCCGACATTAAGTCAGAATAAAATATATACCATTAATACTAGCCCAAACTATCCCACAACTGGGCAAAGGCCTCCCTACCCCCCATTCAATGATTTCTTTTTATTCATGGATATGAAGGAACCCCACCTTCTTATCCATCTATAAACTTTGACGTGAAAAAATATAATACAAATGACGTAAACAAAATATGACAAGAAATTGTATTATCGATACCTTATCAGCTGATACGCCATTGATTACATGTCAAGGTGTTCGGTAGATAATGTGGTGGATAACATATTTACATACAAGATTATTCCCGCAATTAAGTTATTGTATGAAGAAAATTTTCCAAAATAAAAGAATTATTTATCTTTAGCATAACGCGAGAATTACCTGTGGACCCACCAGTGGGGCATAGCGGTGGGACCACGGTTAAAAGGGGGAGAGTCGACGTTGCTCAACTGGCGTGTTCGTTTATACTAGAGTGTGACACAAAGTGTCTACATCGAGCTCCTCAAAAATAAAATGGTCTGCCATTTTATAAAACGAGCAAAACTTACTCAAACGTGCACTTAACACAAAACAAAAAGGGTGTAAGCGTATTATACTAGTCGCCAACACGGCTGGATCGCGCAATCGTAAAACGAAGTTCGAAACTCATACTTATTACTCAGTGCATAAAGACAATCAATTCTGTGAGCCCAAATTTTGACGCGTACTATAGTATAGTACCTATTAACTTACATCATTTTTGTTTTTTGTATAAGAGCATTTACACTTTTATTCGTCGGGATCATCGAAATGTTCCTACCACTTGTCTATGCTGAAATGTAGACCATTTTAGATAGATATTATAAGCTTTATTTGCAACACACAATCAAGTAATACAGTAAACAGTAAAAGTTACAAACTAGTGTATATGCAACAAGGCGGCCTTATTGCTCAAATCAATCTTTATAAGGCAACCTTAGGGTAACGAATTTCTGTATGAAGTGGGCAGGGCTAGCAAGATATATATTAAACAGCAGGACATAACAATATATCTATAAATAAATAATTTATGTATACAAGGTATTATTTTATTACCACTTCTGTATTTTACAACAATACATTTCTGTTTATTTTAGACACTTTACACTGGGATTGAGTATGGGACGCGGCCTCTGTTTATTTTAGTCACGGTGACTTATTTAGGGTGTGATTTGTCTGCAAGATAATGCTGTACATTATGTTTATTTGTATTTTAAAGCTTAGAACCGACACCGCGTTGGAGGGGCTCTGCATATTAAATAAATAACATTTATGTGTCCGTTGTAATGTCTAATAAGTAAATGCTCTTTCAAAGGGTCGGGCTTTGGTTTATTCTCAGTTCTAGTCATCAGTACGATCATTGAACTAGCAAGAATAATGCACTAAAGGCTTGTGTGCATCGGACGGCATCGTACGTATCGGATCAAACGGTTTTTTTTACAACACGTCCACATTAGTAGGTATCGGCAGAGATCGGATTTGCCGATGCAACTACCAGCAATCGCTCCGCGTCGTCCGTCGCGTCGTGCGTCCACTATTCACTGCCAATCCGCATTGGAGCAGCGTGGCAGAGTACGCTCTAATCCCCTTCGATTGAAGGGAGACCCGTATCCCTGGAGTGGATGATTATGGATCGATATGATAAAAGCATTTATAATACGGGCTACCTCGTTTGACATGCATGGTGTAATCATTCTACATAAATAGTAAGACTATTTTTATTTTACGAACAGACAAGTTTATTGATTTATTTTAAGTACCAGATACCAGATACCACTAGGTTACGTCTATATTTAAACATAACGTCTATAAAGTGGGGCAAAGTTGTACAATTTTCGCCGACGAACATGTTACATATGTTTTAAGTTACTAGCTGACGCGGCAAACTTTGTTCGGCCTTAGAGGCACTACCCATATCCTACCCTTAGCTACCCATATCCTACCCTTAGCTACCCTGCCCCTACTCTACCCTAACGGGATAAAAAGTATCCTATCTAATTTTGAGCCAAATCGCTTCATCCGTTCTTGAGTTATAAATGGTGTAACTAACACGACTTTCCTATAAATGTATATAGATTTATACTAAAACCATTATTTTTGTTCAACTGTTTATTCTTTATCTATTTTTTGTCTGTTTAATCTGTGTCCATACTTCTAGAACTCGGTATCAAGCAGCGTCTATTTGCCGCAGTGCAGTCTCGTATTCTCACTTTTGACACGTTTCAAGAAGAAACAGCACGTCCATAGAACGACTCGTCGTCCAGCGGGCCTAACATGCCTACACTGTAGATAGTTTCTCGCACGCGACAAAGCTTCTTCGCCAATAGCAATGCGTTTTGTCTACTGTAGACATAACCGAGATACCTATTGGCAGAACTGAGTGAGAAAATTTTGTCGCGTTTGTCATTTAGCCCGGCAGGGCAAGGCGGAATAAACTAGACCTACCTAGACTCAACGTGTTTTCTTTGGTTTTGCCCTTGTAACTATAATACCATTTTCAAAGAGCAAGATCTTTAAAATTATTTGGTTGGTTCTCTGAAGTTGTCTGCTTTTGTTATTGTTGAGTTGAAACGAATAACTTTCAAATGAGTCTGTTTCTCGATGAAAATGATAAAATGTTTCATTACATACAGAGAATAGTACTTGTTGTATTGTTATCTAGATTATTCTAGACGCCAGTGTTTAGATAAGATAGCCTACTCTATATTTTGTTATATTTACATCAAATCAATTCATTTTCGTGAAATCAACACATAATAATCCCACCGCAGGGATACCGTCTAGTAGAGCGTACTCTACCACGCTGCTCAGGCAGAGGCCAGTGTTTTGAGTTATGAAAGCAATATTTATTATAATAACTAGTAAAAAAGCAACTTAATTTGCATATATCTCGCTTACCCGTGGTAATTTTGCAAAAATCCTATCTTAGTACACCCCTAGACGTCGTAAGGAACCTACATTCTAAAGGAATCTCTAGACCTAGCGGTTTGGGCTGTGCCTTGATATATAGTTAAAACAGTCAGGACTTTGAATTTTGTTTATATAGATTACTAGATTTTGCCCGCTGTGTTACCCGCGATTTAATTTTATGCACAGTAGCGCCTACTTTATAAGGCACCAAATCCTACGGGAATCGCGTACTTTTCGGGATAAAAAGTACCCTATGTGTTAATCTAAGATATCAGCTACCTATCTACCAAATATCATTAAAATTGACCCAGCCATTTGAGCGTGAAGAGGTAACAAACAGACACACAAACATTCGCCTTTATAATATTAGGATATATTTTGCTTTCATTCTATTTGGAAAGGAATCATCGTCATATGGATATTTATTTAGCTATTTTAGGTCTAATCTAGTCTAGACCACGTTATAACGTACGGAATATATTAAAATGTTAAAGACTTTACTGGAAACTTGTTATGTTTTTTTTGCGGTTACATCTAATCGGTTAGTCACACGAATTTGAACTTTACGTATATTTTTTTTGTTGTTTAAAATATTCGTTATCTGTCTATACCTTGTGTCATAATGGTCTGTAACTTTATTTATTATATAACACAACAAAAGGTAAATTTGTAACGTATTTTTATCCATTCTATAATACACATTATAAATATGCGAAAGTGTGTTTGTTTGTCCTTTTTTCACGTCGAAAGTAACGAACGGAGTGACAAGATTTTTTTGAGGATATGTAAAGGTCTGGAGAGTGACATAGGCTACTTTTTAACCCGGAAAAACATCTTATTCCCACGGGAAAAAAATATCAATGGCAGAATGGCAGATCCTCTTCGCCACGTGGGCGAAGCCGCGGGTAACAGCTAGTATATTTCATACTATGTAGTATTTCACAAAACGATGTTTTATATCATATACGCTATGTCTTATTATCCCAATGTCCCAGGTTCTCAATCATCACGAAATATCAGATAGATACGTCAATAGATAATATCCCTTATTACTTCGGGATTCGTCCCTTACCTATGTCAAGAGTCCACAATACCTATACAAATTTGGGAAAGCATTGTTTGTGTTCAATTAGGTACCTATCTACGAAATAGATCTAGTTTAGATAAAAACAAAATGGTTTTTAGGGTCCGTAACTAAACAGAAATAACATTCAAAGTCAAAATCAAAAATACTTTATTCTGTGGGCCCTCGCGGGCCCTTTAGACACGACATTTTCAATTAGTGTTACATATGAATATTATTATTCTGTATCAAATAAATAAGCTACTCTATAAACTACCACCATTTCAGAAGCAAAGCAAAATTACCACCGGTAAAAGAAATGGCGAAAGAAAACCGGTTACGGCCTTTTTTTTTTGACGGAAATCCCAAATATTTCAACTTTAAAAGGTAAATCAAATTCAATCAGTCGCCATAATTATTATTTATTATACAAATCGTGTACTCTTCGACTTAAAGTGATTGTAAAGTCTACTCTCTGAATGAACGATTTGACTTTGACTTTAAGCTCATTATGATAGCTCATTACGTCAATGCTCTAGCCATGGACCTAGAAAAAAGGCGGACACCATCACTGAAACTAAAAAGTGAAACACCCATAGTAAGCCACCTCGCGTATACGTACGTACGAACCGGCCGGCTTACTATGATCTGAATGTCTGCGTGCCGGTCAGCCATTTAACACTCACACATAGTTACGCCGCCGCCATTAGGGTGCTTCAATTCTTTCTTAGCAAGATTCCGTCCGCCTTTTTTCTAGGTCCATGGCTCGCAAGCACTCATTTTTTTTTTTAAATAGGCCTATCCAAGCTCTTCACACAATTTTTCCTTCCACCAGTTTAGACGGCAGAATTGTACTAAGAAGTACTAGCAAAAAACTTGGCACTTGCGTGCGGTACAAATTGATGATTTTCTTTAGACCCTGCATACGACCTCGGCCATTACGGACTTGACGCTTTGGTATCCAACTGAAAGTTTCCATATAAAATCAACTAGTTATCAAACATAAACTGGAAATTATTTTAAATAAACCTGAGCTGAGTCAGTCTCCGGTTCAGACCACACCTATGTGTTTTATTTTTAGTTTTTTTAACAGCCTCAATCTCGTTCAGGCATAGATAAAAAACGGGAAGGGCAAAAAGGGCGAACTTGTACCCAAGATGATGCTAATACAATATTATCTAATAATATAATATTTTAACAAAATTAACTGTAAATATTTTGCTAGAGAAACTAAATAGTTGCTAGAGAAAGTGTCTCTAGTCAAAGTATACAACATAGAATAACAATGTTTAATTAATCTATTCTACAAACTACCAAAATTCCGAAAACAAAAGCAAACTGACCGGGACACGATCGACGGGAGCACAGGGGCCGTACCTTTTATAACTATCCTTAAACGATTGTGTAAACGAGACGTCGCCTTACATCATGTATTGCACTGTCTCTCTTACTCAGCCGTTCTTGTTTTGTTTTAAGCAGTTATGGTAGGGGTAGTACAAAATATCATAGATTCAAAACTTTTATTCAGAGAATAGGTTTTTAACGCGGTCTTTTGTCAGGGAGGACATAATGATATTATGTGTAATTAATCTACTCTTTTTTTATACCTCTAAGTTGGCAAACAAGCATACGACCCGCCTGATGGTAAGCATCACCGTAGCCTATAGACGCTTGCAATACAGGGGGTATCACTCACGCGTGACCTCCCAACTCCCTAAGTGGATGGCTCTGGAGACCTTACTCACCGTAGGAACACAACATGGCCGAGACCATGCTATTTGGCTACGACCTTCTGTAAGGTGGAGGTCCTTCCCCAGATGGGCTGCTCCGATTTGAGCGGATTATCCGCTGTGCCTTACGTCTCATATATACTCTACTACTACCATTTAAGATACAGCGTAAAGCAGCATCGCATTGCTCATCTAGTCTAAACTGTAGTATGGGTAGCCGGTGAAGATATCTCCTCCTTGCATCGTATTACTCACATCACACATGTTGAGGGTCGCGACTGATTTCTGGAAATCAGCTTATCCCTGATGATGTTTCGCCACCTGCTCCTATCTTCGGCGGCGTGGATGGCTTTATAAAAGTTACTGTCGAGAGCGGTGCGGATTTGGACAGATCAACGCATCGGGCTGCGTCCACTTGGTCTCCTACCGTTCACCTAGCAAGTTACCCGGCATTCGGGACAAGCCCACACATTCTCACTACTGTTTCTCCTGCATAGCCATGATCAACAACGGCGACTTCAGATTGCACGTGACATGATTGACGTCAATAAGCTATGAAGCTTATTGACGTAGCGGGGGAGAAACTACAGCTGTCTTGGAACTCACAACGAATTTAATCAGAAAGAAATTAATCGGAGCAGGAAGTATTGAAAGGACTTCGCTCCTTAGCAACTACGACAGCAGTTTGAAACAAAAGTTCACAGTTACCTCATAGCCCTCATTGACCCATAAACGGTATTTAATCAAAGCCATCTCGTATCGATATTACCAAACGTTTAAGTGCATAAGTACATACCAAGTATCATATGTGACTCACTTCTGAGTCAAAGCGGGACAGATTAGACGGAGCTATAAACGTTGTTTATTTACGATGCCGGAGGAAGAGACTGTTAGGGCCGGGATACTGTACTGTCGTGTGACAAAGACATTCACGAATTATTGTATGTTGCAAATAAAACAGTTTATAAATGCTTTTAAGTGCTACCATTATTTAGAAGTCAAAAACGTTCATGCCTAAACCCAAAATGGATATCAGCAGAAACGGGGTGAAGATATTTTGTAAAAATTAAGGGTTACTAAACTAATATTGTATTAATATTATTTCGAAATTGGTATGTAGGTAGGTAAGTTACTTTATGCAAAAAAGGCTACACAGATTTGCTTACACAGGTAGTTTATTACACGGATTAACATATAGGATAGTTTTTATCCCGTATGTATATCATTCCGGGAAAGGAAACAAGTAATTCGCAGGTAAAACCACGAAATTTAGCATTTCGACATCAGCTAATAAACTAATTGCGCCTATTGCTCGTCTTGCGTTACGATGCCGCACCGGACCGTGTGACATATTTATGCGCCATTCGGAATAAGTGTAAGTACGCGCAATTTATGGCTGGTTTACACTCAGCCCAAGGAGGGAAGTAAGCAGCGCGGGAGTGTAAACACGATACTGCCGCTGCTACTCGCGCTGCCCGATGCTCCTTCGTTTGTCAGGGTATGAATGAGAGCTGAGTGTGAACACTCACTCGCGTCGATATCGCTGCAGAAGTGTTTATGGAAATATTCCCTGCAGCAGCAGGAGCATAAGGTAGGAGCTGAGTGCAAAGCCTGGTGCAGACGGGTGTAACGCGTAATGTAATCTACTTTTATGTGATGTAACGCGAATTCTGCGTTTGGACGCACTACGAGCATTACACGTAACGCTTACGTCCGATCCATCGGCTGTCGGTTTTTAACGCGAATACAAAAGCGCTCGCAATGACGTCCACACGTTGATGCTAATTTACGTTACGTTTGTACCCGGCTTAAAGGACAAAGCACACATATCAAATCGGATCGTAACCGTATCGCCTTCGTTCTTGAGCTTTCCCGAGGCGAGGCGATTACGTTACGATTCTGATTAGTGTGCGTTGCAGTAGGGAGTTTCATACAAACAATACTGAACTGCTCGAGGTGATACGTTTACGATCCCTTTCCGAGTTGATATGTGTGCTGTGACCATAAACCAGCAATAACATCTATGCACGACTGTACAACTGATGTACCAAACGCCCTATTTACTACCGAACCACTGTACTATTATCATATTTTGTAACACTGTAACGTTACAGTTTTTTTAACACTGTTACAAATTCGTTAAACTTACTTTAATATTCTTGGTGTAATTAATTCTATTTTTACTGTAAGAAAATAGTTCGTGTCCTAGATTAACTGATGCCGCGAAGCAACAAGTCGATTATACGAATTTATCCGAACTACATAAATTAAAATAGATACTGTCATGTACAGTCAATATACAGTCACGTGTAAATGAAACGTATTTAAGTCTTAAGTGCCGAATACTAAAGTCAGGCAACTTATACAATATTTGGGTACAAAAGGCGGACTTAACGCAAAATGTATTATATTATATAGCTAGTGAAACCCGCGCAACTTCAATTTGCGTATATTTATTTATGCAGCGCCACCTATATCAGACTTTTGATAAAATCCTACGGGAATCGCGTACTTTTCGGAATAAAAAGTACCATATGTGTTAATCCAAGGTATCGACTACCTACATGCCAAATATCATAAATATTGGCCCAGCCATTTGAGCGTGGAGAAGTAACAAACGTTCACATAATTTTCGCCTCTATAATATAAGTAGGTTCAATGTGATGTCACCAAATTTAGGACCCCTTCCCACACAATTACATGCGCAAAAGATTACGTCAAAATGTAATGCAACATCACACATCACATCCAAAAAAGTGATATCACTCGGTACCATCACACATTACCCTTAACATTACTTGAGATTATTCACAGAACTGCCTGTGTAGACACAATGTCACACTTCGTCTATCCATACTAGTATTATAAATGCCAAACTGTTTTAGTTAGTAGTCCTTCTTTGGAGATAGGTTAAGGTCTGGAGAGTGACTCCCTACTTTTCTCAGAAAATCATCTTATTCCATGAGAAAAAATTAGGAACCTTATGGGCGAAGCCGCGGATAACAGCTAGTCTCCTATAAAGTATTCAGTAGAATTACCTTCAAACACTTGAGACAGAAGGTATGCTGGCACGGCAGCACCCGGGACGAGGTGTCAAGCCGTTCCAGGCACACGGAACATTCGAGGAGGTCGTTGAGCAGACCTTCATCCATCCCGCTAGGGACCTGTAACAAATTCAGAGAATGATGAGAAAATTTTGGAAAATAAGATATTTATGAGACTAGGTTTTTACTTTTTACAGACAAAAAACGGGTCTTCGGATTCTTATTATTTGGTTTCAAATGTAACAAAATTCCTGCAACCCCTCCACATGAAGATAGACAAGGCAGTATTCAGTCAGGTTTAAGTTGGTATACCCAAAAATGCTTTACAACTGATACCTCTTTGTAGAAAACGTTATGACAACATAAAGTAAACAAGGAACTTTTCAAAACAAAAATAAATGCAAAATTTCCATATCATTATATGATGAAAGTCAAAGATATATGGCAGTTATAATATTATGTACCTACTTTTTATCAATTAATACACAAGTTCTTCCCCCTATCACATTTTGTACCTATTTATTAAGTGATTTTGTATATTAAATTCTTGATGTTAAAATGTGAAAGCATGTTTGTTAGTCCTCCTGTTGCGACAAAAAAGAAGAATTCAAACAGACCAATGGACTGATATTAAACTTAATCTGTAAAATGATATAAGCTACTTTTTATCCCATTGCATACATTGCACCAACTTGCTGAGTGAGGTACCACTGACTCGCGCGCTGTGCACTCTCAATAAAATCACGGACAAAATCGATCCGTTTTGTTGTCCTTTGAGTGAATTCACATAAAGCCCATCATTTACACGCAGATTGGTCCGGCGGATTGGTCGGCCATCGGACTAATCCGACTGTGTATGGAAGCGACGAACCGGTACGCCAGACTGTCAAATGGGTTGGCGCAGGTCTGCGGTTGCGAACCGCGAGCGCCTGTCGAACCCCACATGCCATACTTCGAGTGGAGGGTTCGTGGAGGGATCGTGCAGTGTATGGGCAACGCCGGATTGGTCCGCGGTCGGGTCCGGGTTGCGAGTCGGGTCCAGGTTCGTTTAGTGAATGGTGGGCTTTAGTAGCATTGGCAGTGATTTGTTATTATTTTATTAGTTACACTATTGTATTAGGTCTACCTGTGTAAATAAGTAAATAAATAAAATTATTATAAAATATTCCCATGGGAAAAAATGAGATGTAAATCATACATCTCATTGGCACTTTCTTTTGACCATGTTGGTAAAGCCATAGATAACAGTTTTAGTATCATCATAAATATTTATGATACAAGAATATAATTTAATTTTGTTATCAGTAATACCAAAACTTAAATATAACTTATCCTTGCATTATAAATGACTTTACAATGCTATCAATCATATAAAATACTATCAGTCCCAGTTTATACTGGTGGCATAAAAAGTAAAGGTACCTATATTTAGTTCAAAACTTGTCACAAATCATTTCATATAATGTATCTTACTCTTTTATTTTTCAATTTTGAATGAATTACTAACTGATGAACCAAAGGGCTGACAGTGTGGCTGAGGTAGGGGTTGATTGGCAGACTACCGGCCTGTTGATCAGACAACATTATTCAGGTGACAGGAGCCCACCGAATGAGACTGGCACAGGACTAAGTGGCATGAGAAAAGGCACATTTCTTAGTTTCTTTTCTTTATCATAAAAATCTTAATAATAAATAAATAAATATATAGGGACAAATCACACAGATTGAGCTAGCCCCAAAGTAAGTTCGAGACTTGTGTAAAGGGATACTAACTCAACGATACTATAATTTATAACAAATACATATTAGATAAACATCCAAGATCTAGGCCAATCTGAAAAAGTTCGTTTTTCATCATGATCCGAACGGGATTTGAACCTCCTGGGTGGCGGACAGGTGTGGTGACCATTATGTTGTGTATTTGTATTCATCATCATGATAATCAGCCACAAAAATTCCACTGCTGGACATAGGGCTCATTGTAATTATATTTATTTCATTTAGTACATGCTTAGTATAGTATGTATTTATATGATTTGATACTCTATGATTACCTATTGTTTCTTCCCTAACACCTGTGCTAAATGTGTACATAGGTACACATTTAGCATTACATTTTTTATGCTCTTTTTTCCTATATTTATGGTTATAATAGTATAACCATAAATATAGGTAAAAAGAGCATAAAAAATGTATCAAACAAACAATCATATTGTATCATTATTGAGCGTTATTTCAACAGAATTCATCACACAAGTAAACCCCATTGAAATGTAGTTCCAATTTCAAAATTCCGTTGAATCGAATTCGATCACGTTGTATGTACACTTCTAAATATTCCATTCAAGTGAAATTAATGTTTGTTTACATTATCTCATAAAATATATTGCCGCGGAAGTCAGGGCATGTGAAAACATTTTAATTGTTATTTATAGAGTTATCGACTATAATAGAATAGTAGTTTTCAAGTCGATTCTATGACGATATTTTTAGTCAAACGCTCGACCATGCCTACCCTTAACCGAAGCCTAGAAACAAAGTTAAGTGCGTTAGTCCTCAAAATGTAGATGACTCACCAAATGTTTTAAATTCCAACGATGTTAGCGGGAACCCTGTCCATTATTGCACGATACAGTGAAACAATATCCTCAGGATCACACCGAAATGTCACATCCGAATTCTTCGATACACAAAAGCTTTGAAACAATACATTATTACCTACACACTTAAACAATTCAACTGCACAATTATTGCAAATACCACCTGGTAAAGTTATAGCAACGAGAAATATACACTTGTTCACACAAAAACTAACTCAATTTCACGCAGAAATACCATTCCCGAGTCTCGCGAGCCGACGACGGTGAGGCGGGACGGGGCGGGCGGGCGTTCAAGCGACTATCACTCAGTGTGGATGTTTTATAAATCAGAAAACTACAAAATAAAACGATGAACAGCCTAGTCTCGTCTGACTGAACATCAAAAGACAAAATTGTTATAAAATATTTTAGCACTGCATGATATTGTTCTGTTATTGAAGATCATTAAATAGATAAAAAAGTATGAACTACTGGAATAATTTATTTTGTAGACTTGATTGATTCATTAAATTAAAGTTTTTAATTCTACCATTTTTTGCATTATTATTTCTGGTAACATTGTACTTTTTTTTTCAGCAACCAGTCTGTTCACTTTGTCTTTGACATGATTTTGGCGCCAACAGCGTCCTCTTGGGCTCGTGATTAGAAATTTAATTTTTGTGTGTTTCTGCGTTTGATTCATAGTATTGATAGTGTAATGTGAAGCAAACATTGGTTATAGTACATATTGATTGAGGTTTGTGATCAGGAACCTATTAAAAGTGCATTATCGTGTTGACTTCAAAATCCGTATTTTCTGAAGAAATTTTGCTATCATCTTTCTTCGGGGCGTCTTGACTCAGAGACTGTATACTGAGTCATGAATGTCAGGATAGCATGAACTCGCTGCTTTGAATTACTTATAAATTTACTTATGACTTGGCTGTATGGGCTCAAAGCCCTTTGCCTGCCCTAGAGCGAAGAAAACAAAAAAAAAAAAAATGTCTCTGACATTGTCAAAGTTTGAGACCACTTCGAGACAACCTTCAATCTTCGACATTAGTGCAAATTGCACTGTAAAGTGCAGGTAAATTGCGCTAAATGTGTTCAATTTTCATTTTGATGAACATAAAATAATTCCATTCGGCAAAAGCTATGGTATTGTTTACTTAATCTATGACATTTGTATTGATTATCTGTACAATTACAATTGTCAATTTGACTTGACTGACAGATTAAAATTGACAGCTGGCTGAGGAAAACGGCGAACTTGGGAACAAAATTTTATTTTTTCAGATTTTTTTCTGAAAACAAACAAAAATGTCCCGAGATAAAAGCGTATGGTTTGCTGAAGAAATACTTTTGGATGCCAAATTAATTAATTTTCAATTGGAATCTGGAGAATGGGAGGCTGTAGAGGAAATGTTACGGGCAGAGGCACAACTTTCACGGGATGCTGAAACCGGACGATTGAGACCGTAAGAAATAAAGCTACTTTCTGACCTTAAATTCTTTACTTTGACAGGCCCGGTGGTCGAGTGGCTAGCAATAGTCACTTCATCTAAAGGGCCGTGGATTCGAAGGCATACATTTGTGTGCATAAACATGTCTGTTGGCCTTGGTATGGGTGTTTTTTATGTTTATTAAGTGTTTATTTACAAATAAAAGTATTTATGTATATTTATAAAAAATATAATTCCCGATGATGACCAAGATTTAAGTCGCAACATAGAATTTAGGATATTTATTAAAAAAAAATTTGTCTCACTACCAAAAATTTGCAAAACCGGATCAGAGAGTCGTGTTAGGGTCAAGGATCCCAGCAGCAGGATGATAATAGTCAATGATAATGTATTAAACTCGGTAAATAGTGTTTTTATCTTTTTTTCAGTAAAAAAGCCTCAGAATACACATTACGTCTCATTGCCGAAGTATTACATATAATGAGGTTAGATGTGGAACAAGCTTCATACAACCGCAGCACATTAGCCGTTGCCGAGCAATGCCTCCGTCTTGTCCGTTCGTGTGCTGCTGCCGGAACCAAAATGCAGACATATATATCTAAAGAGCTCTCTATACTTGATTCAATGCTTATTCTAGCAACAGAATACCAACACCCAAGCGTAGAATTTATTAATGAGGAGCTCCAAAAGAAATATGAGATGTGTATGATGGTTCTCATACAAACATTGGGAAATTTAGTAGTAAATAATCCATTCAACCAAATTATGATATGGAATAAGTTTGATGCTATAATTTTAAATAGTTTAATCGGTCAGAATGATAAAATAGCGACCGCTGCTGCTATGATAGTCTACAACATCCTACTCGGACAACCGAATGTGTTGCCAGATGACGTTAGCTTACTTAATTCGTTGGCTTATATGTATAATAATGGAAATACTGAATACCCGCACCTAATAATAGAATATTTGATTGGTGTTGAGAATAGTTATATCGAGAAATTGTATTCTAAATTGGAACCTGAATCTAGAATGCTAGTTTTAAGTCTAGCGTATAACATACTAATGTCAACAGAGTCGCAGGATATTAATGTATCTGTTAATTTTGTGAAATTTATGGCTCATGAGTTTAAGAGTAAATCGGATTGTATTCTAAAGACCGTAGACAAGTATGTGAATACTATTGAGCCGCAAGAAGTTGTATTTTTGTTGGAAATTATCGCTACTGCATCAAGTATGGATACTTATATGGACTGCTTACAAAGTGATACATCATTATTTATCAATTGTGCCTGTAAGTATATAATTTTTCCTCTCTTTTTGACACAGAGCCATGAAAAACAAGGAGATTATTGATTGATAAAAGAAGGACTTATTTATTTCTGTTCTAGGTGAGCAGGTGAGCAGTTTCATTGTTGTATGATTTTAATCTTTATCATCATATCATCATTATACATATCGCTTGAGAAATTTGAAAAGACTTGCGGCTCGAATTTTCAAGTCACATCTTATTGAAACTGCTTGCCGGCTCACTGCCATTGTGATGTGAATTGAGCCAGCAATAAAACGTGACCCGGACATCATAACGCGCCCTGGGCCCTGACATGTGAGAGAACACGTACAAACAGCTGCTGACAAAATTTCATCGAATAATCGATTATTAGACGTAATCAAAATGGTTTTTTATTCATGTTTGTTTAAATACATTGAGTATTATGTCTCTGCAGCTGTCTGTACCTTCGTCGCGACGTAAAGCGAAACATACACCTCAAAAGTATTTAGAGTAAAAAAGCAAAAACAATTTTGTGACTTTATTTATTTCTAGTTCTCCTCCGTGCCATTCATAAATTGGGCAAAGAAAGTAGCAATTTCTTCTCGTCTTTAAACAAGCTGTATGCTGCAACTGGCAAGCAGCTTATTAACGATGAAAACTTGAACATCACTACTGCTACCACTGAAAGTAAGTAAACAAATTAATAAATAAATTAACGTAGGTAATAGTAATACAAACTCGCGGTCCCCTCATTCGTCCTAGGACAGATTCTGGTTTGGACAGATTCTGGTCCGGTTTTATGACGCATGGATTTTGATAAGGTCTTTTTTAGTTAGATATGTTTTAAAGTAATATAAAATTATAGTTCTTAATTACTTCAGTTATTCAGTTTAAATAATATTAAACAAATTAGAAGTTTTTTTTTTTAATTCTCTTCAGAAGGTTATCGGGTTTGGTGTTGCGCGTGTGAAGCCATAAGGTCCACTCAAAAGGAAAAGTAGAAGGAATAATCTATACTTCTATACTAATATTATAAAGAGGAAAGATTTTGTATTTATGTGTGTGTGTATGTTTGTCCCGGGTAACATAGTCTATTTTAAAAAAAAAATTAGGAATCCTTAGTTAAACCCTTGCAAAGCAGGGGCGGCGGTCAGCTAGTATTAGAATAAATTAAATATTTCAAATTTTAGCAATATGTACTTGGAAATGGTCATTAAGTTAAAAGTGCGTATTTAATTTTATTTAAGACCTAAATAATACACTAAAGGCCCCGTTGTTTGATCAGTAGTTAGTAGATATGTTAAAAATTTCTACGAATTTTAACCATTAGTATACTTAACTACTGATCAAACAATGGGCCCTTAATGTTGCTAATAAATGGTTGAATTGAATTTTACGAAAAAAATCACTGATGTTTCAGATCCACTCACGAAGAATGACTCCGCTGACAACATGCTCTCTTGCAACGAAACCACATCCGAATGCACCGAATCGGAAAGCAGTGAACAGTTCTTCGAGTGTAATGATAACCCGCCTTGTAATGACAGACTTGACAGATTGGAAACCATCAATACGATAGACAGTTTACAGGCACCATTAAAATTCGATGCAGAAGGTAAAAATAGCAGAAACGGTAGTACTGAACGTACTGTGAAAATCGATAATGATCTATCCAAAGTCGCTTATAAAAGAAGCAGTTCTCTACCAAAGGCGGATGATCGAATACAAACATTGCCAACGAGAAGAATTAGCCTCGAACATAAAATAGATATGGGTGATGATACAGAACCACCACTTATTCTTGACACTACATCACCTAATGGTAGTATGAACACAATAGCTGAAGTTATACCGGTTGCTTTACAACCAAGGTTAGATTTGCAGCCAACAAGCAGAACTGAATCACAGGATAGTACTCCAATTGATCCACCAACAGAAATACATTTACCTAAAGAAGAGGTTAAAGTTGAAGTTAAGGCGTCACCAAGTGAGATATCTCCACCGCTAGCCGATATAGTGCCAGAAGTAGAATCACAAAAACAGTCACCGGACACACCGAAAGAAGTGAAGAAAAGTCAGAACTTGTCAACAGATTTTGATCTTAGCGAGCAACTTCAGAAGATACTTGGTATATCTTCAGAGAAAACTCGTGGTGAAGCCAATGTTGATAAGAAAGCTGAGCCTGCAAAGGAAGTGAAGATCTCCGATGAGAATCCAATTACTAAGGTGCCATCCGTTAAAATTGATTCGCCTGAAAGCCAAAAAACTAGGTGAGCAGTCTGAGTTGATATCATAACCTCTATAATTAAAGCCAAGATATCGAAAGAATTAATGTAACCAAATCGAAAACATACACAAACACAAACAAGCATAGCTTTTTTGGTTTCAAATTAAATATGTTATAAAATGAAAATAAAATGATAGTTATAAAATGAAGTCACTTCCACTGTCTGTTCACTTAGATCTTTTAGACAACTCAACGGATTTTAATGCAGTTTTCAGCGATAGATAGTGTTTATAAAGGAAGGTTTATATGTACCTCCATAAACAAGTAGTCACTTTAGAACCTTGTCACTTTTGTACATCATTTCAATTACTCATGACATTTGAGTGATCATGTCAACAATGTTATAGTGACAGGGTACTAAAGTGATTACATATTTATGGAGGTTATTGTTCATATAGAATTTTTCCAAAATTCCCACGGGAAAGCGGGAAGCAGATTTCGCTAATTCCGTTATAGTTTAATTAAAATACATTAATGTTTTTAGGTTAGGTGCAGTAGACATGACGACGGCAAAGAAGGCTGTGACATGCGTGGAGACGGTAGAAAGGCATGTAGCGTTCGGCTTCAAGGCCACACTTGTGAGGACGCTGGCTAACCTCTGTTGGAAACACCAGGCGAATAAGAAGCAGGTTAGGATGTTATTTGTATCTCAAACATAAATAAATAAAATATTTCACCGCTTACCATCAGGCGGGTCTCAAGCTTGTTTGCCATCTTAGTGGTATAAAAAAATATATTTTGCAAGTAGATTTTCAGGAAATACTTTTACAAGTCAATTTTTTTAATCCTGCCAGCATTTCGACGTAAATGGCCTGTTGAGTAGAAGTGCCGCAAGTTTATTCAATTATTTTAATTCAAATAGGCCACTTTCAAATCGTCATATTTTTTCCTACCACCAAGAAGCTCAACATTATTAACCTTTATTGAAAGTATATCATAAAAGTATTTTAAAGTTTTTTATACATAGCAAAATAAGTAAGAGTCGACATGCCTATCGGGTTGTCTACAGTAGAGGAAATGGATACTTTTCGTAAATGAACTATCATCATTTGACGACCTCCGTGGCGTAATGGTTAACACGCCAGACCGCCACCCAGGTCCGGGTGCGAATCCCGGTGGGTTTCATGATGAAAAATGAACTTTTTCTAGTTGTTCTGTCTTGATGGATTTTTATCTATATGTATTTGTTATAAAATATAGTATTGTTGAGTTATAAAATATAGTATTGTTGAGTTAGTATCCCATAACACAAGTGTCGAACTTACTTTGAGGCTAGTTCAATCTGTGTGATTTGTCCCAATATATTTATTTATTTATCACCTCAGTCTTATCATCATCAACAAAATGACAGAAACAAACAGTAGTAAGAAGTCCGCTGTCACGGATCATACTGGTTGAAAGCAGTCTGCATGACCAAATAACTCATAGATTATTCTTATTGAGATGTCAGTCGCCTCGAACTCCAACATCCTAGTGGACACATGTGGCTCTAATAAACAAAAACCCTGTTTGGTAACAAAGAAAAGGGCGGACCTGACAAAAAATCCACTTACAAGATGTGGAAACGATTTTATTTTAAAATGGTCCGCCTATCTTCGAGGCCACCATACGATAAGTTGACAGAGTGAGATCTTGCAGGTTATTTAGGAATATCTGCTTTGGTAGACCTTATTGATATAATGATAAAAATAAATATTGTCTTAGACGAATCACACAACGCCATCTAGTCCCAAACTAAGCTACTAAGCTTGTACTATGGGTACTAGATTGCAGTTGCAGTAAATAAAACGACTGTCACAATCATTTCATTAATTTTGTAATGTAATGTATTGATTAGTACATTATCAAAAATGATTAAAACTTGACATGATCTGTATGTTTTTTTTTTCAGATGAGAGAATTAGACGTGATACCTGTTCTTTTGGACTGTGCAAATATTGATGCTCGAAATCCATGTATCCTTTTAGAACTATTGTATTTTGTTATATAAGAATCCATCGCCATCTCTGAAGAAATTTTTCTTTCATCTTTCTTCGGAGCGTCTTAACTGTTGAGACTACAAAATACTACGCCTTGGCTTAAAGGATTTATATCCAGGTGAGTATAAATAAATAAAAAAAGACTTCTTTCTTCTTTTCTTCACTGCGCGGGTGAAGAAAAGACTAAAGAAAAACTTCGTTTGTGTGTGTTCCGCTTTCCCGTGGGAATTTCGGAATGGAATTTTTAGATGATTTTATTTTTAATGATATTCCTTAGATACGAATACAGTGATAATGCAATGGGTTATCTTCGCCGTCCGTAATTTGTGTGAGAACTGCCCGGAGAACCAGGTATGTAATGTTTTTTCTTTTTATTTATTACTCCCTCAAAATATGGGAGGAAAAATGACAGCCCTGGCAGTAGAAAAATTACTTCCTTTTTTCGTCCATAAATAGTGGGTGCATTTGATTAAAGGCGCGGTCCCACTGCTGCGCACGCTGTGCACGAACACGTGGGCCACGTGGCACATTACAGCTGCGTGGATGACTACGTGGGTCTACGTTTCCACAGCGTGCGCAGCGATGTGCACGCTTTGTGGAACAAGCTGTGTACCGCATTCACTGCGTGCATGGCGTTGACAGCGTTGAGCTATGTTGAGCAAGCCACGCGTGTATCAATGACGTCACTTGATGGTTAATGTGTCCGTGGGTTGCAGTGGAAACAATCACGTACATCCTCTTGCAAAGCAAAGCTTAACACACGTGCGTAGCCTCTTCGTGCGCAGCAGTGGGACAGCGCCTTAATTCCATTGTGTAATGCCATTAATAAGAACACCTTAAATTTAATGATAATTTTTTTTAAATGTGCTATAACCTGGTCTATTCTCATAATAAAAACAGTCAAATGTTTTGATTTTTGGTATGAGAATAGACCTACTGGCAGAACAACTTTTATTTTATTTTATATCCAACCTTATCTCTGCGGGATAAGGTGTGAATTGATTCTAATCCTTTTTTTAAATGTATCTTTCTATTACAGGAAGTGATCTCGAAATTAACCCTCCAAGGTCCTGTGGACAACGAAGTACTCCAGGAGATGGGTCTGACGCTCCACACTGACGCTCAGGGCAACTCCATCCGAGTAGTACCCTTACCCCGTGGATAAGCATATATTTTTCATGGTATTTTCCTTTTCTGTCGCGCTTGATACAAATTTTCGAATCCGATAAATTTTAACGAAATTTCGGTGAATCTTTGTAACTGTGGGCCTATTTTCATAACAAAAAAAGTTAAAATCTAGTTTTAATCTCAATCGCTATCTTGCTCCTACAAATATATAAAACAAGTTTAACCTAGTAGCATTTTTTTTATTTTTTATTTCAAAATGTCTTTATTGATAATAAATTATTAAATTAAAATTACATAACAACACATAGGTACACTTATTGCTACGTAATATCATAAATTAAAATTTACTTACAGGCTGCCTGCGCCTATTAAAGTATTTAACACATGAAGGAAAACGAAACTATTCACAACTTAAATGTAGGTAAACACAGCACAAATCGTATTTTTTTTTATACATCAATTGATTTTTAATGTATTTGTATCATGATAATTATTTGAATAAACCTAGTAGCATTGGTCTCGGCCATGTTGTGTTCCTACGTACAGTGAGTAAGGTCTCCAGGGCTAAACTTTTTATAGGGTCGGCGCGAGTGGTACCCCCGGTATTGCAAGCGTCTATAGGCTACGGTGATGCTTACCATCAGGCGGCCATATGCTTGTTTGCCACCTTAGTGGTATTAAAAAAAATCAAAATATAATTGAGACTAAATTTTTAATTGTTTTTATTACAAGAATAGGCCCGCTGGTGTTATTTTTATAAAAAATTACTTAATCCTTGAAGTAAATAGTTTAAAAAAAGGGTAAAGCCACTATATCTTTTTTTACATTAAATTCACATGTACAAATGGCGCCAATGGATGTAAACATAACAATGTTGCCGTTTCTCCCTGCTATTATATGATGTGCATTAAAAACGTGCTAAAATATTTTAAATTGTTATAATCATGTAACAAGTTGTAACTATATTCATACAATGAAATAAACGCTATATGTTATGCCATCTGTGATTGTATTATATTTAAAATGGACTTTATTAATTTATACCTAAAGCGTTGGTCTCTCGTGATGGTCAATGCTGTGTTATGCGGCATGCGGTCCCGGACATGTAATCGTATGAAAAACGCCTTTCGCCGCTGGCGCATACTTCGACGATACAAAAGAACATTCTAGAAGTTTCTCACACGATTGTGTCTATTTAGGACCGCATGCCGCATACCCAAAGAGAAAATAAGAAATATTGAAACGCATACCGCAGCGTTGTACGTTACGATCAAGAGCGACAAAGTAACAAGGCACGTTATTAGTGAATTGCAGTCGCCTAACCAATGTGACCGTAATAATTTGAATTAGACTTCTTAATCATGGTTGCCACAATGAAAAGAAGAAAATCAGTCAAATGTCAATTACAATTTGACAGTGACATTTCAATTGTTTTCGTTTCGTTTCCAATTTACCTTGCGATTATTGATATTTCTATAGATAGATTACTTTTAAAAACAAATAAACAACTAAAATGGTAAAAATAGCACTCCAAATCAAAGCAACATTGGAATGTATAGAAAAATTATACACAAATCATCCTAATTATCAATGGTTTTTGAAATTGAAGTGTAGCAGTTGCGGCGAAGTCACTGAAAAGTTTCATGATCTCACAGAGGCTGATAAAATACCCCAAAAGCATAATAGATCTGAAACCAACTTGTTGATTAAGTGCAAATTGTGTTCAAGAGAGAATAGCATTGATGTTATTGAAGGAAGTAATGGTAAGTCAAACATAACCTCAATGCTAGTTTATAAAGTTGAAAACAAAAACAAATTGTTCAGGGTTACCTTATAGGTACGGTGTTGATATAGATAGTGTCCTTGCCCCTAACGCAACTCTCTCTGACCTAATATTCGAAGGCAAGATGTATGATGATCAAAGAAAGAGCCATCCATAGTATTATTGGAATTAAGACTAAAGTAATTTGTTTGTAAACTTTCCCTATTAAATTTTTTAAATAATTTCTATGAAATTTGGTATGAAGGTAGTATCAGATATGAGAAACAACCTAGTTTTCAATGGAATCAGGTGGTGGTTGTGTGAATTGTGTAAAATTTATTTGATATTTTTGGTTATAAATAGGTATTTGTTTATTTGTAACTAGCTGACCCGGCAAACTTTGTTCCGCCTTAGAGGCACTACCCTACCCTACCCCTACCCTACCCCTAATCGAGTTTTCATTGTTTTTAAGATGTATTCTGCTATTCGGGACGGAAACAAATCCAACAAATCAAAAACCATGGCAATCGGTCCAGCCGTTCTCGATTTATAAGTGTTGTAACAAACACGACTTTCTTTTATATATATAGATTATGTTTTAGGAGTGTACACCAATGATGATGTAAACAAATTCAAAAGTCTTGTAACATTTGACTGTAGAGGAGTGGAGCCCGTTGACTTTGAACCTAAATCAGGATGGGTCGTTGAGTCTGAAGATAATGGTGAATATTTACTAAAATTTAATTTCTACATGCTCTGACAACCCCTTAAAATATGACAGTCCACTTACTAAATATTGACCTAATGCCTCTACCTGGGGCCCGATTCTACTAACACAAATGCACCAATGAACTCTCAATGGTGTCTCAATCGTGTCTCAAAAGAATGCCGATAGTGTACCAGTGGAATAGTTTTTGACATTTGTAATGGACATAAACAATAAGTTAAGTTAAAGGTTATTGTTTAAGTCCATAACAAATGTCAAAAACTATTCCACTGATACATTATCAGTATTCTTTTGTGACACAATTGAGACACCGTTGAGAGTCCATTGGTGCATTTGTGTTAGTAGAATCGGGCCCCTGGTGACCTGTGTCTCAGGCGTTTTTGAAAGCCTCCAGTCTCAGGCACCAGTCTCTCACAAGGTATAGGACATAGTATATCTAGTTCATATGCTTACATTGTTTTCGTATTCATATTATTTTGTGAATGAGAAAATAATTGTTTTTATTATCTAATCTACACTCTATTAATAATCGGAGATTATTGAATGAAGGCTAAAAATCTGTTTTGTGACTGTCATGCTTGAACAGAAATAATGATATTTGAATAACAAAAGTACCTATATCTGGATGAATTTTGCAAATAAAGCTTTTTTTCCAGGAAAAAAGTTTGATGATGCAGACCTAACAGAAAAAGAATGGGTGGATTATGACGAGAAAAACAAGACGTCAGTTGGTGTGTACGAACTGGAGTGGCAATTTATAAAAGTCAAGTGAACAGTGCATTTATTGATAATATTTTATTGTTATTTTGTTTTAATAAAATTGTAAAATAACATTTTTCTTTTACATTACTATAACCAGAATCACTAATGTCATGTTTCGTATGGGGTAGATGACGCTTGAGATCGAAACTTTGACAATATAGTTAAGAGAACAGGGGTCTTAGGATGGTATTAGAGTCTGACTGCACGTTGACCGTTGAAGCTGACAGAAAAATGTATGAAACGTCCGCGGTGATAGCTACGCAATCTAGAAGTCCATACATTTTTGGCAGCGCCAACGATCAAAGGAGCGTGCCTTTAAGACGTAGTGTCAGCGCAAACCAACCACTGGTTGGTAGGAAGGCTGGTTGGCAACCAGCCTCTTTCAAATAATTTCGCTCGATCGGCATTGGATTGTTACGTTTAGGTACTCTTGACAGACTATACTAGCTCTAATGAAATAATAAACTAAATATTAAAATATAAAGTTTCAGGAGTAATAATTAGTATTTGTCAATAATTTTGAATTTAATCAATACTGAAAATCAAAATCGCTATCGTAATTATTATTAACCTACTCCGATTTTTTTCAATATTAAAATATTTCAATTCACAATTAATCGAACTGTATTTAGTTAGAAGTGGTGTAGTCTGTTATACTTAAACGCCAATCCAATGCCGATGATTTTCAAATGTATAATAGATATATCAACTTGTGCAGAGCAATAAGTCCAACAGCTTGTTTCTGAAGCGCAATTTTAAAGTTAATGGCGCATTAAAATATAGCTGGCTTTGTCAAATTAAAAAAGAAGATTGCACGTCGTCGTACGTAGTCGTAACGTGGAATTAAAATTAAAAGACATTTTGGAAACTGGCTGTAAATCAAAATTATTTTTAAAGTTTCCCAAACAAGTTCATTTAGGTCGATCAATAACAAACTGATGGTAATTTTATTCTTAACGACGATAATTAATATTTTAAATTGAACAACTTTCCTTGATTTATTGTGTGTTTATGTCAATACAATCGATTTAATTTTGATGTTGATATTAGCGGAAGTTGTTTATATGAGTCGTTTTCTGTAAAATATACGCTTCCGTCACGTAAAGTCATGTCATGACCGAGAAATAGATTTAGCGCACGATATCTCGTTGTGCGAGGGTTTAACGACTGGTTCCGTAAGGTCGTCACGAAACATTATTGGGGTAAACAAGGATGTTATATTTAAAAAAGTAGATCTGTGGCATTAGTATTTATTTAGTTAGTTTTCTTTAAAACAGGGCGCTAGCTATAGAGGTGCAGTAGTGCGCCCTTAATTTGCAATACCCTCAGAACATTCTGATATCTGTGGCAATACCTATCTGAAAAGGGGTGATTAAGTTTTAAGTTGTGCATGTTTATATTATAAGTGTAATGTACATTAATGAGCAAATAAACATTTTGAACATTTTTTGGAGAACAAACGAACTAGCCGGGTCAAGTAATGATAAGCAGTCGTCCACTACAGTCGAAGTCGACTACAAGTGTCTTGGACGCATTTTCTTATGAAGGAATGAAAATGGAAGCAAATTAAGGCTGTCACAGTCAAAGTAAAGAAAGAAAGAGATAACTAGAATCTTAATGAGGAATTAAAATAGGTACGTTTTTAGAAACTAGCTGACTGTAAAACTAAGATAAAGAGACAGATTTAATGTAGAATTAAGTTTAAAATGCGTAGTGCAACTCACTGTTTGTCTTACGGACGAGACTGAAAGTGTTTGTAATTAAAACACAACTTTTTTCACGCAGGGAAGCAGTTCGTATGGACCGATACGATTTCGCGGCGCCAACTCGACTGTGACGCTCACTTTCGATGCCCCACGTTTCCTATTCCGTACAACTATTATCTTTATTTCTTGTTTCTACATTAGGGAATACCCGCTGGTATTCCTGCAATCTTGTGTAAGTAGATGCCCACGATACAGATCCTTTCTAGTGAGGCTATCATGAGACAAAAAAAATTTGTTTTACTCTTCCAACAGCCAGAATCTTGTTGGCATCAAATTGTTCGAGTTAAATTTTTCTTTATCAGCATTGCAAATAAAGAATTTTGTATTTGTATGTAAGCACCTATATTGCCTGCCAACGACTTGGCTTAAAGACTGCAGGCATCGACAAAAGCAGGGACCGACAGAAGTACGGAGAAGGTCGAGGTAATGAAACACTGGTTAAGGTTGACATTGCTTAATTTGCGTGTTTCCACAGCGACACCATCGAGCCCATAAATACTTACCTACCTACTATAAAAGCACCGAAAAGGTATCTCTCAAAAATATAATCGTCGTTCGGGGCTAGTGTGACCCACAGCAAATTATATACAATATTTTATTTTTATAGTCTTGCATGATTGATTTACAATACATCTTGGTTATTTATGTAACTACTCATATAAGTGACATGTATTTGTCTTAAGATCTTTGTACCGAATTACTGCTATCACAAAAAATATGATGATGATCACGCTCGCATTGTAACTGCAATGCTTAGACTGCAATGTCTATTTTATCATTTATCAAAATTATTAATTCCTCTGATTAACTGTTATCGCATGCACCTGTAATCATTGCTTCACTTTCGATAGACTGCGAGGTGAGTGACACGGTGTCATTGTCACTAATTTGCCGCTAGCGAAGCCACCACGCCTCAAAATTGATAAGCAGTTAATACCTCTGTACATTCTGTATTTGTACGTTATAAATTCCTGTTATTCCCACACCAGTTGTTCTGATTACTGGAGATGAATAAGTTATAGGCATAAAAACTATGAAAATATTTATTCTCAGAGATAGATAGTCACATAAATGACGACACTATTTGCTCAAAATTTGTAGGTCTGCCTATTGTATTGTCCTTTCCTGTCTTGAAAATCACCAAATCAAAAATGTATTTTCTCTCCTTAGGTATCATCTTTATTTGGGCTATTGCGGACACTTAAAAATACTTAATCAGCTTTCTTTATTTACGGCATACTTTCGTATTTAGGTATACTTTCCAACTAAAACGAATAAAATCACTCTGAAATCTGTGAATTTAGATAATTTTGAAGACCAAGAGAGGTAGGGCACAGCGGATTATGCGCTCAAATCGGAGTCTGGGGAAGGACCACCTTACAGAAGATCGTAGCCAAGTAGCATTGGTCTCGGGCATGTTGTGTTCCTACGGTGAGTAAGGTCTCCACCTCTCCAGTAAGGTCTCATTCTCTCACTCACGCCACTCACGCGTTGCCAACCATCCCAACGCGTGAGTGATACGCATCAGGCGGGCCGTATGCTTGTTTGCAAACTTTGTGGTATTAAAAATCCCTAAACCTATGATGTGAACAAAAACGAATAAAATTACTGCAAGTACGAGTCGGATGACGTTATTGCTCGTGTCAGAAAAGATTGAACACGCAAGTTAAGCAAAGACGATCCCAGTCAACATTTGGATGGATTTAAAAATTTGGAGCACCTCCGTGCTTCAGAGAATCTTAACAATTTGTTCACGGCAAAAGTGATCTGAAAACACTGAAACCAATTTCGGGAAGCACACGGTAAGATTGGAAAACAAAACTAATTTGGAAATTAATAGACATATGTATCACAGTGGCCATTCATTTACTCATTTTCGAACAAACGCTCATAATCTCATTCGATCGGCAATAACTTAAGGTTATCTAGGTACATTATATCCTAACTTCTTATGATCTGTACATTCCACATCTATTAAGAAGTTAGGGGGTGACTTACATGTATATTTACAAGGTTATCATCCAATTGCTTTCAAGGGCTGGCCGAGTACGGTGTTGTGTGCGGTGATGCTGTCGTTTCGGAATCGGAACGTGATTGGAAACCCGTGAAACCTGTATTTCCGTGCAATGTCACCGTGTGATGTGGGTTTATTGTGACTGTATTAGTCGGGTTACTTGTCTCTGTATATTGAGGATTGTTCGTATAATTTTCCTCTGACGTCACAACACCCCCTGATGCGTAGAAATCATCCCTGTAAATTGTGAACGGGTTTTGGATATATATTGGCACTTCTATTGGAACTTTCACTGGTACTTTGACGGGAACTTTTACTGGATATGGAACTTTGACATGTACAGGCACTTTCTTTTCTACTGGGTAAGGTTTGGGTACATAAACTGGTACCCTTTTTTCAACTTCCACTGTTTGGGGTACTAGTACCTGGAAAGGTACAGGCACCTTTCTCTCCACTTCGACTGGGTAAGGTACTTTCCTCTCTACAGGGACTGAAACTGGGACCGGTACTTTAACAGCGAACGGCTGTGGATAAGGTACTCTAACCGGCACGTGTTTGATGACTTCCACTGGTTCCCTCACCTTGACTTGGACTGGGTAAGGCACTTTAGTTTCTACTGGATAAGGTTGGGGTACTAAGACTTTGACCGGGACCGGATAAGGCACTTGTTTCTCTACCGTCACATGAACGGGAACCGGCCTGTCGACGGGCACGCGTACTTCCACGGGATAAGGCACTCTCTTTTCCACAGTGACGGGCACGGGCTGAGGCACTTTCACTTCCACGTGTTTCACGACCTCCACCTGCTGCACCACAGGATAAGGTTTCGGGACATACTCTTTTTCGATCACTTTAACAGGCACTGGATGCGGCACCTTAAAGCCGACGGGATAAGGTACTTTCTTTTCTACGGTTACATATTTGTTCACGGGTTTCTCCACAACTTTGATTACTGGGAATGGGATTTTCTTTTCTACGGCAACAGGGTAAAGTTTCGGTACCTCAACTTTGTACGGAACTTTCACTGGCTTTTCCACTGTTTTGATGTATCGGTGGTGATGGTGATGGTGGTGGTGCTTGACCTTAGTGACGACGCGCGCGTTCTTCTGGCTGGCTGCGGCGTGCGGCTCTTCGTAGTAGCGCGGCGTCCCTATGCCGGGCTTCGGGCTGTAACCAGAATAATAAGGGTTGAGTTGCCGCTTCTTTTTCCGAAAAAACACCATCTTTTTTCTCTCCATTTCAGGAGAGGATTGTGCATTAGTGTTTTGTAATTTATTTACCGGAATAAGCCCAAAAGAATGTAGATATAGCATTCTTTTATTTGGCACTGGTGGTTCTGGGAAGGAGGGGAATACGTCCGATCTTTTGCTTATTCGTGTTAGTGTAGGTCTCCCTGTCTTTTGCGGATAGTGTGCTGGTCCTGGTATTGGTATCCAGTCATTGGGTTTGATTTCTGACACGTTAAACGAGTGCGGCGTGGTCGAACGTATTTTGGGGACCCTCGTCACCGGACGATACTTCTTTTTAGTAATTGTTTCTGCCTCTGTTGTGTTTTTGTATACGTATCTTATTCGGGCTTCAGCAGTGTCGTGGTCTGTTTCATTTATTCTATCATCTATTGTTTTGGTGTCATTCCTGGATGTCGTGTTCGATTGAGTGGCATTAATTCTGTCTAATACTCTTTTTGGCCATATTCTTTTAGTTCTCAGAGGCCTGGAGGTAGTAGTGCCGACGGTGGTACTTGTTGTCGTCGTATGGTTGCTCTTCGGCGGCTGCGGCGGCCTAACCGTGCCTTTACGTACTCCATTTATCGTCTGGACTGGCAGACTGAACGTCGGGCTCTTAGCAACACTGGCTTTGATCGTCGACGAAGCGAATACCAATGGTCGCGGCTGTTGTTTAATATAGTAACCATTGTGTGACGGCAGTGGTATAACTTGTGGATATTTGTATACGGAATTTGGCGAGCGGTATAACTGCAGTTGAGATGGAGTATAATGTTGCCGCAAAGGTATTTTCTGTTGGTGTGAATTGTAATGCGGCCGTGGTATGTCTATATAAATTTTTTGAGGTTTGTCCAAGTTTATGGGTGGTTTGCTCGGAGGTCGCTGTTCAGGTTTGGGATTTACATCAGTTTTCTGTGTATCATTCGTTGTGTTACGTGCTGTGTTCGGTTTCTTTACGTACTTAGGCCCATTTGTGATTGTTAAAGCACTGTGTTTCGATTCCTCCGCTATCTGGTCTGGTTTGGTATCGTCAGCCGCTTCGCCCGTCGCGGTTCGCCCTTGGTTGATGATGATCACTAAAGAGACGACCAGGAATACCGTCTGAAAGCAAAACGTTATTGATAAAACTTTTATCAAAGACATCGCGTGTGTTGTGGTAGATTTAAATACATTGCATGTCAACGAAATATATATTTACTTTTGGATAATTTCAAAGAGTATTTCGCTAAAATGTAAAAAAAGTAACAACGGTTATTTACAGATTATTTGCGTTAGAATTTACACTTTTATTAAGTGCCATCATTTTTCCAATGAAAACTTGTGCGTGCCTCGACAGAACACGCGATCCCCTTCCGTGTACCATACTGGGTTATGCAATCTGCTAGTAAAACCATGAGAAAAGCGGACGAAAAGATAATTAATCTTGATATTTTTTAACGGCTTTATATTAATTGCGGGTTTGGAAAAGCTGATTATTGAAAAGTGTTTTATTATTTTTTATTAAATTATTATGTTTACAAAGCTGCAACAATAAATAATAGTATTCACTGCTAATTCGCTAATAATTAAAAAATAAGTATCTACAATATTTACGCTTAGGCGTTGAAATAGTTTGTGCTTTTATCTTTTCTATAATTATACACGAACAATATCTATTTTTTGTTATTTTTTTGACAAAACAGTGCAATAGTCTTTTTTTTTAATACAAGGTACATTTTATAGTAGATAACAAAATTTTATATTTCAATTTATCTATTTAATTAATTTAAAAAAAAATCGTTAAGACAAATATAAAATATAAAAACAACAACTACAACAAGTACTTTAAAATTGATGGAAAAAAAAAGATTGCACGCGAAATCAAAGCACGTACTTATACGGGATTTTCTCTTAGTTAATAAAAGTCAATTAATTATAATTAGAATAAATAAAGTTAAAATTATTGTAAATTATTTATTAATATGATGAAATAATAATAAAATAACAATCATCAAAAACGAAACGAGGTAAAAAAGTATTTAATCAATAGATACCTACATAATACAAACGATGTTTCACTATATATATACAATAATATGATGTTGGCTTCACACACTCAGGAAGTTGAGTAAAAACAATTAGAGTGTGGACGCGCTCTTCGTCCTACTTCGACTTTACTTTTCTTTGTCTTGTGATTTCGTGCTAACACTGAAGTCCTCTTCGCGAGAATGTAGGGATGACATAAAGCATGTCGCAAAGTTTCTTTTCAACAGCGATATTTTCCGATGGAGACATCAACATAATGAATTAGTAATATTGCGTAGGTAAATTATTAGGTACCTTTAATAAGATCTCTATGAGACATCAAACTTAAAAAGATAAACTTGTCTTGTCTACAACATCATTTCGAATTGCATTTTCGATGATCTTCTTCCAAATTATTTAGTTGCTTGGTATTTCATTTTTATCGAAACCATAACCCACTCACATTTTTATTCACATAGAAACTTAATAAATACAACACTAAATGAAATTTCAAAACACAAATAAATCACTAAGTTTTTTTTGTTAAAAAAAGTCTCAAAGATTTCACTAGAACTGTCACTTATCGCACCAAAAATAACTTATTTTTGTTAAAAAGTCACAAATATTTCAATTCGCGCTATAAAAATCCGCTGTAACATTTTGACATTGAGTACTTTTATTTCTACAGGGCTTTTCGCGCTAAAAAATTCCCGGGTAATTTTGACATTTGCGTTTTGTTTTTGCAATACCTACCGATAATTGTCGCATTTTGCTTTAACGATGCCTAGTCACAGACATATACGTAGTGGTGGGCTGGAGGAAGCACCACTCACTTTTATAGCATCGCGTAATGAGTGGTCGGGTTTCGGGACAATACTTTCTCTGCCAAGGCCAATACGAGCTACTGTTCTACTGATGTCTGAGATCAAGGTGCTCTGCCAAGGATACGGCCACTACTAACGCGCCACCGGGCTGTGAAAAGAATTAAGAAATGGGAAGGAAAGTCAAAAGCCATCAAAACTTTGCACAAATAGTGAATCTGCCTATTTATTTATTAACTCAAAACTATCAAAGTTAATTATCAATAGCATCGTCTTGCTTATCCGCAACATGAAATGAGCGAGACAATGAGTAAGTTTGAAACTAAATTATACTGATTTTCAACAAAAACGTCTCAGCCATTTTCTGAAACGCATTTGAAGTCTAAAGCTATCTTTTTTTTCTTCAGTTTGACCAGAGTAGGGTAGCTTTAAAAATGCGTTTCAGAAGTTGGCTGGCAGTCTCGTAACCGAGCTAATAGTAATTAAGAATAGCCCATTTAAAAATAAATTGAAATGGGCTAAAAATAAACCTTTATTCCCACTAGAACTTTTTTGTCCCATCAGTTTCTTTAGAATTTTTAAAGAGAGTAAGTAGTGGGTCAAAAAAGTGTCATTAGTCCCTTTAAAGTGACTTGTGGGAACAAATTAATGGTACTTAGCCAGTTAGCCATCAACAATGTTAAAGTTAGACTTGTAGACAGGTACCTTTAACATGAAAAAAATTTTATAATTGCAATGAATAGTTAATTAATTACATAAATTACACATATGCTGCGCAATCAAATGAATTTATTAATGTATTTTCGGTATCACGAAAAATACAATTATCTAACTAAAGTTTACTTTACATTTGCCATTAGTGACTACAATATACAGTAACGTGCTGAACGCAGACGAGACTTCATTAAAAATATAAAAAGCCTTTATTAAAAAATTAGGCCTATATTACTCTTTGGACTAGGCCTTTAAAGGCACTTTTTCTAGTCGATGTATACAAATCATATTGATTTGTATAATCTATCTACACAATATATTAAATCTGCTAAACTTTGTTTGGTTAAAATCTGCTGCTGGTCCCCCGCTCGGTCATGTTGTTCTTACGGTGAGTAAGGTCTCCTGAGCTCCACTTGGGGGGGGGGGGGGGATTTGGGAGTGTTCGCAACGCTTGAGTGATACCCCTGGTATTGTAAGCGTCTATAGGCTACGGTGATGCTTACCATCGGGCGGGTCCGTATGCTTGTTTGCCAACTTTAAAAAAAATCATGGAAGTTTCTCAATAAGTGAATTAATGTATGGCATGTAAGTTTTCAACAAGTCAATTTGTAATTCTTTTTGAGAAATAAATAAATATTATTTAACTATACCTAACTTTCCAAAATCACCGAAAAGTCGAGACTATTATGTTTGCGTCCCTGTATAAAACACATGTGAATGTACCATTAAATTGTTTTAAAACGCATCCATTTCCCCGTTTCCGTTCTTCCGCGCGTTGCACACTTATGCAACCATGTAAATAATGCACGCGAAACGCATTGCAGGCAGCAGCTGAAGCATTCTCATGCACACACTTTTAATTGTGTTTATGACAGTGTCTTCCCGTTTAACATAACGATATTCGAGGCTTAAAATAATGTTTTAAAATGGAAATATAAGCAAAAAGACAAATGAAAATGGCGAAAGAAAATCAACAAAAAATAAAATAATAAGAGTTTTATTGTCTCCCAACAAACATTACAACTTATTCTAACTACATATATCCAATGTACACTATGAATAACACTCTGTAACACTGAGAGCAAAAAAAAATATAGTTATACTTAGTATTTTTCCTGAACTTTCTACATTGACGAAATTTTACGACACGAATTTTTTTTTAATAGTTGTTACGGTTCAACCAACCATTTTTATTTTGGAAATATATTTTAAAGTAAATTTTTACCTCCCCGCCCCAAGTGCGTTTTTATTTCTATTTTATTTTCAAAATATAAATTTTATTGTTGCTTACTTTGTGTTTACAATTACTGTATCTCCTTGAGAATCCTCAGTCGGTACTTGTCATCAGGGAACCGCATCTTAATGAGCTGACGGATCTCCTCGCAGCAGAAGCTTTGCGCAAGCTCCTTGTCGCTGCGCCAAAGCTCAGAAGTCTCCAGTAGCTGAGCTTTTAGAAGTTGTGGAAGTTTTGTGAACTTTGTCCACACATTGATCTTGGTTTCAAATTGTATTGGATCCTGAAAATAAATGTATTTGTTAACACTCTAATGCAGTGGTTCTAGTCACAGTGTTAAATATAAAAATATATATATATATTTCAGACCTTAATTTGTCCGTAGATTTGTTAGTTTACTATAAAATATTATATTACTCTGTTAGTAGAGCTACATTATAAAATTTAATCTATTGGTTGAATCACGATCAAATTAATTAAAATTAAGAGGTGAGATCTGGTTTCATCACATATTTCTAAATACGAGTTACTATTACATTTTGCCATGTTACGGTGAATTGCTCAAATAATTTTTAAAGTTATGGTTCTAAAGTTATAGTTAAAAACTGGCTAGGGTTTACGTTGCTTAACTTGCGTGTTCGATTTTAGAGTGCGTCACAGCGACGCCATCGAACACCTCATTTATAATATTAGTAAGAACTTATTGTGCAAGTAGGTTTACAAGAAATACTTTTGTACTTATTTATTTCTAATTAATTCTTTTTGTTTATTATTTTGTGTTATTCTATTATTGATTTGTGTTAATTATTATTTTTAAACTTAAATGATTTTTTGTTCCTCCATTGTACAGCGATTTGGTCATTTACTGTAATGTTGTGCAACTAAATAAATAAATAGCTAACTTACCTCAAATAAACCTTTAACATCACTGACAATATTCTCCAACTTGATAGCAAGCATATAAACTTGTTCCTCGTCAATGGCTCTGCTGTCCGCAAAGATCCTTTGCAGGATGGACTGGCATAGTGCTTGAATGAGTGTGGACATAGACATCTCGTACATCCGTGTTGGTAATATGCTGTACCAACTGGTCTTCAGGTCTTTGAGGAGTGCTATAGCGGTGTTGATGGCAATGTCAAAGTGTTCGTAAGTCTCGTGAGTCCATGGGCTCGATTCTGTAATATAGTTATTTTTTTCATACCACTAATGTGGCAAACAAGCATACGGCCTGCCTGTTGGTAAGCAATCACCGAAGCCTATGGACGCTTGCATTAACGCGGGTAGCACTAGCGCGTTGCCGACCTTGTAGAAAGTGGAGCTCTAGAGACCTTACTCACCGTAGGAACACAACATGCCCGAGACCAATGCTATTTGGCTACGATCTTCTGTAAGGTGGAGGTCCTTCCCCAGACGGGCTGCTCCGATTTGAGCGGATTATCCGCTGTGCCCTCCCTACCTCTCTTGTAATAAGAAAATAATAAGATTTTTCGTAATTTGCACGTAAGTTTGCAAACTTTAACGGCACCTTTTTTTTAAGCTTGAAGGTATGTCGCACTGCTGAACAACTCCCTTCTCTGTCTACTATATTATCTTATTTTTATGGTACAGGTTAGCAAACAGGCACGCGGGTCACCTGATGATTTTATAAAGAGGAAAGATTTGTTTGTTTGCATTTAATAGGCTCCGAAAGTACTGGATATTTTTTCCTGGTTGGGAAGCTACACTATCTTCAGCTGACATAGACTATATATAAAAAAATTGAGACTTTACTAAAATCCGCGCGAAACCGGAGCGGTCCGCTAGTATATTTATATAACAATAGTAAAATTACAAACCTGTAGTTTCAATACTTTGAATGATAATATTCTTTTGCTTCTGCAAATAAAGAGATATTTTCTCCAGGCCGAGGACACGGAGGTTCTGGATTGATTCCAGCAGTACATTGATCAGCAGATCGGCCAGGTCTGAGGGCAATGTGTTCTTCCATGGCGGCCCTAGTAGGCCGTGTGCCAGATAGAAACAATTGTTGAAGAATAACGCTGTAAATTCAAAGTATTTTTAGTAAATTCTAATCTCTGGAAGAAATTGCCTGTCGCCATGAGGTCAATTTCCAACAAATTTAATAAAAATAAAAAAAGTTAAAGCTAGCCTTTTGTCAACAATACAGTAATTGTCGTCACGTAGTACATTATATTATATAGTATTTTGTATTTATAATAAGTAGATATTAGTATGTATTCTTATATGATATGTATTTGTTTAGTAAGTATATGTAATTATTAGTAAGTATCTTATTATGGAGAACTGCATTCGTGTATACAAAGGTTGACTGGTAGATTATGCTTTTAGCGTTAAGTCCGCCTTTTGTACCCAAATATTGTGGTCAATAAATAAATAAAATAAATTTTATTCAAATGTGCCTAATACAAGCACTTTCTACAATGATGAAATGAAAATAAAATTTAAATAAACCCTTAAAGAAACATACAGAAGGGATTTAGGCTTGATTTACATCTGGCCCCACAAAATTGCATTGGTTCCTTACTGCAGGACAATTTTTCAGTCCAAAAATTTTCAAAATCATAAAAACATCATAGCAGATAAATTAATATTACTTTTTATCATTTCTAAAATAATATTAATACTAATTACAACATAGCATGAGAAACATTTATATTGCATGAGTACAAGCAATATCATACACACAATAAATAACACTAAATAGATGTTAGTTTAGTTATTAACTATCAAAAACATCTTATAATTTATGATAGATGGACAATGCCATCTTACTGGCTGAACATCTTGCCAGTAGTGTGCGAAAATTTGAGTCATTGACACGAAAAGAAGAAGTAGAATTATATGACAAATACTAACCAATATCAAACGGACAACATTCCAAATTAACCTTAAACTTCTTAGGTACAATACATTGGTACATAACAGCAATATCTTTTATATACATAACAAGCTGTTTACTATACTTGTCGGGTAGTTTTACACTCTCATTTAAATGATTGACAATCATTATCATAATCTTTTGTATATTACGTGATATCACACATTTAGGTAAAAATAACGGTTTAGTTACATCCCATATATCTTTGTCTGTTTCTTCAAATATAGAATCATCTACTTGTGCCATATTACCAACGGTAACTGTACCATAGGATAGACTTTCGGAAAGTAGATTACGGACATCAGATAACAATTTATCGCATTTCTTATTGTATAATACACATTCTGTATCATTAATATACTTGTTTAATGGTGATTCTTCAGCTTTAACGAATTTCAAATCGACAAGGAACTTGTTAAATAGATCCAATTCGATGACAATCGCTTTGTAACTATGATAACTGCTGTCGCACGACGGCAAATTGTTACGTATACAATCCTCAATGATTTTATTGAAAAATTTACATCTAATTAAATCGGCGAATATTTCAATAAATGTTTTATCGTTTTCAAAGTGAGAACCAAGTGTTGATTGTAAGAATTCAAAGACAGCTGTTAAATTGTTAAATACTGTCTGGTAATTCGGTTTCTTTGCGTCATTCAGGTCAATCTTTATGTTGAAGACCACAGCACCGATGTGATCATCAGATAATATTTCACAATTATGTCTAATGATACTATGTAATAATTTTTCTATAAAGAAATGAGAAAACAATCCCAATTCAGCGTTCATTCGTTCTGTATCATATAACGTCTTTAGAATCTTTTTGATGACTTGTGGATCACTTTGCTGTACAGATAACGAGTAGGTTATGTAATGTACACTTTTTTCTTCGGTCCACGTAAATATTTCTTCCCATTCTAAGCTTAAATTGGCTGCATAAATTGAAAATTGATCTTCGGCTTGTGCGTTGAGGTTCGACAACGGCTTGGCCAGAGTACTGTCAAGATTTACCGCCTTTATCTGTTTTTGTAGCTCCATGACACTAAGCATAGCATTGTTATAGTTATATCTGTCAAACTCATGGTTTGCCTGCTCCAAGATCTTCTTTCCTTCCACAACAACACATAAATCTTTAAAAATATTGAACGATTTAGTCATTTTATCAACATATTTAACGAAATCCTCATCGTTGGAAGTATATTTTTTGCGTAAAACCTCAACTTTTTCTGTTATGTCGAAATAGTTAGAAGTGATGTTCGCTTTTCTGTTTTTATAGTTTAATTGCTCGAGACTCTTTGTAATTGTGAAGTTTACATAAGTGTCGATGAAATTTTGCTGCAAAGCCCATGATAATAGTTGAATTCTCTCGGTAAGATCCTTAATATCGGGAATAATAGCACACCATGACTTTTTAAGTTCGTCTGTGCTTGCTTTATCCACTTCTTGCATCACTGCACTTAGCAAACTCATTTTAAAAGATAAATTGTATCGAGTAATTTAATTTTGCTAAAAGAAAGCCTACAATAATAAATATAAACTTACAAAAACTACCTGTAAAACAGTTAACAAAAGCTATTCGAATTTTGAATTTGACATTGACATTATTGACAATGACAACCTATGATCTGACATGACAGTTGATGGTGTTGCGTTTCGTTATTGTAACAGTTTTTACCGACTACAACGTAAAAAAGATAGTTAAGTATTTAGAAATTGGATTTAGCTTTTATTCTAATTTAATTTAATTTAACGGGATGTTATTAATGATTAATATAGCAGTAACAATACTTATGATAGTCTGCAGTAACATATATCATACTGTCATACGATAATCACGCGAACTCGTTGCTATGGTTTATTTAGTCGAAGTTTTTGGGGTCCCCAAGGTCGCTCCCTTTGTAAATACCCATTAAATATCTGACAAAGTAATCGTTAGCTCTATTTTTGTAATACTAAGATGAACGACTGTGAAATAGATACTCTAAAGGCAGAATTAGAACACGAGAAGGCTTGTCGGTGAGTATTTTATTTAGATATTTTTAAACAATAAATTTTTATGTAGCTATGAAATTCGAAAAAACGAAACGTTTAATCTATGCCGGTTGGTCACCTGATGGTAAGCAATCACCGCTGACTATAGTGACCATGGACATCCACGACCACAAAAATTGGATGCGTTGGTGACCTATGAAGGAATAAAAAAGGAAGGAAGAAACAGGGAGGATGATGTGCAGATGGGTAGGTATAATAAAGGGTGGCACTGCTCCGGTAGGTAGGGAGGCAGCCCATTTACGAGCCACTACCAGTAGTTCATAGGTACTATCTAAGTCCTAGAAGATACTTAGTAGATAAACATAAAATTACTGGTAAAAAAAAAACATTCATGTTCTTCTCCCATCTTCTATGTTCTCAATAAGTATACATAGTAGGAAATGTTTTATTTATCTTTTTAAATATTATAATCCGCGCCACGAGAGACGAGGCCTGACCTGATTGATTCCGGACGCAGTAGACGGATTTCTAGTAAAATGGTATACCTAGATATCGTCTACAGCGTTGGTCGAATCACGTGATACACCAGGTCTCATCACTCGTGGCGCATAATATACTCGCATCATTATTTCGACACCTAAATCTGTGCGGGAATTTAACCCGCTCTTCAAATATCTTTATACTCAATCTTGCTATAACCAGAGAGTCAGCAGCATGGCAGAATGGCGAGCTGGAGAAGCAGATTATGCTGCTTCAAGAGGACCTGAGGCAGACCGACTATACCTGGGAGAGAGATGACGATCTGCACAAGGAGAGCTCCAAACACAGGCATCTGTTAGAAGCTATTGAGACATTGAGAGAGCAATTACCAACTCTCAAGGACAAAATTAAGAATGCTAAAGTCTGTGGTCTTGGTGAGTGGAAGTGATATAGATAAGTAGAATACAGATGTAGGTCTTTGTTAGTAGGTACCTACATCATAAACCATGATAAAAGATTGTCTGTTCAATGACTCACCATTCTCAAGATAATTAGGTAGGTATACCTACTGAAAGCCAGCGGGTGGCCGAGGTTTCCCCGAATTCATGTTGTTCGAAATTTCACCTAAATTGGTTCAACGGTTTTAGACGAGTCGCGCTACCGCACGCTCACCGCGCTGACAGCCAAAAATGTATGAACTTCTAGGAAGCGTTTTTGGATAACGCGTAGTTCTTTATCAGCCAGGACGGTTCATACATTTTACTGTCATTGTCGACGATCTGGGTATGGCTACGGCCAGCCAGCGCGACTCTAAAACAAGCCTCAGATTGTAAACGGTTATAGACAGACAAACTTTCGCAATTTTATTATTAGGTATTTAATTTTGTTTCATGTTTCAGATTGCAAGTTGAAGCATGACGATCTCAACATAAACTTGGATCTTTTGACATCGGTAAGAAACAGTATATTATTTGATCTCGTTAATTAAGCTTATGTGAAATTTGATTAGTTTGTTCAAATATTGCGATCCAATTCGAAATATGTTTTAGGCGGAATTGCTTCGCACAGTGAAGAGATTTGAAAGGCTCAAGACAGATCTGATCAGTACCCTACGGAGCAAGGAGTGGCGCTTGGATTCAGAATCTAAGGTACTTATAGCTTACCTTAGTACTTGCTGAGTTTTCCTTCAACCATTTATTTTCTCTAGGCCTGCCCCACGACTGACCATTTACCTTATAATATTTGTATCAGCTACTTTGTAATATAAACTTTTTTTTTAATTAACCGACTTCTAAACGAAATACCAATCAAATCGGTTCACCCAGTCGACCAGTTCCCTTTGTTCCTACTAGTACCTTTAAAGAAATTAGTGGAACTTTTTGTCCCACTAGGCCCTTTAAACATTCTAAACGATGAGGTAAGAAACATAAAAAAATAAAAAATCGACTGTTTTTTATATTTTTAAATTGAATATCTCCTTTTTTGAAAGTCAGTTAAAAAGTAATAAGCAATGAATGTTTCAGCTGTTCGTGCGTGTGAATGATCAAAGAACTTACCTGCAAAACGAACTTATGATTTGTCAGAATAATATACTGCGACTGCAGAAGAATGCCTCCTATTGGCAGTAAGTACTTTAGTGTGTTTAATCACTTGCTGATAGCCTATCCGTCAGATAAATTGACAAAGTCGAAAGTCTATTACAAGCTCTTTCAAATCGTCACTACTATTTACATGACAGTCAATCGGCAAGTGGTGAAATTTAATAATTTATTATTTACCTAAAATTTCAGTTGATCTCGTGACAGTGGTTCTCAAACTTTTCGATCAGGTATCCACTATCCCTAAACAGAAAACATAATGTATTCATTCAAAGTGTGTAGTAAGTATATAAAGATAAATTACTTTATTCCTTCCTAAGGATAATAATAATAGGGCCAATTTCACAGGTTCTCGATGAATTACAGTTAGCAAAAGCTGACTTTGGCTGAGCAATTTACCGAAGCCAATGAAATCGGCCCTAACACTATATTGTACCTCTCTCCTTAATCCCTTTATTTATAGACTATTCCCGACGATAATGTAACGAAGTATAGATTTTGTCTCCCCATTAATGGTGTTACTTTCCAGGCATGCGTCCAGAAAAGCTGACGAGCGAGTCATCGACCCTAAGCGGGGACCCGTGAAGAAGGTAACTAACATATTTCTTTATTACGTAGTTTCTAATTCAACTAAACCAGGGCAATTAAAGTTCTTGCCTATTACCCATTCATGAAAAGCTCAATATTCGTCATTTGAAATTCGTGCGACTTTCTTATGATATTTGGTAGTTTTGGGATGACACCTTACGTGAAATTATTATTTTATAAAGAAATTCAATCAACTCAAGATCAAGTCACACTGTTCGTCGTTGTTTTTATTATGAATACACATTACATCCAATTTAAATAAGTATTTCGCTTATAAATTATTAAACATCACCAAGCACTAGGTGGGAGGGATAAATTAGTCGATATTTTAAAATATTTATTGTGTTTCTTATTTTTCTAGGGATTCGGTAATGAACGTCTGCCGCCTATTGCCACATAACGACCAACAATGCGTTCATAGAAGTAGAGACGAGTGACATAGAAGATATTATTTAATTAATACACTCTAGATCAGATTTTCCCATTCTTATGGCCCTTAAATATGAGCCATTTCAATGCGTCGCATAAAAAACTATAGTAAATATTATAAATGCGATATTTGTGAAGGTGTTTGTTATTCTTTCACGCAAAAACGGTTTGATAGAAATTATATGGGTACCTAGTTTATAACCTGGATAGTTTTTATACCGTAGGAACTGGAACAATTGGATACCGCAGGTAAAATTGCGGGCATCAGCTAGTCTGATATATTTATTACAATCTAAATGTAAACTAATGAAAAAAAAATGTTTCCCCACAGTCAGGTGATCTGTGTGGAACGCCATAAGTTTGAGAAACGCTGATCTAGATACTCATTCTTCTAAAATATAATTTAATGCATATCACAGAGAAGACACATTATAATCAATGAACTTAGAAAATATTTCGCTCAATAAAATCGTAGTAAACCAATGTTATACACATTTTCAAGTCTATTTCACATTATCTATATACTCGTAAGCAATAAAACATTTTATTGTGCATCTACAAATAAGGGAGATACCACAGGGGCGTTATCCGTGCGCTGCGTTTGCGCCGCGTCGACGCACAAGAGAAGAGAGACGAAACGGGGAACGGGAGCTGCGTTGAAACGACGGAGTTAGCTACAACGCAGCGCTCGTGTGACATACACTGCGTGTGCGTTGATATCATCACGTTACGACAACGCAGCGCAGACGCAATGCCCGTGTGCCATCTCCTTAAGTATAGGGTAAATGCCTAGTCTGCCTAGTGGTGGGAAACTTCATTTTCTTTCGAATTTAAAAGAACTAAGATGTGATTTTGTAATCTTAAATATATCCAAATTCAATCATGTTCATAATTGCTAATAGCTGGCGAAGTTGCCTGTAACCACCACTGTCCAACGACTAGATGTTTAGGACTTTTTTCTTTAAAAAAATATATTAAATATGTATATCGAATTAAGTGCTGAATTAAAGAAAGGTACACTGTGCCTCTGGCATGAACATGAACAGAAGTAGACAAATATAGAAAAAAATCCGCTCTAATGTACCACTACTAGGAATTTACCCTAGTTAAAAAAATATAAAGAGAATATTAATTTCACGATCGTATAACCACAGAGTATAACGACACGTACACATAAAACACTGGTTAAATATATATTTAGATAATAAGTAGAGACTATATTATAATTATTGAAACAACTCATTGTTAACAAAATTTTATTTAAATGAAACTATATAATATTAAAATTTAATAAGTAGTAATATAATTATAAAGAAATATCTACACGAAATATAAAATAGTTTTATTCAGTATTATTTTTATTGTGTCCTTTTTTTTGAGCCCAAGATATTCGCTTCGATGTATCCTTTTTTTTATACCACAAAGTTGGCAAACAAGCACACGGCCCGCCTGATGGAATCACCGTACCCTATAGACGCTTGCAACACCAGGGGTATTACTCGCGCGTTGCCAACCCTTCAAACTCGCCCAAGTGGAGCTCTGAAAACCTTACTCACCGTAGGAACACAACATGGCCGAGACCAATGCTATATAGACAACTAACAAGAATCAAATTGTATTAGAAATAATATACATATACTGGGAAAAAGAACAAGCGTTCGGTTATTAATGTAGTAACGTTCACATGCACATTGTTTTAGTGTGCATGCCAACGTTACAACATTCATAGTCAACGCTCTTCGTGAAATAGAATATCCTGTACTTAGGTAAGGTAACCCAAAACTAAGTACTTTGTTTTTCAAGAGAGGTAGGGCACAGCGGATAATCCGCTCCGCATCTTTCGTAGCCCGTCTGGGGAAGGACCTCCACCTTACAGAAGATCGTAGCCAAATAGCACTGGTCTCGGCCATGTTGTGTTCCTACGGTGAGTAAGGTCTCCAGAGCTCCAGAGGGTTGGCAATGCGTTAGTGATACCCCCGGTATTGCAACTGTCTATAGGCTACGGTGATGCTTACCATCAGGCGGGTCGTATGCTTATTTGCCAACTTGGTGGTATAAAAAAAAGTTACAAAAATACCAATCATTCTTTATAACATTTTCAAACGGATTTCATATTTAAAACAAATTTCATACTCTCACTAATTTTACTAATTAAAAGTTTTTAAGTATTCATTTTACAATGTTTTATGTATTTATCGCCAATAAAGTAATGGCATTGCACTATATATTATTTTATTTTTTTAACAAATAATATTACACTATTTTGCCTATTATTTTTTTATACCACAAAGGTGGCAAACAAGCTTACGGTCCGCCTGATGGTGAGCGGTCACCGTAGCCTATAAGATAAAGGCGCTTCTTTCAATACCTAGTCTGTGGGATACCTTGTGTATCTGATTGGGTAATCGACAGATGTGCCGAGGTACTCCTCCGTTCCTGTTTCTATGTGGTCGAACGCAAACGGCTCGCGGTACAAGGCAGCTGTGAAAAAACAATAATGTAATTTTACAGTATTCGTTAGTAGGGATAGGGTTCCGACCTACCCATCAGCACCAAAGGGCGTATCTGTACTAATATTATAAAGCTGAAGAGTTTGTTTGTTTGAACGCGCTAATCTCAGGAACTACTGGTTCGAATTGAAAATTGTGTTGGATAATCCATTTGTCGAGGAAGGCTTTAAGCTATATAACATTACGCTGCGAGCAATAGGAGCGAAGCATCAGTGAAAAATGTTGCGAAAGCGGGGAAAATTATGCGAACGAAGTCGCGGGCACAGCTAGTTTGTGTATATGGATGATCCTACCCCCTTTCAAATACAAATGCCAGGCTATTATATAGGTTATCATAATAATAAAAATCTTGCGACTCGCTATGCGAGTCATCGCCACAAGATTGTAGTAAATGTAGATTCGTAAAGTACTGTATGTTTAAATAGTGAGTTGCACAAAAACATTTTAAAGTTAACGGCACATTAAAAATGGCTATCTCTGTCAAATAAAAGAAGAATAACAGAGTAAGCTTGAGACTTATTGTGCAATTTAGTTTAAAATGTGTTCCTGCAACTGGCTGTACGGTTATTTAAAAAGTTGAAGTCAGTTTTAATTGAATTTGTTAATTATCGAAAGCCGGGAACGACTGATATACTATCAGAATGAGTGTTTTCTGAAATGACACCCACTAGGCGGCAGCACTGAGACGTCAGGTTCAGAAACCTGTCAAAAGTGTCATAGCGCGTTGACGCTTTTGACAGTGCGGATCATTGGGATGGGACCTCTTAGCAAAGTGGCGCCAACTAGTGTCGTAAATTTTCGTAAAAAGCCTCATATTTGAGTTCATACGTACGCGCGACGCAATGCCGCCGGTCGACGTGCAGGCGCAGGCGCGGGGGGCAGGCGCACACGAAGCCGCCGGCGACGTTCACGCACGCGAACTCGCAGCCGTGGATGTCTTGGAGGCACTCGTTCACGTCTGCCGTACATTCTCATTATTGTCATTTAATATTAAATATTAATTCGATTAATTCGAAATAAGAACATAAAAATGGTATCGAGTCAGTGCAACAGGTAAAATTTTATGTGCACCTAGCTGTGTAAAGTGTCATAAAAATAGTAAATAATAAAATTGTTATTTATCACAGTTAAATATGGCATATTGCTCAAACACATCCGTGTGTTGCTCAATTCGAGATGTATAACTCCATTTGGGTCGCAAATAGCTAAAATCGAGTAGCATGTCGGTTAAAGCAGTTCACATGTTAATTAAATCTAGAGATTCTTTTATAAAATGAGATAAAATAAATCAACGAGTCCCGATCAGGACGCTGCTGGTCAAGCCTATAGGCTTATACCTATAGGTAGTCAGACAGACAGACAAAGTTTTTTTTATATATAAAAAAACTTTGTCTGTCTGTCTGTCTGACTGACCATCAACACATAGCCCAAACCGCTGAACGTAGAGACCTGAAACTTGGAGGGTGGGTTCTTGGTATGATGTGGGCATCCAATAAGAAAGGATATTCCGAAATTCCCACGGGAAAGCGGGATACACGCGAACGAAGTTGCGCGGGTTTTGCTAGTGTCTCATATTATTAAAAACGCACTTTCCCAGGGGTTAAGGCAACCTTAAGGTAACGGAATATTTAATGAACTGGGCAGGGCTAGCAAGATAAGATTAGAGGAATCCGCCCACTACAACGTATCATACCATGAGCATAGAGCGTATCGGGTTGCTTGTCGTGTCTGATACGTTCATAGCACGGTCATGGTATGTTGTAGTGGGCGGAGTCCTTAAAAACATAAGATAAAAGTGATAAAGTAATAATGTGACCTAAGCAACGCAATCCGGGTCCCAGCGAGCGATATCCCTGCGCGCAGCCGCATTTGTACGCGCCAGCCGCGTTGGCGCATAACTGCGTCGCGTGGCAGCGGTTCGTCTCCAGCACGCACTCGTCTATGTCTGCGAACACAAGTACATTTTATGGACGACCTCCGCGGCGTAATGGTTGCCACGCCAGACCGCCACCCAGAAGGTCCCGGGTTCGTTCCCCGGTCGGGTCATGATGAAAAACGAACTTTTTCTGATTGGCCTCGGGTCTTGGATGTTTATCTATATATGTATTTGTTATAAAAAATAATATCGTTGAGTTAGTATCCCATAACACAAGTTTCGAACTTACTTTGGGGCTAGCTCAATCTGTATGAATTGTCCCTATATATTAATTTAATTTATTTATTTGGGATCATCAGCACCCTAGTGCCAAATATCAGCACTCTAGTACTAGTTATCAGCTTAAATGGTTTTGATTTTTCTTTGGGTTGTTAAAGTTTTACGGCAGTAAATCTATGTAGAATTCAACATCTAATGAAAGGAAATAGACATGAATCGATTACAAATCACTTTATTGCGATATAGCACACAACATTATGATACCACAATAAGGTATGACAAGCTAGTTCGAACACAATCGTTGAATCCATATCCACACTAATATTATAAATGTGAGTGTGTTTGTCCTCCCTTCACGTTGAAAGTAATAGACGGATTGATATGAATTTTTATTGGGGATAGTTTAAGGTCTGGAGAGTGACATAGGCAACTTTTTTAACTCATTCCCACGGGAAAAAAGTAAAACATTATTTTTAAAAAAAAAATTACCGGGGATAATTTAAGGTTTGGAGAGTGACATAAGGCTCCTTTTTTCCCACAGGATAAAGAGATTCCCATGGGAAAAATTATTGACATTTTCCCTTGACTACGCGGGCGGAGCCGCGGGTAACAGCTAGTTTCAGTATAAAACCATTAGAATGGAATATAGATAAAATATTATTTCCATGAAAAAATTACCGTCACAAGAGTTAGCAGTGATATTATGTCGGAAGCCGGGTTCACACGGACCCCTCTGGCTGCGGTCTAAGTTTTCAGTTACATTAACATCGTAGTACTGCGAAGATATAGTGACAACTGAAAAATACAATTATTTTCTAATATAATCACACAAAATAAGAGCCACAAATAAGTATCTAAAAAAACGTTAAGTCCGTGAATATTTTTGAATCTATTTCACAAATTGAAACATTACAGACAGTAGACAGGCCTGATGGTCGAGTGGCCAGCAACGGTCACTTTGTCCCGAGGACTGGGTGTTCGAATCCTGCGCAAGGCAAACATTTGTCTGCATGAACATGTCTGTTTGTCTTGGTCTGGATGTTTTCTATGTATAATGTGTATTTATTTACAAAAAAAGAGTAATTATGTGTATGTATTGCTTAGTTTGGGACTAGATGGCGTTGTGTAATTCGTCCAAAAAAAAATGAAAGTTATATCAACCTGTAAACGTAATTAAAGAGCGCGCATTCCGTCCACTAGCGCCGCCATTTGAACGAGAGTGATAGCTGGTAAACGTAGATAAAAAAGTAAAATAATGTTCTATTACGCATTAGAATAGACGATGAAGTATATTCATATCGCTTTGTTAACATTTCAAATGTTGCTGGTTCGATAAATAACGCATTGAAAACAAAAACTCATTATTTTACATTTTCATCTACGTACCAGCTATCACTCTTGTTCAAATGGCGGCGCTAGTGGACGGAAAGTGCGCTTTTAAATAACAGTTTTGGGTGTTAGGTATAGAAATTACGAATTTATTTTGTTTAGAAGATCGGTATTAGTATAGAAGAATCAATTCATTTTCATGATTTCGGTCTATTTCAGAGACAGGACTTTGCAGAAATCCAAGGGTACTTTGCCAATATAAAAATTGTGAACTCACATCCATGTTCATTGTAGTTTTTCATTCGAAATTCTTCAACGTCAGATGAATACGGGGCATTAACAACCGCTGGTTGAAACTCGTACGTTTCTTCCGGATTGTATAAGTTCTAGAAGAATTAAGAAAAACATACGTCTCCATATTATCTTTCATTTAAAGTTATCACATTTATTATATGGGTAATACTAATATTATAAATGTGAAAGTGTGTTTGTTTGTTTGTCCTCCCTTCACGTCGAAAGTAATCAACGGATTGATATGAATTTTTTATTGCGGATAGTTTAAGATCTGGAGAGTGACATAGGCTACTTTTTTCCTACGGGATAAAGAGATTCCCATGGGAAAAATTGTTGACATTTCCCTTTGACCACGCGGGTGGAGCCGCGAGTAACAGCTTGTAAGTTATATATTTTAGATGCAGACAGACAGAAACAAGGTAGGTATTAGGTATGTCAAAAAAAAAACATTGTTGAGGTAAAAATCTCGTAAAAATAATTGTCATATGATGTATAAATGTTCTCTTATAAATTGATCTGTTTATTGATTTAAAGTATTTATTGCATCAATTTGTTAACTCTCCTACAAAACATTTGCTTATAGTGAAAACTGATAGAAAATCTACTAAAACAAAAAAAACCTTTCTACAATTTACAAACAACCATAATTAATCACATAATAATTCTTACAGTTACGTTGTTCTCCTCATGACTCTCATAGACTTCGTTTTCACCCGAGTCACGCGTTGCTTCACATTTCGGAAGGTTTGGGCATTTTCTTATCTGTGGACAAAATAAATATTTAGTATGGAGTGCCGTAGAGCATTTATGAAATGCTAGCTCGACCGGAGAAGTATCACCCTCTTACAGAATATCGGGGTAAAGCTCTTATACGTTTCGTTCAGTGATTTAGAGATCCGTAAGCACGACTCTTTTCCTTTCTCCTTATCTATTAAAATTCAAATGGGTGGGTAAATTTTTATGTTATTTGGTATGTAGGTAGCTAATACCTTGGATTAACACACAGGGTACTTTTCATCCCGAAAAGTAAGCGATTCCCGTAGGATTTCTTCAAAAATCTGATATAGATGCGCCATCTATATGCTGTGAATAAATTAATACACGCAAGCATATTTTAAACTATGTGTATTGTGTTTGTAACCTGCACGTTGTCCCCGTAGCAAGGCGTCTTGGTCCGGCAGCGGCGCGAGCGCGTCTGCGTGCCGGCGCCGCACCGGGACGTGCACGGAGACCATTTCGACCAGGACGACCAGCGCGGGGGACTCTCTTCCTGTTCATACAAAAAAAATACTAGTATAACCAACGTGTAACATCTTAGCCACAAGAAGTTCACTGCGACATTTCCAGCAGGTGAGCAGCGGTCTGCATCCAAAGGCTTCCTTCGACCTTAGGTCATCTCACTACCTCGTAGGCGGCCGTCCTGCGCTGTTTATTGTGAAAACATATCTATATTTTGACACTAGCTTTTTTCCCGCGACTTCGTCCGCGTGAAGTTCCGGCCCCGTTTCCGTGGGAACCACATTGAATTTCGGGAAAAGCTATAGCCAATGTCACTCCCTGATAATGTAGCTTTCTACTGGTGAAAGAATTTTTGAAATCGGTCCAGTTGTTTCGGAGCCTATTCAATGCAAACAAACAAACAAACAATCAAATCTTTCCTCTTTATAATATTAATATAGATAGAAGTATAGATTACAAAAAACTAATATCAGTTATTTTGTTACAAACTATTGTCGGTACCTCACAAGCTGGCATATGACATTTCCTCCGGTCCACACCGAATCCTTTGCATGCAGACTCATCCAGGATCACTTTATCTGGTTTGCTTGTCTTTTCTGTACCAAAAAATAAGTTTTTTTAAGTCAGGAAAATACCGTATGGTTCGTGTACGTATACCGACGGTGGTCTGTTATGCTTTCTCCATCACATATCAAAGTTAGTTTTTTTTAATTCAGTACAAGTAAATGACGTAAAAGAAAAAAAAAACACAGAAAAGTGGCCAAATTCAGCATAATTCCGAGCCTTAACTTTTGAACATTAAACCTACCGAGAGTGATGTTGTCGTCGTCCACATACTGGCAGATCCTGGCGCGGTTCTGGTAACCAAGGCCGCAGGTAACGTTGCAGAAGCTCCATTGGGACCAAGAACTCCATTTTCCAGGCACTGCAACATTTTAACTTATTTTTTATTTTATTTAATGTATGGCAATTGAAAAATTCTTGATAATGGACGAGAGGGCCCACAGGTTGCAGACCAAGAGCTAACATAGTTCAGCTTAGTCTGCATAGCTGATATGATTTTTCAAACTTGGGTGCAGACCACAACGAGTAATGTATGTTAAACTAACTCGAAAGTAACTTGGCTCTTGGTCTGCAACCCGCTTTTACGATGCAATGCAACCGCACAATCGTTTATAATATTTTAATAAGTCAGTTCGTGTATGGGCAAGCTAGCCGTCATACAGTCAACATAAAAGACGTGACAGGAGGACAACTAAGAACAAAGATTTTTATGCTAATAATGTAAGCATTGTTATGAAACTTTGTAATTACATGGTCCAATATGAACACTATCCTTACTAATATTATAAATGAGAAAGTGAGTTTGTTTGTTTGTTCTTCCTTCACGGCTTGACTAAGCAGCCGATCATTATGAAAATTTGCATACATATTGTTAGGGGTACAGAGCCCAACATAGGCTACTTTTTATCCCGTGAAAGTATGTCGTTCCAACTCCAACAAAAGGGAAAATAATTTTTCTACTATAGAGGGCGCTGTATCGGCCAACAGATGGCGCCACAAGTCGAGTTATGGGTTGTTTTGTTGTCAAGCGAGACCTTTGTCATAAAATTAACGCGAGCGAAGCCGCGGGCAAAAGCTAGTTAATAAATAAAATTAAGAGTATCATGCTCATCTCTATCATTGTCTGGCTGTACGTGCTACCAATCAACCAAATCATAATTTATCATCAAAAGTATATACCAGCAGTTAATAAATTAAATTTAAATAAAATAAATTAAATTAAAAATTATTTATTTCATTACCAAGATTTTAAAACTACAACTAGATGCCGAGACATCCTTTTGGGCAATATAAATGCCTGTACCAGGAGATCCCGCTCTACCGAACCTTTATTATGAGACTAAAAACATGTTCATTTGACTAAATAATAATAATAGATCGTACATACGGTGGTCCTTCGAGCCGGATCAAATAAAACACGATTTTGAAAGAGTTTGAGTCTGCGGCTACTCATCAATAGATAGAAGTCATCAATAGATTTTGGAGATAGGCAACCTTTAATCTAACGAGTAACATCAGGTTCGCCGCAATTGATACCAATTGTGAATCACAGAAAAGTATTACCTTGAACAGCGACGTTGTACCGTCGGTGCGCAGTGCCCGCGCCGTTCTCCGCCACGCAGATGTACTGTCCGGCGTCGCGCACTCCAGCGCTCCAGATCGCCAGCAAACTGTTGCCCAATACCCGCTGGATGTTAGACAAACTGTTGCTTAGCTGTTGTGTATCCTGGAAATTATATTTTCATTAATTAATAAGCTATTCTATAAGTTACTACTTGAAGAAACAAAAAAATAATACTGTTAAGGTACAATTCTAAGACAGAGACGGATTTAAGAGAGGTAGAGCACAGCGGATAATCCGCTCGAATCGGAGCAGCCTGTCTGGGGAAGGACCTCCACCTTACAGAAGATCGTAGCCAAATGGCATTGGTCTCGGCCATGTTGTGTTCCTACGGTGAGTAAGGTCTCCAGAGCTCCACTTGGGGGGGTTGGGAGGGTTGGCAACGCGCGAGTGATACCCCCGGTGTTGCAAGCGTCTATAGGCTACGGTGATGCTTACATCACGCGGGCCGTATGCTTGTTTGCCAACTTTGTCGTAAAAAAAAAACGGACCGCACGCTGCCGACAGCTAGCGGCATACTAATTCCTATGTAGCTATATGAAAGTGATTCCAAGCGCGGTGACACTTTTATAGAGATTCATTGAAACTAGTAGTAGCTGCAGTCTGCTGTCCGTCTTGGAATTCGACCATTAGTTTTTATGATTACACAATTAACATATTTTTTTGTCAATAAACTGAATAACGTCTACCTTTAACCAAGTGATCTTCGGTAGCGGATAACCATCCGCCTCGCATCTCAGTACAATGCTCCTTCGCAATAAAACCACATGGTTCTCAGCGTACTGTCTCCCAACATTGCCGGCAATAGATGGTGGTTTCACTATTGTGACATCAAACACCGCCTCCGTACTACCGACTTTGTTAGTCATGATGCAAGAATATTTTCCACTGTCAGATACTTCTGTGCTGTTTATTATCTGATAAATCATAATCTCAAGTTGACATTATATTAAATAGGACGGGTTGCACTCCGGGAGTGCCGGCAGAAGTGAAAACTTTTAACATTAACGATGTGCATTTTTTAATATACCTATTCTTACGCTTTTTCGATCAGGCTACGGATCTGACGCGAGTTTAACATTTTTTACCCATCTAAAGAAGTGCTGCGCAAGCGCCGCTAAAGAAGTTTTCACTTTAAAAATCAAAATAAAAACCTTTATTATGTATCAGTAAAGTTTTTGAAATATAGTAAGTATCTATACTTCTATACTAATATTATAAAGAGGTAAAGTTTGTGTATTTGTTAAATTGTAAGGGGTAATCTCGGGATCTACTGAACCGATTTTAAAAATTCTTTAACCAATAGAAAGCCACATTATTGCTGAGTGTCATAGGTTATATAAAAAACCAAAAAATAAAAAGGCTTTTATGTGGTAGTCGGTTTTGCAAAGTAAATCGGAGAAAAAACGGTCGAATGAAAGCGTTTCTTACGAACGCCTGTACTAAAAAAGGATTATTAACATTATGCCCAACGAAGTGGGCACGGGTCAGCTAGTAATAAATACTTGTGACAGGCAGTTTCACTCTTTCATAGTTTTTGTTGGTTACGAATAAACTCAAGGTACCGTACCCCCGAGTAACATAGGCTATATTATATTTTCAAAGAAAAGACGGATCCTGACAATAAAACCGTATGAAGCTGGGACGGGGCGCTAGTATACCAATAAAATTAAACGGACTTACCAAAGTATAGTTATCATTTAACAAAATCAGTCGTGCACTCTCCCCTATTTCGGTATACGGATGCTTAATCCACATGACGTATGGCCGTGGGCTGCCCACAGCTGGGCAGGTCATGTTTAACGGTTTGCCCACTCGTGTGCTAATTGATTTCGAGCTTTCCTTTGGTATTGGTGGTGGCACTGAAAAAAGTACAGTAATTTTGGTACCGTTTCTTCACGTTACGTTGTCAATCACCGCGCCATTTTGTTTACATAGACATGTTCTAATGACGTCATTCACCGCTGTATTACGGTCGCTATATAACGGCACCGCTATCTTAAGAAATCAGAGCTTTAGTGACAACACTTACCAAGTACATCTACTAAATAAACAACACTGGTATTTCCCACTTTATTCCTGGCAACACAAGTGTAGTTCCCGGATTGTTCATACATCGCATTCTTAGTAACAATAACTTCTCCGTAATCTGTGGATACCATGGTTTCGTCGAATAACCTTAACGGAAGATCGTTTTTGAACCAGTAAACCTAGAAAGGTAAAATATAAGTCAAAGGTATTTTGAATTTAAAATTAGGCTTGAAGAATTACAAATAACACAGGAGGTTCAGTATGCACGATAGAGAGAGAGAGATAGGAGAGAAATAGGAACAAACTCCTAGGTTCCGTTTTTGCTACGACTTGCTTGCTTGCATATTCTATGACGTTTGTACGTTTTTATCAAAGATTTTATTTTATAAGTACGTCCGGTATTACTCAGTACTAGAGCTTCCTTAACCATAATATTTTTCCTTGTAAGTTCACTATATGAACTCCAACCATGTCTTTTTTTTCAAATTTCTAAACGCAACAGTTTTATGAATAGTGAGAAATGCCTAAACGTACAACGTACGCTACTTACAACTTAAACCTTTTTATCCTATTAGTAGGACCACGAGGGAGAACTTTTACTAATGGTTCTACTAATAGGACAACAAGTAGGCACACGAAAAAACGGTGTAAAATACCTCTGGCATAGGGTTGCCATACGGATGGCAGTGTAGGTAGAACGCTTGTCCCGATATTACTTCCATATTTATAACGTTCTCTGAGTAATTTGTGTTTTGGAATAACATTTGGAATATCTTTGGTGGTTCTGAAAAAAAACCATACATTTTAAAACGTGATTGTTACATTATAAAGTAACAAACTTTTTTCGCTCGCGTTAATTTTATGACAGATCTCGTTTGACAACGAAACAACCCATAGCGCGACTTGTGGTGCCATCTGTTGGCCGATACAGCGCCCTCTATAGTAGAAAAAATATTTTCCCATTGGAACGACATACATTCACGGGATAAAAAGTAGCCTATGTTGGGCTCTGTACCCCTAACTATATGTATAATTTTCATAATGATCGGCTGCTTAGTCAAGCCGTGAAGCAATAACAAACAAACAAACAAACTCACTTACTCATTTATAATATTAGTTAGGATATAAACTAAAGTTATAAAGAGGTAAAAATTTATGAGGTTGCAGAGGGCCCTCTGGATCTACTGAACCGATGTTAAAAACTCTTTTACTAATAGGAAGCCACGGTATTTGTGAGTGTCATATCCCACTATAAAATCACACTATAATGGGGTGATAAATGGGGTGGAGTATAGGATATTTTTAGATTTACTTGAACTTGGTTTTAATGTACTGGAAAATGATGAACGGGAAGGGAGAGGCAAGGTGGGGCGAAGGGGGAGACAGCCAAAAAACAACGCGGACAGAACTAGAATAAATGGACAAACCTAAAACTTCCACTTTCACCTTTCTCCCATCGATACCCCCATCGTTGGTGGCAATGCAACTGTACACCCCGGAGTGGGTCGACTGCACATCCAGTATTAAGTCTGCGTAACTAATATCTCCTTTATTTTCGCCCAAAATAATTCCATTTCTATTCCATTGTACAGTAGGCGTTGGATTTCCTGATGCTCTACAGGATATCCTGACTTGACTGCCGAGCTGGAAAATAATATTTTTTATAGATTAATTTGATTATGACGGACCGCAGCAGAATCTTGATGAAAAGGCTCGCATGTTAATCGTTACGTACGTGTTTCGTACGATAAGTGAGAGAGGCCGGTGGCTTAATAATATGTCCTGCTTCCTTCCCCCTTCCTTCGTAGGTGGGCAACACACCCAATATCCATGTAGTCATACATGTCCATGGGCAGCAGTGATTGCTAACAGAAGATGAAGATTGTTGATGTTAGGTTGCTCAGACGGTTGCGCCGATGAAAAATGAAACACCAGCAATTTATATTTCGTAACTGAAATTGATGGAGTAGCGCGCGTCGTGCGTGGCTCGCAATGGATTTTTATGTCACAGCCTCTCTCGTTCCTGTTATTTTTCAATTATTATTTACTAGCTTTTCCCCGAGGCTTCGCTCGCGTTAATTTTATGACTGTATAGATCTCGTTTGACAACAAAACAACCCACTTGTGGCGCCATCTGTTGGCCGATACAGCGCCCTCTATAGTAGAAAAAATATTTTCCCATTGGGACGACATATTTTCACGTGATTAAAAGTAGCCTATGTTGGGCTCTGTACTCCTGACAATATATATACAAATTTGCATAATGATCGGCTGATTAATTAAGCCGTGAAGGAATAACAAACAAACAAACACACTTTCTCATATACTATTAGTAAAAAGTAGTAAACTTATAATATTAGTAAAAAGTAGAATATTAGTAAGGATTCTAAATAACTTATAGGTAACCTAATATTATACACGTTAAGAATTAAAAATCACATGACTCACCACAATTTCGACGGTATCACTTATAGTGTTGCCAACACTACTGTTAAATAAAACAATCTCTTCTATTCTCGATGGTGCCACAACACTAACTCTGTACACTATGTGTGTTCTCCCGGCTTTGTTTGTTGCATCACATCGGAAGAGACCTTCCGAGTCCGGTGATATGTCTGATGATGCGAGTGTAGAGTTGATTATAAACCATTTAGGGTTACTGTAAAAGATAACGCTTAAATTCCAACTGAGTTTTTTTTTTTTTTTCATACAGATTGAGCTAACCCCAAAGTAAGTTCGAAACTTGTGTTATGGGATACTAACTCAACGATATTATATTTTATAACAAATACATATATAGATAAACATCCAAGACCCGAGGCCAATCAGAAAAAGTTAGTTTTTCATCATGACCCGACCGGGGATCGAACCCGGGACCTCCTGGGTGGCGGTCTGGCGTGGTAACCGGGAAGATTATTAGGTGGTGAAGTTCTTAATTTCTAAAACTGCGTTAACTCGCAGTGGCGCCATCTACCTGATAGTTACACAAATAACGTAAATCCTCTCGATATCCGCGGCTATCGACTATGGGTTCGAATCCTACCTGGGACGGGAAGGCGATTTTTTCTTTCAAAATAATAAGGGTCAGTTGGACTGTAACGACTATATAAAATGTTCAAAGTTTTACCCAGGATAAAAACTATCCTATGAGTTAAATTAGATTATAAAGTACGTGTGTACTAAATTTTAAACAAATCTATCATCTATTCAAGCTCAAATATTTAAACATGCGGCAGTGCAGTTTTAGGAGTGGTAGAGCAATTATTATGAAATGGGCTAGCTCGACCTGAAGTATCACCCTCTCACAGAATATCGACGTAAAGCAGCAATGCGTTTCGTTCGGTGAGTGAGAGATCCGGAAGCCCAACTCCTTCCCTATCCCCTCTTTCCCCCTCCTTCTTTTCCTCCAACCTCCTTGGTGGACAACGCATTGGTAGCGCCCCTGGTGTTACTGATGTCCATAGGCAGGTGGCCCGCTTGCTTGTTTGTCTACTGTATGACATAAAAAAAAGAAAAAAAAGTGATGCCACTGAAAATTTTACAAGATATATCAATACTAGCTGATACCCCGCGGCATTGCCTATGGCACTCTTCAGACCATAAAGTATCCCAAAAAATCATGTAAATGTGTTTGTTCCTTTCGACGTGAACGGACTAACATATTTTCACATTTATAATATTAGTATGTATAAGTTATTATCAGGTTTACTTATAAGTCCAGGTTATATTCGGAGCAGGAGAGCCCCTCGCTTCACATCCGAGGCTGGCGTTGGTGCCTGCTTTGAGCTGAACATCTAGCAAGTCGAATTCCGATATGAAGGGCGGTTCTGAAAAGCAAAAATATAATAAATTTTAAAAGAAAAAGATAGCATAAGACTTACATGAATTTAATTTGATTTTTTAATTTAAATTAAAATGAGTTTCAGAAATTGGCTGTGTAACTAGCTATTTTGACGACTTTTTTGGTATTGAGTTAGTATCGTATCGGTGCATTTGTAGCTCGCCTATGTAGCAACTGGTCTACTACATAGGTTATTAGATTTGAAAATATTTTTGAAAGAAAATTTTCACACCGCCCCAGGTGGGAATCGAACTCACGTCCTATCGATACCGGTTCCGATTCCGGCCGAGTGTTCATAACTACCACTGAGCTACCGGGAAAGTTAGGCTGATTTTTTTTCATTCCTTTAAACTGCGTGTGTCGCCTCTATCTGACAGTAATACAACTAAGCAGGGGTTATTAGTGCCAAGATAATATCAAGCTTGACAAGCTCGATGGCGTCGCTGTATGTCGCATTCTAATATGAACACGCAAGTCAAGCGACGTCGACCCTAGTCAGTGTTTGGATGGGTTTCGTTATCTCGAGCGTCTTCGTGCTTCGGAGGGCACGTTAAACAGTCGGTCCCGGTTGTTATCGGTAGATGACAGTCGTTAAGCCAAGTCGGTGGCCTTGGGGCGGTTTGAAAACACCGGCCTCTGCCAATCCGCATTGGAGCAGCGTGGCAGAGTACGCGCTAATCCCCTTCGATTGAAGAGAGACCCGTATCCCTGCAGTGGGATAATAATGGGTTGATATCAGGCTTACCTAAAACATCCAATGTGAACTGCCTACTAACAGTTCCGTGGGTGTTGCTCACCACGCACTTGTATGTGCCAGTATGCCTGAGCGCCACGTTCATGAGCTTCAAACGAGGTTTATCTTCAAAGAGCAAGGGTCTCGAGTTGAACAGCCATTTTGTCTAAAAAAAACTTGGTTTACAAATATGGATTTTTATTGTGTTCAAAACAAACCATAGTTTTACGTTTATATATAGTTTGAGATTTTCATTTAAAACAAACCATGCTAATTTAATATAATATTTTTGTAAAGTTTAATTTAATACAATGCATTATGTATCTACATTATTGTATTGGGTGTAGCCTGTAAGAATAATGTATTGATTAAAATAAATAAATAAATAAAACCATAATTTTGCATTTATCCATAGTTTTTAAGAAAATAAATATTATTTAATCTTAAAATTTAAAGAATCACCTTAGCAGTTGGTTTCGCGTCCGCCCCACAGTCGAAGTACCAATCTTCCCCCCTCACCACTTCCTCCCTCTTACCCTCCATCTCCATGAACACTGGTTTCCATTCCACCACTACCCTCACAGAGGCGTACGATGACGTCACAGCATTGGTGACGACACAGGCGTAAGATGCTGCGTTGTCACGTGATACATTCGAGAAATGAAGTTGCCCCCTAGATACTACTTGTGCGTCCTGAAATAAGTTTTTAACCAAATTCACAAGTGTTTTACATAATACTGGTGCACCACAGACGGTGGGCCATCTCTTATCCTGTCCGGGTTGTCCAATTATCTGTACCTTAACAAATTATTGGAAGGCCAAGGACAATGCCATCTTACTGGCACAACATCTTACCAGTTGTGAGAATTTGATTCGAGTCATTGACACGAAAAGAAGAAGCCACAGGAGGGATAATAAGACCCTGTGGTCAAAATTATTGAACAATTTCCAGCAGGATCTGGGGGCTGATTCTCGTAACAAATAACCGATTCTATTTCGATTCAAACACACTCGCTGTCCCGTTCAATTCCTATTTTGTATGAGTGAGACAGCGGTTGAATTTGAATCTAAATAGAATCGAGTTTTGTTACATGAATCTGTCTGGGGTCTGTCCTGGGTCTGCCCTGCCATATCGTTCTTTTGAAGTAACACTGGTTAGCCAGAGCAGCGGTGATTCGTTATCTCTTTTCTACAATATGAGGGAATGGAATTCGCCAAGTCTTCAGTAAAAATAAAATTTCTTTTTCAACAGGTTGTTGTATTTCAATTCGTGTAATTTTTTTTAATAAAGAAATATTGCAAACAAATATTTTGTCTATGTCTACCATACCCATGTCGAACCTTATACCATTTTACTAAGTCCTTTTCGGTGTGTGGCACTGGACAGTCGACCCTCGCATTCGTGCCTTCCAATAATGTAATGTTTGTATTTATTTCGTCCAACTGTACTTGTGTTAGTAAAGCTAAAAAAAAAATTCATAATATTAGTGGATAATATTCTAAAAACATCTTCCCGCCGTTTAAAAAAAATATCTGAAGATAAGAAGAATCTGTCTCAGACAGTAGGAAGTCACAAGTCTTTAGTCAAAGTTTACAAACAATACAATTTGGGTAACAAAAGTAAAATGACCACTGGTAAAAGAAATGGTGAAAGAAAACCTGTTACGGCCTTTTTTGTCATTTAAAAATACATTATACAAAATAAAATATTAATATCAAACATTAAGTACTATACGAAGAATGTTATTTTTACTTTATTTATGTAACCACGCATATCCTAACTTCCAATCTCTTTCCTTGTCCCACGCACAACACACACATCAAGAGGAAGTGGGACAGAAGATTTCGCGGATTATATGCTGCTATTAATTTAACTCACAGTAAATCTCAACATTGACAGTTCTGTTTACTTCTCCAAGACCGTTCCTCGCTCTGCAGACGTAAATACCGCTCAAATCTTCGCTTGGAGACTTAATGGTTAAAGTTCCTTCTTCATTGATGTCATATCTATCATCTGAAAAAAAAAAATTGCAAGTAGATTTACAGGAAATACTGCTGAAACCCTCTGTAGAATGGCCACTCTCCGCCCCGCACCGAATTGCGTTACCTTACCCCAGGCGGGTATCGAGGCGGGAAAAGTTCCAAAGGTGTGCGCTTAGTGAACGAAATTGAACGAATGTGTATAAGTGTGGGCGTGTACAGACGACATTGGCCTATGTAGTAGAGATAGGTAATTATTTCACACGTGTTGTATAGTGTCTGGAGTGTGCCAGCACTTCGACGTGAAAGGTCTATTGAATAAGTTATAAGAAGGGAGAACCTTTAAGACTTGAAAAGGACAGGTGAAAAAATATACTTCTATCATATTATTATCAACCCATATACATCCCAATGCAAGGATACGGATCTCCCTTCAATCGAAGGGGATTAGAGCGTACGCAGCCACGCTGATCCAATGCGGATTTCAAGCCTGAAGGTCGACTTGACTTAACTACTGTCATCCATTGACAAGAGCCGGAACTTACCATTATCAAGATAATAGTCGTCCTTAATCCATGCAACATAAGGTCTAGGTTTGCCAGCGACATTGCAGACGATTGTCAACGTCGTATCCATATTTGTCGCTATGTATGGCCCCGGGAAGTTATCGGGCAACATTGTGGGTGGTTCTGAAAAAAAAAATACAATTAACCATGCCGGTTGCCCTTTTACCCTATACAAATTTGTTTTTTCATGACTAAGTACTATACTAGTTGCCAGCAAGGTTGACTCGCGCTGACGTATAACGAAGTTCGAAACTGGCACTTATTACTTAGTGCATAACGAAATCGATTTTCAAATTGTTTTATAAGGTCGCGTCACGTTGTTGGCGCGTACTATAATACTACTTTTTGAAGTCTACCGTATTAGTAACAAAACATAAATCATACATAAGTTATTTGAAATAAGGAATAGAATAAATTAGTTCAACTTCCAGTTCATTGCATTTGTGAGAGCGTGACACAATATATTTCGGGCAGGAGCGACAAAGATAGGTTATTGTACGAAATTCTTTTACCGTTTATATTAAGTTGAATATCTTTCCTGGCACTTCCAGCAATATTCTCTGCAAAGCACGAATAGAGTCCTTCATTACTGCGACTAGCGTTCGTGATAAACAAACTGCCATATTCGTTAAAACTGGAAAATAAGATAACAAGTTAACATTCTGACTCTGTCTGTGATTTGGTGTGGGCAAAACCCCCCCCCCCCCCCCCCCCCTTCCTGTTCTTTCCGGGGTCTCACACTATTTCTATATCAAACATCCCAATCAGGGGAGTAAAGTTTTAATAATTCATACATCGGCTAACAGATGGCGTCATAAATAAAAAATAAGCGAGATCTTCCCTTCTCTTTGATCCAAAATTTATCGCGAACGATGCCACGGGTAAAGAAATATATTCTTACCTCAAATTAGTAGTATTTTCTATTAGAATTTCGTCGTCAAATACCCAAGATATAGACGGTATTGGAAAACCGACCACGTTACACTCTATTGTCACATTACTGCCTATGACTACATTTTGAGTTGTTTGTAAAGGTTGTTCAACAGATGGCGGCACTGAAAAATAAACCTTAATTTTTAGGTTGCAAGGCTATGTGTATCGTTTTCGACAGTCTCTTGGTGTTGAGCGTGTTAAATAAAAAAATGGAGTTATCTTCTCAAAAATAAAATCGTTTTTTCGCAAGTAGAATTACACGAAATACTTTTGCATGTAATTTTTTTTTATCCTACCGTGCACTTTGATGTGAATGGCCTGTGAACGTAGGATTTGATCAAAAGTCTGTTAGTCAATGGCTTTATAAAGTAGATGGCGCTGCTGTGTAATACACGCAAGCGAAGTTGCGCGGGTTTCGCTATTATAACATAAAAGTATATTTCGCTTACTTACCCCAAACATAGAGTGTGAATGAGATAGACGTATTTCCGTACTTGTTTTTCACAATACATTCATATTCTCCAAAATCAGTTAAATTAGCAACGAACCTATAAATAAAACTTTAGGATTATGAATATTTTCTATGCGTCATCAGATAAATTATTTACTTCTTAGTAATATACAAAGATTAGTGGTTCAACTAAAACTTCTTTTGTCACTTTCCTACTTCATTAATTATCCTCAAGAAAGACAGTGTCAGTAGTTCATCCTAAGTTTATCTTTATTAATATGGAGTAAGAATTAGTGTATTTCATGCGGCTGCGCGCGCAAGTTTTCATATAAATGCGGACTTTACGAAGTTCCACGCTGCGAAGCGCTCTCATAAAGTCTCGCACTTAAACTGCTCTGTAATTTCTTTTTTTAGTTCCAAATTTTTTCGGCTTACGGTATTTAGAAACTTTGCAAATAGATTCGTTAACCAACTGCGTATTATATAATTATACTTTCCCAAGAATGGTATGAATGAAAAGGTATGAAAAAAATAAAAATTATAAAACAAAAAACTAAACTAAACAAATAACTTACCTCATACCACTATCATCAATATATTTTCTTCTCTCTGCTATTGGTTCTCCGTTGTGCAGCCACGTCACCTCAGGTTTAGGAACACCGTCACCGCGGCATGGCATCTCTACGAGCTGGCCTTCTGTCGTCTCCAATATAGGCTCCAGGTTCGAAGATGTTATCTTTGGTGGCACTATAAGTGAAAAGATGGCTTTAGCTACAAGACCGCCTGTTGTACTTTTCCTACCACTATTTTATTGTATAATTTTATTACTAAAAAATATTGTATTGTATTACAATGGATATTTGTATAGAAACCTTTTTAAAGGCTGCGTGAAACCACAGGTGACCCAAAGGCTGGCAGTTACTTCGCTCACTCGCTCACTTCGCAAACACATATCACTCGCGTGTTGCCAAAAAGTGGAGCTCTGGAGACCTTACCCACCGTAGGAACACAACATGGCCGAGACCAATGCTATTTGGCTACGATCTTCTGTAAGGTGGAGGTCCATCCCCAGACGGGCTGCTCCGATTTGAGCGGATTATCCGCTGTGCCCTAACTCTCTAAATTAATTACAATTACATTACTATTTACCATAAACATTTAATGTGAAATTCCTCTGTGATAATCCAAGAATACTGGATGCGGTACATGTGAACACACCGGAGTCGTAAGGAGTCACTTCCGCTATGACAAGGTCATTGGCATCTGTTAAATATCTGAAAATTAAGATTTTATATAATTTAAAGCCCAAAAAAATAAAAGTTTAACTGAAAGTCAATTGTACAGTTATCTCCATAAATATGTAATCACTTTAGTACTGTCACTATAACATTGTTGACATGATCACTCAAATGTCATGAGTAAATGAAATGATATACGAAAGTGACAAGGTACTAGTGACTACATATTTATGGAGGTGACTGTACAAACGCATTTTAAATTGAATTCAAAATAAGTCTTAATTTATCTCATTATTCTGTGAGAGTTATACAGTGTATTGTACAATACGTTTTTAAAGTTAATGTTAAAAATAATATTAAGCACATTATATTATGTCCGTCTCTGTCAAGAGATAAGCTCAAGGATGAATTGCGAAATTAAAATTAAAATTTCGTTTCAGAAACTGGCTGATATTCTAATGGAGAGGTTTTGTATTCTGTTTCTGTAGCTTAGAAACGTTATATGATAAATATCGAAACCATTACAATGTACCATAACATAATTTACTCTTACACGTTTTTCGAGAATGTAATAGGTCCAGAATCTTTATTCCAAACCACGACAGGTGGTGGTATACCATCAGCTTCACAGGAAAAAGTGACAGACTGTCCTGCTTCCAACTCTAAGGTTTTATTTTTGTGGTATTCATTAGCAATTAGGCGAGGAGGATCTGAAATAAATTAATAAAATTATAAAAAAAAAAAATGTGTCAAAGAAGGTTGGCGTAAGAAGAGAGTTTTTCAGTAGTGGGCAAAAACGGACTCAGATGATGATGATAAAGTTAAGACATATTTTTTAAGTGAAATATGAAACTGGTAATCTTAAGAAAATTCAGGACAAGCCCACCACCATGGAGTACTATCCCCGTCAGTCTCCTGTTGACCCAGGATGAACAACGGCGACATTAGATTGACAATAAGCAATGAAGCTTATTGACGTCTCGGGGGAAAAACTACAACCATCTTGGAACTGACAACGAATTTAATCAGAACAAAAATATAATAGGAAGTATTGAAAGGTCTTAAGAAGGTTGTAAACTTCTGAACTTACATTGTACGATAAAAGTTGTATCGAATACATCCTTTCCGATTATATTCTCAGCTACACATCGATATATCCCACTGTTATCGATAGTCACATTCGATATAATAAGAGTACGATTATTCGCTTCCACATTTCCTGGCAATACTCCGAATATTTCGGTAGTGTTGTTCCTGTGTTGCCATGTTATTGTCGCGACAGGGTTGCCTTCTGTAATACTATAAAAATAAAAGGCAATTCAGAAATTATACGTGACATAATAATTAATATTTTTGAAAAATAGAATGCTTGTGAAAATTCTGATTCTGATTGACAAAATAGGCAGTAAACGGTTTTCTTTTAGGCACTGTTAACATATTCAATAAATTTGGAAGAAATTTAATAACAGTTGAGCTTGTAAGTTTGAAAATGAACAATAAAATATGATTAAGAAATAAATAATCTCACCTACATGTAATTATCGCGGAGTGTCCCCTCTGCATTACAACTGTTTCGTTAGCTTTGACAATCGTTGGATATTCTGAAAATGATATATTTACTATTATCATTAATCACTGATTTGGCTTAACGACAGTTATTTATCGACAACAGCCGGGACTGACTGAGTGTTGCCGTTTCCAGGTGTTGGTCAAATCTGATTTAATCTGAGTGTCATTGATTCGCAAAAAAGATGTAAGTAATCGGGCTGAGAATCCCGTGCCCTCCGAAGCATGGCGGAGCTCAAGATTTATTAATCCCATCCATGTATTCGCTAGGGTTGTCGTTGCTTAACTTGGGTAATCGTTGCGCTTTGGCACCCACAACAAAACCACCGAGCATCGATGTCCTATAATTAGGGGAACCTTGATACGATGGTGAACGCAAAAGTTAAAACTAATTCAAAAACTTACCTAAACAGCATACACTTAAAGTCCCATTCAAAATCAACTTTTCATATCCATTATCAGCTTCGCACGAATAATTTCCCAAGCTTGAAAATAGCACATCAATGTAAACAGAAGTATTATTTTCTGATAATTCCATATATTTGGTATTAGTTATAACTGTACCGTTGTGTCGCCAAATAATATTAGCTGGTGGATAACTGTCTACATTACAGTTCAATTTAACTTTAGAGTACAATTCTGCTGATAAATCTGAAAATAAAAATTGTGAGGTTTAATAGAGAAGGAATCTGAGTCTCTATTCTCGTAACAAAAATCGTATCAATCTCAGTCGCTGTCTCACTCATACAAAATAGGAATAGGGTTGTTTCCAGGGTCAAAATAATTACATTATATTTAGTCCGTATTTTAGATTATAAAAAAATATTGGACACGTATTTTTTCTTTTTTCGATTAAACAAAAAATAACAAAGATACAAGGCGTAAAAATTTTGGAGTGGGGCCTTTGAACCCCGTCACCCCGTGCGAAAAATTCTACACGGCGTGACGTCACACGTAACTTTAATAGGCTATATCTTTATCATTTTTGGTCTAATTTACAAATGAAAAAAGATTGCCCTTATTTTTGAATAATCTAAAAGACCGAACTAATTACATTTTTTACGCAACTAGCCTATTGAGAGGGATTGAGATTGACACGAGATTTGAACGATTCTTGTCATGAGAATAGAGAAATACGAAATAAAGGAAGATATCTCTATTTAAGTCACGATTAAAAACCTAAAAATTCAAAATTCAAATTCAAAACTTTTATTCAGAGAATAGGTTTTCACAAACACGTTCTCTTGTCAGAGTATACAGTAATAAATGATTTGTATAAATTAATCTACTCTATAAAATACTACCATTTCGGAAACAAAAGCAAAATGACCACTGGTAAAAATAAATGGCGAAAGAAAATCAGTTACGGCCTTTTTTGTCATTTAAAAATATATCGTACTTTTCTTTTTTAACAAAACGTAAACAAAAACATACACTTAAGAATAAAATAATATAAAAAAAACTGATAAATGTACCTACTCTGTTGTGTTCTCTGAAATTTTGTGTTTCTACTATCTCTGTGATGGGTCCCATCTTTTTTTTTTGTTTGGATCATTAAATTATATTATCTAAAACAGACTCGCAAGATCTCACTACCTACCGATTATTGTTCTGATATGTTTATTAGTAAGTAAGTTACTCATAAGTGAACTGTTTTGTTCTTGAGTAATAAATTTCTCTTTAAACCGAGAATAGAGCTGTTAAAATCTATATATATAAAAATGAAACCCGTTTTCCGTTGTCACGACATAACATGAAAACGGCTTGACCGATTTGGCTGATTTTTTTTTTAGAATATTCCTTGAAGTACGAGGATGGTTCTTACGGATAGAAAAATTTAAAAATTCCCACGGGAAAGCGGGATACACGCAAACGAAGTTGCGCGGGTTTCGCTAGTAGTTTATAATAATCTTTTAGTTTCTCTTTACATATCTGTCACATAAATTGACACCTGTTGTATGAGTTTGACAGCTTTTAATTGACAGACAGGTTAATTTTATGCTGCAAGATTTTTTTTATAGTGCTAAGGTTAGATGGGGTATGACTAAAAACGGGGCAAGAGTACCAGTTTTACATTTTTTTGTTTAGAATGCTTGGTAGATGGCGTTATATATGACGTGCATCGTTTACATGTTTTCAACTTTATTGATATGAAAAATACCTTTAAATCCATCAATTAAAGTCATCTGTCGTCTAATATAGACGGTTGCATTGTCATACGCTATGCCCTCAGCGTTTTCTCCGTAACAGAAGTAAGTGTCGGCTATTGATCCTTGAGAGCTATTTAATTTTAGAACACTTTTGTATGTATTTGGTTGGTCTGACGTTACCTGAAAATTTTTATCTTTTTAAAAAACTACATTATATGTATTAGTTTTGATCTATACCTAAGCCAAAATAGAGAAATATGTAATTTACGTAAACAAACCGAATATAGGGTAGTCAAAGAATCTTGATGACATTTTTATCATAAAAACCTTAATCCCACTAATAGGTATTATAAACGCTAAAGTTTGTGTTTGTTACTTTTTCACGCTCAAACGGCTGGATCAATTTGACTTTGAAAAAAATGGCGCTTTATAAATTAGATGGCGCTTCTGTGCATAAATATACGCATACGAAGTTGCGAGGGTTGTATAATTATAATTATAAATAATGTAATAATTACTAATCAGTACATTGCCATCACCTTACAGGAGATCGTAGCCAAATAGCACTGGTCTCGGCCATGTTGTGTTCCTACGGTGAGTAAGGTCTCCAAAGCTCTAGGGGGGGTTGTCAACGCGTGAGTGATATCCCCGGTATTGCAAGCGGCTATAGGCTACGGTGATGCTTACCATCATGCGGGCCGTATGCTTGTTTGCCATCTTTGTGGCATAAAAAAACAAATGTTTCGCGCCCTCTGGTACCGAAGGTAGGATCACTACCAACACACCACCGGACTGTCATAACTGACTGAATACTTACCGTATGATTAAGAAAAACTTCAGTTTCCCGATGCCATATTATCCTCGGGGCAGGTTTGGCAACGACCATGCAAGTTATATTTATAGCGGTTCCATTTAGTATGGTCACATTTCTTTCTCCAATTATAGAGACATTTGGTTTAATTGTGACAATCAATTCTAGACTGTCCGTAGCTGAAAACAATCATTTTTGTAAAGTTTCTTAACTCAAAACTATGACAAACTTGCACTGAATAAATTCACATTGATAAATAAATGATTTGTATAATTAATCTACTCTTTAAACTGGCAACCAAAAGTAAAATGACCACTGGTAAAAGAAAAAGCAAAAGAAAACCTAGTATTTCTTTTATTGTGTCCACTAAATGTAAATTTGTAAGTTTCTTATTATATTGTAGATTCTTTGAGAATAACTATGTTTGTACCTAGTAATACAGTATTTCTTTTTTTATCATCGAATACTCACATTTTTGATCTCCCTTCACAGCAGCGCATTTCCAAACACCATCATCAGTTACGTTTTGAACATTTAACACTCTATTGTATAGCCCATTGACGTTATCTTGAGAGATCACCGTGTGGTTTGGCGCAATCCACTGTAGATAAAGACCATTTGTATTTATACTATGGTACTAGTCAACACAAAATAAGGGCCACATAAGCGTCTAAAGGTGCTCCTTCACCGTGACCATTCGCGTGTAATGTAACATTTTAGATTCGACTTTGAGCATTACATTACAATCTACCTCCCACACCGACGAGCATTCGCGCATAATGTAACATTATAGATTAGTGGTGAGCATTGTAATGCTCGGTTCGCCTCCCTCGCCGATGTATCATTACAAGGTGAACATTGTAATGCTCAGTTCTCCTCCCTCACCGGTGAAATGCTCGAGACTGAGCGTTACATTACACGCGAATGCTCCCGGTGAAGAAGCACCTTTAAAAAAACGATTAAAAAGATGGTGGATCTTATTGAATCAATTTCACACTAGAAATATTACAGACACATCAATGTGTAACATTACATTGTAATGTTATTGTAAACGTTAAATAAAAGTTGTGGTTGCTTATAATGTAAGTCCTTATTTTGTTATTAGCAGTTTATAGCTGTGCGCTCGCTCGATTATGATTTATATCAACTGACAACTAATATTATCAATGCATTCCTTTGTAACAATGACAATTGTGAATACCTACACAAACCTAATAAGGTTTATAGGTACTATATATTAAATTGTTGTAACATTGTTTAAAATAAACTAAGAAAATACATAACAATTAAAGTCCGTTCCAATTCTAATAAACTTAGGACAAGATTTCCAATGAAACATTCATTGTATTCCACTGGAAATCTTGATGTTTGAACTATAGTCTCTTTTTTTAACAGACGAGTACCGAAAATTTTTTACTACCTTATTATTGGTCCACGTAATTATTCATAATCATTGCTATTGGTTGTGTTACGATTGAGAGGGTTGCTATAGATCGTTCAGAGTTATTTTACCTCACACAAAACCACACCTTACCCAAAATAAGAGCGATCCGCGTATGTCGGCTCACACATTAAGAATTATTCCTGTGACACATTTTGAATGTTTTAAACGTGTTTGTACATCAACTGTCTGAGGTAAAATAACTCTGAACGATCTATAGTGAGTGTTTTTTTATGTTACTAAGTTAAAACGTACCTGTATTACGTCAGAATTCTCAACATTACACACAATCTGAAGGTTACTGTGAATGTGTTTTGTGACTGTATGAGGACCCAGTATTTGGGCTAACGGAGGTGGTTCCACTGATATATACGATGATTGATGAGTTTCACCACCTGAAAATAAGGTATATGACAGAGGTGGATCACCTGACACAAAGCTATTTTAAATCCTGGAATAGCTTCAGCTTTCGGTTGATTATCAGTACTTTATTTCCAATGAGTATAAATAAAATCCTTACTTATATTATAAATGAGAAAGTGAGTTTGTTTGTTTGTTATTCCTTCACGGCTTGACTAAGCAGGCGATCTTTATGAAAATTTTCATACATATTGTTAGGGGTACAGAGCCCAACATAGGCTACCTTTTATCCCATGAAAGTATGTCGTTCCAATGGGAAAATAATTTTTCTACTATAGAGGGCGCTGTATCGGCCAACAGATGGCGCCACAAGTCGCGCTATGGGTTGTTTTGTTGTCAAACAAGATCTATGACATAAAATTAACGCGTGCGAAGCCGCGGGGAAAAGCTAGTAAGTGAATAAAGTAGTTATAATCAATCGACAATTGTCACTACTTGAACGTGAAAACAATGATACACACTCATTGTGTTAATTATAATATCAACAATTACAAGTGTAAATATTTGTTACGGAAGAGCGGGTCTTTCCTAACACAAGTTTTTTAAAGAAAGTTCTTATAACTTTTACAAGTACAATAAAGTTTTTTTTATTTTATATATTTGGGTTGACAATTCCCTATGAAACGGGCGAAGCCGCGGGTAACAGGTAGCACATTAATGGTACAGACCTACAAGGATATTTATGAACGTGAGTGACGTTTGTAGGAGGGCGTTACTGTGGCATATTTTCATACATTTTGTCAAAGGCGAACTGTCAAAAAGTGACATAAAATATGAACGGGAGTTGTAGTTCCAATTTCGGCCACGTTCATAAATAACCTTGTAGCACTGTACTTATGTAAATAAAAAAATACCTCGATTAGCTGCGTCACACGAGTACATTCCTGCGGTATTATTGTCCATGTTTTTTATTGTCATGTTGAAATGATACATTCCGTCAATAGAGGGCTCTGTATGGATATTATCTGAAAAATATGAAGTAAATATTATGTTTTATTTTAAAAAAATACTATGTACGTAATACAAGTTTTCGGTCAAACCTGATTTCAGGCTGAACTATTTGTCATAGACAAAGTTTTTTTAAAACTGAAAAAACTAAATATTCTTAGACGACTCGCACAACGCTATCTAAACCCAAAACGAAGATAGTATATTGGACAACACGACAAAAACAAAATATGGGTGTTTTCCATTCCAAACTAATGTTTGGACAGTAATATATTATACATAAACCTCCCTATGACTAGCTCACTTCATACACTTATATTTTTTTAAATGAATGGAGCACTGAGCATCTTTTATAAATTAGCTTACAATACTTATGTGAAGTTCCGTTGTACACCAAGTGGAATTTCTGAAGCAGGACTTCAGTGTATACGGTACAGGATATGATGACATCTTCTCCGACGGTTACGGTCATATTTGACGGGGTGATGGTCACTTGCGGGGGATCCACTGTGGAGGAAAATGAACGAATACTGAGTTAGAACATAGGAAGAGCGCTGACGCCTGATACACATATATTATATTTCATTTTGGTACGACTGAAACGGTCCGTCACCTGCAGTGGGCATTGTTTCATATAGATAAATTCTTCTCAATTTACAAAGCACCACCTGGTCCCAAACCAAGCTTGGCTTAACTTGCTATGACACAAGGGCACAGAATTCATAATAGTACTAACGTACAGAATGGCCACTCCCGCAGCATTCGCCCACAACGAGTGGGGCACTAGAAAGGCACGATGGTCACGCGTTGTTCTTCTGTTCATGTAATAGTGGTAGGGATTATAACGAGACGTTTGTATGGAGTGTCCGGGGTGTGTCATGGGTACCAGACGACGGATATATTATTGTAAATATTTACATAATTTATGATAGATAGAAAACAACCAAACTCGAGAATAGGTACAATACAAATGCCATCACAAAAATGTTTGGTTTGGGACTTGAACCCGCGCCCTCTGGTACCGAAGAAGTAGAACTAGGATCACTACCAACAAATGTATATATATAATATATATATATATATTCTTTTATTGCATGTTTCGGTACTCAAATACACAAAATGTTCCATTCGCAAGAGATCTCTTGGTATTAAAGATCTTTTACGCAAAACGTAATAATTTAAATTCCCATGGGAACGGGAGCAATGAGACTGCGTAGTTGAAGCAATTACCTAAATGCGTGACTTCAGTAAGAGCTCTGTTGCTCCCCGCGACGTTTTTCGCGTAGCAATGGTATGATCCCGCGTGTTCTTCGCCCATGTCTTCTATAACGTAGTCTATGGTTGTACTTTGTCTGAAAGAAATAATAAAGAGAATGAATAACCTTCCTCTTCGGAAACCATACTTCGCCCCAGAACAAAAATCACAGACAAAAATCTGCCAAGATGAAGTGGAACTGAGTCGCAATTCAACCCAGTGAACACCACAATATGTCAAACGTCGTCGTGGAAGACCAAGAAGACGCGTAAAAACTAATAAATATACAAATTAATTTATTTTGCAAGTAGATTTACAGGAAATACTTTTTTGCACGACAATATTTTTAATACACCAGCACTTCCGACGGGAATAGCCTGATGAGAAGAAGTGTCGCGCACGCATTAAAAATCCAAAGACCAAGCATAATATTACGTATCAACTTACAGACTGGTCTTCTCGATGCCCATATTCTTTCCGTCCTTAGTCCAAACCGCGTTGAGTGGCACCAGACTTTCCACATAACATTTGAGGACCACACGTTCGTGAGCTCTGGCATTCACCTGAAATTTTTGTATTTTAATCTTAAAATATTTTTTTCTTGTGTAAAATTTTATTTTATGTCAAAATGGCTTTTAAAAAAAGACTAACAGTTGAGTTTATTGCGGCACTTCTTCTCAACAGGTCTTTTACGAAGTGTTAGTAGGATAAAAGTAAATCTACTTGCAATAAATGTTTTTTTTTTTTTTGTTAAAACTCATATAACATCCTAAACTAAGCAAAGCTGTTTTATGGCTACTGGATTGCTGATAAATACACAGATGGAGTGGTGTGTCCAAGGATATTTATTTATTTATAAAAATAAATTAAGAACGATCATACCGCCCGAAAAGTTGTGATGTAGGGGACATCTGTAACAAACAAATAATCTTTATTATTATACGCACGATTTTCTCTGCAAATATATTTATTATTATACGGAATATAATACCTGGAACCTTTGCTTGAACAGCAGTCGCTCCAATTCTTCTCAATTCTTGATTATGTTGATCATAACCCCTTATCTAGAAAAATATTTTTTACTACTAAATAAACAAGTAATAATATTACTCAAATCATTATCTTTTACAATCGGGTTCAATTCACTTTTTTAATTTCCTTTTTTTAATATTGTTAAAAATATTATTTTTTTATTCAACCTACTGTGTTTTCTCTACTGCAGATGGTTCATGGTAGCAAATATAGCTTAGTTCTGAATAGATCTATAAAATGGTATTGATGTAGGTCCTTATGTTGTCTTTGTGTGTGGGGTGGATCAAAAAGATCCTGACACTTCGACGCTTACGGATCTTTTGTGTCTGACCCCTCCTACCTTACTCAATCCCCAAACTCCTGTGTATCTTTCATGCAAGTCCCCGTATGTTTTAGATACGAATGAATGAGAATGTAGTCTTTAAAATTCGGGTACGCCTGTTCACCATATTTTACTGACTGGTATAAATAAAAAGCTTTATTCGAGAGCAATAAAAATGGACTGTATTTCTAAACAATGAAAAATCAATGGCGAAAAATAGAAGAATGACAAAAACAAGGAAAAACATCAAAATACAAATATAGAATATAAAAAGTAAAAAGTATCAAAAGAGGTCCACCGGTCGTGGACATGCTGGAACAGGCGTACCCAAATTTAAAAGACTACATTCTCATTCTTTGGGAGGTAAATGCTTCACCTCAAAGGAGGTGAAGCATTTTCTCCTCGCTTTCTCCACTAATGCAGATAACAATTACGATACTAGATAAAAGAAAATAATGTACTCACAGCGATATAAAAGAAGTCATCGGGAGGTACGAATGCATCAGCTATGTAGACCTTGTATGTATTGAATTCTTTCAGTGGTACTTCGAAAAGCGTTTTACCATTTAGATCGACTATTTCCGCATAGTTTATTTCAACTGGGGCATCTGCTTGTGTTAGCGATATTAACATATGGTTGTATGTACCTGTAAAAGGGTTTTTTGCATGGTATACCAAAACATATATTTTTGGAGTGATAGAGCAATTATTATGAAATGGGCTAGATCGACCGGAGATGTACCACCCTCTTACAGAATGCAATGTTTTTAAATCGTAAATATTTTTTTTACGATTTAAAAACTGTAGTTGTTATTTTGCCTTTGAATGTTTGGCGATTGTGAGGATTTTCTCGTTGTCATATACCATCCTATATGTATAGGTGTCATAAGTTACCTTTCATAGGCCGATAGCTGGTTTCATCAACAGTGAGTGGTTTTTCCACTGAGAATCCATGTGTGAAAGTCAGATTGGACACGCCTACCACCTTCACGGAATAATTCTTCTCGCTGCCGACCGTGATGGACCAGTTTCCAGGTTCTGGTTCCATTACTTTTACCACCTGTAAAAAGGTAATTTACCTGTTATATTGGATTTATTTAATACAGAATAATAATATGTACTATATGACGAGAGAACATGACTATGAAGGCCTACTCTCCAAAATAAAGAATTTTATTTCGTAACACTTTAGGACTCGAATAAATTAAGAAAAGCCGGACAAGTGCGTGTCGGACGCACAGTGTAGGGTTCCGTATTTGCTACGCTTTGCTTGCTTGCAGATGAGTGTAATATCGTATTCTATTCAATATGTAGGTACAGTCAGGTGCACGTCAAGCTTTACACTTGCAGTACAATTTTGGCTCTTATTTCATAGAACTTAAGAATGGTACAAAGTCCAATATGTAAGGGTCGACCTGTTCTTGACTGTATATCTCACATTAAGGTAGTCGCGAACAAAAATCATTTCCACTTTACATGACTAAGAGAGACACTTTCAAAAAATATATAAATCATAAATATACGTCATAAATAGACATAGAATGATAAAAATGTTAACTAAACTAAGTAACTTCGAATTTTAGACGAAGTTAGAGGACAAAGGAAAAAATAAAGACGAACATCACCTACACACTCACATTTTCACTCAACTTCGCATGTGAAACTATCTTATAACGATCGTCCAAGACTTAATTCCTAGGGGTCACGTCTCAGCAATAAGGACCACAACTCAAGGAGGTGGAAAGTTAACTTTACCATGATTTCGGAGAGGTCCAGAGTAGTGACAAGTTTAGGGGGTCCTGTCAGTTGCTCTCCACTTGGATTCACCACTTTTATCTTCGGATGTGCTCCCGACACGGACACAGTCACCTCCGACAATGTACTATCCACTGGAATCTGAAATCCGAAACCATCTTATGTGAAAGATGCAAATATTTGATTTGTGTATTGTAGATTCGTGTAAAAACTAGCAGACCCTCGCCGCTGTTCTACCGCGATCTCGGTCACTTTGCCTGCTTTTATTTTCGTTCCCATGGGAATTTCCCAAAATCTCATTTTTATTTCAGGTATTTAGTGAGCACATATACCAATAAAAAGATCGCACATGAAAAATTTGAGATTCCAAACAGTTTTAGTTTCTGAGATTTCTTGACTATTGAGTCAGTGGTGTTCTGTTACATTTAAGTTATTGTATTACAAAGAGAGAAATAATTTTAGTTTGTAGCTATTATAAGTACTTATGACCAATTGAACATATTGGAAAAAGTATTTTTCCATTTTAAAAATACAATAAAGTCCATATTAACTTTATTTTATTACCTTCTGCGTAAAATTCTTCTTAGCCGGCTGGAGTACTGATCCAAGATTAACGCTCCTCCCTTTCAGTGAGCTTCTTACAAAATCTAACACCTGTTAAAACAGATCATGTTGTAATTTCTAAATACAGTACATGACGCATTTTTAAAGTTAGACATATTAAATTATAACTGTCTATGGTGCCAATTCTGTTGTATATTTAAACTAAACTAATTTGACAGGATTAAAAGTATTTTATTTTATTTTATTTTTTTATTTTACAGTTTTTGGAAAACTTACGTCTAACAATGAACAACATTTTAATCTGTAGAAAAAAAATGGACAATTACAAGTTCTCACTTATATGCACTTAAATAGCTAATTATGTTCAGATAAACATCAACCAAAAAAAAAACAAACAAATCAAAAACATTATGAAAAAAAGAATTTATCGCTCAAAATTTTCCTAATAGTAGCAACTTTGCTGTTAAATAAGTCTATGTCATGACTATACGCTAAATCATTAAATAATTTACTAGCTCGTATGAAATATGAATTTTGCCTATAATTACTCCTGCATCGCGGAACGGACAATATCAATGGCTTCCTTATATTCACACTTGGAACACGTAATGCTATTTTACCAAGGATCTCTGAGCTATCGACTGTACCATTAGCTATTTTAATTACATAAACAAGATCAGCAATACGTCTACGCTCGTAAAGAGGTAATATATGAATTTTTTTACAACGCTGATTATAATTTGGGATGTAACATTTTGATCTATATTGAAGATACCGTAAAAATCGTTTTTGAATGCCTTCGATGCGTTTTATATAAATTTGGTAGTTTGGATTCCAAACTTGGGAAGCATATTCTAGGTGACTACGGACAAAGGAACAGTAAAGAATTTTCATAGTTTTAATGTTCTTAAATTCAGCCGAAATTCTCATGATAAAACCTAACGCTTTTGATGCCTTGTTAATAATTTCGTTAACATGCGATTCAAATAATAATTTAGAGTCATAAGTCACACCTAAGTCTTTAACAACATTTACTCTGGAGATGCTCAATTGTTTTAAGGTATAATTAAAGATTAATGGCGATGATTTTCGTGTGAAGCTACAAACATAACATTTGGACACATTTAAATCTAACCTGTTATCATTGCAAAAGACCTGGAACCTATCCAAATCAGCCTGGAGATTAATTGAGTCCTGAAGTGAAGTAATAGGGCAGAGTATTTTCATGTCATCTGCATATAGTAAGATTTTAGAATAAGAAAAGCAGGCGGATATGTCATTGACGAAAATGTTAAAGAGAAGAGGGCCTAGTATGGATCCCTGTGGGACTCCCGATGGTATTTGAATAGGTGACGACGTATAGCCATTTAGGACAACAGTTTGACATCTATTCGCTATATATGAAGAAAACCACCTAAGCAAGTCTCCATGTATCCCTATTGCACGCAACTTACGCAAAAGCACATAGTGATCAATTCTGTCAAAACATTTACTATAATCAGTATATATGACGTCTACTTGCGAAGGCTCTGACATGAATTGAGTCAGATAGTCACTACAAATAAGAAGGTTCGAAGTAGTTGACCTGCCACTAAGAAAACCGTGTTGCAGTTCTGAAAAACTTGGTTTTAACACTGAGTACAATTGTTTGTGTACAATTTTTTCCAAAATCTTAGCAAAAACACACAACTTAGATATTGGCCTATAATTTTCAATCATACCTTTGTCTCCTTTTTTAAACACGGGTGTGATAAAAGCAGTCTTCCAGATGACAGGCATAACACCATCCGTGAGTGATCGAGTGTACAATAACGAAAGCGGGAGTGTAAGACTCTTGGCACAACGAGATATGAAATACGGAGGAAAGCCATCAGGACCTGCACTCTTATTTATGTTGACTGTTTTTAGCAGCTTATAAACTTCAAGTTGTAATATTTCTATTTGTCCAATATCAGATGGGGTGCTGCTATGAGGATTATAATCATAATTTGTTATTAAATGATTATCAGAACTATGTAAAAAATTGGAACTAAAATGATCACTAAACATATTGCATATACCGATACCATCACTTGACGTTAAGTGGCCATAACGCATTGATGCAGGATAGGCATTGCTATTTTTCTTAGACTTAACATATGACCAGAATGATTTTGGACATTTCAGAATATTATTTTCAATGTGCGCCATATAAGTTGTATACATTTCCTTTTCGAGTATTTTAGCACGGTCTCTAAGTATGTTAAATGATTGCAGGTCCGCTAGATTACTATACTTCTTGTATTTATTATGATATTTGTACTTTTCTTTTATTATTTTAATTAGCGGCGATTTATACCAAGGAGGGTATTTAGAAGATAATTTCTTTATACAAGAAGGTATAAATTCCTCACGGATAGTGCTCAAGACATTATAGAAATAAGTTATCGCCTCCTCAAGTGAGCCCTTGCAAAATTCCAGAGACCAATCAATCCCATCCAGAGCCCCACATATACCATCATAATTACCCTGTTGATAAAGAAATTTACTATGAGGGCAAGTTACTAAGGAAGGAGCTTGTACAATGTCTGATTTAATACAAAGTGGCCTATGATGGCGGTCTTCGGGTACCAGTGGGTCCGCGCATGTTTCTACTGTAATTTCAATATTTGAGAATACAAGATCAAGAATTCTATTGTTTATATTGATGTGAGAATTGTATTGCAGTAAATTACTTAAATCAAAAGTATCTAATAAAGTAGTTTGCCCTATTCCTTGCATGTTCGAAGGGGACAAGGAATTACCAAAATCATTAATGTTCCACTTAATATTAGGCAGGTTAAAGTCACCAAGTATGACAAAGAAGTCCTCAGGTTTATTCATAGTAACGTCCCTTAAACTGTTCGAAAAATTTGATATCTGCGTTGAAAAATCATTACCCAAATTTTGACGACACATATACACAACACAGATGTGGAGTTTAAATTTTACCTTAGGCTTAGATCTAAACAATGTTAGGGTAACCCACAGGTCCTCCGCAGACGAGCACCAGTCGGGATGGTCTTCTGCCAATATGTCCCGGCGGACAGCTATCAGCACCCCACCACCATTCACTTGACCCGTGGCACTATACGGCCTATCACGTCTCCAAGTAATGTAACGATCGTCAAACAATTCACTATTATTAACACTCTCATTAAGCCATGTCTCTGTTAGGCATATAACGTCGTAATAATTATAAATACTTAGATTCCTAAAGAAAACAGTTGTCTTTGTCCGCAGTCCCCGAACGTTCTGATAATATATATTAATCATTATAATAATAAAAATTATTGTCGAATATGCGTATTAATAAAAATATAAAAAAAAATATAAGCATACGAAGGGTACTTTCGATATTTTTTTGTTTAAAATGATATGGTTATTCCAATGTTTAAAATAAAGCATTTGAATCGTAACTCCAAGCAAATAAGGCGCATTATTGCTCCAATGCGATGTACAAGAAAACCAGTCCGAGCCGAGCAACAAGCGAACAGCAGTAAGCGTATAGTAGTGCGTAAACAAGTCTGAGGTTCTCAAGGTGAGCAGATCTAATAGAAAAGTAATATAATATATTATATCGATGAATGACAACAATGACTTTACTCCGATTCTACTTTCTACTTTAGGTCGGACAGTGACCTTATGTTCCTTGTTGGAGCCGTGGGACTCTTTCTTATGAAAATCTTGCAACCCCTCACCCAAACATAAGCAAAACCCTGCTCCTTAGCCCACAATTTTGTTTTATTAAGTAAAATCTTGTTGTCCATTGTCAAGTGGTCATTAACAAATATTCTCCCATCTCCGCTAAGACCCAGGTCTTTTGGTGTGATTAGCTTGCAGATCCTGGCCGCTGCTACAAAATTCTCCTTCTGATATCTATTGTTCAATGATACCACTATTGTTTTATCCGTAGTGCCTCGCATTGGTACTCTCGCGATATAATTTATTTGTTCCTTGGGCACTACGCAATTAATCTTATCACAAATTTTAGACATGATCTTGAATAAGTCCTCGGAACTGGATTGTGGGACACCCTTGATCTCTAAATTGTTCAGCCGCATTCTCTGTTCATTTTCTCTCATCGTGTTTTCCAGTGTCTCCACGCGCTGCTGTAGAAGAGAAACATCCTCTTTGGTCTTTTTCAGACTTTGTACCTCCAGTTCTAGTCCCTGTACTCTATCATTTAAACTATCTATCGAACCATGAACAAAATCCAATGAGGTTTTAATGTTGGTGATGTCAGACTCGATCTTCTTTAGGCCAGCTAATTCCTCTTGGATGGCTTTCACACTCTGAACCAAGTCCGGCAAGGAGGAAACTTTAGATGATAGCGTCTTTAACTCCATCATAATACTCTCCATATCTGCTGGCACTGGCGATTTAGTGGACGCAGACCCATGTGTTGTAGGTATAACTAGGGGGCTTGTCGAACCGGGAGCCTTGCAGGAACTACATTTCCATGTAGCTTTCCTGTCACCTAATCTGCGATATCCTGCCTCAGTGATGCTAGCGCACTGGAAGTCAAATTTGCCATTGCAGGCCGAACAATGTGCTCCATCTCTTGCCTCTTCATTACAACGTTTGCACTTGAACATTTTCAAAAAAGTTATCAAATTAAGTCAATAATTATTATATAGTTTGGGGAACTTAGGTCCGCTCAGACTTGGACTGGAGTATTGAACACTGTGCTATACTGTAATGTGTATGTGTGCGTAGCAGCGAGAGCTCCACGGGTTGTCGTAGGTCAGGGTATCGGATCGTTAATTAGAATATTAAAAATGTTTTTCGTTATTACTCACGAACCCGTCGACGTACAGTGTTCACACTCACACCACTAGATAGCTCTTCAAATTAGCTTATAATATATGTATAACACTTATGTAAACTATAATTTTTTACCACATAAAGATATAATTTTAACGGAGAAATAAAAACAGACTATTAATATTGGTACGTTTGGGACGGTATATGATGTATTGCTGTCCTTGTTACTAATTGCGACCCTGACAAGGATAGCAATACTTTTAGTACTGTCAAATTAGTTTAGTTTATATGTACAACAGAATTGGCACCAATGTCAAACTAAAGAAGAAAAATAGAGATAGCATAATGAAACATAATGTAAAATTGAAATGCGTGTAAAAAAACTGGCTATTGATCTAATAAAAAATTAAGTCATATATGTCATTATAGTCAATAATCAATCACTCACTATCTCATTGGATAAACATATAAAATTCCTACCGACTGCGCCACATATACGGTGGCAAGTACTTTCCTAGTAATCATATACAGATAATAAATAATCACCTTATGTACGTTTGTTTTGTTCAAATTGAACACTTGTCCAGAACTGGCGGCTGCAATCTGCTGGTACACTTTATAAGAGGGACGATGCAGGTCATTGCAATGGCCCGTCAAGACGAACACCACCTGTGGACCAGATAAAGCAATATAGAACCAGATCGACATTTGTTAGTTTGACCGTTGAACCCTGTCTGATCGTTGAATCAAGACTTAGCTACTAAGCGGATAGGGGAGAAACATAGCGGTTCAAGTTAGGATGGTCAAAACCCTCCCGAATTTGGTATTTCCTTCATATTCATCTAACAAATTTATTTGTCCTTATACTTTTCTCTCTTTCCGTCGGTCCTCTCGCCTCGTTGTACATACCTAGAACTCTAAAAAGCGGCTTCGGTCAGATCTACCTATCTATATCCTCAATACATTTATCTGCTTTCAAAACGTGTACATAAAGTGATAACATAATCAATAAATTATTTTGAACCTTATTAGATACAACAAAATATGTATGGGGTTACAATACAAAAGCCCCCCCTCCCCTTAATTACTCCCATGAAATACTAAATCGTTAGTTACAATTACCTGACTCTGTTTCCTTTGTACAGCATCCAGTACCTTCCCCACCAATCTATAGTCTGCAGCGGTTGCGTCAGTGAACACATAAATGAAGGAGTGTGGTTGACTGACGTTCAGAGCCAGGTTTATTCCAGTCAAGCTCTTCTCCGGACAGTCGCCACCTCCGTACACACGGACAATGTTTAGTGCCGATTTGAGGATTCTCTTACTTCTTGTTACCGTTGCTGGGCCCACAACTGTTTGAAATGAAATGAGAATGTAGTGTATGACATAATAAAGATAAAATACTATATCTATATTATCGTAACAAAAATCGTTCAAATCTTGTGTAGTTCAATCTCAATCGCCATTACGCTCCGTCACACCCCGGACACACCATACAACGCGCGTGAAATAATTACCTATTCTACTACATAGGCCAATGCAATGTCGTCTGGACACGCGCACACGTATACACATTCGTTCACTAAGCGCACACCCTTGCGACTGCACCCGCCTCCATACCCGCGTCGTAAGGTAACGCGATTCGGTGCGGGGCGGACAGTGGCCATTCTATCTTGGGTTATTACTTATTCTATAGCTCCGTTCCTATTTCGTATGGGTGAGACAGCTATTGAGATTGACAAGAGATTTGAACTAAGTATTTATTTTCCCATGGAAATCTTTTTATCCCGTGGGAAAAAAGTAGCCTATGTCACTCTCCAGACCTTAAACTATCCCCAATAAAAAAATCATATCAATCCGTTCATTAATTTAGACGTGAAGGGAGGACAAACAAACAAACACACTTTCACATTCAATTTATAATATTAAGTATGGATTTATTTTACCTGGATCATGGAAAGGCACAAACACAAAGTCCCCAATAACATCCTCCTCCAAAGCAGTATTCAGAATCATCTCAGCGCCTTCCCGTAACTGCCTTAAATCATTATACATAGACCCAGTAGTATCAAACACAAACACTAAACTACTTTTACCATCATTTTTATGCACTGCATATTTTGATTTAAAATTATTCGTAACATTTTTAGGCTGTGACAATCCACATTTAACGAAAGATAATATTAAAATATAAATAATTTTTATATCCATTTTCGTCAAAACTGCATCGATGGCAGAATTGAACTGTTACTGCGTATGTAGTTTATCATTTTAACCTCTGGCTGATAAACCAGCAGTTAACACGGAAACCGTATTTTGGTAGGCATTTATAGTTATAGATTATTTACATAATAAAGGGGCAATAACGCGTACTCGTACAGATTCATTCGATCTTCATCTTCCGTATTGAACATTTGATTACGGATTTACGAATTTAATCAAACATTTTGAGTAAATTTTACAACAAAAGAATAACTATAGTGTTTTAACTTTAACAAAAGAGTGCCGAAATTGTTTAAGTGCGTTGCTATTGGCCGATGTAATCATTTCTATTGGTCGATACAATGATCCATCTCATTCTGTCAGTATCGGAAATGTGAAAGGGATATACACAGTACTCCTTAGCTAAAAATACAAACTATAGTGCAGAATCTTCAAACATCTTTATCTGGTGTTATGGACAGATAGTAAAGACGCCACAGATATTTCCTTGCCTTGAAAAGAGCAATAAGGCCGCCTTGTTGCATATACACTTGTTTGTAACTTTTACTGTATCACTGTGTGTATTGCAAATAAAGCTTATTCTATTTATTTATCTATTCTATTTCATTTCACGACGAGCGTTCGGCAATGAATCTTGTTTGTTTCTCATACACATTGTTTCAGTGTGCGTAACCTCGGAAACGCTCGTAAAATAACTCACGCACACTAACACAATGTTCACGTGCACTCCTTACAACATTCAAAGCCGAACGCTCTTCGTGAAATAGAATATTCTGTACTCGTTTGCTAATAAAAACAGACTATGGTGCGAAATCATCAAACGACTTATTCGTTTTATAGACAGATAGTAAGGCCGTTTGTCCACCGTCACCGGGACGTCACCGAGAACGAGATGACGGCGCCGATTTAGCGATACATACATTTACTATGACCTTGTGTCCACCGCATGCCCGTCACCCGAGCGCCGTCATCCCGTCCGCCGATTTATCGCTTAGTTTGGCGCTTCCGCTACAACTCGGTCCGAGATTGTGACGGGCCGAAGTGGCGGCAATACAAAACACTTGGCCGTTTGTCCACCGCTACCGTCACCGAGAACGAGATTATTTCTGGCCGAGATGAAGTTGACGTGACGGCGAGACCGTCGCGGTGGAAAAACGATCGCCGTCACGTCAACATCAATCTCGGCCAGAAATAATCTCGTTCACGGTGACGGTGGACAAACAGCCTAAGGATGTTAATGAGGAAGCGTTTAAAAACGAGCTGATTAGAAACATAAATAACAATATACAAAGATATATCCAAAGTCATATATTAAAAATAAAATCTTTATTAAAATTCACACTTGACATTTTCTTATGAAGACATTTATTTAACTTATCCAAAAAACAACGTTATTATAACTAAATAATGCTCAAAATTGTACGGTTTGCGAGACGATATACCAAACACTTTAATGGCACAGGGGCAACAATATTAGTAGGTAAAATACTAATTTTGTGTTGATTTTATCTTAGCTCTCCCCTTGCAAGATCTGGCCAATATATTAATTTTGCCTCTCCTGGCAGGATCTGGCCTGGTAGCCAGGAATTCGTCAAGGACGGCCTACACGAAATTCTGGCCACGTCCATATACAAATTCTTTTTATTCAAATGGGCCTATTACAAACTCTTTCGATTCGTCTTTCCTTACCTTACCACCAGTTCAAACAGATTTGTCCCTGATAACATACCCATAATCGCCAAATGAATATTTGTATTTATCTAATAAAGATTTAAACTCGCAAACACGTAACATTGCTTGATTAATCATTAGTTTAGACAATGGTAAGTTATAGAGATCTTAAATACTCTTCGTCTTTCCATTTTGAGCAAGGTGAATAACTTATTCTAAAATAGCCTTATTTACTTAAAAATTGCAAATTATTAAATAAAGAATTAAAACATTTTATTGCAAACAAAATACAAATTAATTACAAATTATATTAACACATAATGGTACACTCAATATCAAAAGATCTTAGAAAAGTAACTAAAAATAAAAATAATAATGTGAAAATTCATTGTTGTGCAGTTTAAATGTCGAAATAAAGTATATTTTTTAAATCAAATGAACCGGAGCGTCGCTGACGTCGCTGAGTAATTTTCATTAGTTAGGGTACGATAGGACATGTCTCTCAGGAACAAAAGTCCTTAATAAAAGAGAAGGAAAAAAAAATCAAATGAAAAATTATTTCACCGTACTAAAACTATACTACCGGGTGACATGGGCTATATTATATTTTGATAAAAAACTGTGATCCTTACTATAACCCGTACAAAGCAGAAAGGGCCGTAATGTAAAAAAAATTATGTAATACAAGAGTATAAAATAATGTCAATTATTTCTATATGACAAAGATATACGATTTTTTGACACTGAGTGTACGTACATAATATAAAGTCATAAAGACATATCTCTCTCATATTGAATGCATTTATCATACAATAAAATCAAAATAAAAAAAAACATGTCATCTTATTTTAAGTGTATACCAGTAGCATTGAGGTCCACATCACAACCCATATTAGTGGGAAGTTTTATAACATATTCAAACCAACAGGGTGGGTGACTTTTGACAATCGAATTAGAAAAAAAAACCTTCTGAATGAAGGCGCCTTTAAGTCCATTTCTGGGCCAAAAGGTTATGGTTTTTGGCACATAACTTAGCTTACGTTAAAACAGTACATAACTATAATTTGATCTATCAGGGTGGTTACCACGACATGTTGTAACAATTTATAAACTATCGAGTAAATGAGATGTCGCCTTACATCATGTATGCGTTATCTCGCTTAGTCACTCGGCTTTGGACTGCTATAAGACGTCATGGTAAGGGGACAGGTGTGTCAACGGTTATTGTCATTATTTAGTGTAAATAATTTTAATTAAATTGTTTACTTCATTGTATTTCATGGTATCGATCTCAAACTCGATTTTAGTTCGAAATAATTTCACAATCAAAATTATAATAGTATCAAATTCAAAAGTCACTCAACAGTAATACATTTAATAAAAGATGACATTATTTCACAATTAATAGCCTATATCTATTACATTTTCGGTGGTAGTATTACCTGTTTCTAGTGCCCGCTTTACACTACGAACGTCTTTGCTACTCGAGCGGAGAAGCGGAGAAGAGAAAAGATGTAGGAATCTGTGACAAAATTGACCAATCAGATTGTAGTTTCCCAATGCGGTGCGGTGCGAAAAATAAATTAAATTAAAAGTAAATTTTTCGCTACTAGTTGGCGCTACTTTCTGTGCCAAAACACATGTATTTGGATTTGACTGTATTTTGACAGCGCTGTCAAAATTTTAGACCTTTCGCCAGTAGCGACAACCAGTAATAATTGGAAAGATTGCTTTCAGCAAAAAGTCCTTGTTGCGATCACACTAGTCTAAAGGTTGGTAATGTTTGTTGTACAGTCAAGAGCATGTCAACCTTTACATATCGTACTTTGTACCATTCTTGAGTTCTATGTCATGGCCAAAATTGTACAGCAAGTGTAAAGCTCAACTTGCACCTGACTGTACAAATTCTTATGTGTGTATTGCAAACAAAGCATATTCTATTGTAGTAAACCTAATAGTAAATACCAAAAGAAGCGCCAACTAGTGAACATTTTACCAAAAACTCATTCCATTAGTTAATTTTGGGACAGCTACACTTTTTTTACTGTTGTGGCAGCCTTATAGGGTTATATTATGTTAGTAAAAACAAATACTAACTTTGGCAAGTAACTATGTATATTTGTACTCGAAATGAAGAATGTCAGTCATGGATTAACAGCATAATACACAAAGCTATACTCGGGGATCGGTCATTTATCTACCGGCTATCAGATCTTCAAGGGTCAATTCATACTAGCTTAAACATGGCAAATTCAGACTTATCTGTCTTTTGTCTTCTGCTCTTCATGCAGATATTCGTTACGCTAAGGTTGCCTTAAAAATATTCCTTATAGCAATAAGGCCGCCTTGTTGCTAATGCACTAGTACGTTAGGTGTCCGTGTATAATGTATTTACTTTATAGTGTATTGAAAATAAAGTATATTTTATCTGAATATTAATCAAAATTACTTCAGTGACAAAACATTTTAAAAGTAGGGGAGAACGAATTATAAGCGCCATGATTTTGAATGTGTAGTCATTTTAATGTTTTAGTTTTCACTTTGATAACCAGTTAACTAAAAAACCGTCCACGAGCTTTAACATAAAGTATTCAAATTAAATGTACCTACACGCACACATACACAAGACGTATAACAATCTTTATACATATATATTTCGTGTATACAACACACACAAAGTTAAATTAAAACTGTAAAAAAAAATCGACCCAATAGCGTGGGATGTATGAATGGTAATAGACATTCAAAGTACAAAGTATTTTTTTATTTATTCAAATAGCCTTATTAAAAGCAGTTTCGTAATTTTTTTCCTAATACCATTCTCTATTTTCTCCGCATTTTGGTTGCAATAATAAAAGCCGAGAAAAATCAAGGTTTTTATCTAGGCTATTTAACATCACATTGTCAGATGGGTACAGACACGCATTTTATAACCGTCGAACTGTCTTCTCTTCTTCCTACCTTTAGTTTATCCCACACTATGTGGAGTCTGTACACCATGGATCTGTATTTTATTAAAAAAATATTTTATTTAAAAATATGAAAATGTCGTAACTGGTTTTCTTTCGCCATTTCTTTCAGTGGTCATTTTGCTTTTCTTTCCGAAATGGTAGTAGTTTATAGAGTATATTAATTAATAAATAATTTAATACGGTAATATAATCATTGACAAGAGAAAATGTCGTGAGGACCTACTCTCTGGATAAATATTTAGAATTATGTTTTTAATTTCATGTTAATCTTTTCGCCCTATCATTCGTCATCTCGCCCGTAACATTCCTTCTCCACATAATTATCATGTTGTATGATTTAAATTTAAAAAATACAATTAAAAATCAAATTGTGGTATTGTATACACGTGCACATTAAAAAATAATCTTAATATTACTTGATTTCAATTTTAAATACATTTCAAAAATGTAAATTTTTTATATCGAACACATTGACGACAGGGAAAAAATTCCCGTCGCGTCGATCTTACGTCTAAAGTAAAAGACAGATACAAAATGCTATTATTTAGTTAATTCATTTAATTGGAGTTAACACGAATACTATTTTGGAGATTGCATTTGTTTTATATATTACAAATGCAATCAATATACAACTACATATTAATATAAGGAAACAAAGGTAAAAAAAATTATAAAAATATTTTTTAGGTTCTGAGATGGTTGCCATAACTAGTACAAATCGATTTGATTAGTAATCAAGCAAAGGTTGATTAAAAAACTTATATTAATTAAAGTAGTAATAAATATATTCGCGTTAACTACTTATAAATAAATATGGAAGCGTTACGTAGTTCCTTTAATATTAAAATTGGATATTGCGTTTCTCGTGAGTCATATTTAACTCATTGAACATGGAAGTCAAATTACGTCATAACTTTATTAAGTAATTAGGGTATGTTTTCCACAGAAATAACTTCCCATCCTACAATTAGGGCATATTCAAAATATATTATAACATTCCTGAAATATCGTGAAAAACTTAATTTTTATTATTTCTGTAAAATTTTTGCAATTCTTCAAATACATAGCTAATAATTCATAGCTAGATATGTATGTATGTGTCTCATGTTAAATGATCCCTCTTTACAAAAACCCTCAAATAACCGTGAGTCAGGGTATGAAATAATACTAATGCTACGTTCACACAGTTCGAGCTACGCAAAGTAATAAGGCGCGAGTCAAATATACGAGTTTACACATAACGCCGTCTCAACTACAACTCAACTCATTGTATTTATATATTATTACATTGAAATGTGAACTATCTAATAAATAAACAAATATTCTTGGACGAAACACACAACTCCATCTAGTCCCAAACAAGCAATTAAGCCTGTACTATGGGTACTAGATTGCTGATAAATATTCTTAAATACATAGAAAACACCCAGACTAAGGCAAACAGATACGTTCATGCACACAAATGTTGGCCTTGCGCAGGATTCGAACCCGCGGCCCTTGGGATAAAGCGACCATTGCTAGCCACTCGACCACCGAGCCTGTCAATATGGTACATAGTGAATTATTTATGACAGTCATAGATACGCAACGGGTGGACAACTAATCGCTAGCGCATCGTCTACTTCTTCAATTCAACGTTGAAATTTATATTCTAAATAGCTGAATTAGCTCACATTTCAATGTTATACTGTGATTTAAGTTGGTAGGCGTAGAGTCGATTTACAAGAACGCTTCTACTCGTTAATACTCGAGTTGAGCGCAAACGTGTGAACCCAGCAAATACCGGTGCATTTTATTTAAATTCATGCCCTAACACAAATTAGTTCAATATTGTTCGACACTTAATATACCTTAACCACCTTGATTTTAGAGTCTTTAATTAACTAACCGGTAGGTCGTTAGACCACTTCGTCTGTTTGAGGACTTTGAGGTCTTGTTTGCGTTTGTATTTCGGACTTTTGATACACAAGGATGTTCTCCCCGACTTCGCCTTCTGGGAACTGAAAAAAAAAGAGTATTTGTAACTAATGTTCATATTTGGGTCTATGTTTACCTGTGGACGTTAACGGACTGATGTTTATGACTAAAAGTGTGGTCGCGAAGTAGAAATAATTTCGTAAAGATAAAGATAAATTTATTTGCAGAAAACATGAGTATTTACATAAAATGTCGGGTATGTCTTTTACAGTCCGTCATGTTTTGCCTTGTCGTCGTACAAATGTGTTCGAGATGGGAGCAACAGCCATTCATAAAAACATAATAAAATAAAAACAAAATACATACATTATAACAGTTTGAAACGCAACAATACAATTATGTCATAGAATATCAAATTAAAAAGTTTTTTTTATAACATTAAAATAAATGTAATAGCAACAAATCAACTACAGACCCGAAATAAGCAATTAATGTCAATTAAAATAATTATGTCCTGTCGTATTACGTAATGATATGTCCTGTCTCTGTCGTTTTCGCGTAAATTTCTTTCGTCACGCTTGCACAGACGTGTCATATCTATACTAACGTTTTTGCCATAAAATCGCACTCTGCCGGCAGACACCAAAATGGAGTAGCCACCAAGGTATTTAGTTAAATTAAGTTTTTTTTACGTCACACCGCATACAAAGGGCTCTTCCAGTCTCTCACTCACTCAACGATACGCATTGTTGCTTTACGCTGATATTCTGTGAGAGCGTGGTACGTACTTTCCCGGACAAGCTGGCCCAATTCATAAAAGCTCTACCACTTCAACTCAAGTAAACACTGTACGATTGGTGTCAAAACCCATGTTACCTGTGTATGTGGCACTTGATACAACAACTTGTAACCAGCGAGCAGGCTCTCCACTCTTCCTTTGAGCTTGTCAAACAGCACTACTAAAGTCGGTGTTTGTCTGGTCGAGTACTCCGTTCGCCACCATCTTTGTGGATTGTTGAAGAACGCTTCCGCTTCATAGGTCTCGCCGGCTTTCGGTGGATCGCAGTTCAGATATCGGGTCGTTACGTTTACGTGTAAGTGGCTGGAATGATTAATTTTAATTTAGGTACAAGTATAAAATTTTGAGTAAATTAAACCTAAGTGAGCCTGACTAGCTTCTTTAAGTAGCAGCGATTTTTTGCCACTTTTGACAGTTAAATGTATCGAAAAACAAGATAGAATGGCTTGAAAACATCGACTAAAAGTAGGTAGTCTGGCCGGGCCATATATTATGGTAAACTTGAATTTTAGGTTAGCAGAGGTAAGAACTGTCTTGATCGACTACTTATCAAACATTAAATTAGAATAGGATGTCAGATAAAACAGTAACTTCTCTTTTTCTAAATTGGTAAGTTAGAAAGAGAAAGCATTTATTTTCTCTTGACTTCAATTCTCAGTTTTGAACGTAGCATCCAATTTTATCTATGGAACCGTGGCATCTTAACGTGTCTCGAGATTACAACCTATCTAAATAACAGACTGGGGTCTTCGTTGCTACACTTCTGTATTTTCACTTCCGCTTCGAATCAAATTCAAATGTTTATTATCCATACTAATATTATAAATTGAAAATGTGTTTGTTTGTTTGTCCTCCCTTTACGACGAAAGTAATGAACGGATTGTTATGATTTTTAGGGGATAGTTTAAAGTCTGGAGAGTGACATAGGCACGGAATAGAGATTCCCGTTGGAAAAATTATTGACATTTTCCCTTGACCACGCGGGCGAAGCCGCGGGTAACAGTTAATATTGATATAATTCACACATACCTTGAAAAGGTGGTTGTGCAATTACATTCTATCTTCCTTCACCACTTATTATGAAAACTATATTTACCAGTGTAAACCATTAGGTATACAAATTAGTATGAATTTATTTGCGGATTAAGTGTACAATAGTTTAAACATGCAGTTACAACTTAATCATTTACGTCTTATTCACACACCCTGCGCCTCCTACTTGACTAGCCATCTCTCTATCCTAAGGTTGTCTGGAAGAGATTTCTTTAGCGATAAGACCGCCTGTTGTACTTTTCTTGACACTATGTACTATCTCATTGTTAAATTTAATGCAATAAAAAATGTATTGTCTTACCTATAAAGAGGCGTAGAATGGCACGGCATGAGGAAGGTGACTGAAGTCCGGTTATGGGGAATGGAGTCTCTGAGCAGAGGCATCACGCTCAGGGCTCCGGCTTGGTGCACCAGCCCGAAGTACAGCGCCGGGGCCGCGTTCAGGGATAGGATTCCACCGGCTACCAGGTATAGTTGCCATCTAGAAATTCATAAATGTAGTCAGTATGGGTATTAACGTTTCAGTTAAAAATGTCCAATTTCCTTATTAGCAATAGAGACTGGATCACGGAACTTCGTTATTTTTTTTTAGTATAGTCAAGTGAATGATGAGGATTATAATTTTACCTTTTAGCTTTCCTACTCCATGGGGCAATAACATCCTGGGCGAGGTACAGCAGTATCGGCAGGAGAGGTAAAACAAAACGGAACTCTTTGTGGGGGATGAAACTGAAAAAAAAAGCAAATAAACTACTATCTTTGACATTATCGATATATTTTATATCAAAAGTACCATCTTAATTCATTCAAAAGTAGCGAGAAAGCCCGCATATTTTAGGCCGTTTTTTTTTTTTTAATTTTGGGCGACGTCAGTTCGTCAATTACAGAAACAAGTGAATATCGCGTTTGCGCTGAATCTCTCCTCTCTTTCCTTTAGGTGTAGCATAAAGTACGATGTAAGCCCCAAGAATAAACTACACCTTCGTCGAAAATCAGTCATTTTCTTCTCTTGGTGAACAATGTATAGTACATTACTATGGAATTAGCCACTTGTCTCGGAAAATTTCTGCTTTTCACAAAGTTCTCACAGTGTCTCTCAAAGTTGAAATGGATAGTCTGTTTCTTGTAGTTTCTGTTTTCAATAGACTCACCTATACAATGCGACGTGTAAGGCAGCAGCGCTCAACAGCAACACGCCGGTCTTGTTCTCTTTGGGTCGACGGAGGATGGCGTACGCCGCCACCAACACTGGTACAACATTCACTCCCAGCACAGCCGGTAGACCTTGGCTTAGGTACCAATGCCTGGAGGATGAAAGATAGGTACATTATGTAACATTTTATCAATGATGTATGTCTTTATAATATGCTATACACACTTAATGTCGTTCCAAGCCTTCATGATGCTTTATAGGAATAAAAATATACAAAAACTTTTATTGATTTACATACTTTTGTTATAATGGCTTTCTGTTTAATTCCTGTGGCACTTCTCAACATGCCATTCAAGTCGAAGTGCTAGTAGATTTAAAAAAGAGCCTTTAAATTTTTTTTATTTGCTAAATATATTTTTTGTCAAATTATCAAATTTAGAAGTCCCCTACATACTGACATTCAAACAAACAAACAATTGATTTAAATTTTTAGACGCATCGCCAGTTTGAAAACTAAAATAACCTGATTACAGGATAATTTCAAAAAACTCTTAAGTTTCTTACCATGGGTGGTGGCCATAGAACGATGCGACATCGTGGAGAACATTGAATCTGAAGAACTCCCAGGGTGTGATGATCAAGCTGCCGTGGAAGAAGGAATCAAGCGCCACTAGAGCACTGCCAGTGAGCAATCTACAAAAAAAAAATGGGTTGATTCTCTATTCTTTAATATCTATTTATTGACCAACCAGTCATAATTGCGTCTAGGTATGACTGTCCCATACTTAGACACTGGGTGGGGATTGTGTTAGGCACGGTCCGGTAAATAAAAAAATATATTTAGGCTAAGTACTAATAAAGATAGTAAGAAAAATTGTTACTAATATACTAAAATTATATGAGCTAATTTTTGCTTGAAATAAATTATTTTTATAATCATATTCTGAGGGCCGCGTGTTCGAATCCTGCACATGGCAAACATTTGTGTCCATGTATGTTTGTCTCGCTCTGGATGTTTTCTATGTATAATAACTTTTTATCTATATGAAAATGAATTGCTAGTCGTTAGTCTCGCTAAAACTCGAGAACGGCTGAACCAATTGGGCTAATTTTAGTCTTGAAATATTCGTGGAAGTCCAGGGAAGGTTTAAAGGGTGAGTAGGGTAGGCTAGTTTATATATATTTATATATTTATCAACAATCTAGTATTATAGTACAAGTTTTGTTTAGTTTGGAACTAGAGGATGTCGTGCGATTCGTCTAGGAATATAGAAAATCATATTAACACATTAAATAGAAGTTGACGTTCACATAATCCCATTATTCCTGTACCTACTTAAAGGAATTATTAAAATAGAAACCACTGGACGAGTTCAGAAGTAAACTTTCTGCATATGATATCTAGAACTTTGAACAGTTTTATTCAATAAAAATACATACCCAATTGGTAAGTAAGTGCGAGTCAACAGCTTCAGTTGGCCCTGATTGGTTGTAAACAGATTATAGGCACCCAGCACTGCCCATAACGAAGCCGATGTCGGCCTCAGGAACACTGAGACGCAAGCTAACCACACCCAGTTGTTGTTCTCTAGAAAATATATAGTTAGTTAGAACTAGAGTTAGCATATTACAGCACATAGTCAGTGTTTCATTGTAACAAAAATGAAAATGGCATACAAGCATTTTTGCTAAATAATGTATATTCAGGCCACCACAACCACTGTGTTGGTTTATTTTTTACTTTTTTATATATTTTGGCACAAACAGGTTCAGTATTTAAATCGATGTTATGATGAACATATTGGTCCTGCCTGACTATTGTGGATAGATGTTAATCATTAAACCAAGGCAATGACTATCCAACTAGAACTATTTGCAGGAATCAAGTGAAAAACTGCAGAGAAGCGCACCTAGGCTCTAGAGAATAAGTTTTGGGTTGATATCTAATGTTTTTGTGTATAAAGATTAACAGCTTCTGAAACGCATCTTTTTTCTTCTTCAGTTCAATAGTGATAGCAATTATTTAATATTAATGTGTTTCACTGGCTGGAAGCTAGTGAAATACCAACCTTTTTCATAATATCCCATCTTGCCATCCTTGAATGGGAACATCGAGAGACCAATGGCCACCAAGGCCGTCTCGAGGGTTTGCAGCAGATTCCTACCAGATGTATAGAACCAGAACCAAGATGTTAAGATGAGGAACAGTGCCCATTTACGCCCAGTCCATTTGTAGAAGCTGTAGTCTGCCGCTGCACTTATGACGGCCTGGAGGATGCGTGGCAGGAATATCTAAGAGAAGGATTAACAGATGACTATCACTGTTGTCGAGTAGACATACCCATTTTGCATCAGAGATTACCAGTCATGAGGATTTTTTTTAGAGTGAGGTGAGGAAATATAAGATTGGTATGAAGATCAATATGTAAAGCTTGATGTGCACTTGGTTGTACATGGGAAAACTGTATGAGTTTATGTTTAAAATCAAATTTAACCTCATAAGATTAAGATAAGACTATCAGTTTGATAACATAAGATAAACTCACCACTGCCTGCGGGTAGTCCAATCCAGTCAACTTAAGAAGATAATACAGTCCAGCTACCACACTAGGGTACAGGTAGCTGCGTATACCCTTCTGCCACTCCCAAGTCAAGGCTCCATAACCAAATGCATGTTTATGCGCGACTTCCAGGGTCTGCCAGTACTCATCAGGCACATACCACGTTTGCACCAGGAATACCGACAGGATCCTCACAAAAACTATGACGGCGACCACCTGCCGTGGCCTCAGGCCCTTTGCCAATGCCATTCTCCCGCCTAAACGAAAGAGGTTACATGTTAGATGCTAAAAATAGACCACCATAATGTGCTCAATTTATACACAAATTGTTATAAAAATACACAGATATGGCTGACCAACATAAATTTTGTCATAAAACAAACATTCTAATTAGATATTATAAAGTTCGACAGTTTTCGGTGTGAAACAAACTTTACATAAAAAAATTGTCAACTAACGCGTCCCTCTAATTAACAACAAAAATGAATGAAAGGTACAGCATTCGTGGAATATTTTAATTCAACATAATTTCAGGTATATCTAAATCACTATTTTTACAAGTATTTCTGTGATAATCAAAGAAAAAAATTTAATTTTCGTATTATTTTCACTAACCTCAACAATTTTCCGTACCCGCCGCCACCGCGAAGTAGTGTTGCTCTATTTTATTGAAATTGAATCGATCGATTTTATTTTAAAATAATTATACTAAAGTCGTTATTGTTAACACAAGATACCTTTCTCTAAGTCTCAAGATTCCAAAATGTTGTTTTTTTTTATTCGGAATTGTATTTATTTATTTTACTTTTATTTGCATGGATTTCCTGTAGGCTAATCACCGAAACAGGGAAAAATCGAATCCAAAGGGGAAAGGGGCAACACTAGAGCTTGTCAACCAGTGATCTGTTATTTACTATAGATTCGTAATGTTTGACACATACCCGCTGCCACGTCGACTGAGGCCACAGTCTTAGTTGAATTTCTTCCGACTTAGTCGTAGTTTGACGTTCAGTGAATGCGTATCTCACAATAATATCACAAAAATGGTTAAATGCACTGTTAAAACATGTATGTCGTGATCCCAAACTAATAACAAAGCAAGTGGTATCACTTTTCACAAATAAGAATGCTTAATTATGTTAAAATTATACCAAAATAGTATTAAAATCGAAATTAATATATTACGCATTGTTTTTGCCAACAGTGTTGCCAGTAAAAACGATTTTAAGTTTCCCAAATGTTGGGAGTTTAGTCAATGACGAACTCATACGCCTTTATGTATCATTAGTAACACAGTAGAAGTAAACCTACAACCAGGCTCAAACTAGAATTAATTATTTACTTAGAATTGATTGATACTAAAATCAATCGCTAGTGCTAAGCACGTCAAGACAAGAAAAAATAAATCATTTTCCTCTTTTTGATATGGCTTCTAATGGCGGAAACACACTACCGTGTCGGGGCCTGTCGTGTCGCGCCAGAAGCATATCGCGTTCATACATTTTATATGGTTAGGAGCACATTTGTAGGGCGTGTCGTGTCGTGACTCGCTCTGTCGTGGCGCGGACTGCTGGCCGCCGATTGCGCCACGGCGGTGGTGGGGGTTATGACGCGACACGACACGCCCTGCAAATGTGTTTCTATACCCGCGCGCGGTTCGTGGCGCGAACAAGTGTACGCTTTTTTTTATTATTTATTTTTGCAGCGTGATAATGAGTTACTAGGTACTAGATTCCTGATAAATATACTTAAATGCTTTTTTTTGTAAATAAATACCATTATACATTATAGAAAACACCCAGACAAAGGCAAACACTGCGAGCTTCTGTTCAGAAATGAAAGAAATAAACGTCTGGCGTTTATTTCGTTCATTTCTGAACAAAAGCGCGCCCCGACACGACACGTAAGTGTGCACACCCACCGTCACGACAGAGCGCGACACGACAGGCCCCGACACGGTAGTGTGTTTCCGCCATAACTGACATTTGACATAATGATATTATTACTATGACAGTGAAGTAACAATTTCATCTTTTTCATTGTGGTAACGGTGTTTAATTTAAATTGTTTCTGCAATTATCAAATGTTCGATTGAGTACAATAGTTTTTTTGTTTTATGTTGTATTTTATTCAAATTATTTAAATTTATTATTTTATTTTATTTAAATTTCATTTTCATTTCTTAACAATAAAAAAAATCTACTGAAGACTTGGCTGTATGGGCATAGTTCCCTTTGCCTACCCAGAATGGGTGAAGAAAACAAAATAAAATCTCTGCTAAAAGTTAGTAGTAGCACAGAATAGATAATAGTAGTAGGTCTGCATCGGTTAGATTCATCAATGACTAAAAAATGGAAACTTCTCCATTCCGCCATGATTCATTCTTGAAATATAATATGTATGTACCAATATTTACGCATCTATATATTTATTTCTTCCTATCTTTAATTCTTCTGTCACCTAAGAAACAATAATATGGTATAAAAACTTTAAAAAAAAAAAGACTCATAACATTCATTCAATGGGAAAATTATTCATGAGCTGGCAACTCTGACCATTTTTCTGGGAGTAATGCTTTTGTCTCATTTTGACATAATTAGTTTGACTCTAGAAAAAAAGAGACAAACATATTTTACTTTGGCATATGCTCGGAATATGTATCGGTTTCAAAGCTACGTCTTTAACACTCTAAAATGGTTGCGGCTTTTTACGAATGCTTTGTATGACGTTACTTCTCTTGTCATAAAATATATAAAATCTCATTGTTGTCAACCAACACAAGGCAAGTTCAAAACCTATTAATTTAATTTCTGTCTGATTTGCGTAGGTGAACAAATTTATAAAATAAGTGTCGTCAAACGGTGATGTAATTTTCTCTATGCAATAAATATAGATAAATCTCATACAAAAATCTAATAGAGTTTTATTGAATCATGCAATTAAATATTTTCAAAATGTTTTCTGTGTGACAGTTCGCGGTGTCTTAGATGAAAGTTCTGATTTCTGAACGTTATATGTTGATTTTTGTGAAAAACTGCATCATATTTTCGATAAATAAATAAAAGATGCTGTAATAACTCCAAAATGGGTTGGTAATATTTACAAAAAATATATTTAAAGTGTTATAAAATTCTGTTATAATGTAAATGCTGTTTTCAGACCAATCAAAGAATGAAACTTTGGATCTTTCGAGGCGTGAACTCAAGAAAATAGAGAAAGCGCCACCGGAGGATTCCAAGACGATAATTAATTTGATTCTTGATCAAAACGAGCTGCAAAGGCTTGACAATATCGACACATACACTCGGGTAGAAAGCGTAAGTTAAATTATGAAACTTGATCATATTTGTGATTTTAAAGTTTATGAGTAAGTATTAATTAAATTATTTGAAAACTACAGTTTTTCTATCTATAAATTTTTTTATCGCAAAATTGACACAAATTTAGCTTGTTTGCAGTTCTGCCTCCTGTGTTCAAGTAAAGCAAACCCACATATGCTAAGAGGCAGAAAAGTGGCAGTTTGCTGGAAAAGCTATCTGGATAGCTTCCTTATGGTGTAAAAGCTCATTTCCATGAAGGATTGAGACTGATAATTTAATTCTCTAATGTCGAATGTTTTTAGTTGTCGATATGCAACAATTTCTTATTGAGGATGCACGGAGTTTCCCGATTAACAAACATCCGGATCCTGGCCCTAAACAACAATGGCATCCTGCAGATCGAAGGATTAAAGGACTTGATATATTTGAAGGTTTTAAAACTGGCTGGTAAGAATTTAATTTACTATCCATTACAATACAAAATATTTACTCATGGCAAGTGATACAAAGAGCTCTTTTTACCGCTTAAAAAAGACCCTCTCATGTGTTTTCTACTTCACTTACTGTGTGACTTCAAAAAAGTTGCTCTGTGAAGTAAATCAGTATCTTATAGTGGCCATCCAGGCTTATTATCGTAAGACAGATCGCCATGTTCGGTTCAAAGATCTTTATTTCTCATCACCACATTGTTATTTACATGAGAACAATATTTTACAAAAACTTGTGTGGGTAGAGTTAAATTAGTCTAAGTTACACTTCAACATTGCACATTTGATTACAAGTCAAGTTGCGCGCTCGTTAAATAAGGTGTGGCCCAAGTGTTTAAAATATCGGGAAAAGTTAATTTGCAGAAATATACAGAAAAAAAAGTACCTCATCAAACCCTCAGGCTTGATGAAGAACTTTTTTTTCTGTATAGGTAGTTGCAAGGTGCTGCTCACTGCCCAAGTGTATATATTTATACTAGCAAAACCAGCACAACTTTTTTTCTTGTGTGAATTTTAGAAAATACTTTAGTTTCAGGAGCCTATGTCATACAAAGAATTTACACTTCAAGTTATACTGTAGTCTGTATGATCAGCATCTTAAGCGTGTTGATCTGTCAGTCATTCAGTACAAAAGTATTTTTTTAATATTTATAGATGAAAGCGACCATGAAGAATGATATAGTATACACCCTTAAAATTAGATAGCCAACCCTGGCAATCCAAAAAAATTTGAGATCTTTAAAAAAAAAAGCTATGAAAAATTATGTAATTTTTTCCTTATTTTCAGGAAACAACGTAAAGTCAATTGAGCATCTTAACAACAACATGCATTTAGAACATTTGGACTTGTCCAACAATCAGATCTCTTTCATTGCAGATATATCCTATTTGAAAAATTTAAAGGTAAATTTTCTCACATATATAAAACACAAACTACAAAAGTTGTGATTTATTTAAGACCTTTTGAACTTTATAGATTAACTTATTTATTTAATACCTGGCTAAATGACCCGGCGAACTTTGTTCGGCCTTAAGGTATGATCTTTTGTCCGTACCGTACCTCCGTATCGTATCAAGCGTCGCGATCCAAAAACTCTGGACGCAAAGTTAAAATAGCCCGTATCTCCTTAACGCCTTTGAACGGGGCGAGAAAACCGACTCGCGATGGATCGGAGAGTACCTGTCTCCGTATCGCGATGCCGTACCACCGCACCGTTCCGAACGGGCGTCCAAACTAGCGTTCTTGGATCGCGACGCTGATACGAAACGGAGGTACGGTATGGGCAAAAAATTACATCTGGACCCACCTTTAGAGGGACTTCCCTCCCTTACCCTACCCTAAAAAGTATCCTATGTCCTCCTGGTTCTAAGCTACCTCCACCAATTTTCAGCCGTTTCGCTGCAGTCGTTCTTAAGTTGTAAATAGTGTAACTAATAGACTTTCGATATATGAGATAGATATACATCTGTGGCTCATTTCTCGTAACAAATATTTGATAGCGAATGAGATTGACATGAGAAGGTTTGAAAGGTTTTTGTTAGGAGAATATAGCCACTGATCTAGCCAATGACTAATTGACAACTTAACAAAGTAAGTGTTTCTATGAATATTCCTTTTCAATTGAAAATTTTCAGTGAACATAGTTATTACCGCGTCATGTTTAGTGCAACTGCGCATAATGGGGCGACGCCGCGCCGTATATGCATTTATATGAAAGAATCTACACATTTAGTCGCATAGTGCCACACTCATGTGGACGATTGGATCTGTGCGAGGTCTCAGCAACTAATTTATAATCCTTTCCCCAAACAGCATTTAAATCTTGAACGCAACCGTATTATCGATTTGCGTCAGTGTGATCGATACCTGCCGTCCAATTTGGAGCACTTGGGGCTCGCCCACAACAACATCCAGGACCTGAATGAAATCTGTCATGTGGTGCACCTGAATAAGCTGGACAGCTTCACCATACAGGGTAACCCTTGTGTGGCTATGGCTGGGAAGGACAAGCTGTATCCTTTTTACTTTTTCAACTATTGAGGGGTAATTCATTCACGAGTATTTATTTATCTACACAGATATTTTATATTTCACGAAGTTTATCGGTTATGAATGTTGTGACGTGCTCGCCATGCAATTCATAGCCAAACGGACTCCGTGAAATATAATATTAATTGTACTAATATTACAATGAGGAAAGATTTGATTATGTGCATTGAACAGCCTGCGAAACTACTGGACCGATTTGAAAAATTCTCTCACCATTGAGAAGCTACTCTATCCTTGGATGATATTGTCTAAATTATTGTTTTTTTTTACCCAATTAGCAAATATTTTTTTTGCCCATAACACAAGTCTCGAACTTACTTTGGGGCTAGCTCAATCTGTGTGATTTGTTATATTTTTTTTAATTAGGGATCCTTAAACCCGTTCGAAGTCGGCCGCTAGTTGGTAATAATTTAATTAATTTTCCTTAACATCATTTAAAATAGAGGTTTCGACTATCGGCCCTTTGTTCTCAACTGGATACTGAGCGTCAAGTCGATCGACGGTTTCGTTGTCAGCGCCATAGAAAGGTATCGTACAGACAAGAGCAGGTCGACCTTTACATATCGGCCTTTTTACCATTCTTAAGTTCTATGTCATAAGAGCCAAAATTGTACTGCCATTGTAAAGCTCAACGTGCTCCTGACTTTACAAATTACAATATTATTTATTGTTATTATTTAAGCTTTTTATTTCCGTATTTATTAAATTTACATTACATTGAAATTAGTATGTTAGTGTACATTACATGTAACGTATGCTTATAACTAGGTTAATTTGCTGTTAGTACGGTCCCTTTAAGGGTGGAAAAAAAATTGGAGGAGGCTTTTACCATAAAATAAATAGATATGGTCGACCTGCTATAATGGCAATAAGGTTATTTATTGCTAATAAGTAATTACCAGCAAAATATATAAATAGATTATTAGATAGCGAGCGAGAAGCAGTGGTGGAAATTGCCAAAAAAATTGTCAATCGGGCAACAACTGCTCCTGTCGCTCGCTCGCAACTGACTGAAGGGTGGTGGTGTGCATGTGCACCATCGCAATGCCGCAAAATCTCAGTACCGGACAGCTTGTCTATACTTTTATGTCGATGGTGCGGGCATACAATTTTATATCTGCGTGGCAACCATGAAACGAAATTCCGAAATTTTGGACTAACGTGTCTTTGAATTGTAAATAGTAATGTCTTTTTTAATAGGACTACGTGTTTCGTTGTTTCGGATGGACACTTTCATGGTTGCCCCATTGTTTATCGAAATCGCGGTCGCGTTATCTGTGTGGTCTCGGTCTTAAATTATAATTCACACGATCACCTACGACTACGAAACGTTATTAGCCACATAAAGACGCTTTCACCCATTGCACGTCTTGTTGAAGCCTAATGAATATTCAGTCTCATTGTAAAATAATTTTCTGTTCAATTTATACAAATTGCAATATTGAAAGAAATTAATACAATATTCATATTTCATATAATTGACTTTGGAATAATAACTTTTAGGGATCCGTATATCAAAGGGAAAATAACGGAAACCTTATAAGAATACTTCAAGCTATAGCTTTTTAGAGTTTCGTACCTAAAATGTCCATTAAGACTAAATGTGTGAAACAAATAAACTATCCAGAAACATTCATTTATATACCACATTTAAGGACATGTTTTCTATGTATAATAAGTATTTATTTAATAAAAAGTTTTTATGTATATTTATTTATCAGCAATCTAGTACCCATAGTACAAGCTTAGTTTGGGACTAGATGGCGTTGTGTAATTCGTCCGAGAATATTAATATGTTATATTTATTAATAAATATTTTTGTAGTCTGAAAGCCGAATGGCTGTACAGCCAGGGCAAGGGTCGCCACTTCCACTCCGGGCAGCACCAGGAGCTGTGCGAGTACCTGGCCTCCACGTGCCCGCTCACGGCGGACGCGCTCGAGACCGAAGACCAGAGGAAGCTACGCCTTATTCTTAGTAAGGTAAGGATTTTTTTTCAACTTTGTTACTTTTATAATAGGGGTCTTCCTCGTTTACAATCACGAATATAACAATTTTACTTCACATTAACATCAAAATGTAAGGTTTTAAATTGCCGTCTTTAACCTAAATTTTCTTATTAAGTACTCTGCCAATTTTTTTGATTATTCGATAATATTTTCAAATTGACAATGATTAGTTGAACTGAAACAATTATAAAAACAAAATTTTTTTGTTATTGAATTTCCAATGAAATCTTAACAATGAACAGGAAATTAAAAGTAATGTATCTTTTGTTTCTCTTACCTACCTTATTCTGAGGCATTGAGCAGGATATATACTCAATGTTCTGCGGAGAACAGAAACCGGTAATAGGGTCCGTTCTCCGCAGAACATCTATGACGTATTTCTATTGAGTTGTTTATGAAGAAGTTAGTTAGACCAAAGGTCAGAATCACTCACCACAACTGTTTTGTAAAAGAAAGTTTCCATTCTTAAATAGATAGGTAGTGAAAGAAACACATTATTTTGTTATCAATATATCATCAATTCTTGCAGGCCCAGCATCACCAACAACAGCTGAAGGACCAAAATCACAGTCCCCTAAAGCCTAAACTACAATCACCAAGGATGCAATGTGAGTATTGAATTGGCCTCGGGTCTTGGATGTTTATCTAATCTATATAATTGTATTTGTTATAAAATATAATATCGTTGAGTTAGTATCCCATAATACAAGTTTCGAATTTACTGTCAATGTGTATGAATTGTCCCTATATATTTATTTATTTATTTCAAAATCTTAGTGATTTACATTCAGAAATTATACACACACACCCGTGTCTTTCGAAAACGGGGAGGAGTCTTCATCTAATAACAACAGCTAGAATGACTTAATGTACTCACCAAACAATGAACCTCAATTAAAAAGGTCATCCAACCCAAATGGCTCTTTTTACTTGTGTGTTAATTAAGAATAAGATTTACATGTAGAACAACACCATCGTTTAACACATGAGTATTTGATTTTAATCGGTAATACTAAAAAATAACATTTATTTCAGCTCGCATAGCATCCCGTCACATGGGTCGTTCTCCAGACCGTTTGACGTCGAGCTACCATGCCTCCCTCACGAAGAACAGCTCCCCGTCTCATCAGATGTCAATGTCCTACTCTGGAGACATCCCATCAGCTATGAGTCCGGCAATGAGTCAGAGCTTCGATTCCCCAGGACTCATGTATGCCATGGAGAAAAGGGAATCGCGAGAGAAAGAGAGAGCTGGTAAGTTGATAAAGGTTCGATCTCCGTATAATATAAATATTTTTTTTCGTGTAAATAGTTTGTTGATATGAATGATTATGATGGATATAAATAAAATCTAGGCAATACACACTGCACCACCTGGTCCCAAAGTAAGCTAGGCTTAATCTTGTGTTATGGGTTACAACCGAAATACTTAAGGGCTGAGCACACCGCATGTAGCGCAGCACAGCGCATTGCAGCGTATGGCATTGTAATCTATGCAATATTATGAGAAAAGACACACCAAACGCACAACGCTGTACAGCGCTGCGCGTCTACGCGTCGTGCGTTTGGTGTGTGCTCAGCCCTTTATAATACATAGAAAAACATCATCAGACTCGAGACAAACACAAATGCCATCACGTGAATATTGTCCCCTGTGCGGGGATCGAACCGGGGGCTATCAATGTAATATATCTGTGTTCGATGCACCCGTTCCTTAGGGAATTTATAAAAATCGTTTCTTTGTATTTCACCACTTGCTAAAAACCTTCAGTCTTCAAAATCCTTTGACACTGTTTATCTGAAAGATCTTCATCTGAAACTATTTATTCAGGACATTGTATAATCAACTTTCAATCAACCATTAATTTTTTTTTAAATACAAGGGTGGCAAACAAGGATACGGTCGGCCTGATGGTAAGCCGTCACCGTAGCCTATAGACGCTTGCAATACCGGGGTATCACTCACGCGTTGCTAACGCTCCCCCAGAAGTGGAGCTCTGGAGACCTTACTCACCGTAGGAACACAACATGGCCGAGACCAACGCTATTCATTATTAATTTTTAGAAGTTGATATTAAATTGTGAACCTTAATTACAGATCCTCAACCACAAACGAAGCCTGTAAACCAATCACTCGAGGCTGCATCTAAAATGGTTCCCGTACCGGAATCACTTATGAGCCCAGATTACCAGGACCCCATTTATGATATCCAGAAATCAATACCTAAACCTAACACAGCAAACAGTATTTCCTCACAGTCGAGTAACAGTAGCCTACAAGAGGAAAAGCCTAGGCAGATACCTAAGGCCTTAAAAGGTTCACCGAAGTTGACCAAAAGTGCTACTTCCTCCCCTAAGTTAAAATCTAGAACTGAACGTAAAGGTAGCCTGTCTAGTGTTAAAAATGAGAAGCATAACGGTATGAATAATACTCCCGAAGAAGATAAATTAGAGGTTATAAAATTAGCTTCAAACCAACGTAGACAGAAGAAAATGAGCGTTGAATCGATGGCAGCTGTCACCATACAGAAGATGTGGAGGGGTTATCGAAGTAGGAACTTGAATAAGGATACGCTGAGGATACTTCATGCTATACAGGCTGCAAGGGCTCGTCAGCATATTCAGTAAGTTAAATACTTCTATCTTGACTTATCTTGTTCTTCCTCTGAGAACTTCCTCAAGGCTCCTTCAAGCGGAGCGTGAAGAGGCACCTTTCAGGCGCATAATAGTAGAGACGCCGTAAAGGATGTCTCGTGGCTCCTATTCCTGGACCCCAGCGACCTGCGGCCTATCTGGCAGACGCTGGCGTCACATGCCGTGTCCAATAAAATAAAATAAAATAATTTCGAGTAGCGTGTCTATTTTTCATATCAACCGAAATCCCACTGGAAGGATACGGGTCTTGCTTCAATCAAAAGGGATTAGAGCGTACTCTGCCACGCGGCTCCAATATGGATTGGTGGTGGCCAGTGTTTTCATCATAGGAGGCTGGCTAATTACTTTAAATCTTTAGCTGGTGGTGGCTGGTGGTAAATAGTTGCCTCTATACGCTGCAGAGATAAGATTTACAATATTGAAAAATTATTTTTTACCAGTTCAACGGTTAAGTATAGTTTATTTAGGTAGGGCACAGCGGATAATGCGCTCAAATCAGACCAGCCCGTCTGGAGAAGGACGTCCACCTTACATCGTATCGTAGCCAAATAGCATTGGTCTCGGCCATGTTGTGTTCCTACTGTGAGTAAGGTCTCCAGAGCTCCACTTAGGGGGTTGGGAGGGTTGGCAACGCGTGAGTGATATCCTCGGTATTGCAAGCGTCTATAGGCTGCGGTAATGCCATCATGCGGGCCGTAAGCTTCTTTTTTTTGTGGTATAAAAATGGTATAAATAGTAAAAGTTGTTTTTTTTTTGCCAGATATAGACTTTATTTATTTTATTTATAGGAGGTTGACATGTGACATGGAAGCTACAAAAGCAGCGCTTGAAAGTGAACGAAAAATTCAACAATTACAAATGCAAGCGATTAATGCGCTTTGGAAGAAAGTGTCTACGTTACAGGCCGCGGGTTAGTAACCATTGTTTTTTTTTAAATCTATACAGGTCGTGTAAAGCGTAAATATTTTTTTTAACGCGCTTGTCTCAAGAACTGGTAAGATTAAAAAAATATATTATTATGGAACATTATAGGCTATTTCACATCATGATACGACTTTTTGGAGCCGAAAAAACTAATGGCGTTTTATAATATGTCGTTCTTTTGAATTAACATGGTGCTTGCTTGCATCCTGGCGCTTAACAAACTTGTATTTTTTTACAATTTTTTTTTTTTGCGAATTTTATTTTCAACTATTTATAATTTATAGGCAATTAGTGAAACCTGCGTAACTTCGTTTGCGTGTATTTATTTATGCACAGTAGCGCCATCTATATCAGACTTTTGATGAAATCCTACGGGAATCGCGTACTTTTCGAGATAAAAAGTACCCTATGTGTTAATCCAAGGTATTAGCTAGCTACATACCAAATATCATAAATATTGGCCCAGCCATTTGAGCGTGATGAAGTCACAAACATACACATAACTTTCGCCTTTATAATATTAGTAGAATTTGATTAACCATAGATTAAATTATATTCCGGGCCAAGGCCATCTACAGTACCACAAACTTATCTGTGCCGACATGGCGGGGCGCCAGCATGGAAGCTATTGAAGGTAATTGTCAAGGTATTCAAGGCGTATTCATTAGTTCTAGTTTTGGCCACCGGCACAGATAAGTTTGTGGCACTGTACAGTCAAGAGCAGGCCGACCTTTACATATTGGACTTTGTACCAATCTTAAGTTCTATGTCATAAGAGCCAAAATTGTACTGCAAGTGTAAAGCTCGACGTGCACCTGACTGTACATATATTTTTTTACTAGTCATTTATGTCCCACTGCTGGGCAAAGGCCTCCCCTCTTTTTATCCAACTATCCCTCTCCGCTTTCTTCTTCCCATTTGCTATCAAATTCCGTCTGTTCGTCATACATATTATTATGTCATTTTATTAATTAGTTGTAATATGATTGCGACAGATACGCAAAAGCGTACGGAGAGTGGCGCGGAGGGCGCCGAAGCAGTGCGCCAGCTGTCGGCGACGTGCGCCGCGCTGCAGACGCAGGTGGCGGCGTTGCACGCGTGCATGCGCGACGTGCTGCGCGCCGCGCAACCGACGCATGTGACGCAAGCAACGCACGCGCCTAGAGCAACGCAAACCGACATCACTGCTGTTGCTACGCCCATGGTGAGCTCACTTTTTTGTTTACTAATACATATTTCTTCCACAGTCAAGTCATCCAAAATTAACTAACAATTTTTGTTTGTTATCTATACTTATATACTCATATTATAAAGAGGAAAGATTTATATTTATGTTTGTAACGAATAAACTCAAACTATTGGACCGATTTGAAAAATTATTACACCGTTGGGAAGCTACACTATACGCACGTGACATAAAGCCATATTATATATTTTTTGAATAAGGATCTTTACAAAAACCCGTGTGAAGCTGGAACGAGACGCTAGTAATGGATAAAGACGCTAGTAATACACAAATATGACTTAACTATAGGTAGTGTATAAATTCTTTCATCTTTGAAAGCTACATTCGATGAGTATGTTACTCATTGAATGTTTTTAAAGGTGAAAGAATGCATTTTATTTTACAAAGAAAATAAAATCTCTGAGCGCTTAGTTGTTGTCACATAAATCACCTATTTAATCCTTAATAGGGTAGCATATATAATATTTTTCATTGGTTTTGGACCTTATCTTTGGAGCACAGGGTTCAAATTATGGTGGTAACTATTTTCCTATTGCCCCATTGCATTTACTTAATGTAAAAAAAACGTTGACAGGAGGAGCGTTGCAGTTGGCTTCGTCGACCGCAGACGCTCCCGTTGGCAGCCGCGTCCGCTCCCGCCGAGCCAAGCGAGCAACCGAGCGAGCCGAGCGAACCTCTAAGCGAACCGAGCACTCCGCCTACCGAGTTAGTATTGCTGCATGGTTATAAAGACTAAATTGAGAACATAAATGACCTAATATCGCTGAACATAAAATATATCTATTTGAGAGTATTCTAGTAATCAAAAATATAAAATCGTGTAATGTTTTTCATTGTGATGACAGACATTACACGAATTAATACACACTTATACACTACATACAATAATATTAATAATTAATAAATAAATAAAAATCATAAATGATAGAAAAACAAAATCATTCGCTATCTGCTCAATGTATTTTACTAACATTTTAATGTTTCTATAAATAAATAAATTACTAATAACATTTCATCTTCCAGCAAGAAAACGAATGAAATTGACGCTCTTGACATAGAGCGTACAGAGTCAATAATAGAAGAACAATCTACGGAACAGTCTATAGGCGATTTAGAGAACACAATCGCCGACTGATAACGCAAAATGAAACTTATTACGCTGATATAAGGTCTTATATGCAAGGTAGCAAGCTTAAGAGTGGCTTGGTAAGTTTATTTCGCCAGTTGAAAGTTCACTTTAGTATTAACAGAGATATATTACTAAATAGATGACGCATGTTTACATTCCAATATCCGACGGTAGATGGCGTGGAAAACTCAGTATAAAATTACTAATGTAACTATTAAAATAATCGTGCTAAAATTACTAAAACAGATATTCCCGAAATAACATTCCATTATTTGACGCTAGATAGCACTCGAAATAGCGACAGACGTTTTTTTTGTGACATACCGCTGTAACACAACATCTAATGTAACAAAATTCCCATAGACGCCTGGCGCGCACGAACCGAGCATTCAACTTGTGCTCGCCGCGATCAATGGAAGAAGAAAACACAGAGCTGGACATGTTTTTTTTAAACCACTAAAGTGGCAAACAGGCATACGGCCGTCTGATGTTAAGCAGTCACCGCTGCCTATGGACGTTTTTACTAGGAGCATTACTAACGCGTTGCCGACCCTGTAAGAACCTCTTCACACCCTTTTTGAAGTACCCCATGCTGTAATCGACAGGGAAGCATCGACAGGATGTTCATTACGCAACCTGAGGGTTCTGTGAAGAAAACCCCTTTGGAATCGCGTTGTAAGGGACCGGTTTGATTCCAGCATGTGAGGAAATGTCCTTTCATGTTACGCAATCTACCCTACATGAGACAGATCTCCCAACCCATCGATCGAAGTATTTCATCTATATATCTTGGCGTTGAATGAATAGTGGTTGTTGATAAGCTGAAAACTATGTATAATATTAAATATTGTCCATGGCACAATAAAACGCTTTATTTTCCTACAGCGTTTCGTTGCATGACAAGATTAACGTAATTGCGTCATCTATTTAGTTCTATATCTTTGTATTAACATAAGGTCGTTAAAGAACGGTAGTAGGAAGCATATAGCTGTCTCTGTTATGCTAATAGATGTGGGAAAGGGTTAGATGTTGGTGTCGTGCTTGAAATGTTCTTTGGAGTCTTAAAACATAGATAAATGTATTTAATATTCATAATAATTTATTTAAATATTAACCGTTAAACACAGATAATTATATATTAAATAATATAATTATGGAAAATGAGAACTTAATAAAAGTGATTCAATTTATAATTAAGGTTCAATTTTAACCTTAATAATTTTATCTTCAAGTAATACCTAGCCATTATTGGGAACTACAGGTTTGAAAAATTAAAAGCTATATTACAATTGTCATTTGTAATATTAGTTTACAATATGCTAGCGGCCGGCCTCGGCGTCACCAGTTTTTTACATAATAATAAAACCTGTATCACCCGAGGATAACGTAGTTTTCCAACGGTGAAAGAATTTTCCAAATGGATCCAGTAATTTCGGAGCCTATTCAATGCAATCAAATATCCTAAAGCATAAATGACAGATGGTAACCCTATATAGTAGTCAAGCCGTGAAGGAATAACAAACGAACAAACAAACTCACTTTCTCATTTATAATATTAGTAAGGATAAGATAACAGAAAAGCGGCTTATTTAATTTAGTTTAAACGTCAACATACGCAGCGTGTGTACAGTCAGCTGCGTAGATCACTAGTACCTTGTCACTATAACATTCAGATAGCAGTGCAATACAATACAATACAATCTTTTTATTGCACCAATAAATTATATAAAAACAAAGAACAGTAAATAGAGAACGCAATAGGCTTTATCGCTATGCAATTTCTTCCTGGCAATTATTTATCCTTTTAAATTTAGTCCTACATAGCTCTCATACAGCCAGACCACGAACTTGGGCATATCGCGGGGCGGCGAGCGGTAAGAACAGATGTACTAAAATATTCTATGACGCCACGATACGCCGAACTTGACGGGTGAGGAAGCGATTTCGGGTCGCACGGACCGGAGAAAACAAATGTATGCGCGGCCTAGTACGATGCTATGATACAGAGCGGTGATCGCCGCCGCTTGTCGTTATTGAACACCCTCTTTCGTACATTTAGATCACAAATTCTCTACATAAATGACAATAGACAAAACAGTTTTTAATTAAACTTATACTGATCTCTGTCTTTGTTTATTAATAAGTTATATTCGTGCGGTGTTGAATTCAGTGATCATAATTTTGTATCACACTACTAAGCTTTATGACAATTATTTTGTAAGATTTACACAATTATTTAAGTACACTGAACTATTATTAATTATTCAATGTAAGTCAAATTATTTTATACACTTATTGTAAACCCAATTGATGCAGGAATCGGAGTTATAGAAAACACCTATAGGCCTATTCTTCTTGAGTTGCCTACCATGACGGTTTATCAATCCAAGAACAAATGAGTAAGCGGGATAGAGCAATACACGATGTAAGGCGACATCTCATTTACTCAATCGTTAATAAACTCACTTTTTCACTCATTTTGTATGACCAAGATGGCGTCAAAGATTGGAAATTGACTTTGATAATTTTAATTAGGAGAATAGGCCTACAGATTCTCAAAGGAAGGCAGTAGATGACTAAGAATCTATGTTTTATAATAAAACTTTTATTTTATAAAATTACCAAAGATGTTACGACTTTATAAGATTAAAAGACATGGGTTTACAATAAGCATGGTACAGATTTTCGTTGTAAGAAATGCACTAATAATGTTTCAATTTAATTTGTAAGTCGTTATATATTTTAAAGCACTAAGCAAACACTCATTTGTATTTTCATACTTATAATACTTGAACGAACAAAATGTAATTATTATTATAAACTAGTCAAAATAGACAAAACATTATAAAAAAGTCATAAAAAACGATAATTTTTGGATGGATCCTTTTAAATTAATTTCACACTAGAAACATTACAGACACGGCTCGAGGATGGTAGGACCATCGTTAGGATGACTTTTGGTTGCAACATCCAAGATAGCGTTTTTTGTTGTTGACCCGAAAGACCATTACAAAAGGTTAAAGTTTGTTACTGCTCATTCATAAAACTTTGTTAAAAAAAAACCTAACCTCTTATTATCTAGTGGGTCGCCAAACTTTTCAGCCTAAGGGCCAGACTTACTCCTCCACCAATTCCTAAGGGCTGTAATCCCATAACACAGGGAAACCTAAAGTGGGAGCCAGTACAACCATAATTTGTAACAAACTTACTAAATAAAATATTTTTCATTTTCATTTTTCAATGTTAAATTACGCGCGCGGCAATTGTCATTTCGCTCCGCTTACGCGGGCCGGATTGTTGTTGCTCGCGGGCCGCAGCTGGCCCGCGGGCCTTAGTTTGGAGACCCATGATGTAGTGAACACATGTTGGCTCTAATAAACAAAAACCCTGTTTGGTAACGAAGAAAAGAGCGGAGCTGACAAAAATTCCACTTACAAGATGTGCAAGTGATTTTGTTTTAAAATGGTCCTCCTATCCTCGAGGCCACCGTCAATCTGTAACACTACAATGTTATTGTAAACGATAAGTAAACGTTGATAGACTGTTTGTAGTAGGTACGAAATAACGAGTGGTCCTTATTCTGTTAAGTAGTATATATTGCTTTTCACTTCAAAACAATATTTTGAGCTTTTTCGCTATAAATTTTGGTAACTCAATGGATACGCACCACAGACTGCCATTTTAAAACGACGTGTTTTTGTATGTTTATATTATGCATATTAATAAAGTGTAGATTGGTTAAAAGAGATTAGAGAATAACACTTTCGCCAACTTGAAGTATATTGGTCTATTTTCTGCTCTCTCGCTCTGTGTCATTATGTGAACTTCATACTTCTGAAAACATCGAAAAATTATGTAAGTAACCAACCTACGCTTTGTTTTATATCATTGCTATTATATTTCTATTGTCATCACAATGTCTGCAGCTTTATAGTTTTAAGATTTGCAATATTTTCTACGGCACTTTTAACTTTTATTAAGTACATTTTTAAGATGTTTTGTATTATAACGAATCTCTACTACGCTTCATTTATGTCCTAGTCATTTTTAACTATTCATTGTCACAACTTAATAATTTAGCTTATGTAACGTTATATGGTTAAATAAGCACGTAAAACAGGATAGGCAGAATAAGAAGAATTGTTGTTTTTTTTTTTTTAAAATAAATTTTCGTTAAGAGAAAAGTGCATTTTACACTTGGCTGCATACAAGAGAAAATACACATGGCTCTAAGAAACACTAAGGCGTAAAACATACAGACACGGCGAACGGTGAAGGCGCGGCGAAGGTGACCAATCAGCATACGGCATGCCTGTGTCGTGTCTGCGCCGCGTCGCTTCATTATAATATAAGGTTTAAGGTTTAAGATATTTATTTCTCATAAAGATTACAATGTTAATCACTTACACGAGAAAAACAATTTATGTACTTACATAGTAGTCTTAACAATAATAGTCGATCGACGTGTGTCGTTAATAGACGTATCAATTAAATCACTTCACTTCACTACATACTTAATAGGCGTTAATAATATAATTAGCCTTAGGCATACTGAGTAACACATTATTATGTAAATTATTTGCGACATTTAAGAACAACCCAAAAAAAACGGTATTGGAAAAGACGAAAACAAAAAATCTGCGGGTATGCCAAAACAGTTAACTCGTTAAGTGCATTCTGTGAGTTCTGTGACAAGTCGTGTTCACCACGGTCCGTTAACGAGGGCCTTAACTACGGATTCTTTACATGACAAGTTTTTTCTTAATATCGCCCAATAAATACTATGGTCTTAATACATATAACCTACATAGTATGTATAACTATTTAACATATGTATATTTATATATGTATACACTCAAACAGAAGTTTACACACATCCCAAGCATAATATAATATAGCTAGCCTCTGAAAATATGGTGTTTCATAACTTTTTTGAAAATATTCATAGTCTTTATTTCTTTTATATCCTTCGGTAGTCTATTATACAACTGTGCTCCTTCATAAAGAATGGTTCTTTTTCCATATGTTGTTCGTGGCGGGCGAAGTACAATGTTATTTGCTTGTCTGGTAAGTCGAGTCTGTATTTGTATTTTTCTTGTAAATAATATTTTGCTATGTATGTCCTTATTTAATATTTTTCTGACTAAAATACAAGTATTATAAACGTATGTCTGATGAATGTTCATTATTTTAGTTTGTTTATATATTTTATTTGTAGGTGTTATATAATGTAATATACATCGCGCGTCGCTTTCATACATTTTGTATGAAAACGTTTTGAAGCGACATCGTTCCCGCGCGCTGCGCCGCGCCCTCACCTTACGCTGTTTCTGTATAATTTAGACCTAAGAGAGCTTACGTCATAACTCAAAGGAACAATAACAGTTAATAAGTAGGTATACTTATTTAAATTTTTAATCTGCGTAAATATACGATCCAACTCAAAAATTAACTAAAAATAAGTCATAATAATATTATAAATTAATATTAGAACGGATTACAAAACAGATTAGTTGAAATATTACAACAATGCATTTTATGTTTACACAACATTGTAATAGTGGTACGTAAAACATTGTTGCAAAATGTTGCTTGTTTAACAAAATATTTCAAAAAGTGGTTTAACTACTAGTGGTTTTTATTAAAACAATATCTATTAGTATTTAATGTCAAAATTGTCATACCACGAATTAAAATTTAATTTTTCGTCACGCCCTCTCTAAATATACCTAAGATTTTATATGTAAATTAAGGCTTATTTATTATGCTTGAAAATTATGTTATGTGTATAGTTGATTAAGGTTCTCGAATTGTACGAATGTAAGCTTGTTACGATTGGAAAGACAAGTCTTGTTGGAAATCATCAGTGGATACTGGGCTCCAAAAGAAAATTAAAAAAAAGATTGAAATTCTACGATAGACAACAATGCAGAATAATGTTTTTTTCTTAAGGCGTGTACGCAAGACCGAACACGAACATGGCGCACATCAAACACGAACACGGAACATGTGGTTCGCACGTGTGGACGTAAATTAGCAAAGCGAACATGAACACCTACAAACATAGTTCTACTTGTGTTCGCGCGCAACCACTCACAACCGAACAAGAACATGGTGTCGAACAAAAGAGGCTACCAAGCCTTACTCTTTCGGTTCGATGTTCGTGTTAACAATGTTCTTGTTCGGTCGTGCTGAGAACATCGTCCACACAGAACAACCAAGATCGACACGAACACTTTTGACGAACAAATTGTTTGATGTTCGTTAGTGGTACGTACGTGGGAACAAAGTGTTCGTGTTCACAATGTTCGTGTTCGGTCGTGCGTACATGCCTTTAGATTTTCGATTTAACCCTTTAACGAATAAGTTAAAAAAATCATAGTTTTTGAACCTTTTCAGTAATAGTTTCATTTTATTGTGGCAACTTACCCGCTGGTGGTATCTTTTTAAATTTTAATGTGTAATTTAAAAAAACACTTCATAGTACTTGTTTGACATTTTAACATTGATCATAACAGTAAATTATGAATTCAAAATAATATGGAGTCCAGTTTTTTACGTTTTTTCAGAGATTGTTCAATGAAAGTAAAGGCAAGTTAATGAAACTGTAATGTAATATAATGTCTGTATTTATAATATACATTGTAAGTTTACATCCAGTGGCGGTATACGGCAATGAAATAAGGTAAAAAGATCTCTTCGGTATTTCAGATTAATTGTCTTAAATAATATAAAATACATTATTTCTGATAGACTAGCTAAACCCGCGAGACTTTGTTTGCACCTGTCTCGCTTTCCCGTGGGAATTTCGGAAAAATCATGTATGTATGCGAAACCAAGTCGAAAATATCAATGTAGGATCGCACTGAATCGGTTTCAGTGTTAGTTTTAGTTAAACATTACTAACCTATAGTGGTTGAATTTTTTTCTTTGCACGGTGTGTTCTAGCCATGAAGAATCGTTTTTATTTTCGTTTTCAGATTTTCCATCAAGGGTAGTATTTCACTCTTGAATGAATAATAAAATTATAGACTTTCATAAAATAATTAGCTGCTGCCCCGGCTTGAGGCTTCCTTCACACGGGTTTTTAGCAAGGAGCCCTAATTTTTTGAAAATATATTATATCATGCAGGGGTAGTGTTGACTTCCAAACGGTGAAAGAATTATTCAAATCGGTCCAGTAGTTTCCTTAGTTGTAATTATATTTTGTTTTTAACTTTCACAGGCGAGATTGATATAATGTTAAAAAAAGTTCCAATATTTACCGATAGATGTCACTAAAACAACTCGCTCCGTCTTACGAATTTTCGATCAGGCACGTGTCCTGATCCTGATGCGAGTTTAAATTTTTTTACCCATCCCAAAAAGTGCACAACGCCGCTAAAAAAAGTTTTCACTTGAAAATTGTCGTATACGCCACTGGTATCAAAGACACTTGCCGTCCTGTGACACGTCTTCAACACGTACCCACCTTATTTGTTGTCCGTTACGTTAGAGCCTGTATTTATTATGTTTTATAAAACCATTTTGAAATCGAAAATTTGTTTTAATTTTATACCTGTATTAAAAATTACACTGGTGAGGGCACGGGTTCTATTTCGGCATGCAACAAATATAAACATTGCCATTTACGCAGGACCACATGGTATCAAAATAGGCTTAAATTATTGTAAATATGTACATACTTAGAAAACATCCAGACTCGACAACAAACTTAGTAGTTTGTTCTCACACAAATGCTTGCCCCGAGCGGAAATCGAACCCGGAAGCCCGAAGTTGTTTATCTTGTAGCCTTGTGATCTTGTAGCTATAGGGTACCATGAAAAGCTGAGGTTGAAATTAAGAATTGAAAAATAAAAACAAGGATTAAAATCGTATATTATTTTGTATATTTACGTATAAAACGCTAAAATCAGTCGTAACATTACTTCATGTGACAATTCATTTGTACAGCATAAGTACTGTTAATATTAAAGCTAAATATCTATACATCTAGATTTTTAGGATCAACTCATTCTAGCGCATCGAAGCGTCAATCTGGAACGTAAAAATGCAAATTTACACTTAGCAACATAAGTAACTTAGTTCGCGCACACCAATCAGCGTTGGTCGCGCTCAGACGCGAGAATTTCGTCGAATGCGCACGTCTTCTTTTTATCATAGTGACCGTCTCTACGGGCGAGAGAATCGCCACGAGTCCGAATGAAAATCGCCGTGTGAACAATGTTTAGCTTCAGAGAGGCCTGTCCTCTTACCATGACGTCTCCTATAGCAGTCGGAAGACGAGTGACAAGCGAGATAAGGCCATTTAAGATGTAAGGCGACATCTCATTTACTCGATAGTTTATAAATTGTTATAACACGTCGTGGTAACTCCCCTGCTCTGTAATAGCACGAAAGCAAGCTATTAATGGGCAAATCCTGCTTAGTAGCAAGTATCGATGATATTGATAGGCATGCTTATTTCGATTTCCGAGCACGCTACCTTTAGCGCAGGTGGAAGGGGGCGTGCTTTGATCACGTCTAAACAGATTTCCTTAAAACTAGCATGCTTATTACTGACAAATGTAAAGGTGAAGGTTTAAAACTAAGTAGTTTGCTTGTTGCTGGCTAATGTGAACAGCTGCAGAGCTGTGTAGTTTTATGCATAAGTACGCTTCCCACAGCATGCTGCAGGGGTAAGTCACGTAACAAGAACCGATTCTAGTTCGATTCAACGACACTCGCTGTCCCGTTCAATACCTATTTTGTATAAGTGAGACAGCGAGTGTCGTTGAATCGAACTAGAATCGGTTCTTGTTACGTGAATTGTGAACAGAGCAAGTCTATCCGTACCTAATAGAATTAGATTATCGTCGCGATTCTCTCGCTCGTGGAGATGGTCCCTTGGAAGGAATATGTGCATTACGTCGCGGTTATAAGGTTGAATTTGCTATATCAGGTTCTAGATTGACGCTTCGACTCGTCGTCGCTAGTATGAATGACATTTAAGCACACTGAACACGTCACATTGTCACAATTTCATAGCTAGTCATAATTTACAAAAACATTTATTTATTTATTTATTTATTATATATATAGTATATAACATGGTGGGATTAACGAGGAATCCAGTTGTGTTTCCGCCAGGTAGGATGCGACAGTAGTACATTCCCGACGACGGCATTAAATAATTTGTCAACATGCTTATGAACAGACGAGAATAGACCCGATTCTCGTAACAAAAACGGGTTTAATCTCATCTCAAACTCCACACTATCTCGCTCAATGCCTATTCAATATGAGTGAGACAGAGCTTGAGATTGACATGATATTGTAACTGTGTTTGTTATGAGAATAGGGCAGATTGATTTGCATATTACCTACTCAACATTTAGGGTTGGCAACGCGTGAGTGATACCCCCGGTATTGCAAGCGTCTATAGGCTACGGTGATGCTTACCATCAGTCGGGCCGTATGCTTGTTTGCCAACTATGTGGCATAAAAAAAAGGTGAACTAAGGTACGGTTAGGCCACGATACGGGAATTATACTAGTATTATTTCAAATGATTTTTATTATAATTTCTTTATTGTTCTCGACGTATATTTTTTATTTATCAGTAATTACAAAACTCAGCGTACAGCAATTGAACATCAGCGTTTCAAGACATCACATTTAGACGCCGTGTACGTTTGGCGTTTAACATCGGGTAAATTTGACACCAGGGTGACAACAAAACTGGGAATAATCGAGACTAACAGAGCGGAAATGTCTCCCAAATAACCCGGTGGAATCACAACTTTTTTTATTCTTTCAAATAAGTAATACAATTTAGCGTTTTGTTCTAAAGCTGGCAAATAAATAAGAGATCAAAGAGACGTTATATTGTGTAAACAAAATTATTTAAATTGTCACAATTAAGGCCGTTTGTCCATCGCCATGGGACGTCACCAAGAACGAGATTATTCCTGGCCGAGATGAAATTGACGTGACGGCGATCGTTTGCCCACCGCGACTTCATCTCGGCCAGAAATAATCTCGTTCTCGGTGACGTCCCGGTGACGGTGGCGGTGGACAAACGGCCAAGTGTTTTGTATTGCATGCCACTTCGGCCCGTCACAATCTCGGACCGAGTTCTAGCGGAAGCGCCGAACTGAGCGATAAATCGGGCGTGCGGTGGACACACGGCCATAGTAAATGTATGTATCGCTAAATCGGCGCCATCATCTCGTTCTCGGTGACGTCCCGGTGACGGTGGCGGTGGTCAAATGGCCTAAGTCTGTTCACACGGCCGTTACAAATAGTTGCCTCTGAATATATTAAACTATCGCGTTTTGAACACACAACACTTTATTAACGGGGCTTGTATGCGCACATAAACTTACTTGTTACTGACTGATCGGGTTGTCCCGTTAATAAGTATTATAAAATAGTTGCGTCTACATTGGGTACGGCCGCTTCACGAGCCAAATGCTTGATCTGTGTGCACGTGCCGAGAGGTCGTTCGGGTGGCACATTGCCTCGGCCGAGCCTCGGGAGCATGTTCGCTCAATTGTGTGTAAACGTTGCGACAACGCAACGCGCCGTGTAGACAGACTCTTAGAACTTAAAAATATAATACCTAAAACATTGTTAGGTTCAAGTAGAGCGGCAGGCATTATTTATAATTTCTAATGAGAATAGGAAAAACTCGCAATATTATTATATCATTGACATTGAATTTGAAATTTGACAATTATAATGTTTCGTTTTTGCAATAATTGTCCTCAGAAATTACGGTCATCCGTATTAAGTTTCTGAAGCGACGCCGCCATATTTTTCGCTCCATTGTATTTGTGAATATTACAATACAAATCTATACATTTGATATTACCGCCACCGCGCATCGCTGCCTGTTAAAGAGGTAAGTCCAGTAATAACAAGTAAACATGTTCATTCTTAAGACTATATTAGTTTTGAAACTGAACTGTGGAGCGTAAGGCCTGAATTATACAGAAACGGTGTTAGGCGCGGTGAAGGCGCGGCGCAGATTCTGCCGCTTCAAAATGTTTCCAAACAAAATGTATGAATGCGACGCGACGCAGGTGCGACACAGGCATGCCGCGCCTGCGTCATACGCCGTTTCTGTGTGTTTTACTCCTAACGTTCAATTTATAAGGCTATTATATGCCATAAAGAACAAACATTTTTATATTGCTACTGTACACCTCCATAAATATGTAATCGCCTTGTCACTTTCGCATATCATTTTAATTATTTAATTTGAGTGAACATGTCAACAATGTTATAGTGACAAAGTACTAAAGTGATTACATATTTATGGAGGTGACTGTACAACGTAAGTTGCCATTTATACCGATGACTAAACACGTCACTGGCATTCCATTAACGACATTAACTTGTCGGTAATAGAATTGTCTTTTAACTAAAATTATGCTAAGTCTACTATTATCTACTTACATGAATATCACTATAGGTAAAGCATCTTAACAATAAAACCATTATTAATATACCTACGTTGATGGATTATTAAAATTATTTTATCGGTACATAATCTGTAGCGATCTGCGTTTTAGCAATTTTATCCCTCCCTTCACCCCCACCGGATGTTGTACAATACTATTGCCCCTACTCTTCGACAGGAACCTGGCTACACCCATGGTATTTAATTCTATACTTTGTCTATCTAGACAGATATATTATTATAGCAAAAGCTACCAGAATAATGACGCATTTGAGCATTAAACATTACAAATTAGGGTCAGATTTCACAGCTTTCTAATATTAATCCAGTGAGATCGAACAAACTTAGTGCCACGGACTCGAGACGCCACTGCTGACACTGTAACTAATGAGATCAGAAACTCAGAAAATATGCTTCCAAATAATTTTTCAATGTTTTTTTAAATTTATTGCTTCGGCTCAGATTTTTTGCTATCATTAAAATAATCTTTCGGAAAAAAAATGCATATTCTCAACACCTACAGTATGATCTTTCGACGAATAACCTTTCTCGACAATTTATCCGACAGATGGACTATTCAGAACTTATCAGAAAACTGTGAAACCTATACCTAAATCAACCAAAATACCTACTTGTCCCTAAAAAACATAACTAATAGCTCGCTATACGAACATCGCCTTATGTTGTATGAATACGTGAATCAGCTTAAATTGAACATTGGAAAACACTTTCCAACTTGTTTTGTCTCTTTCGCACTAAATTTTATTCTTCACGAGAGTGACAGTGACAAGACAGATTTTAAAGTCGGACCAAAAGATCACATTTGACATCTGTCAGTCCCATACTTCATAGCGTCAATGTCAACCTTTTTTTATTAATTATTACAGTAATTCTTTGAGTTCCCGTTGTACAGTATGCACCATTGACCTGCACCATCAATGGTGTAGATGTTTTGTTTGCACTTGCAGTTCTAAACGTTGAAAAATATAATAATTTTTGTGCCGGCCGTTAAAACGCTACGTTTCATAAATTTTGATGAATTGTCAAATAGGATCTATTATGTTGGCCCTACTTTAGTTAATCCTTGGTTTATTTAACTAATAAACCCCTATGGATATAGGCAAGAACAAAGAAGGCTTTATATGCGATTTGGCACAGAACATTACCGTACAAAGTACAATACAGAAAGCTTAATATGCACTTGACTACCATTGCATCCGACTTTACACTTTAATCCAAAAACATTTTAAACTAATTCCTCATTAATATCTGAAACAGTATACTTTAATGTCCAATTCCAAGACGGACTGCACGCCGCAGACTTCAGCTGCAGACTGCAAGCGACACTACTAGGTTCTAATGTATCACTATGAAAGTGCTGCCGACTGCAGTGTCGCCGCGCTTGGAATCACATTCATAGAGATTCATAGAAACAAACATGACGCTTGCAGTCCGCAGTCTGCTGCTGCAGTCTACAGCGTGCGGTCCGTCCGGGAATTGTACCTTTACAGTTATGTCTTTTTTCTTCTAGATTCTAGACAATCGCAGCATAAGATTAATTATTGTGTTTAAAATGTTTTTCGCAACTCATTGTAAATTACATAAATTATCTAAATATAATGGCAGTGTGTTTTGGAATAGCAAATGTCTTCGTGTTAATAAAACAATAAAAATAATTTAATATCATTCACATAATTAATTGATTAAAAATCATTAAAAATACACCCGGAAAAAATATCAATATTTTTTTTTTTAAAACCTATTTTTTTATCATTGCTGTCGAATTAACATTCATATTAGGTATAGATAAAAATAATAAAAAATATAAATAATTATAAGACTATTTCAATAATTAGGAACAAAATAAAATGACGTCTTTGTAATAAAATGTTAGATGTTCTATTTCACGAAGTCCGTTTGGCTTGAATGTTGTAACGTGCACATTCACTTTATTTAATTGTGCGTAACCTCGGTCACGCACATTAAAACAATGTGCATATGCACGTTACAACATTAATAGCCAAACGGACTACGTGAAATACAAGATATTGCTTTAGTTAGTCAGTTGCAATATTTGAATAGAAAATCGTAAGAGGCGTAAATAATTCGTCGGTTCCATTTTAAAAGCCGTAACCAGAGTTCTGTATTTTTTTTTACTTCAAAGATTTGAGAGGTTTCTGAAAAACCCTCCATCATAGTGCGCAGAATGGACCTCGACAATATTCGTGTATTTATAAGCAAAGAATTAGTTAAGACTTTTATGAAAATTTTTGACGGCTTGACGCAAATCTGCTGTCAGTGGTGTCAGTTAATAAATGGAATCTGGACCTATGTTGTGTTTATACGGAAAATTACAATTTACCATCTGATCGAAGAATTTTCCTAATTTTTCTGCGGCGTTTCTTTGAAGCGGCAATGACCACCGCATACTAAGAGGTGACTCTCATACGGAGTGATTTCATAACATAAAATGTATGGTGTGCCATGCGGGCGGATTTTGATTTTCGTCAAAAACTTCAAATTTAAATGTAAATTTTATATAATGTTTTTTTCACATATTCGATCAGCAGTACATACGCCTCCAAAAATATTGCAACTGTACAAAACCACACATTGTATAATATCTGTACCTATATGACAACTCAAGTAGGCGCTGCGTGATTCAGATTAGATTTTAATTTATATCTATTTATTTTTTAATGTATGCATACCTTTGACTATATGACACAGGACTGACTAAAGTGGCATGACAAAAGGGACCTATCTATACCCAGCAGCGGGTGAATGTAGGCTGATAATAAATTTTAAAAAAATTTACCAAGCTATCTTACGAATCATATATCGTTGAAAGACTAACGGCCAAAATTAATAATCGATCCGGATAGATTTTTTGCTATCTAAGATAAAAAATTCAATACATTTTTTGACTAAATTGTCATTTTTTATACATTATCCGAGATTGAATTCACTGATAGATTATTTTTTGGCTATACAACGATGATCTATAGAAGCTTTATACACGAAGGCATTTACCAAAATCTAAAAAACCTTAATCTAAATTGTATATCACGATTTTCAGCCTTAGTTCAGTGATCTCCGATTCCGGCGCTTTTCTCTTTTTGGTCACGAAAAAATTTTGATAGCCTCTGTTTTTGCAAATCATTATAACCCTTATTTGATACACGTACTTCCTCTAGTAGTTTCTGCACCGCTCTGTTGTTAGGACATACCTGAAATATATTCGTTTATTTTAGAGAGTGTAGGAATTAACAAGCACATTTCTCGACATGTAGTACATTTTATTATATAATAGAATAGCATCTTTATTCAGACAAATATAAATAAAATTTGACGACCTCCGCGGCGTAATGGTTACCACACCAGACCGCCACCCAGGAGGTCCCGGGTTCGATCCCCGGTCGGGTCATGATGAAAAACGAACTTTTTCTGATTGGCCTCGGGTCTTGGATGTTTATCTATATATGTATTTGTTATAAAATATAGTATCGTTGAGTTAGTATCTCATAACACAAGTTTCGAACTTGCTTTGGGGCTAGCTCAATCTGTGTGATTTGTCCCTTTATATTTATTTATTTAAAAATAAAAAAATAAATGTAGATAATTTACAAACTATAAAATATAATCTAATATATTTTTTTGTCATACAGTAGACAAACAAGCAAGCGGGCCACCTGATGGAAAGCATTCACCGCCGCCTATGGAAATCAGTAACACCAGGGCACCAAGGGCGCTACCAATGCGTTGTCCACCAAGGAGGTTGCAGGAAAGGGAAGGGAAAGAAAGAGGGGATAATGAAGGAGTTGGGCTTCAGGATCTCTCAGTCACCGAACGAAACGCATTGCTGCTTCACGTCGATATTCTGTGAGAGGGTGGTACTTCTCCGGTCGAGCTAGCCCATTTCATAATAATTGCTCTACCACTCCAAAAACTTATTCTACTAGTTGACAATATCAGTTCCATTGTATGTATATTCTGCTTGTTACATATTCTTAATCTGTATTGAATATTAAATAAATAAGCTACTGAACTACCAACATTTCGGAAACAAATCAAAATCAAAACTGGGAAAAGAAATGGTAAAAAAAAAACTAGTAACGGCCTTTTTTGTCATTAATTTACCGTAAAACAATTTAACAAATACCTTGTCAGCGAGTTTGAGATCGTTTAGAGCTGCTTCGTAGTTCTTGAGGGCGAAATTTGCTTGCGCGCGTCTGTATAGGGCTTTCTCGTTGCGTGGCTCTGTGTCTAGTACCTGCAATTATAAATAATTATTCTTGAACGAATCAGACAACGCCATCTAGTTCTAAACTAAGTACCAATCTACTATGAGTACATTGCTGATAAATATACATAAAATTAATATGATAGAAATGAAAGAAGAAAGGAGACATTTATGCATGCATTGAGGTGATTATGGGCCGATATGATGATGATGATGATAAGAAATCATCCAGTCCAACAAACCGACAAGCATGTGTGAATGAAGCACACAATGTTTGCCTTGTACGGTATTCGAACCCGCGGCCTTTGGGATAAAGCAGACGATGGAGTCGATAAGTAATCGCATTACATCACACTATCACAAGCACATTGACGACCTCCGTGTCGTAATGGTTACTACGCCAGACCGCCACCCAAGAGGTTCCGGGTTCGAATCCCGGTCATGATGAAAAACGAACTTTTTCTGATTGGCCTCGGGTCTTGGATGTTTATCTATGTGTATTTGTTATAAAATATAGTATCGTTGAGTTAGTATCCCATAACACAAGTTTCGAACCTACTTTGGGGCTAGCTCAATCTGTGTGATTTGTCCCTGTATATTTATTTAATACCTCTGTACAACAGCTTATACAGGATCTGTAGTCCTCCAACTTCCTGTAACACGTGGCCAAGTTCAGCTGACACTGCTGAGTGTATGTCAGTGTGATGTCCGTACCTGGAAATTATAAAAACAAACGTCACGGGATCGCAGGATAAGAAATTGAGCGGGTTTTTAAACAGACGAATGTCTTTGTCCAGTTTTAGTTTTATTTTTTTTAAACCACTTTTATTTATGACACTCCGCGTATTTTGTTTTTTTGTGTATTTGTATATATATATTACTTTTTTTGTGTAGCTGTAATATTAATTTTTAAAAAAACTACAATTGAATGACAAAAAAGGTTACTTTTGCCATTTCTTTTTACCAGTGGTCATTTTGCTTTGTTTCCTAAAATAGTGGTAGTTTATAGAGTAGCTTATTTATTTTATATTTTTTATGAGAGGTAGGGCACAGCGGATAATCCGCTCAAATCGGAGCAGCCCGTCTGGGGAAGGACGTCCACCTTACAGAAGATCGTAGCCAAATAGCATTGGTCTCGGCCATGTTGTGTTCCTACGGTGAGTAAGGTCTCCAGAGCTCCACTTGGGGAGTTTGGGAGGGTTGGCAACGCGTGAGTGATACCCCCGGTATTGCTTACGTCTATAGGCTACGGTGACGGCTTACCATCAGGCCGACCGTATGCTTGTTTGCCACCTGTGTGGTATAAAAAAAATTAAACACTGAAGGACAATATGTTGTAAATGACGTGTTTAACTGACGAATAATATGAAAATGACGCCCGCGAGGGGCCTAAAGAATAAAATATTTTTGATTTGATTCAGACACGAGACAGAATGAAATAGGCCATTGTATCAAACATGAATATCAACCAACAGAACTTTTTTTACGTTCTACTGGCCGATGCCCGCGGTTTTACCCGCGAAATCCCGTTTTTCCGTTCCCAAACTGACATCCGGGATAAAAACTCTGTAGGCAAATCTATCAGATTGTTTTTTGTGAAAGAGTAACAAAAATCCATACATCCATCCTCATAAACTTTCAACTTTATAATAAACTAGCTTTTCCCCGCGGCGTCGCTCGCGGTTAATTTTATGACATAGATCTCGTTTGACAACAAAACAACCCATAGCGCGACTTGTGGCGCCATCTGTTGGCCTATCCCATACAGCGCCCTCTATAATAGAAAAAATATTTTCCCATTGGAATGACATACTTTCACGGGATAAAAAGTAGCCTATGTTGGGCTCTGTACCCCTGACATTTATACAAATTTTCATAATGATCGGCTGCTTAGTCACGCCGTGAATAAATAACAAACAAACAAACTCACTTTCTCATTCATAATATTAGTATGATAGTGAGGTTTATTCATGTTCTTTTTTCGTCTTATCAATAATTTTCTCTTCAAAATACATGATTACAAACTAAAATACATTTTTGTTAATGAAAATAATAAGGACTCCTTAACAAATAGACTATAGTAGTACTCACAGTGATTTTGATGATTCGCCTTCCGTATCCTAGCCTTGATGCAGTCTATGTACCGAAGGCACTTTCGGTACTTCCTCGCCGCCGCCTTGTACTGGCCATCCCCGAAACAACTGTTGCCGCTCGTCTTCACCTCACAAATACTGCTAATTAGTTGATCTATCTGAAAATAACAGCCATGATACTAATTTTTCTCATTTATATGGGAAAGAACGTTTCTCGCTAGCATACGAATATGGAAAGAGCTCCCAGCCCCTGTTTCCTTCAGACTATGACATGGGACTATTTAAGAGGTACGTTACAGGTCTCGTCAGAGGTGGGCAACGCATTGGTAGCGCCCCTGGTGTTGCTGATGTCCATAGGTGGCGGTGACCACTTCCCATCAGGTGGCCCGCCTGCCTGTTGTCTGCCGTATAACTAGCGAAACACGCGCAACCTCGTTTGCGTGTATTCAGCTTTCCCGTGGGAATTTCGGAAAGTATTATAGGTCCTTGAATCACTATAGAGTGATTCAATACCCAACGAATTTTAATGCGGTATAGATAGCTACATCGCATTAAAATTCGTTGGGTAGTTTTAAAGATTAAGCATACATTTTCCAGCATACATTTGCCAGACCGCCACCCAGGAGGTCCCGGGTTCGATCCCCGGTCGGGTCATGATGAAAAACTAACTTTTTCTGATTGGCCTCGGGTCTTGGATGTTTATCTATAAATGTATTTGTTATAACATATAGTATCGTTGAGTTAGTATCTCATAACACAAGTTTCGAACTTACTTTGGGGCTAGCTCAATCTGTATGAATTGTCCTTATATATTTATTTATTTTATACTATGTAATGATAAATGTGTAAAATGGATGTACGCACGGGCAGCGTGTACGCCTGCGGGTAGTCGTCGGGGAACTCGGGCAGGCGCTCGGCGCAGCTCGACGTCAGCCACGAGCGCCACGAGCATGTTTGCTTGATCTCCCCGCACTCCGCGATCACGCAATCCTGACAAACATTATTAAATCATCACTAGCTATTCTTCTTTGTACTGCTCTGTTTTTTTTATTAGAAGTAAAATTATTAAAATTTAAAATGAAATTTCACTCGAAAAACAGAACTAAACATCTTATATAATTTGGCAAATAATTAATAAATTACTATGAATGCATACTGGTAGCATTTAGTTGAGGCTTGTGTCACTCTATGTCCATGCAAACTTTTTGTGGTTGAGATGATAATGATGATGAAGGCTGCATTGGCCTTGAAATTGTATAGATTGGAAGTCAGACCCCTAAAGCATTGTATTTTTAAATTTACATACCACTTTCGGTCGACCGGCGATCTCATCACCGTGCTGCTGTATCTCAAGCACCAGGCCGAGCCCAGCGAGCACCCTTCCAAACACGACATTCGTGCCATCAAGATGCGGACACGGGACGGTGGTTATGCAGAACTGCGAGCCGTTCGTGTGCGGCCGACCTTGATTTGCCATACTTAGGACGCCTGCGTCGTGCTAAAAAAATATCTTAATCAGAAGCTCTCAAGATACACGTTTCTTGCCAGTTCAAGTAGCCAGTGCTTAGTTTCTATGCCACTTCTTCTTAGTATAAATCTGCCGTCTGAACCGGTGGTATAAAAAAGTTGTGACGATTCAAAAGAGCTTGTAAAATAAAAATATTTGACTTTGACGTTTTTCAAATTACGTTAAGCGTTACACAAGAGAGAAAAATAAGTGCGTTACACACTGACAGCGGTAACGAGTCGGGAGCAAGACAGCGAGAGTAGCGAGAGCGTCTGTCTTCCATATATTTGTATGACTAACAACACATTAAATGCAGTGCCGTTACGGCTGTCCTCGCGACTACAAATAGCACGCGTGTCATGCGCTCGTACCACTTGCTGCCAGTTAGGATTAGGATACACAAATATTAAAAATTCTTCTATAAAACATCAAACATTATTTACCATTAATATAAAATTCTCATCATCAAATGTTGGACCATAAATGCTCTCTCCATCGGAGCCGTCACCATGTACTATATCACCACCTTGAACCATGAACTGGGATATTGCTGAAATCAATTCACAATATAATAAATTTATTTCATGAGGAATATGTAGTAAAAACCTTGAGTGGTGCCATTATGAAGCTGACTTAAACATGGCAAAATGTTCATACAAATCCTTACTTATATTATAAATGAGAAAGTGAGTTTGTTTGTTTGTTATTCCTTCACGGCTTGACTAAGCACCCGATCATTGTGAAAATTTGCATACATATTGTTAGGGGTAAAGAGCCCAACATAGGCTACTTTTTATCTCGTATTACAATATAGGTGAACCTGTGTGTGTGTCCTTTCGATAAGAGCAAAACACAGATCTATATGTAAAACTGAATGCCAAATTCAATGTGAACAATGAAGTAAACAAAAATTCAGCTACGTGGGTAAATCTGTGAGTGTCCACTAGTAGGAAAGTGAGAGTTCTTCATTACCTTTGTGAAATCTGACACCCTTGTAATGTAACGGTTTGTTTTTCACTCCCATGCCCTTCTCCCCTGTACATAAAGCTCGGAAGTTCTCAGCTGTTCTTGGCACTATGTCGGCTCTTAATTCTATGACTATACAACCAGCTGAAATTAAAAGAAATACATTTATTAATCACATTTATTAATTAAAATTTCTCAGTCATTAGGAGATGAAGTGTTTTTTTTATACAATATATACTAAAATAGTTGATTCACTGTATTTAACCACAGCAATGACCTGAAACTAACAGTGTGTCCTCATTGGGGCAGGATAGCTCTAAGAACACAGTGGAATAACTTAGAGGCCTTTTCCTGAAGGCACAGCGAATTCAGTGATCAGAGTCCAACCAAACAAATAAGTGCATTTCATAATATAATATTTGTATTCAACAAAAAAAGGCTCAATAAATATATATACCTACCTCAAATATGGCATCAAACAACTGCTATAAGAAAAGAGTAGAAATGGCTGAGAGAGGCCTTTGTTTCAAAAAGGTATGCCGACACCCAATATCTTTTATTTATTAAATTATAGAAAAGACTTAGAAATTGGGTGACAGAAAAGGCTTATTATTATATTAGCTATGCCAGTCTTACTAGAAGCGTTTAAATGAAGTCTATATCCAGCAGTGGACTTCTTGCGGCCGAGATGATGATGTAAAAACCTGCCCCTAAGGCAACTATATAACCTGTACATTTTATTGAAGCTGACTGTACCCATAACATTTAGCAAAAAATTGATTATTAACTCATATTAAATTAAATTCATGCAGAAAATAGGCCCTAGTGTGCAATATCACTTCAGCAATAATATTTTAACAATTTTATGGAATCTTTGAGTTAGAAGGTCAAAAATTATGGGCCACTGTTGATTAAAAGTAAACTTTGATAAAAATATATTTTTTAGGTCAAGAGTAAACATAATTATTATTTGATTATTATATCTAATAATAAATAACATGAATGTGCAATTTCTAATTACCTTTTTCTCCATCTATTGTTATATTCAGATAAACCAGTGGGTTTCTTTGTTGCCCTTCAGAAGCTGGTATCATAATTTATTATTTTATCAAATAACAATACAATATATTATTCATAAATCTAATATAAATACTTATTTAAACATACAAGCACCGATGTTTGAGCTAATACATTAGTAAATACTGCAGAGCAGAATTTATACAAATCAATTTGATAAATCCAAACTTGATAGCAAGCTCACTCAAAGAATGATCGAAGAAAACTATTTTTTTTTTTTAATTTGACAGATTAGTGTAGTGATTGACAGATAATCAAATAGTGATTGCCTCATTTCATTTTAATTTCAATGTGCATTACTTTTCACATGTTCATTTAAAATAAATAGGTAAGGTAATGTAAAATTTTAACAAAGTCCACAGTAAAATTTTAACAAAGTCCAAAAAGTACGTTACGTTACGTTGCCAACGAAAAGTAGAAGAATTATAGAATAAACGTCAAATTTACTTGTCAATTGCGTCACCGACTCGCAGTCGTCCCACGTACCTACCTACCTTTTTCCACTTATTTTACGGATAATGTAGTTATTTTTCTCATTACGAAGTAGAATAAATCAAGTAAGTAGATCTTTATATTCTGTATAAATACTTAGGATATCGAAAATATAGTTGTAAAGTCGTTTTAAATGTACTTTTGTAAGTACTCGTCAACTCTGACAACAGGTTTTGATGAACGATACCTAATAAAAATTAACTTTTTTAAAGCTATATGTTTTATTTCAGCGCAATAATGTCCTGTTCAGCGATATACATATTAGATGTGAAGGGTAAAGTCCTCATATCGAGGAATTACCGAGGCGATGTCGACTTGGGTGTGATAGATAAGTTTATGCCATTTCTCATGGAAAAGGAAGAGGAAGGAATGCTGACACCACTCTTGCAGACCAGCGAGTGTACATTTGCTTATATTAAAACTAACAATCTGTATATAGTGTCAACAACAAAGAAAAATGCTAACATAGCATTAGTCTTTGTATTTCTATACAAAATTGTTGAAGTTATGACCGAGTACTTCAAAGAGCTTGAAGAGGAGAGTATCAGAGACAACTTTGTGGTTATTTATGAGTTGCTTGATGAATTGATAGATTTTGGGTATCCACAGACAACTGATAGTAAGATCCTACAGGAGTATATAACACAGGAGGGGCACAAACTTGAAATGCAGCCTCGTATCCCAATGGCCGTAACAAACGCAGTGTCTTGGAGGTCTGAAGGGATCAAGTACAGGAAAAACGAAGTGTTCTTAGATGTTATTGAGTCTGTGAACCTGTTGGCCAATTCTAATGGTAATGTATTGAGAAGTGAAATTGTCGGTGCAATTAAAATGCGTGTATATCTATCGGGAATGCCCGAATTACGTCTCGGTTTGAATGATAAGGTCCTATTTGAGAGTACAGGCAGAGGGAAGTCTAAATCTGTTGAGCTGGAAGATGTTAAGTTTCATCAATGTGTCAGGTTGTCACGTTTTGAAAACGATAGAACTATCTCCTTCATACCACCAGATGGAGAATTTGAACTTATGTCGTACAGGCTAAATACTCATGTAAAACCACTAATCTGGATTGAGTCTGTGATTGAACGTCATGCTCACTCAAGAGTAGAGTACATGATTAAAGCAAAATCACAGTTTAAAAGGAGGTCAACAGCAAATAATGTCGAGATAATCATACCAGTGCCTGCCGATGCTGACTCTCCAAAGTTTAAAACAACTATAGGAAGTGTCAAATACACACCAGAACAAAATGCCATAACTTGGTCTATAAAATCTTTCCCCGGTGGCAAGGAGTACTTAATGAGAGCTCATTTTGGTTTACCATCAGTGGAATGCGAAGAAGTTGACGGTAAACCACCGATTCAAGTTAAATTTGAAATACCATACTTTACAACTTCCGGAATTCAAGTTAGATACTTGAAAATCATCGAGAAGAGCGGCTACCAGGCTCTCCCGTGGGTTAGGTACATCACCCAGAATGGTGATTATCAGTTAAGAACAAATTAAATGTTATTATTGTATTGTAACTACATTCCTTTTAATTTAAGTGCACGCTATGTTATTCTTATTGTTTGCTAGTTACACTATTGTTGTAGGTATTCCGTATATTTGATAAAATAGTATTATTGAATTAACATTGACACAGTAATAAAATTATTATATTGATTAAATTAATGTTTGCATTTTACCACTCTCCTCCGTATTTCCTGTACTGAGACTGAGAAATTGTCTTTAGACCGATTAGGGGGCTGGAACATCAAGGAATAATAAAAAAAAAAAACAAATCAACTGTCTGCATAATCCTCAAAAATTCTGAGACTGAACTGAATGAACCAGTTTCCCAGATTAGGGTTAGGAGGCTACCTACTCGTCAGCATCCAACCATACCGTTTTGGACCCGGACCGGTATACCCCTATGAATAAGTTCGTCCCCACCCACAGACATCTCGTCCCACATTTGTTTAGCGATACGATAAAACCCCGATTCTATTCTATACTCTGGGTCTGGCGAAGTTGAACTAAAACAAGAGTGTGGGAGTGACTCTTCGTATCTACATTTTCTTTGTTTTCTAACGTCGCTCCGGTCAACTTCGTGAGAGTGTAGCCTTGCAAAAGTAGGTATTATTTCTGAACGGGAATTAATTCTGTCAAAGTGACAGCTGTTTGTTTGTTTTGTTTGCAATGTTTGTTTATTGTATTGTTTGTTTATATAGCGCGCGAAATTTTACTTTTCTGTAAAAATGTTGAAAAATCAAAAGAAATTTATTGAAAATCTCACTCAATATCGTAGATATTATTGTAATATGTTACCTTCAAGTGAAGTTAAGATTATAAGACATAAAAAACTTGAAGATTCAGATAACCTTAAAGATGAAAAACTTGTTCCTGATGTTTCAAAAGAATTTAGAGTGAATGAAGTGAATATCCAAATGATATCTAGGAATATTTATGAGCAGTTATTTAATAATTCTAGTCCATCTTTAGATCCGTATGTTGTTAAAAGGTAAGTAATCTATGCTTGTATTTTAATTGCAAAAGTAACTTATGTTTTCTTGTTTAACTGCAGAACTGATTTAGATTGTAATTATAGACCCGGTGGTGCGTTGGTAGTGATCCTATATTCTGCACACGGCGCGGGTTCGATTCCCGCCCGAGGAAAACATGCGATGGCATTGGTTTTTTCGAGTGTTTTCTATAAATAAGTATATACATATATATATATTTTTTTTTTCTCTATTTTTCTTTGAGGCTTTTAGCCATGCCTGACCATGTCAGCCTCATAGGGAAGTTCGTTGGACAAACTACTCCATGTCCCTCATTGCAAGTGTTGCAAAGATGTACAACTTCTTTGCAACACCCGAAAGAGGGTTACTTAATATTTAAAATAATATATCTATTGTCTGGCACCCACAAGCAGATTAAGCCTTTGGGACCAGGTGGCGCTGGTGTGTGAATTGTGTAGAATTTATTTATTTAAAAAAAGTATTTTTATAGCCTTTTAACTGAAAAAATGTTGTGTCGCAGAATGAAATGCAATAATAAACTGCTTGAATATTAATGCACTTTTATTAATAATTCAAATAAATATTACAACATGGTGTACATAAAAACATGGCGTGTTGAAGTAATAATGAACAAGTGCCACACCCAACCACAGACAAACCTTGTTCACTTTATAATGTCACTTTAATGGTGGCAACCGCTTTCTTAATATATTACAAAAAACCTCTTACTTTCTATAAGTATATTTTTACAGCTTTAAAAAAATATGCTTTTCAGTTGCCAGAACAATTTATTAAAACATGGAATCAATTACAAAGAACAAAGCCATTTACCTGATGTCGAACTAAAATTACCAAAGCTCGAAGGGAAAGATGTTTTGGAACATTTTTATAATATTGGTGAGAGGCAAAGTGCTCCTTACAGGAACTTGTTGCGCCAAATAGCTGATGCTAAACTACCGCCAATGCCAAAGGTAACATTACGTTTTAACAAAGTTTTGTGCATTCCCATCCAATTATTGGCTGGATTTAAAATTGCTTGACTGCATGAATCTTCTTCTTTGACGCACACACATGGCCATGAAGCACCTCAAACTGATTAATGGTGAATTTAATAACAAAGGGGTTTGAACTTTTTTGTATGGGCGCTGGCATATCAACCCGCCGCCATTTTGATTTTTTTTCAAAATCGCGGCGCACGATAAAATTGGTATGTATGGATAGAGGACATATAAACGAACAAAAAATGTCAAGTAACATGGTACCCTAAAGTGTCACGTTCTCGAGATATTTGGAGGTAAAATCGACAAATGAATACAACGACAATCATTAAAAATAGACTTCTTACGTGTATGTAGGTAGCGTATGTAGGTACATTACGCGCGCGTGATATACTTTGACATAATAAAGCGTTTTATTGCGATTATTTGCGATGTGATGCGATTTATTAGGCAAATAATTAACGTGCTCCTAGTAGTATGTAGTGTAGTTTACCTACCCAATCTATTCCAATAAACAATAATAATATTAATCAACATGAGAACGATTATTTGGATACAATCTGATGTCTATAGACACGTAAGAAGTCTATTTTTCATGATTGTCATTGTACTCATATGACGATTTTACCTCCAAATATCTCGGGAACGTGACATTTTAGGGTACCATGTTACTTGACATTTTTTGTTCGTCTATATGTCCTCTACCCATACATACCACTTTCATGGTGCGCCGCGATTTCGAAAAAAAATAAAAATGGCGGCGGGTCGATATGCCAGATAGGTTCTATCCCCTTTGACGTTGAGAGAGGAAAGGTGGAGAAGAGAAGTAAAAGAAGATAGATAAAACTTTTATTAAAATACTTCTTTATTTACTTTTTTAAGAAAAACTCCTTCTTAACTTACTTTTTCTAATTTTTTCCAGAAATGGTCAAAGACGTCAGGCTGGTCGAAGTATTCACACAACAAAGTAGAGTCCGTACCATGTCCACCTGATGATGCACTGGTACTCGATGTGGAGGTCCTTGTGACTGCTGGTAGCAGGCCTATGATGGCTTGTGCTGTGTCTCCTAATGCTTGGTACTTAATAATATAGCTTTTTTATTACATGTTACAAAAATACATTGCAAATGTAGTGGTAGTGCTATTAGTTATTTTTATAGATCTAGGTTAGTACCTATTGTTAGTTTCTGTTGCTTAGTACAGTCAACAAAGGAATTGACAGACCCCCCCCCCCCCCCTTCCCTGTATATATGATTAAAGATTTCCAAATATTGCGTGAAGGGATTCGCTTGAAAATTTGTAATTACATAGTACAATATGAATACTATTAATAAATAAATTTGCAAGTAAATCCCTTCACACAATATTTGGAAATCTTTAATCATACAGACAGTGGGGGGTCAGTCAATTCCTATGTTGACTGTACTATACTTTGGTTATCCATACAGACAGTTTGGTTAATCATAATTTTCACTCTGCCGCAACCACCACTACCACTGATCGAGAGACAACAGTAAGGACACATATTGACGATACTACAATTTTTTACTAGTCTACAACGTACGAAGTCTTAGTAGTCATTCTATGCGCGGTAGCCACGCGACATCGTGAAAACGCGTCTTTGATAGAAATATCGTGGTTGCTCCTGCTTGACCCGTGTGAAATTAAAATTTTCTTACGTTTTCAACAAATTACATCTCATTCTTTTGCACAATAATGTCTACTGAATAATCATCATATAAATTATAAATAGTAGCACTTCTCTTTGTATTTGTAACAAAGGCATATTTTCACTTACAAACTTACATTTGTTTTAATTCGTGGCGTAATGGTTACCACGCCAGACCGCCACCCAGGAGGTCCGGGGTTCGATCCCCGGTCGGGTCATGATGAAAAACTAACTTTTTCTGATTGGCCTCGGGTCTTGGATGTTTATCTATATATGTATTTGTTATAAAATATAATATTGTTGAGTTAGTATCCCATAACACAAGTTTCGAACTTACTTTGGGGCTAGCTCAATCTGTATGAATTGTCCCTATATATTTATTTAAATCTTTTTCACCTCGTAGGTACGGCTGGGTGAGTGATCCACTAGCAAACGGAGAGTCACATAAACAATATGAAACATTGAATTATAATGATCTGATACCATTAGAAACTGACGGTATGCAGCCATGTGGTGATCTGAGTAGACCAAGAGTGGTTATTGGTCATAACGTCTCGTATGACAGGATTAGGGTTAAGGAGCAGTACTGGCTGGATAAGACAGGTATGATTTCTTTTTTTTTTGGTGACTTGGTGACGCGCCACGGGTTAACAGCCCAGTGGTGCATTGATAGTAATCCTATCTTCGCCACCAGAGGGTGCTCGTGTGATTCTAACTCGAGACAAACATTTATGTGATGGCATTTGTGTATGTTCTCGAGGCTGGGTGTTCTCTATGTATTATAAGTATATCTATACTAAACTAATATCATAAAGAGGAAACACTTGTATTTTTTATCATCATCATATCAACCCATTATTCCACTGCAGGGATACGGGTCTCCCTTCAATCGAAGGTGATTAGAGCATACTCTGTCACGTTGCTCCAATGTGGATTGGACTTAACAACTGTCATCTAACGACAACAACCGGGACGTGCCCTCCAAAGCACGGAGAAGCTCGAGACAACGAAACCCATCCAAACGCTAGCTAGTTTCGACGTCGCTTAACTTGCGCGTTCATATTAGAGTGCGACACACAGCTACGCCATCGAGCTCCACATTTGTATATTTGTTTGTTACAAATAAACTCAAAAAAAAATATTTATGAACTACAGGTGTACGTTTCATGGACACGATGTCGATGCACGTGTGCGTGAGTGGTGTGACGAGTTACCAACGTACTGTATTGAAGTCCAGGGGCAGGGAGCAGCATTCTGGCGATGACGACTGGATGGAGATCAGTTCGCTTAATAATCTCAGTGAGGTATAATAATAATCTTTTCATGTATTTTCTGTGTGTTATAAGTATGTATTTACAAATAAAATTTTGAATTATTTATTTTTGAAAGATTATTTTCACCTTGCCCCAAGTGGTTTTGAGGCAATTCGAACCGTTTAAAGGAATGAAAAATTTCACCACCATTACTAACCTTCCCGGTAGCTCAGGGGTAAGAGCACTCGGCCGGATACCGAGAGAACGTGCGTTCGAATTTGCATAACTTTCGCCTTAATAATATTAGTATGATAATTACTACTGTTCCAGGTACACAATCTCTATTGCGGATCTCCAATCGACAAGGAAATCCGAGATATATTTGTTGAAGGAACGTTAGATGATGTACACAAAAACTTTCAAGATCTGATGAAATATTGCGCTGGTGATGTGGTTGCTACCCATGATGTCCTGAGGGAACTATTACCTTTATTCCTGGAGAGGTTCCCTCATCCTGTCACTTTGGCGGGTATGTTGGAAATAGGTAAGTCCGGCTCGAAGGACCAAGTATCGTGTAAATAGTAGTATGTGTAAGCTTTTAATTAATTGTATTATTTATTTTTGTATGCATGCCAATAAAGTATATTCTATCTATCTATCAAGTATTCTAGTCATACTATTGATATGATAAATACAAGTTTGATGTATATTATGATTTTTACTAAATCACGTGAAACACGTAGTTTATTTGAATTTAAGAATAAATAAGCTTTTTAGTTTTTACTACAAAATATATCGACATTTGCGGGAAAACAAATTAACGTCATGCCATGACCAATTGACTGCTCATATTTCAAAGCTATTATAAATGTAGTTCTTTGCATGATACCTCCAGAATTACAGATTTGACTGTAACTGAACTTTAACTTTACATTATGTTGTAATTTGTAGAAAAAAAATAAGGTAAAAATGATTGCCTACAGGTTCAGCATACCTTCCAGTAAATTCCAATTGGGTTCAATACATAGATTCAGCTGAAACTGTCTTCGAAGATTTGAAATTAGAATCTAGACAATTGTTGTCCCAAAAAGCGGACGAAGCCTGTCGTCTGATGAAGGATGAGGCTTATAAGAAAGATCTTTGGATGTGGGACCAAGACTGGTCAAAGCAAATATTGAAATTAAAAAAACCTGTCAAAAAGAAAAAAGGTTCTATGTTGAAAACGCTGGCCGCCAACACAGATAGAGAAGACATTGAAAAGAAATCAAATGAAAATGAATTACAAACAGAAAAAATACTGGCCGCTAAGACAAATGAAGACGATAATTTAGAAGAAACAAAAAAACTGTTCGAAATTTTAAATAATGATTACATAAATAGGGTAAACAATACAGATATGGGACTAAATACAAAAGAAATGGAGGATTTAGACAAAAAGTTTGTTTATTTATATGAAATGCAAGAATTATTGCCAGTAAGGAGACCTTACTTGGCCGGTTACCCGGCGTGGTATAGAAAACTTTGTACTAAACCCGGAAAGGATCCTGATTGGATACCCGGTGCTAATAATGTAACTACTAGTATGCAGGTAGGTTTATAAAATATAAAAATACTAGTGAAACCCGCGCAACTTCGTTTGCGTGTATTTATTTATGCACAGCAGCGCCATCTATATCAGACTTTTGATTAAATCCTAAGGGAATCGCGTACTTTTCGGGACAGAAAGTACCCTATGTGTTAATCCAAGGTATCAGCTACCTACATACCAAATATCATAAATATTGGCCCAGCCATTTGAGCTTGAAGAAGTAACAAACATACACATAACTTTCGCCTTTATAATATTAGTAGGATGTACTCTTTGACGAGAGAAAATGTATGTAAAAACCTACTCTCTAATCTAAATAGACGTTTTGAACCTTTGAATTATTGTTATACCTTCCTTAGTTTTAGTTTGTTCGCTTTTAAAACTAGATGGTGTTGTATAATTCTACCACATTTTTTAGATAACACCAAAACTCCTCCGTCTTTCCTGGGAGGGTTATCCTCTCCACCACATCCAAGCTGAGGGGTGGGGTTTCCTTGTACCTTATAGTAGACATCGGGAGGATACTGAGGGGGAAGCTCCGTTGCCCCTGGAAGAGTTACTAGCCACCTGTCCTATGGCTTTCGTGAAGGAGTGTGAATCAAATACTGATGTGCATATGTTGCCAAAAACTGTGGAGGTAGACTTTTTGATTTTCAATCATCGTTTAGTTGTTAATATATTCCTGAGATTCACAATCATAATCATGTCTGAATTTTCTTTTGCTTGACATTATTATAAACAAGACTATAATAATTTGTAATCAGTGACAGTTTTTGTATGATCGTTCGATAATTAATCAGGCAGATAATCTAACTGATATTTATCTGGAACCTGTCAAATCGGTCCATCCATGTGTTCGTGGAGGCTTGAACAAATATTAATTTCAAATATGAATCTTTCACACGTATTTTATAAGTAAACTTAGATATAACTTTCACTATATCTACTTGAAGCTTGAAGTAAGGTTTGGCTTTGAAAATGCATCTCTCTGTCTCTTTCTAACTAGTAGGCATCTAGTAAGTTAGAATGGGATAGAGGGTAAAACTATAACTGTAATTCTTCTACCACAAAAATATTTTTTAGGAAGACTTCGGAAGACGTGCATACTACGCTCGCAAGAAGGTAGACGAACAAGCAAAAGCCAATCAGTATCACGGGTTAGGTGTATGGTGTGGGATACAGATGCAGGGCTGCTGCCATTTCCTGAGGCTGCCTCACAAAGATGGACCGAAGTACAAAGTTGGCAATCCGTTGGCAAGGGATTTCCTTGACATGTTCAGTCAGAATGTTCTTACCGCGCAAGGCAATGATGCTGAAAAGGTATTAAATTCAATAGTTTATTTATTTACCTTTATTGCTCACTTTAGATAAGTACTAATACAATATTTACTGTGCAAAATTCTAAAAGCAATAAACTTATAAAAAATAATATATGACGACCTCCGTGGCGTAATGGTTACCACGCCGGACCGCCACCCAGGAGGTCCCAGGTTCGAATCCCGGTCGGGTCATGATGAAAAACGAACTTTCTGATTGGCCTGGGTCTTGGATGTTATCTATAAAATATAGTATCGTTGAGTTAGTATCACATAAAACAAGTTACGAACTTACTTTGGGACTCAATCTGTGTAATTTGTCCCTATATTATATTTATTTATTTATTAATTACTAGCGAAACCCGCGCAACTTCGTTTGCGTGTATCCCGCTTTCCCGTGGGAATTTTGGAATGTATGATACTTTAAAACCTTCCCCTTGAATCACTCTATCAATTAAAAAAACCGCATCAAAATCCGTTGCGTAGTTTTAAAGATTTAAGCATACAAAGGGACATAGGGACATAGGGACAGAAAAAGCGACTTTGTTTTATACTATGTAGTGATAATGATGATTGCACGATTGAAAATACAATTGACAAACTTAATGCCTAAAGGTATTCTCTACCAGTAGACCTTCGGTCTATCACCATTAATTAAAATATTACCTTTTAATAAATTCGAATACAATGACATTTTATTTTATTTGATTATATGGAATCAGATTATTCACTGTATAATAATTAATAATTCTAGCCGTTAACCGCGGCTTCGCCCGCGTAAAAAATAGCCTATATTGGGTTCTGTACCCCTAACAATATGTATACAAATCATTATGATCGGCTGCTTAGTCAAGCCGTGAAGGAATAACAAACAAACAAACTCACTTTCCCATTTATAATATTAGTATGATGATTAATGTAACCTCAGCCTAAATTTTTGCATGCTAAAAATGGCAGAATAAGTTGAACAAAATATTGTATCTAACACCCCTTATACCGATTTGTATGTAAGTACTATTTATGCATATTTACGAGCAAATAAATATTTTATTCTCTATCAGTCAATAATGTTTAAGAAATACCCATTCAAGTTCTCTAAGAAATCTAACTTTTTGGAAGTGGTCACGACAAAATTCACCTTCAATACCATGTTATCCGATAATCCGTCACTGGATTTCAATAAAATGAAATTCATGATCGCAGTAAATACGATGTAAACGCTTTGACGATATTGGATTCGTTTGATGCCGTGTCCTGAATATCATGATATTCTAACATAGATTTTAATACAAATAGATGCATTTATGTTCTGCGTAATCATGGAGAGCATATGAGAAATAGAGCGGGGTCCACCTGTTTAGTATACCTGTTTTTCTTGCCCGTGGTCCAAATAAATTATGTAATACTAGCTTCTGCCCGCGGCTTCGCCCGCGTGGCCTAGTAACAATTAGCATATTTTTCTTTAGAAACAAATTCCGGTCCTGCACGGCCCGGTACGGTACGGTTCCATCCGGTCCGGTCGGTCCGGTCAGTCCGGGCCGGTCTGGTCGGTCCGGTCCTGATATGGAACCTACATGCCAATTAGCATATTATTCTACAGAAAAAAAAACCGGTCCGGTCCGGCACGCCCCGGTACGGTGCGGTTCCTTCCGGACCGATCAGGTCTGATCCGTTCCGGTCCGGTCCGGTCCTTATATGGACCCTACATGACAAATTTGGCATCTCTAGACCCAGCGGTTTGGGCTGTGCGTCCTCTCGCAACTACGTTTGCGCATACCTCGCTTTCCCGTGGGATTTTGAAAAATCCTTTCTTAGTACATCCCTAGACGTCGTAAGGAACCTACATGCCAAATTTGATATAGCCTCGCAACCTCGTTTGCGTATATCTCGGTTTCCCGTGGGAATTTCGAAAAATCCTTTCTTTGTACACCCCTAGACGTCGCCGTCGTAAGGAACCTACAGTCCAAATTTGGAATCTCTAGACCCACCGGTTTGGGCTGTGCGTTGATATATGTATAGTTATGTCAGTCAGGACTTTGAATTTTATATATATATATATATATATAGTGCGGTCCGATCAGGTCCAGTCGGTCCGCTCCGGTCCGGTCGGCCCGGTCCTGATAAGGTACCTACATACCAATTAACATATTTCTTCAGAAAAAAAAATCGGTGCGATCCGGTTCGGTCCGGTCCGGCACGGACTCGGTACGGTGCGGTTCCTTCCGGACCGATCAGGTCTGATCCGTTCCGGTCCGGTCCGGTCCGTTCCGGTCCGGTCCGATCCGGTCCGGTCCGGTCGGTCCGGACCTTATAATGACCCTACATGCCAAATTTGGCAATTTCGTTTGCGTATATCTCGCTTTCCCGTGGGAATTTTGAAAAATCCTTTTTTAGTACATCCCTAGACATCGTAAGGAACCTACATGTCAAATTTGGAATCTAGACCCAGCGGTTTGGGCTGTGCGTTGATATACCCTCGCAACTTTGTTTGCGTATATCTCAGATTCCCGTGAGAATTTTGAAAAGAAACATACACTAAATGTTAAGTTGAGCAAATCGCCACATATTAGTGAAAACCGCATCGATTTGGATGCGGTTTTCACTAATATGTGGCTTCGTATGCGTATATCTCGCTTTCCCGTGGGAATTTTGAAAAATCCTTTCTTAGTACATCCCTAGATGTCGTAAGGAACCTACATGCCAAATTTGGAATCTCTAGACCCAGCGGTTTGGGCTGTGCGTTGATATACCCTCGCAACTTCGTTTGCGTATATCTCGGATTCCCGTGGGAATTTTGAAAAGAAACATACACTAAATGTTAAGTTGAGCAAATCGCCACATATTAGTGAAAACCGCATCCAAATCGGTTCAGCCGTTTCCGAGATTAGCGTGTACAAACATACATACAAACATCCAAACATACAAACATCCAAACATACAAACATACAAACAGACGGACAAAATTTTACGAAATTCTTGTTCTATTGCTTATTCTTCATCGCCCTAAACAATTTTTTTGGAAATATATTCAATGTACAGACAAACTTTTTTTACACTTTTATTATATTATAGATATAGATATTGATACCAATTGCTGGAAACTCATGAAAAGAAGAAAAAGCCTAATCGGGGCAAGCCCACCACACATTCCGGCGTGTCAATCAAATTGACAATAATCAATCAAGCTTATTAACGTCCCAGGGCAGTAACTACAGCTGTCTTGGAACTCACAACGAATTTAATCAAAAAGAAATTAGATCGAATATTGAATATCAGCAATCTACTACTCATAATACAAGCTTCGATTAGTTTGAAACTAGATAGCGTTGTCTGTCGTTCAAGAGTATTTATTATTATTTTAAAAACATATCGTTATCCACAGGTGTTAACATTCGCACGCATGATGTCATATTGGCGTAATAACCGCGAACGGATTATGGGTCAACAAGTAGTATGGCTGCCAAAGGAACTACTGCCCACTGCCCTACGCGGCAGTATGCGGCAGTACGGAGCAGTGATACCTCAGGTATGTGACTGTGTGTGTAAGTTGTCTTATGTCGAAATTAAATTTAAGTTTAAAAAATGTAAACAAAAGTGTTACCCGCTACAATAAAATTAATTGTCCATATTAGTTGTCGATAACCGTTAAAATGGTACGTTATACTTATTATCACCTGTTAAATAAGTGTAAAATAAATCCGCTATAGATTAAGGTTTCGTACCAATCTTACTTTTTTGAAAGTCTTTCAAATACAAATAAAACGTCAAACGTAGTTTTGTCAAAAACGTGCAATTCATATAAGAAAAAATATGCAACTACAATAGTAAATTATAAGTCATTTCTATGTTATTAACCCAAAAACAATCTGTATTATACAAATACAATACTATATATCAATGCACAGCCCAAACAACTGGGTCTAGAGTTCCAAATTTGGAATGTAGGTTCCTTACGACGACGACTAGGGGTGCACTAAGAAAGGATTTTTCAAAATTCCCACGGGAAAGCGAGATATATGCAAAAGAAGTTGCGACTATTTTACTAGTCATAAAATAATAGCCTCCTTTCACACGTGTGTAATAAAATAAACTATTTATTATAGGTGGTGGTATGCGGTACATTAACAAGGAGAGCTAGTGAGCCTACATGGATGACGGCCAGTAATGCACAGAAAGAGCGAATAGGGTCGGAATTGAGGGCCATGGTTCAAGCCCCGCCAGGATACAAGTTTGTTGGCGCTGATGTCGATTCGCAAGTACTTTAATATTTTGATCTTCTTCTTCCTATGCCATAAAAAAAGGGAAAAACTGATTCGAAGCTACGATCTGTAAGACATAGACTTAAGTAGTCATTTCTGTGAATATAATAGAAAAACATATCTTTGTCGTAAATTTTAGCATACAAATGATATTCAAGTTACATAATCGCAGGAAGCCGCTGGATGCAGGCCGCTGCCAGCAGGTCGCCGTTTGGGGGAGGCCTATGTCCAGATGATGATGAATGGCTAGTTGCCTAACAACTATAAATAAAATTTATTTGTTATGTCCAGGAATTATGGATAGCAGCACTACTAGGCGACAGTTCCATAGGTTTGTGTGGGGGCAGTGCGTTCGGCTGGGCAGTACTTGCGGGGGACAAGAGCAGGAAGACCGACCTGCACTCGCTTACGGCAGTAGCCGCTTCCATATCGCGTGATCACGCTAAGGTTATCAACTATGCAAGGATATATGGTAAGTGTTAGGGATTTCCATTTGAAAATCAAAATTTCTTTGTTCTGTAGACCCTCACGTGCACTTTTAATTCGACACGTCTTTTACAATGTGACGTGAATGTGTGACTACTGAATAAACGTTTTTTATAGTTTGAATTTTTTGAAATATGTATATTTTTATTCTACCAGCTATTCTATTTTGAAATGACCATTGACGAGAAAAAATGCCGAAAGACTGTCAATGTTTCATAAGCCCTTATGAATAAACAAACAGAAAGAGATTTTTAATCGTACGAATTTTTCTACTATACACGGCGCTGCTGCCATCACTAAATTCTAACAATTCATGTCTGCCAACAGATGGCGCTGGTCATTTTTATGACGCGCTATGGTTTGGTTTTCTTAAATTAATGTTTTATCGCGAACGAAGCTGCGTGAAAAATCAAGTCGCTATAAGTGCATTACATATAAGATCTAATGATCGACATTCAATAAATTAGATATAAGTAGCAGTCTTTGATTGACACATACTTGAAAATATTCTTAAAAGAATAAATAAATAAAAATATTTAAGGACAAATCACACAGATTGAGCTAGCCCCAAAGTAAGTTCGAAACTTGTGTTATGGGTTACTAACTCAACGATGCTATATTTTATAACAAATACACATATATATAAACATCCATGACCCGAGGCCAATCAGAAAAAGTTCTATTTACATCATCCCGACCGGGATTCTAATCCGGGACCTCCTGGGTCTGGCGGTCTGGCGTGGTAACCATTAAGCCACGGAGATCGTCTTAAAAAATGTGTTTGTTTGTTATAAGGTGCTGGTCAAAATTTTGCTGAGAGACTATTAAAACAGTTTAACCCTACTATGACAATATCTGAAGCGAAGAGCAAAGCCGTTAAAATGTTTACTACTACTAAAGGGAGAAGGGTTTACACACTCAAGAAACAATATATGGAGGGTTTCATGGATGAAGATTTAAACGAACAGGCATGTGTTTTTAAATAATAAATATTCCTGAACGAATCACGTAACGCTATCTAGTCTCAAAGTAAGCAAAGCTGGAAATACATAAATACCTTTTGTTTGTAAATAAATTAAATACTTATCTCACTAATATTATAAAGGCGAAAAGTGAGTATGTTTGTTACTTCGTCATGCTCAAATGGCTGGGACTGGTTTCATGATATTTGGTATGTAGGTAGCTGATACCTTAGATCAACACTAGGGTACTTTTACAAAAAGTACGCGATTCCCGTAGGATTTGATCAAAAGTCTTGGGTAGGTAATAGTTAATGGCGCTTTATAAAGTAGATGGCGCTGCTATGCATAAATACACGCAAAACGAAGTTGCGCTAGTCTATATATATAAAAATGAAACCCGTTTTCCGTTGTCACGACATAACATGAAAACGGCTTGACCGATTTGGCTGATTTTTTTTTTGTAGTTTTCTAATACTCTGTACAAGGTTCTTACGGAAAAAAGGGGGTAGGGTAGGGGTAGGGTAGGGATACACGCAAACGAAGTTGCGCGGGTTTCGCTAGTTATATATAAAAAAACCTCCAATCCAAGACATACATGTTCATGTACACAAATGTTTGCCTTGCGCAGGATTCGAACACGCCGCCCTTTGGTCTATCTTACCCGTCGAAATATTAATAGAGATTGTAAATTATTAAATTCCAGACAGTAGAAATGGCTGGTTACCAAGCTATTAAGTTGGCGAAACTCAGCGGCAAGAGAGTGGAAGACATGTTTGAACGGCCGAAGTGGATTGGCGGAACCGAATCGGACATGTTCAACAAGTTGGAAGAAATTGCTGGTAACATTAACATTCACATTTTTAATTAATTTTATACACATAACACCCAACTCTATTTAAAGTTGTAGCGACACCTATCGCCATACAGAAGAACCACAGAGTAAAGAAAAAGTTCACAATTTGAACACATGACGGCGCCACTAGAATCCTGAATCGCGCTAACGAAGTTTCTACGATATGGAGATATTTATGCAACCTCCGACACATACATTGTCGGAGCCGCGGTTACCCAGGCATAACGCATAAAAAAGCCATAAGCTATTTAATAGTTTTGTTTTAGATGCAGTCTATCATTTTCTTATTTAGTAATGTGTATTGCTAGCCCTGCCCACTCCATACAGAAATTCGTTACCTTAAGGTTGCCTTGAAAAGATTGCTTTTTAGCAAAAAGACCGCCTTGTTGCATATACACTAGTTTGTAAGAATGTGTTTTTTCATGACTGTAATGCAAATAAAGAATATTCTATCTTCTATATATCCCTCCTGAGTCCTGACACATTGGGTCATATGTTTAGAAGTTGCGCACTTCTCGGTGAGCAGCCTCTATTTTGCCCTCCACGAGCGAGAGAATCGCGACTATAATATCTTCGTGCCACCTAATTCCATACACTGGTGCTAATTCTGTTGTAAATTTAACTAGACTAAACTAATTTTGACAGGACTAGAAGTGTTGCTGTTCTTGTCACTAATTCTAAACCAAGGAAGGACAAAAGCACGTTTGGTCCTCAAAATTAATTTAGTTAAATGTACAACAGAATTAGCATCATTGTCTTAGTTAGAACGTGTCTCCACAACACGGACACAACAATCGCGCGCGGCGATAAAATACATAATTATAAATACGATACTATCGTCGCGATTCTCTCGCCTGCCTTTGCCTTCACTTGGTGTAGGCTCTTCTCGGTCTTCCCTTCTTCCTCTTCTTTCCAGTAAAATGATATAACATTTTCCTTGTCAATAAATAAGTAAAAAATTGTTACAGAATCCGAGGCCCCATCAACGGCGTTCCTGAGGGGCAGACTCTCGCGGGCCTTGGAACACGCGCAGGGCCGTTGGGGCGGGACGCGCCTTAACTGGGCGGTGCAGAGCGCCGCTGCCGACTTCCTGCACCTCATGCTGGTCAGCATGGCCCATTTGGCGCCTAAGGCCAGGTACCAGCATTTACTTCTTCACGCTCCAATGGCTGGACCAATATTTATGATATTTGGTATGTAGGTAGCTCATACCTTCATCAAAAGTCTGATATAGATGACGCTGCTGTGCATAAATAAATACACGCAAACGGTTGCGCGGGTTTCACTAGTATTGTATATTATATCGTTTACTAGCTGACCCGGCGAACTTCGTATCGCCTAAAGAACCTTCATGCTTAATTTCATTCGAATAACTTCAAAACGGCAAAGTTTCATACTAACTTTGCACCCCCGTTTAACCCCCTAAGGGATAATTTTTGAGAAAAATATCTTACTCGTGTTTCATGCCTTTCAATAAAGAACCTTAATGCTGAATTTCATTTAAATAACTTCAAAAACGGCAAAGTTTCATACGAAATTTGCGCCTCCGTTTAACCCCCTAAGGGATGATTTTTGAGAAAAATATTTTACTCGTGTTTCATGCCTTTTAATATATAGAACCTTCATGCTGAATTTCATTCGAATAACTTCAAAAACGGAAATGTTTCATACTAACTTTGCACCCCCGTTTAACCCCCTAAGGGATGATTTTTGAGAAAAATATTTTACTCGTGTTTCATGCCTTTCAATAAAGAACCTTCATGCTGAATTTCATTCGAATAACTTCAAAAACGGCAAAGTTTCATACTAACTTTGCACCCCCGTTTAACCCCCCTAAGGGATGATTTTTGAGAAAAATATTTTATTCGTGTTTCATGCCTTTCAATAAAGAACCTTAATGCTGAATTTCATTTAAATAACTTCAAAAACGGCAAAGTTTCATACTAACTTTGCACCCCCGTTTAAACCCTTAGGGGAGGATTTTTGAGAAAAATATTTTACTCGTGTTTCATGCCTTTCAATAAAGAACCTTCATGCTGAATTTCATTCGAATAACTTCAAAAACGGCAAAGTTTCATACTATCTTTGCACCCCCGTTTAACCCCCTAAGGGATGAATTTAAAAAAAAAATTTACTCATGCTTCATGTTTTTTGAGTAAAGAACCTTCATGCTGAATTTCATTTGAATAACTTCAAAAACGGCAAAGTTTCATACTAACTTTGCACCCCCGTTTTACCCCCTTAGGGGATGAATTTCCAAAAATCCTTTCTTAGTGAGCACCTACGCCCCAAAAGGAACCCCCTTGCAAAATTTGAGACTCCTGGCACTTGTGGTTTCGGAGATTTCGTGATGAATCAGTCAGTGATTTTCTCTTTTATATATATAGATTTTGTCCTCCAATTCTGTAAATTTTATTTTAAAACTGTGTTACATTTTATGGTGGGTATAGACTGCTGAATGGTAACATGCAATGTAACACGCAATAAATAAATATAAAGGGACAAATCACAGATTGAGCTAGCCCCAAAGTAAGTTCGAAACTTGTGTTATGGGATACTAACTCAACGATGCTATATTTTATAACAAATACAAATATAGATAAACATCCAAGACCGGCTAATCAGAAAAGATTCGTATTTTATTATGACCTGACCGGGATTCGAACTTGGGACCTCCTGGGTTTGGCGTGGTAACCATTACGCCACGGAGGTCGTCAATGAAAGAATTACCCACGCATAAGCTCGGTTCGTGCGCGTAGTGTGTACGCTTCGTGCGTGCGAGGCGTCCACACTATGGGAGTTTTGTTAATTTGCGTGTTACGTACGCCATTACATTACAATGTGGCAGACCAGTTCCGCGCTCGAACAAAATTTGACGTAAAACGTCAATAAGTTTCTTAATACCTATTAAATATAATAAGAGGAAAAAATACTATAAAACCTATTATTGTCTATTTTTTTAAACAGACTAGTAGGTACTGAGTATGTGTAATTGTATCCACCAATAGCAACGCTCTCAATCGCAGCCAATAGCTAATGATTACGTGGACCAATAGCAACGGAGTAAAATTTTTCGGTACTCATTTCTTTTAAAAATAGACAGTAAATTATTGATAGAGATTTTAGTTAATGACCGTTTTATTTTGACAGATTCTGTCTCAGTTTCCACGACGAAGTCAGATATTTAGTTCCTGAAGAACATAAGTATGAAGCAGCCCTAGCTATGCAGATTACGAACCTGCTAACAAGGACATTTTGTTCACAAAGGTACCAACTAATAATTCTAGAAAAAGCTACCTTATACATAATTACCTTTTATCTTTAAACTAAATAAAACTAATAAATAAGGTGTATGGTTGAAAATGCTATGTTAAAAATAAACAATATAATAAAATGCATAGAATGGTTCCTTTGGCTCTTCTGGCTGCGCCAGGGTCCTTCCGTAATATCATGTTGCACTCGCTCTGTAAAAAGCCGCATTTTTCTTTGCGATGCGCGAGGTGTGCGGTCCGCCTCAAGTTTGCCGTTACCTCCCGCCGCGCACACCCCACCGCACCTCAAGGCAGATCCGCAGTGGATATATAAATTGCGACGCCCGTCAGGTTCCATGATTGAGGCTTATGTTATTTGTAACACATTTTGGTTGCAATAACTGCTTTGATTTGATTAGGAGTGTCGTGTAATTTTAAAACCTATTTATTACATTTCAGGGTAGGTATAAACGATCTTCCACTGTCGGTTGCCTTCTTCACTTCAGTGGAAGTGGACCAAGTTCTAAGAAAAGAATCGAATATGAGTTGTGAAACGCCGTCAAACCCACACGGCCTAGAAAAAGGTTATGGAATACCAAATGGAGAATCGTTAAACATATTTGATGTAATAGAGAAATGCAAAATAAATACTTCAAAATAGTAAAGTGTTTTAATTTAGTAAAATTAATGAAGTAGATTAATTCTTTTATTAAAGTAAATGAAACTAATAAACTTAGTAAAGGAAGCTAATAAACTACAACTTAATATTTTGATAATGGCAGAAATAGTTCGAGTGATTTATCGTTGCCGTTGTGAAATGAAAGAGAACGAAATTGAGAAAATATTCCATTGTCAAAGTCACATTAATCAAATTAATGTCCTTACTGAAGACTAGGCTGCACGGTCCCAGACCTTTGTCTGCCATTCAAGTGGCGAATCTTGTTAAAAAAAAAAAAATTATGTCAACATCACATTGATGTCATGTCATTCATTATGTCATTGAACTTGAAAAGCGTGTTGATTTCATTTTTGAAAATATATCAAAATAAATGGTTTTCTATGTAAATTTACTTTAAATTTATAATTACAATTATGTCAAAGGTTAATAAAAGGAAACATGTGATGAATGAAGCGTTGTGGGACGACTATGAGCTGCCTAAAGATAACCAAAGTGTGGTCAAAGTTTTGAAAAGTAAAGGCAATAATTTACATGAAGTAAGTTATTAGTTATTACAAACCTTGTGAAATATGAACGTAAGAATTGACACCGTTTTTAATAACTTGGAGACTGAGATCTAGTACTTTTAATAATAGGTTACGTTTTCAAAACTTACAAAATATAATCGCATGTCAAAATCAAAATAATTATATTCTGTTTCAATATACTTGCACAAGATTTACAGTGAAATTCAACGATTCTGTTAAAATTTTCTGGTCATACCTTATTGTGGTAACATAAAGTTGTGTGTTTTATCGCAATAATGATTCGTAATTCATGTTTATTTCATATCAATCTAAAGTTAAAATCAGACGGTTGTTTGGAGCTTTTGTGCCAATTATAGTGGAATGGAATATTTCTTGCCAGTTGTTCTTAGTACAAATGTGTCAGAACTGGTGGTTGGAAATATTTGTGACGATTCAATTGGGCTTGTAATACGCCTATTTTAATAAAAACTATTTGACTTGACTTTTATTTGTATAACTTGCAGGTAACAACACCAAGCGGCGAAGAATATCTCGTATCCATGCCAACAAAGTTCCGAAAAAATATTTGGGTTAAAAGAGGCGACTTTATTTTAGTAGAACCTATATTAGAAGGTGACAAAGTAAAAGCTGAAATTGTAAAAATAATGAATAAGGACTCAATAAAATATTATAAAGAAAATAAAATCTGGCCGCAAGAATTTGATAATAAAAAAGAAAAAAGTGTAATAGACAATGATGATTTGTTTGTGAATACGAATAGAAAGAATGTAAATGTGTATCAAAGTGATACTGACTCCAGTGATGAAAGTGATAGTGATGAAGCTGAGGGTGATAAATAAAATTATTATGTCTATTTTTTGTTATAATTTTTTTCTCCTTTTCTAAATGTATAGGTACTGTGTAAGTGTGGTCTGTCACTCCTCATATGATGTATTAGCATTGAAAAGGGTTATAGTAATTTGTATTTATGATGGAATCTGGAATAATAGGTAAGACCTGCACGTGCAGTACATAATATGTACTGCACGTGCAGGTCATGTAACTACCTAGTTGAAAAAAAAAGAGATTTCATTCTGAAGACATTGATGATTTTTTTTTATAGGTACCTACCTACGTAGGAATTAAGCTATACAACGGTGACCAAGTTAGTTCATGTTAATGATATTCGGTGCAGCGATTTCCTAAAACGCAGTTTTCAGCTCATTTTAGGAGACTTAAAAGAGTTGTATCCAAAGCCGTACAAAATGAAAAATAATGACATTACAAGAAACGTTTCTAAAGATTGCTTCAAACAAACTAGAAAGTGCTACTTTTTTACTAACCTAAAAAGTATTTAACAACAAAAGATAAAGTTACAGTCATAAAAGCCATATAGTTATTTTTACATTATGTGTTCAATGTATATAACTATATATATATAATATATAATAACTATATGAAATCAATATTTTGTCTCTAACCTTCTACTTTCATAACATCCGTAATTTGGAGAAAGCTATCCTTACAAATTTTTTGGTAGTTGTTGAACGACGTCGATATCATTTCGCATCATATTTTTTCATTCTGTTGTTTTGTGCCAGAGAGAAAAATAAGTGTGCTATCGCTTCGATGTGTTAATTTAATTTAAACTTTATATCTAATCTATAATGTGGAATTGATCGTTAAGTAATCGCGTTGATAAAATATCTACAATTTTATCGTAATGTAAGAAGCTGTCAATTCATCAAAGCGTAACAGTGAGCGGAGTTAATTTATTGTTATTTATTTCGCCTATTTCCTTTGGTATTTCCGAATGTGATTTAGTCGTGATGGAGGATTATAAGTTTCTATTTAAAGTGGTGTTGGTGGGTAACGCTGGGGTTGGTAAAACATGTTTGGTGAGGAGATTTACACAAGGACTGTTCCCTCCGGGCCAAGGTGCGACTATTGGCGTGGATTTTATGATTAAAACCGTCGAAGTGGATGGCGAGAAAGTGAAGGTAATACGCATTGTAGTTTCGGCTCTTCCTATTGCATCATTTCGACAATTAAAAGTTATTGTTTTTATTTGACACTGTTTTGGTATTCACACATGTTTCTGACGCCGCACCGTTAATTATTATAATTTTATTCTGTTACCTCATAACTCGTCTTCATGATGCCATAAATTTTAATGATTTAGTTTTCATGTTACTTAACATTGTTTTGATGTGTATAGTTTATGAGAGATGGTTGTAATTGTGTTGTGAATTGTTAAAAGGATAGTAGAAGCTTTGACATACTGTTAAAAACAAATGGATAGTAGACAAAAGAAATAGTCTAAGATCGTTTCCCTGGCATATCGTTCTTTTATTAGCAAAGTTTTTTTATTTTTATCTTTGTGTTAACAACATGTAAACATTTACATTTACACCTGCAATGAACAACGCAGTAAGTGCTTTATATCAGCTTCAAACAAGATAGTAACCGCTTCGGGTATGCCATGGAGATACTAACTTGATCTATGCAAGTGTTGAACAGTTATAGGCTTTTTCATTGTTGGTGTCAATACTGTCAATTATGTATTATGTAAAAACACATGATTTAATAATATAATTTACTTTGCAAGTAGATTTGCAGGAATAACTTTTGCCCTATTGGAAATATTCAATTGCTGACTCTTAAAAACTGTGTACATATTATTCCTTTGTCTCTACTTTGGATCAGCATGCCCCTTGGCAATGGCCTCCCCTAGTATATGCCACACTTTTCTATCCCTTGCTTTTTCTCCATGTTGCTGCCCTCAATTTGACTTTAACACTTAAATTTCATACAATTGCATTCAGAAATGAATTTCACGCTACCTTTGGACTGAACAATGGTGTTTCCAATCTATGTTTAGCTTCAATGGTGACCCCGTTAACCCTATTGTGAAGCTTTCTAATTTTCATTTAAATCCTGTTGATGATTAAAACTATTTACATTAAAGAGGATTGTATAAATAAAGCTAAAATAAAATAAACTTTTTTTGTAAGGTTTTAAAATGCAAACCAAAAAAAAGGAACAATATTTTTGTCCTGTTGCGTTGTATGCATTATTACGCCAAGACATTTATTCATTATTATTATATTTTGTTCAGGCAAGTAGTTTAGCAACTGATTATTGCTTGTAATCAGCTAACATTTTTTTAAATAACCCTTTTCAAAAATACCTCTCCAGAGACTTCTTCAATAATGTTCATTGAAATTATTATTTGTTCTGGCTTGCTCGACCAGAGAAGAATATTTTTAAGCAGAAATTTGTTTTGTTTGATAAGTGAGAAATCCAGAAGCCAAACTCCTCCTCTATCCCTTTTTTTCTTTGCTTCCTCCTTTCTTCCTTTCTCTGTACTCCATGTGAGATGGTGATCACTTACCATTAGGTGACACTCACACTCGCAAAAATCATCCAAAAAAAAATTTTTGTTGTTTTTGTGTGAATTCAAGTCTTGTAATAAAATTACAATAGAATAATATGTATAACACTAAAAATTTAAGTAACATTAAAAAAATTTCAGCTACAAATATGGGACACAGCAGGTCAGGAGAGGTTTAGATCAATCACACAGAGTTACTACAGATCAGCGCACGCTCTAATATTAGTGTACGACATATCTTGCCAGCCGACGTTCGATTGCCTGCCTGACTGGCTTCGGGAAATTGAGGAGTATGCTAATAACAAGGTGCTTAGGATATTGGTTGGTAAGTGTTTTGTTTATCTATACTTATAAAAAAAAAATTAAGAGGAGAGATGTGATGGTTTGCACTGAATAGGCTCCGAAACTACTTGACCGTTGCCTGATTTTTAAAAATTCTTCTACTTTTGGGAACTTGGAGAAGCATACTATCCATGGGTGACATAGGCTATATTATATTTATTTATATAGCAGTATTTCACCACCTCACCCCTCTTGGGTTCGACTTTGAACCCTTTCACAGAATATCGTCGTAAAACAGCAATGATTTAAGTTCAGAATCCGACCGATTCGAGTGTGGGCATGTACGGCGAGGCTTGACACAGGAGAACGGGAATTTCGTAGCTAGTGACCTAAAATACAGTGGACTCCTAATTTTTGATACTCTACAGGTAACAAAACAGACAGAGAAGACAGAGAAATACCAAGGCATATCGGCGAGGACTTCGCCCAGCGCCACGGCATGTATTTCCTAGAGACATCGGCGAAGGAGGCCGAGAATGTGGAACGGTTATTCATGGAGATAGCTGTTGAGTTAATGGAAGTAAGTCTTTGTTGTGGTCTTGTTTTTGAATATTTTTTTTTAAGTTTTGTGGAATCTGAAGCAATAAAAATCTGCGTAGGTAAGCTTTTCAGATTTTTGTTATAAAATCTAATCACAACACAGGTTTTAACTATCAAAGGATAGCTCTGATATAATATATCTGATAGGATCTGTTACACTGAACATGGTTTTCTTAGTTTAGGAATAAATAAAATAAGTTCATTTTTAATTGTAATTTAATGAAATGCAAGACTACTGCCATTATTTAAAATAAAGAATTTGATAAAGGTTGCACCAAACAATTGATTCATCCATTTCTTCAATATGATAATATTTTAATATGTTATCAAATTTTTAATAATTCACAAAAGTCCTCAATAGCAGCTGTGAAATTGTGATAATCACGTTATAAAATAATGCTAAGATTTTTGAAAAATGTCACAAACCCTTGTTGGTTTTTAGGCCAAATCGAGCAAACTTTCAAATTTATTTTGGCTGCAATGTATTCATTGCTGTTCTGCTAATACATAATGTAAAGCGACCTCTCACTCTCCGTGATTTTTATTTTATTTTCTTCTATTTTTTGGACTAATGAATAAACGCCAATAAAAAGCTCCCACTGATAAAAATGCAATAACGTCAAAAGGATAAGGCTCGACCAACACGCATCCCACCGAGTACGAAATAGGTATACTCTGATTTTTCTATGGGTATAATCTATACATATAATAAAATATGTATTGTCTGTTTGTACATGCACACAAATGTTTGCCTTGCGCAGGATTGGAAAATGACCATTGCTAGCCACTCGATCACCAGCTACTAGACACGTAATAAAAAAAGTTAATAAAACAAGCTCTGCCCCCCTGCCGGCCCGTTGTACTGTAATTAAACTCCAAAATTTTACGCTGTAATTTTGCACAAGTTGACAATTTTTTATTATTTGGTCAAGGCCGACATGAATGCCGCTGTACAATCACGTAAAACGGGTTATTGTCAAATAATTATGGGATAAATTGAATGAGTACAAACCCTGTTATAATGTGGTGCATTGTAAACCTTATTGCATTATGTCAAAGTATGTTTTTGATTGTCGGTTTTATGATCTCAATCTTGCCTTATATGTACTGCTGTGTCGCGTCAGTAACCTTGAGGTTTACTTGACCATATGACTCATAAATCGACTTTTTAGTATTAAAAATATTGTTACATATGTTATGACTAAATACAATGATGAAATTATTATGCCGCTCTCAAATATTGGTAAAGCCTGTTTCTTTTGACTTGACCAATGTAGTAAACAATCTTAGCGTGTCTTTTTATTCAAATATGCATGTGTAAAATCGATAAATCGCCAGAATAATAAGAGTGTTGTGTTAAATGCCATTTCTAACCATATTATTATTATTTGGGTGTAAATGATAATTTTAATTGCCCATTTTCGTTAAAAAGACATGCTAAGATTGTTTACTACATTGGTCAAGTCAAAAGAAACAGGGTTTAGATACAATTAGCTATCTATACTAATATTATATAGAGGAAAGATTTGATTGTTTGTTGGTTTGTTGGTTTGTTTGGTTTTTTTGCATTGAATAGGTTCCGAAACTCCGATTCCGAAATAGGTATACTCTGAACCGATTTCAAAAATTCCGTTGCCAGTAGAAAGCTCATTATCAGGGAGTAACATAGGCTTTAGCTTTTCCCGAAATTCAATGTGGTTCCCACGGGAACGGGTCCGGAACTTCACGCGGACGAAGTCGCGGGCAAAAAAGCTAGTTTTTTTATAATATTTTGTCTAGCTACAACGAGGAAATGAATCCACTTTGAGAAAAATGCATCATGGGTGCAATGTTGTATTTATAACTTGTATTATAACATTTTTGTCACTAAGCGAAATATACTAAAATAAAAAAATAAAAAAAATTTAGTTTGCAAGTATATTCACAGGAAATAATTTTGCAGTTAATTTTTATTTTTCCTACCAGCGCTTCTGAGGTGAATGGCCTGTTGAAAAGAAGTGCCACAAGAAACTCAAAAGATGGCCTTTTTTGAAAGCCATTCCTATTAAAATTATTTAAACCTTTTTATATATAACTAGCGAAACCCGCGCAACTTCGTTTGCGTGTATCCCGCTTTCCCGTGGGAATTTTTAAATTTTTCTCTCCGTAAGAACCATCCTCGTACTTCAAGGAATATTCTAAAAAAAAAATCAGCCAAATCGGTCAAGCCGTTTTCATGTTATGTCGTGACAACGGAAAACGGGTTTCATTTTTATATATATAGATATTGTAACAATGCGGAGCAACAAATTATAATGAAATCAATTTTTTATTGTTAAAATAATCTTACACTATATATTAACTTTTTCAATCAATCAATCTTTAACAGTATTAGATTTTATTTTAAGGAAATTATGCATAATTAAGGGAGTGTTACCGTTGACTTTGAGGAATATTGGTATTATAATGTTTTGTATTTTTTATTTCAGCAAGCGAAATGCAAGGAGCTGCCAAAATACGACGGCAGTTTAGGTCCTATCAACGGGAAGACTACATCTGTAGGCGATGGCTCGTGTTGTCTGCGCTCCTAATCCTAACGAATTTATCTCATTGGTATAAATGTGACGCTTCTGTAATGGTATCTGTGGAACAGGGTTAATGGTTATAAAAAGGTTATATAAGCAGAGATGGGACAGTACATTTTGTTTGGTTAACTCAAAACTGGCACTGCGCCAGGTGATCAACTCAAAATTGCACCATGGCGCAACGAAAAGGACTCAGAATGAGTGAGAAGTAAGTTGTCAAGCGAGGTGCAACCACGTCGCGATTGTTGGCGTAATTTGATTTAATATGCAGAGTACTGAAGTAGCACTAACAGACTGTACTGCCAATGATGAAATTGAAATTAAGCGATTTCTCGCAATGCTGTCCCGTTGTTTTTAACTACAGTTTTTACAGTTTGCGTAACTTTTTTGTAAATTTCAGGGTTGCCATAAACGAATGGGATATTTTTACAAAAGCGTCATCGTCTTGTATTATGTAGTACTGATGTCATTCCACTCGCTTTAAGTGCTTTTAGTGTTGTGATAATGTCGCGATTTCAAGTAATATTTTTAATGCTAAGATTTTTAAAGCTTTATGTTAAATCAATTAATTTGAATCAGTTTTTTTGACTATGGCAACACTTGACAAATTTTCTTCTGTAAATGAATGAACTGACAAGATAAAGGAACTATTGTTTTTCACACTTGCACGTGCGGGCTTTCGGAGCTCTTTCGCAGACTTTCTTTCGACTTCAACCGTCATTTCATGATAGAAGGGTAGCCAAGGCTGTAAAACCTATTTTGTCACTGTCTTGAAGAAAATTAAATGTAGTGTGAAAATGACAAAACAAGTTTTAGTTAAACCATGACGGATCTTGGTTTAGTTATAACATCCACTGCCTTCAAGAACATTGCATATATTAGGCTACTTATTTAAAGTGACTTCTATTAGCGGAATATCTGTCAAGTATTGCCCTGGTCTTCAAACCAACATAATGCCGGGTACAGACTGCTGTAACGTAGCATGTAATGATGTAATGTAACAAAATTTCCACACTACGCTCATGAAGCGAGCATTATTTAAATATATAGGGACAAATCACACAGATTGAGCTGGCCCCAAAGTAAGTCCGAAACATGTTTTATGCAATACTAACGCAATACTATATTTTATAACAAATACATAATAATATAGATAAATATCCAAGGCCCGAGGCCAATCAGAAAAAGTTCGTTTTTTATCATGTCCCGACCGGGATTCGAAGCCGAAAACTCCTGGGTGGCGGTCTAGCGTGGTAACCATTACGCCACGGAGCTCATTTGTACGGGAAACTCTTTCAATACGTGTTACAATACATGGTTACAGCAGTCTGTGCCCGGCATAAGAATTCTCGGTTGAAAAGTGATTGAATGATTCTTCTTAGTGTTCAAAGTCACTTTTAACCAAATGCTGTTTAAAAAGTCAATTTGCGTTATCTAGAGTAGTGTGACAGAACCATAATTTTGCATATCAAATTATGTATAATAACGACCAATGTTTGGATTTACTCGCTTCTAGTTATAATTGCCATAGTCATAGGAAATGGAACTGTACTACGATATTTAAGGTTTTGGCATAACAAATGTTACATTTTATTCCTTGGAGGTTTTTTTTATTGAACTTAAATGCACGCATTACGCATTACAATGTAACATGTTATGTATACTGTCCTAATATTTTAAATGTGATGTTTAGAAACTTTGCATGTCTATTACTCAATCATGCAGATACGGTTCGATTGCTTTCTAAAGTTTATAACTTACACATATAAAATAAATTGCACAGATATTAAAAGTTAAATATTACATAGACCCGATCTTAGGGACCGCGACCCGCGACGCTGATTTAGTATGAATTCATATGGACCGGCCACGTGACTGACCAACGGTCGCGGGACGCGGTCGCATCTGCATGTAAAATCATACTAAGCATTGAGACGCCGCGCCGCGCGTCATGGTCGCTAGGACCTCAAGGGAAAAACAATGTTTACGCGGGCAAAGACCATAAAATAACTGGTAGCATTTTAACTATACATACAATGTACTAAGGTTTTGTTGCTCTACTATTATTTAAAAAAAAAAATGGTATTAGTTTTTAAAATATTATTTTATAAGTATTAACGATTAATCTGTATATATCGACAGTTCCAATCTCTATTCTATGCATTTAAATACATTGTAGTATTTGCCACGAATTTAATACGAATTTTAAAGTATATGTAATCAGTTATATAATTTCGGAAACAAGCAAAATGGACACCGATAAAAGATATGGCACAAGAAAACCAGTTACGGCCTTTTTTGTCATTCAACGATTTTTTTTCAATCGTTACATTAATAAAGTCTTAGATTTCGAATTGAATTCTTGGCGCATACTCAGTAAGAAATCGCGATATTATTACGACACGAAATATTAGAGATTTTGCTGTTGCAATTTTGTTACGATTAACTCTTAGTGTAATTAGTCGCCTTGTGGAATGGTTAACTAGACAATGTGTAGGTTTTTTATGGGTTACTATTCTGGAGATAAATCTTTTTCAAAAACAGTTTCTCTATAAATAATTGTGTTTTAATACCAGATGGTTTTCACATAGGTATAAAGAATGAAATTTTTTTCACCATCCATTTTTTTTGACAAATTTTCTAAATAATATAAATTTCCTGAAATACTTTTTAAATTAGCTTGGTTTTAGATTACTTTGTGATGCTGTAACTTCATATTTTAGTACTAAGTTTAATACTAAATGAAAAAACTCGTAAATCATGATTTTCACAACAGAAAAATATATTTAAATTTAGGGGTGATAAAAAAATTCAACCTGTATGTACTTGTTATATTTTATTATGGCAATTTAATATTCCATTTTGAATATTTATTTAATAATATGGTGTCTAATGGTGCGACCCGAACTCTAACAAATAAATAATACCTTAACCTATAACAAATAAATCACAAATGACTTTGCGATATTAAACCGTGTTTTAAAAAATCGATTAAAACTGTAGGTAAATATTATTTTTTCTTTTGTTATTAGCCATTTTCATAGATTCACGGTAATTTTCTGATAAGACATTAAAAAATAGTCTAAGTGGAACCTACGTGGCGTGAAATCTGTACTAAATGCTTGCATCTCCGAAATAGTAAACCAACAAAATTGTTATTCTACATCTTAGTGTTAATGTTGTAATATTTATTCTTGTTTTTAGGTGTCTATTTTTGGGAATTTATATTTAATTTTTTAAATAACATCACACTAACATTTTACTAGCACGTTGATGTGAGATTTTTTTTACATTTTTTTGATGTTTTATCGTGCAGTGTGAACAATTTTGCACATCGAAAACTAAGGAATTGATAGTTAGAAAATTAATACATTATCCAGTGATCGCTAGAAATATGTACGTTATGATATAGCGTTTCATCTCCTTTAGGACCCTATTTCAGTAGTATGTCTTAGTAATATAGGGTCCTAAAAAAATTATGGCAAACGCTTCTTAGAAATAATATTACGCGCGACCGTTATCAGCGTAGGACGTATATTAAATTAAATCCTTAATTTTGTAATTAAAAAATAAAACGGTTTTGAATTTTATATCCCGCTGTCCTTATCTAATTCATGAAGAAGAATATGAAATAATATGAGAATTAAAATGCATTTTGTTTATAAGCAGCGGAGAAGGTAAAAGAAATCAATTTCGCACAGCGCTACCTAGTCCCAAAGTAAGCTGGGCTCAATCTGCTTGTATTATGGGTACAAAATAGTTTTTATGCCTTTCTAGATTTTACTTTGTTGTCGATGTGCCAAAATTAAACGTTTTATTGTAAGTGCAATACAGATTATCGATACCCATTCTCCGACAAGCCCATATAACAAAAGTTCCTACATTCAAGCCCTTGATACAAAATGTATGCCATGCCGAATGCTTTTTTTAAACATTTTATGGGTTCAACCACATAATAAAAATTTGACGTAACGGTTTTTTCCGTTTATCCACCCTAGGGTGACCATCAGGAAGTGCATGAAAAGTGATAATTAATTTGTCGACTAGTGTGTTTGCAACGGCCTCGATGAGAGAATTTTTTGGTAACGTCTATGCCCTAACCTTATGGTTAGCAAGACATGAAGCTATAATATTTTAAGGTGGCTAAACGTAATAAAACATAGCCTGCAACCCTGTGGTAAGCAAAACATGAAGCTATAATATTTTAAGGTGGCTAAAAGCAATAAACTTAGCCTGCAACACTGTGGTTAGCAAGACATGAAGCTATAATAAATAGTTTAGGGTGGCTAAACGGAATAAAACTTAGCCTGCAACCCTGTGGTTAGGAAAACATGAAGCTATGATAAATATTTTAGTGTGGCTAAACGGAATAAACCCTTAGTGCACCCACTGTCTCGATGGGCAAAAACGTAGACATAATTTTATGTAATAAATTAAATCGAAAAATATTGTGCAATCTTTTTTAAGTCTATTAATGATGTTAAAAATAGTGTAGATATGTTCGAACGGTCCGATAATTGCAGGCTAAACTGATGTATATTTCTTTCTTTTTTTCTCTTGAATAAAGGTCTCTGTATACGCAACGGAATAATACCTCAGACGGGACGGGGACGTGACTCTTTGTTCGACATGGCCACGTTCCCGTCCCGTCCGTGTATCCGCAACATATATACATACATTTTGTATGGAATTATATTTAACTTCCCGTGGGAAAAAACACATTACGTATACAGCGACCTTAATTTCGTGATAAATCCATATTTATGTCTTGTTAGTTGCCATTTGTGAAATTCTAAGAATAGGTCTACACTATGTTATAACATCATTCGTTAGCTATTATCTCAATATTGTAGAATATTGTGCAATAAGATAAATTTTTATAATAATTAAATGGAAAATGCAATCTTTTTAATCTTGTTATAATATTTATTGCAAATTAGTTGATGTTAGTCGTTAATATGCTGAATTATTGCCCGTAAGCCTTATAATTTTAAGTTTAAATTGTTATTTTGTGGTCCGATCTTATAGTTCTATCATGTTCTATTGATTGAACGATTTACTGTGCGATCGAACCACGAGGAAAATCAATATGAGCCTTGGTTCGCACGGTATTGTACAGTTGTTTATACAGATTCGTTATCTTAGATTAGAATTCCATGGCTAAAGCTTTAGTATAAACAGTACAGCAAGTTTTAAAAAAACACGCATTTTTCGGGTGCAATCCTCTTAATTGCAGAGCATACATTCGCTTGTATTGCAAAAAAAATGTAAACAGCTGTATGCATATCGTGTGTACCCAGCCTAAGGTGTTGCCAGTGTAAATGAAACTGTATTGAAAAACCATGTTGCCTGTAAATGATCAGTTGGATCTGAAATTCATTCCTACTTAACATTTTCTGATAATTGATATTAATTCTCACCAAAGAAACGGAATTATTGTAATACTCGCATAAATAAATGATCACTTTCGGTACGTGTTTGTTTTATTTTACGTAGATGGTTTTGGAAGCAGAGGCTTTTATCCGGGAGATTTTGATTTTGGAAGGGGAGCAGTTGGAATGGAAGAAGGTGACCTAATAAAAATCTGATAAAAAGATACCTAACTTCTTTTTTTAGCCTGATCTACTGGTGCGCGGCGCGCGTATAATATTACAGACCTTTATTACCGAATTTAATTAATAGTTAATAAAGGCGACAGGTCGTCGACAGTAACTGTTAAACGAATTTAATTATCTACTTTGAATTTATAACATATTACAATGAATATATCGAACGTAAAGTCTATCGTACTCTGCGTGAAACGGAGAATAAATTAAGTGATGTCTCTTCATACCAGTTCTGTGATTTTATCGATTTCAGTCGATTTTGTAGAAAAGTTTTGATTAACTAATAATTCTAAACATTATTGTAATATTACCAAGTACCTAATTATTTTCATTTCTTAGCCTAATAAGTCTCGTCAGGGCTATGCTATTTTTAAACTCATAATCGAGAAAAATGCCCCTTGTTTTAATCGATTATACAGAGTGACAATGACATTTCAAGATGTAGAATATCGAATTATCGATCGACTTCAATGTCGCTTTGAAATGGCGGATGTCTAGGGGGAGTGTCTCTTGAAAATTGGATTTCAGGATATTTTTACGCATTAAGGTGAGGGAAATAATATAATTTTGTTTTTTAATATGTTTCTTATTTACATTTGAAATAAATTCGACGTCGCACTTTGCGATATATTAAATTCAGGCCATTTCCGGTGGACAGCCGGCCAAGTTATTCAAAACAAAGGTGTTTTTGGATTATTCACATTTTTCCATAATATTTTGACAGACTACATTGATCTAATATAAACATTGTTGAGATTAAACTACATTTAAATTAATTGACGTGGTGACAAATGTTTTATTATTAATTTTATTAGATAAAAATAAGTTTTAATTTTTGTAAGCGTAAGTTATATTGTGACTATTATTTTCAGCATTTTCGTACATTCCATTAAAAGACTGATTACGAATAAAGTGGATCAAAATGGCGTGGCGTTTTAAAGCCTCTAAATATAAAAATGCGGCACCTATTGTGCCGAAGCCAGAGGCTTGTATTCGTGATATTTGCGTTGGCTCTTATCAGACTTACGGAAACAATATTTGTGCCTCTGCTGCGTTCATGGCGTTTAATTGGGAGCATGTGGGCTCAAGTCTTGCAGTACTGCCGTTGGACGACTGCGGAAGAAAGAGTAAGACAATGCCATTGCTACATGCGCACTCTGATACAATAACCGACTTGGAATTCTCACCGTTCCACGATGGATTGCTGTTGACTGGATCTCAGGATTCTCTGGTGAGTTGTTTTAATATGTTGTTTACTTTGATTTCTAATAGGTCAACTGATCATAAGTACAATTTGGGTTTTATTTGCTAAATTTTGTATAGTTATCACACATTTTTCTTCTAAGTGCAGAATTTGCTATAGTGCATTTATTTTTCATTTTATATTTAGTTGTGCACGTATACACAAAATTATAATGTATCTATCAGTTCTAATATTATATACCAAAAGTAAATGGGGTATAATGTAGGTTAAAAATAGTTTTAAGGTAATTTAAATAAAATAAATGAAAATAAATGTTTATTTATTAATTCTTTCTTTATATTGTGCATTATCTATTTTTAGTTAAAACATTCAGAAGTTATTTAGGTATTCAGTTTAAACTGAAACACATTGTCCGTAAGCTACTTAGTCACTGAAGCATGGGATTTAATATGCTTTCCAAACTAGATTTATGAATAACATTTTAGATGTGTTTATACTGGCTTTGGAATATTCTGAATAGGTCACACCTAATATTGCTAAGTGGGTAGGCAGAGTTTAGTATAAAAAAAAAAAAACAGTTGGAACATTTTTTTTTTTATAACAGCAAATTAAAGCCAAAACCACTACACCATGTGAAGTTACCACCATTAGAATAACTAGTGACAGTGATAAATTGCTCAAAACTATATTTTAAAGTTAATCACACATTATATTATTGCTGTCACTGTCAAACCAAAGAAGAAAAAAGAGATCACATTATATTATTGCTGTCACTGTCAAACCAAAGAAGAAAAAAGAGATAGCATTAGACAGCATAAGACTAAAAATACATATTTGTATTACAAGTTGTAGAGACTTTACTGACTTAACCTCAAGTGAGTCATCATAACTCATAAACGAATAAATATCGAAATATGTGAGGCAAAGTGATATCATTATCAGAAGTTAATGGTTTGTGAAAATGGTCCCATTAGTTATGTTTTAGATAAGATTGTTGAAGGCATGCATCACTTACAAGTAATGATGTTTTACTAAAAAAGTGTAGATACATTACGTAACAACAATTTATTATGACTTTTTATCCCTCTGCCCTCCTTGTCACAGTTGTCATGTAGTTCTTTTCTATGAACTGTTTCTATGGAAAAAATTTTTTAAACCTTTCAAGATTGCAAAAAAATTATAGAAGAGGAGCACACGATGCTAAATTTGTAGTCACTCAAGCGCTCTGGAAACCTATACAATTTCGAAGATTAAGTAAAGGGGAACAAAAAATGTTATATGATGTTTTCCTGTTCATCCGTCGACAGGTTTTCAAGCATTTTAAAAAATCAATGACAAAAACTACTTCCTTCTTCCCGTCGAAATTTGCAGATTATATTATTTCCCGTTATCCTTGAACGATTTACGTGTAAATAAAATAAAAAAATTGACCGCGCTTGAGAATGCTAAGGTGTTTGTTTTTGCAAATTCAAAACTCCCCCACTCCCTTATGTCGCGTTAAAATCGGAATTTCTTTACACATACACATTTGTCAGCATGTATACTTAATATTATACTTAATTAAATTTAATAGTAATATTTATAAACTTTTTTCTGTATGTAAAATGAGACATTTTATTATATTTTCATTTGTCTACAGGTAAAACTATGGCACATTCCACCAGAGGGGCTAAAGGAGTCCCTGTCCACTCCAGAGTGTACACTCTCGCAGAAACAGCGAAGAGTGGAGAATGTTGGTTTCCACCCAGTGGCTGACGGGCTGATACATGTTGCATCTGGGCATGAGATTGCTCTGTGGGACTTGACTAAGCAGAAGGAAGCGTTTGGTGAGTATATCTTCTAAAAAAAATATTTCTTCTGTGGACCCTCGCAGGCACTTTTGCTCATTTTTAACCAATGTCTCTTAGCGTAAGATATGCCGTAACTCATACAAATTTGTTCCAGTTGGGTTAAACCTACACTTGGAGGCGTTGGTGAAAACTGTCATAAGACTCATTTTTATAATGTTATGTTTTTTTTACCAGCATATCAGAATGACCATTGACGAGAAGAAAAATCACAGATTGAGCTAGCCCCAAAGTTAGTTCCAAACTTGTGTTATGGGATAGTAACTCAACGATACTATATTTTATAACAAATACATATGATGTGTATGATTATAGATAAACATCCAAGACCCGGGACCAAGCAGAAAAAGTTCGTTTTTCATCATGACCAGACCGGGATTCGAACCCGGGTCCTCCTGGGTGGCGGTATGGTAACCATTACGCCACGGAGGTTGTCGGAATGCCGAAAGAAATTCCGTCAATTTCGATGTTATAGCAATCTCCATACAAACTTCATCAGCTCGTGCTTATGTGATTAGACTCGCGAAACCGCGTGTGAATTTCGGAAAATTCTTTCTTATCAGAAGGTACACCAAGTTTCAGGTCTCTTCTACGATCAGCGGTTTATGCTATGCCACACCTCGGACACTCTATACGACGCGCGTGAAATAATTACCTATTTCCACTACATAGGTCAATGTCGTCTGTACACGCGCACACGTATACACATTCGTTCACTAAGTGCACACCTTTGCGACTGCACCCGCCCTCGATACCCGCCTGGGGTAAGGTAACGCGATTCGGTGCGGGGCGGAGAGTGGCCATTCTACCTCGGGTTATTACTTATTCTATGGCTATGCGTTAATTCAGTCTAATCAGTCATTCAGGAGAAAGTATTTCATATATATTGATAGTATTATTATCAATGATTTTATCACGCTAAATATACCTATTGATTTTATCAGTAACTTGACGTTGTAAATCGATAAGATAGAAGAGTTTTATTGTCTGTCACGCGGAAATATATTGAAACTCTCACTATGTTATCTTACGGAAAAATTACGTTTTAAATAAGTACTGGCTTTTCCCCGCGGCTTCGCTCGCGTTAATTTTATGACAGATCTCGTTTGACAACACAACAACCTATAGCGCGACTTGTGGCGCCATCTGTTGGCTAATAGAACATCCCATACAGCGCCCTCTATAGTAGAAAAAATATTTTCCCATTGGAATGACATACTTTCACGGGATAAAAAGTAGCCTATGTTGGGCTCTGTACCCCTGACAATATGTATACCAATTTTCATAATGATCGGCTGCTTAGTCAAGCCGTGAAGGAATAACAAACAAACAAATAAACAAACAAACTCACTTTCTCATTTATAATATTAGTATGAAATATACTTGGACGAATCACACAACATTATCCGTAGTCGCATTTCGTACTACACTGAGCTATTTGTATGTTAGACCTCACGATTCAATTATTGTACCTCCGTGATGGATAATGAAACGCCACTAAATGTCTTGTGCGAGATTCGAACCTACTCTATCGCCGGTCCTGTCAAAAAGTTTTGTATTATGTCCCTCGTAGGAGAATTTCAGAACTGTCAATCATTCAGTTCTAATCACGGGGGCGTTTCCTTCCGCGAGATAATAATAGAATAGTGTCGCCAAGATGTGAATATCGATTTCGGATGAATCCTAAACTCTAACAACATCTGTACGACGCGACGTTTTATACTGATCCTTTTATCAGTACAGTTTTTTTATTTTATTGTTATTTTAAGTGTATAGCAACATTCTTATTGATACGACGAATATTTTGAAAAAGGGCGGTTTTCTTTCGCCATTACTTTTACCGGTGGTCATTTTGATTTGTTTCCGAAATGGTGGTAGTTTATACAGTAGCTTATTTATTTAAATATTATGTAACACTTTCATTGTAAATGTTGTGTCTAAGTGCCGGCAAGGGCTCACAGTTTTTTTTTTTTTAATTTATTTAGTTAACAAACAGTTTGCACAATATGTGTTACAATACATTTGGAAAAAAATTTAGTTTTTAATAAATTTAACGTCACTCTATAATAGTCTGTTTTTTTTTACAAATGAGTACTGAGTACGTCCCTCTCACATTTTCGATATTGACAGAGTAAGATAGGTCATTCATTATCAACCAACAGCAACTCTCGCAATCGCAACGGGGTCAAGAGCAATGACGTGGACAGTAACAATTTTCAGTCTGTTAAAAAAATAGACTAAAAACAATATAAAATTCAATTAAAGTGCTTTTCAGATAGCATGGGTACGGTGACGTTTGAGTTATTCCATTTCACGCATGTTTTATTCGAAACAATAAACCGCGAAGTACAAAAAGAAATAGAAAAAGAGTGAAGAATAAGCGACTATAAAAAAGTTGTAAATTCAAATTTGCATTATTAATGATAGTACATTTATTTTTAATTCCCTGCAAATTCCCTTCAAATTCCAAATGTCACCGTACCCATGCTATCTGAAAAACATTGTAAAAATTAAATCAAAAATATTGAAGCTTATGAAAGCTTAAGAAACAATAAAAAAAATCGACGAACTTTGGGTTCGTTTCATTAGTTTGTTTTTTAAAAATTTTGTTCGTGTGTTCTTAAAACGACGGTAAAAAATATTTTTTGTTTTAAAAAAATATGTGAACCTTATTTGAGTTTCATGCATTTTCACACACGTTTTCATTATTTCACAATAACCCAATTTGTCTACAGTGAACCGGGACCACGGTGAAGTGATCCAATCGTCGTCATGGAAGAAAGATGGTAAATTGTTAGTGACTTCATGCAAGGACAAGAAGGTCCGCATACTGGATCCCCGCGCGCCAAACGCCGTGCTGGAGGTGGCAAACAGTCATCAGAACATTAAGGATAGCAGGATCGTGTGGCTTGGAGACCAGGACCGTATTTTGACTACTGGTGAGTAGAAATAAACATTTTTTAATATCCGTGCGTTAGTATGGTTAAATATGGATTGAATAATAATTATTTTGGTGAAAAGAAAGCTTTGCCCAGCACCGCATCTGTGGAGAAGCACCCTAACACTATTCTCCCACGACGCTGCCCAAATAACTCATTTGCCTGTGCTCACATGGCGCTATTTACATACGACTAAATTAATTTTTCTTTGAACTGTCACAGAATACTATCTCGACCGCCATTTTGATAAGATTCGTATGCAACTTTGGTCGCGCGCCACTGGTATCAGAAGAGTTGCTTTGTGTGCGTAGATAGGCAAATTTGTATAAAAGCTACTATCTATCTACTATGATACTCGAGTCGCTTGTGAATTGCGTCGTGGGCGAACGGGTTCAAGCCAGTTCAAGGTCTATTAAGCACTTAGCGCACACAAGAACCTAATCATCAATTAAACTACTAATACAAAATATTATAGGTTTCGACTCAGCCCGCCTCCGTCAGATCATGATTCGGGACGTTCGCAATCTCTCCGCAACTCAGAAGACTTTAGAGCTGGACTGCTCCACGGGGATCCTTATGCCGCTCTTCGACCCCGACACCAACATGCTCTTCTTAGCGGGAAAAGGAGACACCACTATCCTTTATATGGAGTTGACTGATCGGGAGCCTTACCTAATTGAGGGGTTGAGACATTCAGGTAAATTTCCTATTATACTCACAAGTAAAAATATGTCCTACTATAACACGTAGGTAAGTAGTGATGTAATGTTGGCAGACCTTAAAGGCTTAAATAAATGATATTTATCCATGGACGTAGCTATACTAGAACCATTTTATTTTCGAATAAAAGATACTAATATTGGTAGTAAAAGTGGACAAAAGTTATAAAAAAATAACTTTTTTATTTGGCTTGTTTTAAAGTATGAATACAGGATTAGTATATGAAACTATTGATTTTATTCGCCCTTACCCCCCCCCCCCCTCCCAAATCCTAGCTACTCCCATGGATTTATCAAAAATTTGCTTTTTTTAGGCGAACAAACTAAAGGCGCTTGTTTGGTGCCGAAGCGTGCGTTGCGCGTGATGGAAGCGGAAGTCAACAGGGTGCTTCAGTTAGCTGGCTCATCAGTAGTGCCCATCATGTACCAAGTACCTAGGAAGGTATGTAATGTGTTTAAAGTATATTTAATTTTTCTTCTTCTTTTTCTTTTTCGTGTGATTCCCGCAATTAGTGTCAACTGCGGGTAGTTAATGTCAGTGTTTGCATACGGTCACTGACTTGACGACTGTTACCTATTGTGATATTTCAGTAGTAGTATTTCAAGAATAGATTTTAAACCGTCTCTTGATTGTTATACCTCGTAATCTATAAAAGTAGTTTCTGAGTTTGTAAATTTTATTGACGTTCTACACAAAAATGCGTGCCATATTTCAACTTCAGAGGTCAATATTTTGAGACTTCTGTTGTTGTTTAATATCAGCTACAATATAAGTTAAATGACTAGAGAACGTGTAAATGAAGGCTTACTCTCTGAATACACAATTTTATTCTTGTATTCATTCGTTCACTAATGCATTATTTCATTCATTACGTTATAAAAACAATCATTATTAAACAAAGTGTCATATTTACAAATAATTGACTGTAGATAAAGTATTTAATTTGATATATTATCAAGTGAAAAGTGCTGTCAAAAAAAGTGATCGATTCGTGTGCCGAAGTAACAAGTAAGTGTTTTTATAATAAATCTGTGTAGATATATATATAAAATAACGTCTTACGTTCATTATAAACATATTTTGAAGCTGTTTTAGCAGAAATACCATTAATTTCTAACATATTTCGAAGTTCTTGACTCACTGGAAAACTACCTGCGGCTCGCCAAAAAGTGAAAGTCAGAAAGTGGAGAAAGTAAGAGAAAAGATTTATGCTTTTCTTGGCAAAACTATTTGGATATTAGTATACAATACGTATATTTCCAGAAAGGTAAGTACATTTGCAATAAGATTCTAATAACAAAAATTCTAATAAGAATACGAAAGTGGAATAATAGGCCCGTAAATCTCAAAGTCGTAAAAAAAAACCTCTCATGTTGAAATTATACGCTAAAAATATACCTTATTTAAAAGTTTTCGTATGTTGTTATATGCTTTTATTGAAAGATAATTTATCTAGCTAAACAGTACTAGTTTTCTTATTAGAATAGGGGTAATAATTTACGAGATATATATTTTTTTATGTCTCGGGAGGTGTAGGACGCCATCTGTCGCTCAAATTGGGGAGCTGAGGACTGCCCCGGGGGTGTGTTTTGGGAGAACTGGACTGCTGAGTGGCTAAAGGCGATTCTCCTGCAAATGTTTTGAACAAAACATTTTAATTTCGTTCACTTCATTCATTCAAAACAATGTTTTGTACAAAAACATTGAGCAGGAGAACCGCCTGAACGTGTTTTTGGTGAACAAAACATTTTCATTTCCTTCATTTCATTCATTCAAAATATGTGTTCAAAACAATGTTTTGTTTTAAACATTGGCAGTCGACCCGCCTTTATAATGTATAAGATCCGCCAAAAAACTTACGGAAACACATACGGATTTTTCCGCATCCGTTCCGTAGATACTAATTTAGATATCCGGCATATCTCTAGATATTAATTATATTTTTGTAATTCTTCGCAGAGCTACCGCGACTTCCACGCGGATCTGTACCCGGACACCAGCGGATGTGTCACGTACGTGAGCGCGCCGCTTTGGCTGCAGAACCATGACCACCCCGTGCCGAACATCTCCATGCATCCCGACGCCAATAATGGACAACAGGTAACTTAACATTCACAACTGAGGCATTAAAGGACTCTGGCCACTGAGCCGTACAGTCAGCGGCATGAATATGTTGTAATTTTAATACCTTGTCTAAAATAAATAAAATAATTTATTTTGCAAGATATACTTTTGCACGTCAATATTTTTTACTGAAAACTTTGGAACGAACATATTAATGTGACAAGGTACTAAATTGACAATATATTTATGCCACTGACTGTACATACCAAGATCGTAATAGGACCGTAACTGTACCGGAACATGCGCTTCAGTGAGCAGAGTCCTATAAGCGTAGAACACACTGACTGCAGGAACGTGTTCAGAGCGGTGGTATTCCGTTTATTTCGGGACAATCCCCCTGCAAATACCTACTGTCTCCTGTAAAGGCACAATTAGCAACGGTGACGAAAGATTGACAAAAAGCACTGAAGCAAATATGAGTATTTCATATATTTTTACGAATGACATCGTCAGTGGCGCGGCTGTCATCGCATCTCCCGCACCTGTCCCACTAATGTGGCGTGTGTGTTTTACGCATTATCTTTGTACTATCGATTTGAGAGGTTAAATTAGTTACAATGCAAGCATTTTTTTTGCCTACACGTGTCTGTTTTTTTAAATATTTTTACTTTATTTTACTTGTTTAACACAAAGTTTTATTCAGTTCGGATCAAGATGTATATATTTATAGTTTTTCTAATTAGGTTAGGATTTTAAATAAAGAAATGTGATTGTGATGTGTAAGATGATTGGGTGATGATGATATGGGTGTAGTGTAGGCAATAAAAAAAATAGGTAGCTAGCTACTACTAAGGCTCCTTTCATTCTGCAGCGTGTCGCCGGTCGCGTGTGCACGCGACCGGCGCAATTTGTATGAAGGTATATAGAGGCTTTCATAGGCTCCTTTCATTCTGCAGCGTGTCGCCGGTCGCGTGTGCACGCGACCGGCGCAATTTGTATGAAGGTATATAGAGGCTTTCATAGTGCCGCGTGCGGCCGGTTGCGTTTTTCGACACGCCCGACCGGCCCAATGCTTGACCGGTGCCCGCGCGTCCGGCGTGTGCCGGTCGGCGCGCGGGCCAGTGATGCATTGTGAGCTTTCACTGTCGGGCGTGTGCGCGCCCGTTTTATTACAGTTATGGCGGCAATAGACACGGAGCAATTAATAAGAGCAGTCCAAAAAAGGTCTGCTATTTGGGACTTGATAAACGTACGTGACTGTACACGTCCAGAGCCCAGTCGAGTACACACGCGAAAGTGTGAAATGCGAACTCGACCGGTAGCGCGGCACGCGACCGGCGACACGCTGCAGAATGAAAGGAGCCTAACTAACACTATTAAAGGGGCTTGATCGCGCATATACATTGAAACTTACTTGTTTTTACACCCGACGTTTCGACAGAGTTGCATCTACTGTGGTCACAGAGCCTCAGCGAGACATTGTATGTGCGCGTTCAAACCTCGTTAATATTAAATAAAGTGTTATAATTTGATTAAAATGCGATAGTTTTATCAATATTTTATTTATTTTTATTTTGTAGTTTAAAACATAAAACTAACACTGGTTGAATTTCACCTTGTAGTTGGTATAGTGGTTATTTTTCGGTTTAACTTTAGTTTTTGTGTGTTAATTTCGTGGTTTAGATAGAAGTGTGGTGTTTTGTAGTTAGAACCGGGTGTATTATTCTAACGTAAGTATTTTGTTTTCTTTTTATTTTGCAAGGGTTAAGGCTTTTTATGTCAGCTTTTGGATACTGCTATATTATTAAAATGACATTAATTTTGATTTTTATTATATTTGAACTTGAATCTATTCAAGGCCAGCGATATTTTGACGCTCCAAAAATAATTATTTGTTTAAAAATAACAAAATTAAACGGTAATATTTTTTACTCATCAGCATGCCGATGTCGAATGGGCTTTTTTTTTGTTTTCAGTCGGAAAATGTATTACTGCATGTCTCGCGCACTGGAAAGCGGCACCTCTGCGCCGTCAAGCTTCCCCTGACGACTCCTTTTTAGTCCTCCTAATTATAACTAAATGAGGCACATAGATGACACCGGACACGTTGTTATCCTGGCTGTACCAAAGACAGTCTTGCAGTAGACTTGCGAAATATCACTGGCGTTCATAGTTAGCCCAGCAGATGGCGTCATAACATAAGCGTATCGTAAACGCGTGCAATACGGGCATGGATATTTTTGTAAACTGTAGCGGTGGTGTAGCGAATCCTAAAATAAGATAAAATCAGTTTCATTTATTCAAAGACTAGTCCCTCACAGGCACTTTCTCTTGTCAAAGTATACAAATAATATTGTTTTGTATAATTTAAAATCTACTCCATAAACTACCACTGCGTCTTGTCGATACTCTTCCGAGACTACTACGCTTGTCCGTGCGATTGAGCTTATTTTTGACACATTTGTCTTTAGTTAGTAATATACACGTATTTTGTGACACGGAATAATACATTTCAGATACATCGTGGTAACCTAGAAGAAGTCGTGAAAGCTGTTATTTCGATGCCGATACCAAAAAAAGGTGATGTTAAGAAGGCAACGACACCAGTACAAACTGATGAACCAAAGCCTGTAATCAAAGCACAGGAAACCAAAGATGAGGACCGCATAGACTTTGTCAATGTCAAAGATCTGATTAAGGGTATGGAACGACAGAACCAGGAGCCGAAGGATGTGAAAGAAACTAATGGATTCCACAAGAAAATCACGGATAACGGACACGATTATGATAAAAAGTCACTTGATGTTGAAGCGGAGAATCTTGAGAATACCAGAGATTCTCAGGAGAAGGATATGGAGAATGTTGAGAAGGAATTGGAAAAGGAAGAAAAAGGTTTGGAGAAAATGGATAGTTCTGAATCAAATGAATCGTTACCTCGTAGTAATAGTCTGATTAATGGTATGCCTGTACAAGCGCCTAAGCCGTTACCAAGGTCGTCTATATCGGAACCTGGCGCCGGTGAAGATCATCATGAAGCTCCCAAACCTAAACCTAGGACAACAGCAGTACCTATTTCGGGATATAAGGTATTGGTTGTGTGCTAGTAGTGTAGTGTTTTTGTAATATTTTTTTTATTCTAATAATATTTTTGTTATAACAGTTTTTTTGTGTACTATCGTTTTGTTTTTTTTTATATTTATTGTATTTATTTTTATATTTACCTATTGTATTTTTTTTTTCATTGCATTGAACGTTTTGATGATTCAAATGTTTGAATTTTGGAGTGACAATTTGTGAGTGACTATAGTCTATATTTTTTTAACAAACGAGTACCTAAGATTTTTACTGCGTTGCCATTGGTCCACATAATCATTGCAATTAGTTGCGTTGCGATTGAGAGCGTTGCTACAATGACCCATCTCACTCTGTCAATATCGGAAAGTTGCGTTTGTTAAAAAACAGACTATAAGTGATAATAAATGTTACATGTCAAATATACCATGGTTTACAGCCTCGTTTGGGACCGAAGCCGTTCTCAACATCATCTGGTAGTGAGGAGTTCTCCTTCGACAAAGTATTCTCTGTGCCAGCAGTGCCAGGGATGACCAAATCGGATTCTGGTGAGTGACCACTTTATTGTTTGACTTGTTTTTAAATTAACATTTTATATAAGCTCTTTTCTAAAACGTAACCCACGTACGTACGTACCGGGAGAAAAACCTCACCCACCGAGAGCAGAACCCCAGAGAAAAATCCCATGCCCTAAGGTTTTTATGCCCTTACCGCCATTCTTTACTAAATTCTAGGATCTTCAGTCTAAGATTCCTTTTTATTCTGGCTAAACTTTAAACTATACTCAAAAAACTACTGAACGGATTTTCATACGGTTTCTAATGGACAGTTTATATAAAGATTTTCGACATTCTCATGAAAATCGGACGTTCAAACATACTCATAAATATAATAACACATGTCGAAGTTTTATTTCTCTAAAGAAAAATTACATTAATATTTTTTTGTATGTAGCGACGTCACCGCTGACACCTACGGCGACTACCCCAGTGACGTCGACACCCATCGCGAAGGAGATTGTTGATGATAAAGACAAGTCTCTCTCGCCTACCAGTGACGTAGAGGTGGCGCCCAAAGGTAAACCATCTCATATCTAAATGTGAGAATACGAATCCTAACATATAATATACCTCCATTATTTAAACATGTGATATACCTCCATTTTAAAACTAGTTTATATTCTGTAAAGATCTTCTCTAGAAGCTCAAAAAAATAGCCACGGGAAAACAAAATTCAATCATTTTTTAATTTGGTCGAACGAACGGAAAATTTCTCGCAACTTATTCTATTTCCGCTTGAAAAATCGCATGCGAACACTGTAATGAATAATGGCCAAGACATACGCGAGATCTAAACATTTAAACTATTTTAACCCCTAAGCCTTCCAAAAAAGCAGCAAAAGCCATGAAGCCCTTTGCTCTGCTCCAGTAGGTTCAGAATAGTATGGAAATATAAAATTTGGGCAATGTTATACAGGGAGGAAAAAAACGACGAACACAGCCGAAAGTTTGATGATATGTACCTTACATACATGCGTTTTGTGCAAGTTTAATTTAAAAATAGTTTATTGTAAAAAAAGGCACTGACCTGCAAATTTTCTACGTGTAGGTATCCCTAATACTACAACAACAGTGCATACGGCAAAAATACCTACACGGACAGAAACTACTACGCTACGGACAGTCCGTAGGCCACGACACACACATACCTGCCTACCTATTCATTGAAATTCTTATTATCACTTAAAAAATCAAAGTTTTTACATTAAAAACCGAAGTACGTACCGGAAAGTATCTACTACACACAATGCTCGATGTGTACGAGCGCCTCTTATGCCACACAACACTCAAAACCACTAAAGAACTCGTAAAACACTAAACACCATTCAAAACGCCTAATCCATTTAACAAATAACAAATAAAACTAGAAATTTTCATAATTTAGTTTTAGTATTTTACCTATTGACAGAAGTTTATTTATTTGTCACTATGGTAACCGTGACAATTACTATGCATAGCAGGTGCACGTCGAGCTTTATACAATTTTGGCTCCTATGTCATAGAACTTAAGAACGGTACAAAGTCCAATATGTAAAGCCCACCATTCACACGCAGATTGGTCCGGCGGATTGGTCGGCCATCGGACTAATCCGCCTGTGTATGGAAGCGACGAACCGGTCCGCCAGACTGTCAAATGGGTTGGCGTCGGGCTCGCGGCGAGCCGCGAGCGCCAACCGAACCCTCGCCCGACCCGACCAATCCGCGCGTGTGTGTGCAAGGTCAGATTGGTCGGCCGACTCAGTCAGTGTCGAAACCACGTTTTTATTTGTTTTTTATTTATTATAATGTCTTTCGACGATAACAAACCGTTTCTTTTTTCATTTCTCGGATAAAATCATTATTCCGACGACGATTAAAGCTACTTTTGCTTAGATAGTACAGGCGGCATATTAAATGAGTACACGTGCAGGGCTCACCAAAGTCACACTTCGAGTGGAGGGTTGGCGGTGGGTTGGCGGAGGGTTCGTGTAGTGTATGGGTACGCCGGATTGGTCGCGGTCGGGTCCGGGTTGGGAGTCGGGTCCGGGCTCGTGTAGTGAATGGTGGGCTTAAAGGTCGACCTGCTCTTGCCTGTACGTAAGGAACAGCTGATTTAGGGATGAAAACACACAGTTATTCAAGGAATGTTTGTTAGTCAATTACTCCGAAACTATTACACTTAGAGAAAAAATCTTTCACGAGCATAAAGTAGATGTATAAACCTCCTAAGATATTTCGGGAGTGTCGGTCGCTCTCAGGGCACCCTGTATATGAGTCATATAATATCAAAGGCGGAAGTGTCCACAGATTGGAACTTCTTGTGAGAGGAAAAAAAACCCATAATTTAGTACGTATACATGTGGTGGGTACAATTGGCGGGAATATGACGTTTGACAAGTCACGTGATCACGATTTGGTGCGAAAACTCGACCGTTTATAGGTAGTAATCCCCAAATTTTGATAAATAGATTGGACATTGCTGGGTTTGATATTACACTGGTGGACATTTCCGGTTTTGATCAAGACGGCTATGGACAAAGCCATCTTTGATATGACTCCATACTGAATGCTGCTCTCTGATTGGTTGCTGTGGACCTTTCGTACCACGTGGTCCACTCTTTCATTGGACGAAGCCATCTTTGACGTTGATAGTCATGGACATTGACTTTGTTGTGAATGATGACGTTTGAAGTGTAATTTTAAAGGGATAAAGCTGGCTTTGATACAAACTTATTTTAGCCATAGACAATATGAATACAGACTAAAAAAACTGCATTCAAATCTCAATTTTCACCTTGGGTGGACATTGCCGCCTTTGATATTATATGACTCATATATATGTATGTATTTTACAGATGAGTATACAAATGGAAAATCTGACACGAGTTTGGAGGAAGAAGTGAATTCTTCGGATTCAGGCTACAGACCAAAGACGCCCAGCACGGCGGAGAGGAGGAAGATGTTTGAGAATATTGAGTATGTATATTTTTTATGATCTGAGCTTGGGATACAAGTATGAGAATACCTGATGATTTGATTTGCCGCTACCATGGGGTAACGGAGATATCGGGGAGTCACTGACCCGTTGCTGGCCTTTGAAGTAGACATACGACACCTTCTCTCTCTTTTTCTTTTTACCTAACTTAATAAATTAGAAAGAGAAGATTCGTTTTTATCCTCGATATATCCCATTTTAACTAAGCTAGATTTAAATTCCACGTCGGAATCCCAGCTTCGTAAACTGGTGACATTTTTTGAGTTAGGTGGTTCTTGTTTTCATTATTTTTATCCACTGTCATTGTCCAATTATGTATTGCATGCCATATTTACCTTTAATTAGTTAGACGTCTAAGTTACACATATTATACTGGAATAGAAGTAAGAAGTTTGTATCGGATGCTCTTAACTGTTGGTGAATTTAAATAAATAAATTAAAGGTATACGCAACGTGTTTTTTCCCGGACGGGACGGGACGGGAAGTTAAATATAGTTCCATACAAAATGTATGTGAATATGCATATGTCGTGTATACACGGACGGGACGGGAACGTCGCCGTGTCGAACAAAAAGTCACGTCCCCGTCCCGTCCGAGGTATTATCCCGTTGCGTATACAGATACCTTTACTTGCTAGTTAGAAGCATTCTCAAGGTCATATTTCTGTACTTTAAGTATACGGAGTATTGTTCTCAATTTTAACTACAAATAAATAAATGAATATCTTAGCTATGTTTTAAATAAAAAAAAGTAGTGCGAGTGGTGTTAAATGTATTGTTTCCGTTTCAGCGGCAACCAGTCGATAGCGGAGCGGCGTCGCGCGTACGAGGCGCGCTCCGTCAGCGTCGCCGTCGAGTCCGACACGCCGCCCTCGCCCGCGCCGCTCAGGTATGCGCTGCTCTATACATATTTATACATTGCAGATTGGTATAAGCCGCACAGAATGTCAGGAACTGATGTCAGAATGTCCTGACTTGATAATTTTTTTTTTGCATTTTGGTAACTTGTTTCTCGATGGAGATTATAGGCTATTCTACATCATACTATGATCATTAGTTGTTGCAAGTTGTGCAAAATAAAAAGGTAACCACAATTGCAGGCAACTGTGTAAATAAAATATCGTTAATAATTTTAATTATAATTTTATACAACCCACTAAATACTGGTGATATTGTAATGCCAGCTCTACTTACGCGAAATGAAAAAAGAAACGAGAGTGTTATCGGACTTTTCGTTATACTTCGTCTCCACTTTGCTCGACTTCCCGAGAGTGTGGATCTAGCATAAGAAACATATTATGTTACAGACGACGGGATTCGCTAAAGTCCCGCAAAAGTCCAGATCGTGAGGACAAGCGCGCGTCTGTGCCTAACGTCACTACTAAAAGGACATCTACAGTATTTGGTAAGAAAAAGTTAAATAAAAATATTTATCAATCGTATTGATTCTAATAGTAGGTAATTTGTAACTTTTATGCTTTCAGTCTTCCGACTTTGTTAATATGGTTTGTTCTTTCAGGCAAAGTGTCCAAGTTCCGTCATCTCAAAGGCACGCCTGGCCACAAGTCCACGCAGGTTGAAAATATCAAGAATATAAGCCGACAGATCTCTGGGGAATGCAATGGCTTTTATGGTAAGCAAAACTAGTACTGCGAAGAACTGGCAAGAAAACTTAGCACTTGTTATTTTAAAATGGTACTAATAAAAACAGCTAACGGCGTCCGCTGCGCCGTGCCCCTGAGCGGTGGTGGAGGAAGAGTGGGAGTGGTGGAGCTGCCTTTGGGCGCCACCCCGGCCGCGAGGGGGGTGGCGGCGCCGCATGGGGGGGGGCTGCAGCCCTTCGCGCTGCTGCACCCGGCGCCGCTGCAGGACTGGGCCTGGGACCCCTTCAACGACAACAGACTGCTGGTGGCCTGCGACGATGGACTCGTTCGGGAGTGGATCATACCTGATGGAGGTAATGACATTAGCTGTGGGAATTGTGTAGAAGTTATTTATATTACTCGCAGTATTATGAAAAGATTGAGACTTGATTGTATTGTAATAGTGGTATTTTTAAACCACTAGTACGCAAAAGCGATTCGGTCATACCAAAAATATTTGGGGGAGGTATATGTACTACAGTGGACATTTTGTGGCTGTGATAATGATCAAGTATAATGTAACGAGTAATCTTTATACTATTTTCAATACTCCCTTCTCTGTCTAATTTCTTTCTGATTGATAGACAGATAGATAGAATACTCTTTATTTGCATTACACACAGGAAAAAGTACAAAAAAAAACAATCTTAAAAACTAGTGTAAATGCAACAAAACAAATGTGCGGCCTTATTGCTAAAAAGCAATCTTTTCAAGGCAACCTTAAGGTAACGAATTTTTGTATGGAGTGGGCAGGGCTAGCAAGACAAGAAAATAAATAATAAACAAGAAAATGATAGAAACTTAGGACATCATCTAAACTAAATATTAAAACAAAATGAATAAATAACTTCAAATATTATACCATATCACTAGGTATACTTACTATAATATATTATATAAATATTCATATTCATCCTACCATAAATACATAATTATACTATATTATAGATTATACAATACAATATATACTTGAATTCGTTGTGAGTTCCAAAACAGCTATAGTCTTTCCCCCGGGACAATAAGCTTTTTTGCTTATTGTCAATCTAAGGTCGCCATTGTTGATACTGGCTATTTATGGCACAGCGGTGGGAATGTGTGGTGTACCGATTAATCTTTATACAAAATGGTGCTGTAAATCCTTAGGCCTCCAAGAGTCGACGAACACGCCGAACCGGACGTTCTCGGCGCACCCCGACAAGATCTACCTGGTGCGCTTCCACCCCACGGCGTCAGACCTGCTGACCACCGCCGCGCACGACCTGACCGTCAAGATCTGGGACCTGGAGCAGGAGCCGCCGAAGGCTTCGATCACGCTGGCCGGCCACTCCGACCAGATCTTCGCCATGGACTGGTCTCCGTGCGGGGAGTACCTCGCCACTGTCTGCAAGGATGGATTAGTTAGGGTAAGACTAAACTAAGATCTAGTGTTATCTCATTATAAGGAGTATGATGACGTCACTGCGCTATGACAAGTTGTTTAATGAGGACTTTTTTGAATTAATTTAGAAATCAAGTGCTCTTTCTTTTAAGGGCGCGATATGCTGAATGTTGAATATTGACTTAATGAGATTAACAAAACAGTATTAATTTATCGTGACTACTCGTGACAATTAATTCGAAATTCAGAAATGTATGTTTTGTCGAAGTAATTAGTTTCAAACTACTGTACAGATGTACAAGGATGTATAAGAACGTGAGTGACGTTTGTAGGAGGGCGTTACCGTGGCATATTTTCATACATTTTGTCAAAGGCGAACTGTCAAAAAGTGACATACAATATGAACTGGACGGCAGTTGTAGTATTCCAATTCGGCCACGTTCATAAATACCATGGTAGCACTATATCTATCACTATATATGTCGAAATTTAGACTGTCGAAATAAATAGTCGAACTTCAGATTGACACCTCCTGACAACCTTCAGTGTTAACTGACATCAGTGCTCTTGCCATGAGATGATATCGAAACCACACTTGCGACCGCGTAAAAATGTCTACGAAATACATTGCCTCTTCAAGAGGTATATTTTTTAAAATTATGGTCACAATTAGAAACGGAACATGTGTGTGTCACAGATCTACAAGCCTCGTGCATCTCCCGAGCCGATCCGCTCCGGTCCAGGCCCGGCCGGCAGCCGCGGCGCAAGAATCGTGTGGGCCCTGCAAGACACGCATCTTGTCGTCACAGGATTTGACAAGTAACATATTTATAACAATTTTTTTTAGCTGATTTGGCACGAAAGCATCATGATAAAAATATCTGAGAACCACAAACTCATAATCTTTACAAATTTTACCGAGTCCATTATTAGCCGCATTATTATGATAAAAACAATAACAATCGTAAGAGTATTCCCTTTCTCATGTTCCCTCCAAAATGGTTCGCGATATCAGCGCGCCCAACAAAAGTCTTAACATTTGTCTAACACCATATTTTACTTTAAAAAATAATTTTAAAATAATAAAAAATGTCGTATGCGTCCTTAGCCGACAAATATAAGAAGTGTTAATGTTTTGCAGAGTGTCAGAGCGCCAGATCCTGCTGTACAAGGCGTCGGACCTGTCGGCGCCCATCTGCACCGTCGGCCTCGACGTGTCTCCGGCCATCCTGCAGACGCACATGGACCTCGACTCCGCCACGCTCTTTCTTACCGGCAGGGTGAGTTGGAGGGGGACAACTATAGGGACTGACAGAGAGAGAGAGATACACCCCGCCTCATTAAAATAGTTTCGTGTCGCTTACACGAAGTCTTATAATCATATTATAATATATACTGTAAATTTGTTGTCCGGTCCCATCTTTTGTCTGTTTTAAAATATAAATGGAAATCGAATCGAATATAGGGCGACTCGACGATCTACTGCTACGAGGTGACCTGCGAGCCGCCGTTCGTGTGCGCGCTGTCGCACCATCGCGCGCCGACGCTGCACCAGGGCATCGCCTTCCTGCACAAGCGCCTGCTGCAGGTCGACAAGGTCGAGTTCGCCAAGGCGCTGAGGCTCACCAACGGGAACATCGAGCCTCTGTCCTTCACCGTGCCCAGGATAAAGGTGTGCACTCCGACTAATACAATACAATACAAGTAATAGTATTATGTACTAAGGGCTGTGTGTGTTCTTTCGCAGAGCTCCCTATTCCAAGACGACCTGTTCCCCCCTACGCGCGTGACGTGGGAGGCGTGGCAAACAGGCGCCGCCTGGCTGGCAGGGAACTGCGTCGCGCCTCGCCTGCAAGACCTGCGGCCGCAGGGCATGGAGCCGTTATCGGCTCATACCACTCCTGCGCCGACGAAAGCCGAAAAGGAGAAGGAGAAAAAGCCGAAGCCCGATCTGATCAAGGCGCACGTACCCATGGACCCCAAGGAGAAGCAGGACAGCGTAAGTAACACAATATAGTTTGGGTTGCATTAATAGTAAGTCCGTTGTCATAAAAGCAATCTCGTCAAAAATCGCCATTTCATTTTGAAATCTAGCCATTTTATCAATACGTCATATTCCCAACACATCAATTTCATAAGTTGTCATATTCGAAACTTGTCAATGAGCCGGCATTTTCGCAACTCGTTATAATAGATCTCGAAATTTTAACTTCTCTCCTAAAATAAACTTCCAACGAGAAACTAACGTGTTACGTTTACGATGTGTTACGGATAAGACGTCGAGTACGTGAAGCCTTGCAAAAATGATGTGAAAATAACATGACGAGTTGTCAATATTAATTTGTGTTTTACTATATAAGTAATATCCTTTTTCACCACACAGATAATGAAATCGATGAGCGCCAAATTACAAGTTGACATGAAACTCGAACAAGACAGTATGGAAGGCGTGGAAGAAGCAGAATGGGACCAGTGAGTCGAAAGTGCAATTTTTGTATATCCTACTATAGTCCAACCAGTTTATATAGACACGTGAATAGAGCGAGAGGACACTATCCAAGTATACACCCATCTCGTTCTGTTGCACATGTCTTTACATATTGGTAGAATAGTCTAGCTTAGTATTACGAGGCTCCCCAAAACCGGACGGTTTATATTCGCGGTGCGTTTACACGTGGCGACTTTATACAATGTATTTAATTTTTTTGTGTGTACGATTTTAAAGTTTGTTTAATTCCATTAGATGTGATTTGATTGAGACAATGGAAAGCTAATTTGGAAATATATTCACGTGTTGTAACGCGTCAAGCATTGATTTTATACATTTAGTATGTTCTGCAGCTCTATTATGAAATCTACGCGTCGCGATACATGACGACACAGAAGTGTCGATTGTCATATGAACATATCTCTGATGTTTGCGTAAAACAAATTTAAGTCTGCTGAAGAGTAAGCAGAATAATCTGTAAACAATTCAATTCTGTGTCTTTTTATTCATTGACAAAATCAGTAAAAAAGTTAAAACTTTGATGAAGTGATATACACATTTTTTCGAATTAAACCAACTTCAAAATTTAATTTATTTGAAGTCTTCTCATGTAAATATTTAACGATGTGCTGTAATTTGAACTTTTGAGTGTATGATGTAAAGTTCAAAATTCAATGGCTCAACCTGTTAAGTGTAAAAAAACAAGTTATAGATAAAATTGTATGAAAAAGTTGAGCTGTTCGCAGAAAAACTTTTGGTCGAAAGCAAAATCTCACCTAACTGTACATACTTGTTAAGGAGTTCTCCTCTTGCTCCGTTTATTTTGTTTCTGAATAAATTCGTTGTGAGTTCCAAGACAGCTGTTTCTGAATAAATTCGTTGTGAGTTCCAAGACAGCTGTAGTTTCTCCCCCGGGACGTCAATAAGCTTCATTGCTTATTGTCAATCGGAGCTCGCCGTTGTTGAACCAGACTATACAGGAGACACAGCGGTTGGAATGTGTGGTGGGCTTGTCCCCGTTTATCTAAATGCTTGGAAGGAGGTTAATGTCGTTGTGCTTAAGGAACTGATTCCATTATCCCTCAAAAGTCTGATCAGTCTGATTTCGCAGCAATGGGATAATATTTGTTGATTATAAAATCAAAGGGCCAATACAGTAAAAATCTAATATCAATCTCAAGCGCCATCTCGCTTGTTGTATTGAGGCTAGATTTTAACTGTTTTTATTACGAGAATAGGACCGCTGAGTTTATACTAAATATTTGTATGTTTTTTCGACCAAACGTTTTTCGGCAAATAGTTTAAACAATTCGCTTGTCACCTATAGACCGGACACATCAATATTTTATAGGACTTTTTTCCGATCTAGCTGCGATATATAGCTCACTTTTGAATAATCCTAGTTATACTCAATATTTCTAGGTAAAAATAGTATTCGCACATATTTTTATTGTTTGTTTTTTTTTCTATGATATTTATAATACATGTTGGACACGAACGTTTCTCGCACATGGATAGTAAGTATCATCATCATATAACAGAATCTATAGGAGATATGGCGTAGTCTGTGTGTCCGCAGTATGCTCGATTTGCACAAACCAATGTCAGAAAATCTTGTTAGGTACGGTACAATTTTTTAACGATTTATATAAGAGAATGGTAGGAATGCACAAATTTAATATAATATTTTTCTTGAAATCTTCAACTTAATGTAACTTCCTAATTATATTTTCTTAATTTATTCTTCTTATTTAAATCTTCTATATTAATATTTTTCCTAAATCTTTATAATTAACTTCTTCTAAATAAAATTTTTTTTCTTCTATTAAATTTTAATTTTCCACAATAATTTATGGCCGCGCCGGCGCATCGCTGCGCCGACTGGCAGGGTCACCATGTAATATAATGGTGTAGTATGGGAGACGAGTGACAGGCTCGAGTTCTGAGTAAATACTCTTTATTCATATATTACATTACTTTTTATACTCCTTACACTACATACACTACAAAAAAATGATTATTTTGATTAAATTTGTGCTGTCTTTAATGTCAACTTTTCAACGTGCTAGTCGGCAACTTCGGCAACGATGCGACGGGCAATTTCAAAAAAGAAGATTTTTAAACAATTAAGATATAAAACCGCTCGAACGCGCGCTCGCTCGAACAGACGTTCGCGAGCGGCTCGAGCAGTCGCGAACCTGTGCCCCTCGCTCGCTCGGCTACAATGTCGCACGCACGCAAGCGAGATACGAACACACGTCATAATGTAATAGGATCCCGGTTTAAACACGCGGACTTGACATATCTCCTATTGTTTGCTATATCTAATATTAGCACTTTATATTTATTTATTTTTTTGTTAAATTAATACGATGAAGCGGAATAATAGTTACGTATTATATCAATGTATTATTAAAAATAATAAGTATGACTATATCTTATGAACTGTAATAATAGATCTCAGTAATAATAACTTTTGATATCAAAAAGACATGACATACAAATATTTTATACCTCACGTTTTTAACTTGGAGCGGTTTCAGACTAGCGTTATATACGCGCGTATAGGGTCGTTTTGGCATACGCGCGCTACATTATACCCTTCAAACGCGCTCGTGCGTGGTGTGTCTCGCGGCTCGCGTTTATACGAGCTTATAAGCACGTCTTCGCTCGTACGAATTGCGCATGTGGCAAAAAGTGCGCCTATTCGCGCCTAAATGTGCCTCCAACAACGAGCTTATACGTGCGCATAAATCGCTCGTCTGTAACCGCACTTATTTGGTCAGTGTTTCATACCCTATAAAAGACTTATTATATACAATCATTATATCGTAAGTCACTTATCGGAAAGTGCATGCTCATACAATGCTCACATAAAAATGCATAATGCAAGCTTTTTTTTTACAAAATTATTATAACCAAAATTGCTTGAGCGTTGGTCATTTACTACTTTCACTGCTAAACATTCCATATTGCCACGTGCTGCATTTATAATTAATTCCTAATATAAATCGAGAAATCGACGCACAATTTTACTAGAAAAAAAGTTTCATTAATGTGCTTAGTTTCACACGGCCCGCCAAATTCAAATTATCCTAAGTTTAAAAAAAATACTGCTCAATCTTTCATTGCAAATTTCATAAAAATGCAATTCCTGACTTCTGAATAATCATCACATAAATTTAAAAAATAGAAGCGCTTCTCTTTGTATTCGTGACAAAATATAAGTTTATAGGAGAAAAAATGCATTTCGCGGGCCGTGCTAAACGAACCACCTTAATAAATAATTCATTTTTTTGTTAAAAGTACTTGTTTTTTTGTATTAAAATAATACTAAAATAAATTAAAACTATAACCGAGTTCTAATAAAATGCCTTGCTATCTCACTCCTTCTGACGTATGTTTCATGTAACAGAACGAGACAGATATACATCAGGTTGTTGCGGGTGTGATATACAATGTACTATAGGGATACATAGGGTACTCATACTTATTAGGGAATTGATGCTATTTAATCAATATTTTCTATAGTAATCATTATTAGAGTCTATTATTTATTAATTTTGGAGATGTGGTATAATATTTATTGTACCTAACTAAAATATTTTTTGTTACATAATACATATTATGCATGTAGGCGATGGGGGTCAGTCTTGGGTCAGTCCAAACAAGGTCTTGGTATGGTAAAACCTTTTAATAATTAATTAAAACCAAATTTTACAAAACAACATTAATTCAAACTGAAAAAGTGAACCAGATGTCATAAAAACAAAAATCAATAATAAAGACATATGCGGCGATGTAGCAGCCCAAAGACAATTAAAACCAAATATTAAGCTAAAGAGGCCGCTACTTCACCTACAATGCAATATATAAAAAACCTTGTAAAACTGTGTTCTAAATATATTAATTTCTACCATTAAAAAAATAAAATTTGGCAATGTAATCCTTGCAACGAACAGTAAAACTATGAATATTTTTTCTTCTATATATTTTTTTTTTGTAAATTTGCAAATAAATTATTTACCACAACTCCAAGGCGACTTATATATAAAAAAATAAAGCGATTTAGTACTGCTAGTTGATGCCATAACATACGTTTGCTCAAAACGCCAAAGAATTTACTTTCTTGTCACTAATGAAAATACATATTTTATTGTAACAATTTGTGTATATTGTAAATTCGTTTGATCGCTATTCATTGCCTTTTTACTCTACTCTAATAAGAGTAGGACAAAAGATAAAATCACTAATTGTTTTGTCTACTTGATGAGCCTGTTGGCGTCGTTGCACTTATCAATAAACACGTAAGTTAAGCAACTATGACCCCAGTTAATATTTGGATCGGGTTAAATATCTAGAGCTCTGTGCTTCAGAGGGCACGTTATGGTGTTGGTCCCGGCTGTTGTCAATACGTAACAGTCGATAAGTCAAGTCAGGTGGCCCGAAAACACTGATCACGTGAAATAGTAATTAAAATCAAATAGTGATGATTCTACAATTTTCGCCGCTATCAAACGAATCAATACGATATAAATTTGGCGAATTTCCAAATGAAATTGAGGGCTTATATCTCTTATATTATTAGATAGGATTATTACTATTAAAATAGATACATATTGCTTTGTTTAATATTATTAAATTTGATTAAGCCGTTGAAGTTCTAATACAGCGTTATTATCTGTTACTATAAGAGTTTAGTCAGGGTGCTTACATAAAGAAACAAGTTTCCGGTACAGACAAATTTGTGCCGGTCGGTACCGATCGGTGCAGGAATAATTTTCTTACAAAGAAACAGGCAAAACCCGCACAGAATTGTTTGTACTGGTAACCTGTTTCTTTATAAGTGATCATATTAAGATACATAGAAAATTATACCTGCACCGATCGGTACGGTCCCGCCTGTACCGGAAACCTTACTCTTTATGTAATCACCCATTCGACTCTTATAGTAACAGATAAGGTGATTTAAAAACTTAACAACGTTTAATTTTTTACTTTTCGTGTAAAATGTAGATTCGAAACTGTGTTAGACCTTCAACGGCAAAAAGTATTATGTTATTAAGAAACTCATTTATTTATACTTAATCAAGGGTAATTTTAATACTCATAATATGGGCTTATAATATAAAAAGTCCCTGAGTCTATGTGAATAACTTATTCTAGCATCGGAACGCGTGTAACTAGCGTTGATCTATATCCATCTCCCTCGCACGCTATAAGTGCGAGCAGGGCGACGCTACTGGGGAGTTTCATACTTACGCTTTCTCATTAATTACTTAAATATTTACGAATAGATGTAATTTTTATTCACTAGTCAAAAAGTTATTCTTTAAATATATTTTCAATTGTATTAATTTTGTGTAAGATATTTTTATTTTATTCTTATGGTACTGTTCTCACTTTTCAACAGTATACAGTGTGATAGAGATAGCATTATGTATTGCTGATTGCACATCTCATATCTAACGACTGTAAGCTAAAAGTGAAGACACGTTTGGTTTCAAAATGTTAATATCTCCATATGTAGAACAGTTATAGAAAATATGGCAATATAAAACATAATATAAACATAAGAGAGGTAGGGCACAGCGGATAATCCGCTCAAATCGCAGCAGCCCGTCTGGTAAAGGACCTTACAGAAGATCGTAGCCAAATAACATTGGTCTCGGCCATGTTTTGTGCAAGTAAGGTCTCCAGAGCTCCACGTGGGGGGGTTGGGAGGTGTGGCAACGCGTGAGAATACCCCCGGTATTGCAAGCGTTTATAAGCTACGGCGACGGCTTATCATCAGGCTGGCCGTATGCTTGTTTTGTTAGTATTTATTAATACTGATATCAATAAAACATGTCATAGTTAGGATCACAGATTAAACTTCATTTACCGTTCTTATATTCTGCGCCATGAGGCCGAAAACGCGTTAAGTGTATACTTTCAAGTACTTTTTAAAATGTGAATTGAAATTGCCATATTTTTTCTGACAAATTGTATACACATCAAAATATTGTATGACGGTTTTATAAGGTAATAATAATAACGTAAATACAAAACCACAATTTTACGCTTTATTAGAAAAAAAATCGGAGGATTAATGAGCCAATGCAATTTTCTATATCCACATGTCGGGCGTAATACCTATGAACCGCCATACGAATAAATCTGTCCAATACACAAAATCATTTCCATACCAAAGTTGTGAAATGACAATAATCTTGACACGAAATTTTTCAACTTCCATAAATTATTTTCTCATTGCATTATTTGTAAATTGTAATTATGAATTTTGAAAATAGCCCGACCCAGGTTGGATTCGAACCCACGTCCTCTTAAAATCCGAGTCCTCTTCCAACTGAGCTACCGGGAAGGTTAGTAATGGCGAAATTTTTCATTTCTATAAACTGCGTAAAGTCGCAGTGGCGTCATCTACGTCTACGTCAGTGCGATTATATTTTAAAAATAAAAATGGTCGGTTGAACCATAATAACTGGATTGAGATCGCATATTGGGTTCGGGCATATAAAAACAATCATAAATTATGAATTTTGTATGTAATTTTAATTTTTTTGGTATATATGACTCTTAATTTAATATTTAAGATGTTGCACGGGGGACGGAACAAAATTTTGTAATTAAAGGCTGAGTACACATGGTAAAGCGTCCATTTGACGATGCACCATAGACTAAGTTAAAATGATATTAATAGGAGTCTATGGTACAATTCTATATGTTATGTAATAGAGCTTTGGCTATTGATGTATTTGACTAATTGATGACCGAAATAGTAACGCCAAAAATGCAATAGTGCTTCATAAACAAATTGAAACTTGATTCATTGAATAAGGAATTGAAGTTGAAGCAATTGAACCTCGATTTCATGTTCATTCAATTAGTCTATGGAACACTGATTGCATTATTCTGTTATATTAAATTACGAATAATTATGTATGCCGTATCGCACCGTGTGGTCTCAGCCTAGCTTGTATATTGATCGAAGTATCAATTTCTATATAATATTGGAAAGTGCCAACGTCATTTTTTTTTAAATATTTATTAATTGGCCATTAAGAACTAATAATTTAATAGTGTAATGATTTTTACCAATGATGATATATTTATGTGGTGTAGTATAAATATATATTTATATAAAGTGACATTTTTACAATCAACTGAAATGTATAAATAAATAATATTATTTATTTTGCAAGTCGACAGGAAATACTTTTGCGATGAAATTCAGTGCAGTAAGGTTACCACGTCTTATGACAATTTATACGATTAAGTAAGTGAGATGCCTTACATTATGTATTGATATCTCTCGCTTATTCAGTCGTTTTTTGATTGTTAAAAGTCGTTTTGGTAAGCAGTTTGTTATCACTCGTAATGCTATTAGGCTGTCGCGTTCTGAAACAGGCAAATAAAATATTGGTTGTTAAGATTTCACATTATATGAATAACAAACAGATCCAAGCACCGATCCCTGTTTGTGTGAGTGCGTGTATTTATGTATTTTTGGATGTAGTAAACCTACAAGATATCCTAGCGTAAGACTCAATATTTGGAGATATTTTTATTATTTTGCATTTTTTTATTAAACTCTTGCTAAATTTTAAAGTGTTTTATTTTTTATAAGTACCTAAATATCATAGACTGGACACACGTCATTTGGAAGTACTCCACTCCAACGCGCCAAAAAATACAATTCCTGCCGTGAATATCAAAATCTTATATGCAGAGGCGGATTAAATGTCGAGAGCGCCCTAGGCAAGCACCGCATCGGCGCCCCTAGCGGCCATGTTACCAATTTTAACTAAATACCACTGGTAATAGTAAACAGATTAAGTTTTTATCTGTCTCATTGCAAAGCTGGAAGTTTTATATACCAACACTACATAAATAAAATAAAAATTCTTGGACGAATCACACAACGCCATCGTCCCAAACAAGGCAACTAAGCTTGTACTATGGGTACTAGATTGGTGATAAATACATATAAATACTTTTTTTTGTAAATGAATACATATTGTACTTGGAATCACCTAGACCAAGACAAACAGACATGTTCATGCACACAAATCTTTGCCTTGCGCAGGATTCGAACCCGAGGCCTTCGAGATAAAGTGACCATTGTTAGCCACTCGACCACCGAGCCCGTCAAACTTGTCACTTTATATTAAAGAGGAGGCTGTTTCTATCACTCCAAGATAATATTAACGAACATGGAAATGGAAATCCATCTCATCATCATCATCTCAGCCACAAGAAGTCCACTGCCGGATATAGGCCTCCCCCAAACGTCTCCAGTGCGACCTACTGGCAGCGGCCTCGATCCATCGGCTTCCTGCGACTTGCCTTAGATCATTTGACCAACTTGTAGGCGGCCGTCCTACGCTGCTCTTTCCGGTACGTGGTCGCCATTCCAGAACCCTTTTGCTCCATCGGCCATTGGTTCTGCGCGCTATGTGCCCAGCCCACTGCCACTTCAGCTTGCTGATGCGTTTGGCTATGTCGGTTACTTTGGTTCTGCTACGGATCTCCTCATTTTTGATTCGATCTCGTAGAGAAACCCCAAGCATAGCTCATTCCATGGCTCGCTGAGTGACCGTTGGCCTTCTTATGAGGCCTATAGTGAGCAACCACATCTCAGATCTATACGTCATCACTGACAGCACACATTGCTCGAAGGTTCTTCGTTTCAAGCATTGAGGAATTTTGGAAGAGAAGATATGCCGTAATTTCCCGAAAGCTGCCCAGCCGAGTCCGATTCGTCGATTGACCTCTTTCTCGAAGTTGGACCTACCTATTTGGATGGTTTGTCCAAGGTACTCGTCGACAACTTCGAGGATCAAGCTTCCAACTGAGGGCGGGGCGGGTGCATCATGGACATTCGACATGACACGACACGACATTTTCGTCTTGTCCATGTTCATTTTTAGACCCACATATCAAAGTCCTTGCGACACGATATTCGTTCTTTCAATACTAAATGCGTCAAGGAGTCGATTGAGCGAAATAAAGGTTCGAAAGTGTTCGCAAGAGACATGTCTATTGGGTAGAGCCGGCTGACTAAGCTTAAGATGAAGGATGGTAGCGTGGCGTCAACGACGGCTGAGGTGTTGAGGGAAGTCGAGAGGTTCTACGGGCAGCTTTATGATGCCTCAGTCACCAAATCCGTCAGCAGCAGAACTGCGAGGGGCCCAAGAGCCACGCTAACCCGACACTACACCGAAGACATCCCGGACATCAGCTTGGACGAGAATAGGACAGCTCTTAAATAACTGTAGAACAACAAGGCGCCGGGCGAGGACGGAATCACAGCAGAGTTTCTGACAGCGGGTGGTACACACCGGTACTAAAAGTCCTGCAGAAGCTCTTTAATTCCGTGTTGTTCGAGGGCAAAACGCCTGAGACGTGGAACAGAAGCGTGATGGTTCTGTTCTTTAAAAAAGGCGATAAAACCCTCATAGAGAACTAAAGACCTATCTCGCTTCTGAGCCACGACTACAAGCTGTTATCAAGGGTCAACACGAATCGACTCGCTCGCAAGTTCGATGACTTCCAGCTTCCCGAGCATGCCGGATTCCGAAAAGGCTACACACATCCATACGCTGCGGCAGATTGTACAGAAGACCGAAGACTAAAATCTGCTATTATGCTTAGCATTTGTGGACTATGAGAAAACCTTCGATTCGATCGAGACATGGGCCGTGCCGTGCTACAGTCTCTTCAGCGGTGCCGCATATACTACAGGTATATCGAAGCGTTGACGTGCTTATACAAAAATTCCAACATGTCAGTCCGAGTACAGGAACAGAACACGAAGGCAATCTCATTACACAGAGGCGTGAGACAGGGAGATGTTATATCTCTGAAACTGTTCACGACCGCTCTGGAAGATGCCTTCAAGTTTTTGGACTGGAAAGGATTCGGCATCAACGTCAAGTATTTCACTCACCTTCGATTTCAAGACGACTTTACCACCATGCTCGAAGGCAATCGAGTTTCCCAACAGGTGGAAATCCATCAAATTTTATATAATTTCTTATTCGTTTCAAAAATTTTTACGCGCCCCTTTGTTACCTCGCGCCCCTAGGCACGTGCCTAGTTTGCCTTAAGGATAATCCGCCACTGCTTATATGGATAGTTGCATAAATGATCTAAGGATAGTTGGCAGCGCTCTATGCATTGGAGGCTTTTCGCAAAGACTAGGATCACGTGCGTTTTCTAGGTCTATGGGATTTCCATACAAATGAGATGGTATTCGAAAACTCTCGTTAGCGATGACATAAAAACGTCTATGAACAAATGTAGTTCTTGAAATCACCGCTAGAGGCAATGTATATTAATTTTTAATTTTTGTCATTTTCACGGCGTTGCGTCGCTGCGCCATATATGAAAAGCCTTCCAGTATTTAGAACCCTCTGTAGTTCTGAGATTAGGGAATTTACTAGCATGAAGAAAGGAATTCAGCGTATACGGAAACCCAATATTCAGAACTCTTCCAGTATACGCTGCGTCGTCGTCACTAAAGAAAGTTTTCCGTTGATTACGTGGGTGAGGCCGCGGCCAATAGTTAGTATTGTATAAAAATCTAAATACGCATATCCACGATGTTATGCAATATGTACCTATAATAGATAATTTATCATTCCATGCGAATGGAACACAAACAAACACTTTGTTAGATTGGTGAATTAAAACAATGAGAAATAAGTCACGCCATTGCCAATTACACTCTCGGGTTTTCCGACATCGTGTGTGACATGCTATACAGTTCTGCTGTAATAGAACTGACCTTCTGGAATGCCGAGAGCCATTGGGTCAAGTGTAAGTATCAAAGTCATGGTATGTTCTTATGGTAAGTGTATTTTTTTAAATCACGAATGAATCATAAACAAAGAAACAAGCGAGCGGGCCACTTCATGGTAACTGATTACAATGGTTACGTTGTCTGTTACAAGGAAGCGAATAGGGAATTGGTGGATGATCAGTTGGCAGATGATCAGATCACAAGATCGCCGATGCGCTGAACCGCCTAAATAACGAATGCCCTAAATGGTACATTCGAGAGGAGTAGTGACGGATAGTGAAGTGTACTGCCGACCCCCCAGCAACGACCACGACCACTCTGTCAAGAGAGTAGTGACATTGAAGAAGAATAAATAAATAAAAATATAGGGACAAATCACACAGATTGAGCTAGCCCAAAAGTAAGTTTGAAACTTGTGTTATGGGACACTAACTCAACTATACTATATTTTTATAACAAATACATAGATGGATAAACATCCAAGACCTGAGGCCAATCAGAGAAAGTTCGTTTTTCATCATGACCCGACCGGATTCGAACCCGGGTCCTCCTGGGTGGCGGTCTGGCGTGGTAACCATTACGCCACGGTCGTAAAAGAAGAAAATGATCAGTAGATCAATGCCTTAGTTTGATTCGTTCGGAAAGCCCCGAATTCGTCGCATTTCATTATCCACTGCAGAGTTGCATTCATTTCATAAAACTTAACACAAAGAGCTCAATGTAGCACAAAACTCGACGCCATCGCTATTCACATATTTCATTCCACTATGTGACAAAAGCTACAAACAATCATCTTACCTTTCCGTAGTATATAAAATGAAGTCGCTTTCGCTGTCTGTCTGTGTGTCTGTCTGTCCCTATTGTACACTTCTTTAAAATTACGCAACGGATTTTGATGCGTTTTTTTAAAATAAATACAGTGATTCAAGGAAGGTTTTTAAGAATTACTTTTCAAGCGGGTGACGCTGGTTAAAATATAAATCGATATGAAATCCATATGAATGGATCACACAACATTATGTTATCACAATAAGGGTATGACCCATGGGTATGACGAACTAGTTCCAATATCATCAATGAACTGGAAATCTTGTGTCAAGTAGGTATAGTGGAACAGAATATAATACAGTCTTAGGAGTCGCCACGAGACAATCAGGCGACCTTGCGGCGGGATCGCGATCCTCGCTTCTAATGGCGCGTATTAGTTTCCTACGCGCTTTGTTTATTCAATCAAACATACTACGCACAATAGGATGTTTACTAAGGCAGCGCATTCTTGGAATGACAGTCCGATGGCGAGTTGGTAGTGATCCTTCCTTCGGGACTATAGGGCGCGGGTTTGATTCCCGCTCGGGGCAAACATTTATGTAATGGCATTTGTGTTTGTCTCGAATCTGTTTTCTATGTAGGTATTATAAATATATATTTAATAATATTCAGTTGTCAGGTACCCATAACACACGCAGGGTAAACCTAGCTTACTTTGGGACCGGTGGCGCTGTGTAAATTGTGTAAAAAATGAGTACTATTTTTAATTTGTCATACTACACACTCACGCCTCGTCTCGTGCTTCGTCTCGCGCCTCGCGTGATCGATGGTTTTTGAGTTGTCTGTTCACACTCTCGTGGTGAGTTTAGTTGTGTTCGAGCTAGCCAGAATGGAGGACGTCGAAGTTAGCGGCAACAAGTCTTTGCTTACTGAGTTTCTACTGCTATATATATTTTTAAGTCAGTTGAAGGTCTACATATTTCTTCTCTTAATCTTACCCAAGCATCGTTCACTTTTTGGCTATTTTATGCAATTTGTGTTTGTTATCCCAAATTATGGGTTCTTTTTGGAATAGTTCCAAAAACCGGAACGTTTCTTCCTGGGACTCTCTTTCACTCCTTTTCGGCACTATTCGGCAGTTTGAAATGAAATGAAATCGTTTATTTCAGAAATTAGACCTTCACAGGCACTTTTTCTTGTCATTTACACTTTGTATCATCACTACATAGTATAAAACAAAGTCGCTTTCTCTGTCCCTATGTCCCTTTGTATGCTTAAATCTTTGAAACTACGCAACGGATTATGATGCGGTTTTTTTTAATAGATAGAGTGATTCAAGAGGAAGGTTTTTAAGTATAATACATTCCAAAATTCCCACGGGAAAGCGGGATACACGCAAACAAAGTTGCGCGGGTTTCGCTAGTATATGTATAAGAAAATAAACTACGTTATATACTACCACCATTTCGGACACAAGCAAAATGGCCACCGGTAAAAGAAATGGCGAAAGAAACCCGGTTACGGCCTTTTTGTCATTTAGGAATTTTCATTTTCATTATCATTTAAAATTCCCACGCATATGTAAAAGTGACATCGTTTGACTGTAAAAAAAATCTTTAACAAGTGTTTCTTTACTTGTGTACATTCAAACAACATAATCTGTCATAATATAAACACGGTGGGCGTGGGGTGAAGCGTTGAAAAATGCAAAAAACTGAGAAAGTAGGGCGCGTACATCAAAAGAGAGTTAAATGGCTCAGCGAGGGAGGCGACACCGACTCTGTGTAATGTTAAGCCAGGAAATTAGCGGATGCTCTCTGCTCAAGAAACTTCACAATTTGTTTCATAGTTAGTTCCTTGAGGCAGACTATGAAGTAGTACAGTCAATTGCAGAGAAACCCCCAAACGAAGTAAGAATTAATTAAACATTAATTTAAATGAATACTAGAAATAATAATATTTTTTTACACACAGATTCAGCTAGCCCCAAAGTAAGTTCGAAACTTGTGTTATGGGATACTAACTCAACGATACTATATTTTATAACAAATAGGTACTTACATAGGTATATAGATAAACATCCAAGACCCGTGGCCAATCAGAAAAAGTTCGTTTTTCATCATGACCCGACCGGGATTCGAACGCGGGGCCTCCTGGGTGGTGGGCAGGCATGGTAACCATTACGCCACGGAAGTCGTCAGGAGGAATTAATTTTCGTTTAAATACATTGAGAATTACATGAGAAAACTTAATTCTATAAAATCTTTTGGGGGATCAGGTATCTATCTCTGCAGCTGTCTATAAGTACCTACTTAGTCGAGTCAAATAAGCGCATGCATGTCAAGACTCAAGCTTGCTTTACGCGGTTTAAAATATTGGTTCGGAAACAAAGACAAAAGGTTTCATACCAATCCAAGCGCAATTGGAATGAAAACTTTAGCCTATATTGTTTTTTAAACCACGTTTCCGCCCTAATCTTTAAAACCGTGAAGTAGGTACAGACAACCACTGATATTTCACAGGTAATTTTCTAAATATTGCATGAAGGGATTTACTTGAAATAATAGTACCTATTCATATTTTAATTATAATTTACTAAGTTTATTACACATAAAAATCTTCGTTCTTGCTCTACCCTGGTTACCTATTTTATTTGTTGTATTCAAGAATATTCGAAAAATTGATCAAGAACATAAGGATTTCGCTTTCGCCCTTTGCACAGCCCTACATTAAGGGTTACCATTCATTATCTGGTTACTTTCTCGGAGATATAAAGGTTAAGCCTACCTTAATTTAATATTACACTTTCTTTTCATTAATTTTCTAAATGATAACGCCGGCTATCTCTGGCTTTCGGAAATTTATATCCTGTTTATTTCAAGGCGACTAAGTGCCTAAGTTATAATACCTAAAGGGTAAGTACACGATCGTAACGAATCAAATAACGCAGACCTTCAACACTTCCTACTCCGTCTAATATATTTCTGATTAAATTTGTTGTGAGTACCAAGACAGCTAAAGTTTCTCCTCTCCGGGACACCAATATGCTACATTGCTTGCTGTCAATCTGAGGTCGCCGTTGTTGATCCTGGCCACACAGTAGACAAAGCGGTGGGAATGTGTGGTGGGCTTGTTCCAAATCAAATAACGTAAAGGAAACGTTTACGTAACGAAATGAAACGTAGAATTCAAGCTTGCAACAAAACGTTCTCGAAACGTGATGGTTTTTAAATAGATTATTTTTGCCTAACGCCATGTTACCATAAACAATATTTTTCTTTTTTTTTTCAATTTACTCTATTGTGGTGCTCCATTAACGAATATCAATCAAAAACGATGAATAAAATTGGGCCCCCTTCATCAAAGGACAATACAGGGAATGTTTTGTTAAATGTGTCGCTATCACCTTTTATTCGTATCCACATACTGAATCGGACGGGACAAAAAGCCATGGAGAGGGCATTGATATTGTTTCTATTCAACAATGAGACTAACAGTCAGTTTCTGGAATGATTCAATTTTACTTCCACATTAGGTATCAACTTATCTCTTTTTTAGGGTTTCGTAGTAAACTACAAGGAACCCTTATAGTTTCGCCATGTCCGTCTGTCCGTGGTCTAGCGCTTAGACACTTGATGCTAGAAATGTAATTTGGTATGTATACTCATATTAACAATGCTAACAAAGTGGTAGAACAACATTTTTTTGGGGTAGCACCTCTACAGGTAAAGTTAGAATGAAATTTTTTTGCAGCGACCCCATGTTGTGGGGTATCGTTAGATAGCTCTCTTAAAAACATTGAGGGTAAGGTAAGATCATTTTCCGATACAATGATCCGTTTGCGAATTATTTACATTTAACGTGTCAATTTTCGTTTTGCAAGGTGGTCCCCCTCTATCTCCGAAAGTCTTGTGTTTAGAAATTTGAAAATATTCATGTTCAATTCATTCAGTAGTCCATATAGTGAACATACAAGGAAAACTATAACGGTTAAGTAAGCACTACTAGTTATAGTTACCGAGTAATAGCCGACGAACTTATAAAGTAAAAATTCTTTGATGAAAACGTACAAATGTCATAGAATACGCATTGTACTCATCTGCAAGTTAGAAATGCGTAGCCAATACGGAACCCTACTTGTGCGTGACCGACACGTTCTTGCCCGGTTTTTTTCTTCTTTAGTTTGACAAAAAATGCGATTCGGAAACTGGCTGTTATCCATACTAAAATGCGAAGTGTGTGTTTCAATAACGGTGTGTTTAAGGGCTCCGCTCACGCGTCTGCATCGTTCCAGTAATTTTTGAAGGAATTTGGTCCGGTCCGCACCACCGAACCGTGCGGACTGTAGAGAAACTTAGCGTCGACCAAGCGCCGACCGAAACGGTAATAATGTACGGCGCGCTGTGCGCTAAATCATCGAATATGGTGCGGGCCGGACCAAATTCGATCGTCTATCAGCATTTTTGTGATGCATTAGATACTGTGAAATTGGACTGTTGCCAAAAAAACGTCAAACTTCGTTCGCGTGTATCCCATTTTCCCGTGGGAATTTTGGAATGTATTATACTTAAAAACCTTCCACTTGAATCACTATATCTATTATAAAAAACCGCATCGAAATCCGTTGCGTACTTTTAAAGATTTTCAAGCATACATAGGGACACAGACGTACAGACAGACAGCAAAATCGACTTCTTACTATGTAAAGATGAATGCTGAAAAAATGTTTTGAAAATAACTTTCATGCTCTAGAAATCTAGATTTTTGTTACTTTCGCGTGATAAAAACTAATAAAGGTAACATTTTGTTCGTAGACTAGAATCCATGAAGTAAATTAACATTTACAAAGCCGTTTATGTGAAAATAATGTTCTCATTGAAAGTTTTTTTATGAGTCTACCCGCCAAAATGGACCGAAGGAATTGAAGGCTATTTTAACTTTTTGTCTAGACTATGTTATAATAATTGTATATTTTGTTTTATGTGTTTCTATATGATTATATTACATATTTTGAGAAAACTAGTGACCGAAAAATATTGAAGACAGAAGAGGTTTTTCATCCAGTAACACCCAGCAGTGTCACGCACGAAATAACTTGCGCCTTTAGCGAATATTATTATTATTATACTGAATGCCACCATTATAGTGCTTTTTTAGAATAAGATTTTTTGTTTAGTTTTAAGTCAATGTTAAATTTTATAGTACCAAATAAAAATATTGTTCTTTTCTTTCTTTAATATGGGTGTCGTGGATTTTTCACAGATTCAACGTACACAATATACGTATACGCGCAGATGGAATAAAAAGTGTGCGGCGTCTGCGTTAGCATGTATTGAAGCCATCGAGTACGTATGCCTTTATTGGTGCAAACATTCTCTCGCAAATCGTGTTTTTGGGTGGCGTAGCACGACGCGGCGCGGAGCAATGTGCCAGATATTTTGTGTTTCGGACTTTTTGGGCGTCGTATGCGATACTACATGTAATTCCAGTTTCATTTTCGCAGACAGAAAGTACGTCATGGATAGTCTGTCCTATGCGTTGCTCGTAAAGCACTGTTTCTGTTATATTGGCCCATGGTACAACAAAACAACTCTTCCCGTGACAGCTACGTCACACACGTGATTGGCTTTAATAAGGTTGAATCTTTCTTCGGGGCGTATTGGCTCAGAGACTGTATACTGAGTCGAGATAGCATGAATACGCTGCTTTGAATTACGTACACAAGTATAACTTGAAGATGGCACAATGGAATCTTCGTCTGAAGTCCGATTGCCAAACGAAAGAAGAAAAAAGTTTGAAAATGACATGTGCAAGGAACTTATTGTATAGGAAAAGTTCCTTGGACATGTGTCACACACACCACACTGATCGTGACGTAGTCTTGGGCCTCTTGGGCCATGGACGAAGAGTATACCAGGCGCAGTATTGTTTATTGTAATGGTACAAGGGCTATTCTACAGTTTTCTTTATTCGCATGTCCGATTGTCATAGTGGTAATTTGGTATTTAACAGTAATGGGACTGCGTCTCTATACATTGTGGTGGTCGGTGGGACAGAACGCGCACGCTTGTTAAAATACAAATTAAACGTCATAATAAATGGACCAAGTAAACATTGTGTGACATAGGATATAAACCTTATTTAGAGGCAAGTGATTTTTTATAGTGTTCATTATGTAAAGTGATTACCGCACGTGTAATATAGAAAATATCTTCCTTCTGTTATTTAACTTACGGATAACAAAAAAACCCACATGAAACACAAGATAACAACACAGCAAAATATCAAAGAAAAGAAACAATAAAAAATATTAACTGCTGGACAGATCAGATACGCAATTGGTGAAGTATTATGCTCGTTGTACAGTCAGGTGCACATCGAGCTTTAAACATGACTTGCAGTACAATTTGGCTCTTATGACATAGAACTTAATAATGGTACAATGTAAAGGTTGACCTGCTCTTGACTGTACAGTTAGCAAATGAAAGAGATGAGCAAGGCCTTAAAGATTCAAGTTCTCTAAATGTTTCGTGAAGGGATTTACTTCAATTTTCATTATCAATAGTATTCTCAAGTAGTGCTATGTAGGTAATTACAAAGTTTCCTATCAATGATGCTTAAATAGATTATTAGCATAAAAATATTTGTTCTTAGTACTCCACCCTGACCCCCAATTCTCGTAACAAAACCCGATTCTATTTCGATTTAAGTTCTATCGCTGTCTCACTCATACAAAATAGGAATTGAACGGGACAGCGAGTGTGTTTGAATCGAAATAGAATCGGGTTTTGTTACGAGAATCAGCCCACTGGTCACCGCTTTCAGTGGTTGAGTTAAGGCCAGTGTGAATGAGCTCTTTCCTTTCTGCACAGTCAACAAAGGAAAGAGCTCATTCACACTGGCCTTAAATATGGTATGGTAAATCTATGAATACAATTGATAAATAATTTAAATCTTTAATCATATTTACGACACGGGTCAATCCGTTCCTTTGTTGACTGTACACCCCATACATTAAAATTCATCCAGTCCAAGACAAGAAGAAGAAGAGACAACGGTACCTAAATAAAAATGGCGAAAGAGAATCAGTTACGAATTAGGTTAAGCACATACTCAACTAGCACCACGACCAATTTACTCCTTGTTTATCTGTGTTCTTGACCTGCTGTGTTAACCGAGATTGGAACCCACATCCATCAAAATATTAGTCAGAAACCACCCACTTATGGACTAAACTATGACGGCACTTTAGAATGAAAGATAAGAACAATTTACTATTTGTATACCACCGGTTTAGTGATTTTAGCTCGAGTTCGATACCCTCACAATAGTCCTGTCAAAATAGACGGAAAAAATGCTGACCTTTTGCAAGAATTCCAGACTAACTAAATCTGCTGAGCGCCTAGACTAGAGACATATTTAAGAGCGCTTCAAGTTCGGGTCCGGGGCATAACTCAAGAAAATAACTCCGATCGATCAGCATTGGATTGTTACGTACTTAATAAGTACTAAACTAAAATGAAATCGAATTATACGCCAAACCAGTAGGAGTATATAGTTCCAAGACTACGAATTAGGATTTGGCAAAAATACAGAATAGTACCTAATTAAAATCGCGATTTTATTGAAAAGTAAGATGGCTGATTATTTTGTACCCGATTTCACCTAGTAGCAGAAGACGCGTCGCCGTCTTATGTCGCAGCGACACATCGTGGCGTCATGTCGCACCATGTCATGATTTCCAATCTTTATTCCATTACTACTACAAGGCTGCAAAGTTGTGCAGCGGAATTATTAAAGTTCTCGCAGCCCCGCCCATCTAGGCAGTCAAGGTGGTAGTCATTGACGTTTTTTGTTGGTTTTTCCTTCAAGTTGACATTAGGTAGGGAGAGACCCCCCCCCTTCTTAGGGCGCATTTAGACAACGCGAAAATTTGCGTGCCGCCACGCCGTATTCCACGTCGTTCAAAACGCCCTTAAAGTGGCTGGACATGCAGTAAGCACTGCTTTTTTCTGATTATAAACAAATAAAGCTACGACTACGAACTTGTACAGTTAGGTGTACGTTGAGTTTTATACTTGAAGTACAATTTTGGCTCTTATGACATAGAACTTAAGAATGGTACAAAGTCCAATATGTAAAGGTCGACCTGCTCTTGACTGTACATTTACGTATTTACGTGGTCTTTAATATTTTAAAGAGACTAGAATTTTCCATTGTGTGATAAATTGGGAGTATTATTTTGTGTTTAACTCCCACACAAATTGTTATATAACATTTTATAAGTAGTGACGTGGGGAGCGCATTAACTATTAAGGGCCTTAGTGGCAGAGAATTCTATCCTTGACTCCCAATCACTTAGTATACTTTATATTAAACTAGCTGTCACACACTACTTCGCTCGCCGCGTAACTTTTTCGGTTTATTAATATAAAATAATCCATTAAAAACTCATACATAACATGGCTTTCTATTGGTTAAAGAATTTTTAAAATCGGTTCAATATATCTAGAAATTATCCCCTACAACTTACGCTTTATAATATTTGTATAGATATTAAATAAACTTAAGTTAGATATAAAAATCTTTAATATTTTTAATGTTAGAATGGCTTTAAAAAAAGGCTAAAGTGTTGAGTTTCTTGCGGCACTCTTCTCAACAGCCATTCACGTCCGAAGTGTTAGTAGGATAAAAAAATATTGACGTGCAAAAGAGTTTCCTGTAAAATCTACTTGCAAAATAAATGATTTAATTTTTTACAAGCGTAACCCGCGCAATGTGCGTGTATCCAGCTTTCCCGTGGGTATTTGGAAAAATCTTATCGGATGCCTACGTCATACAAAGAACACAGCCTCCATGGTTTAGGTCTAGTTAATGATCCGTCAGTCATTCAGGATCAGGACAAAGCATATGTATGTATAGATTTATTTTTATATTGTCATTGCCCGCGAAACAATTAAGTAATGAAGAAACGAGCGAGCGAATGACACGGTAAACTTTAAAAAATGCATCATGCCAAATAAGTTTTACACTTAAAAATATGACAATAAAACTCCATTTTGTGTGCATGCCAATTAACCTGCAATCTACTAACAGTGACATTAAAAATTTAAACGTTCGCATGACAATATCGATCTGAACTCGCCCCACTTTTTACACAGAGTAACATGCATTCAGTATAACCAATCTGTATTGATTGCAAATATCGTCAACTTACCTTTACATAGTACAGTCAACAAAGGAGTTAACTGACCCCCCTCTGTATATATGATTAAAGATTTCTAAATATTGCGTGAAGGGATTTACTTGAAAATTTGTAATTACAAAGTACAATATGAATACTATTGATAAATAAATTTTCAAGTAAATCCCTTCACGCAATATTTAGAAATCTTTAATCATATATACAGAAGGGGGTCAGTCAACTCCTTTGTTGACTGTACAAAAAGAGAAAAAGAAAAGTCGCTTCCCCTGTCTGTCTGTCTCTATGTAAGTCTGTCTCTAAGCTCTGGAGAACTTACTCACCGTAGCGTAGGAACACAACATGGCCGAGGCCAATGTTATTTGGCTACGATCTTCTGTAAGGTGGAGGTCCTCGGGCTGCGATCTGCGAAAGATGCGCAGCGTAATATCGGCTGTGTCCCCTACCTCTCTAAAATGTAGATTCAAAACGTTTATTCAGTTATTTTTACATTTTTTTTTTCAAAATTCTTGTTTGTTAGTGTGAAAGTGCGAAAATAATATACCTACTTACCTACAGAAATACTTATTTTTAGTAAAATATACCATATCAATAGTTGCTTAAAATGTTCTCCTTTCGTTACGGACGTATTACGCAACACTACTGTATTTCCCTACTCTGTGTACCGTTTCACCCACTCGCCCTGTTTACTCAGTTTTTCGTGAGCTCAAGTGAAAACAGGTTGGAAGCCGTCCTTTAAAAATTTAATTCCTCCTAAATAACGTTAGAAATATTATAATTTTTTAATTTAATTGTTTAGTGGCTCTAGATGTAAGTGTTTTGGCTTCTATGCAGTATTATTGCGACAGACTGCGTCTAGTTTGTGGTTTTCTTACACGCAACTTTTTGGACCATTGTAAGTTGAACTTTGTTTCTTTGCTGCCATTGTGATAATGGGAGTTCATATTATACTAGTTTATGGGTTTTTGATTTATTGTAAAATTTCGTATAGGTACTTAAGTGCTTTTTTGTAAAAATCGTAGGCTTTTTTCTTAATAAAAAAAATATTCTTGCAGTATTACATAAGTCATTGATTATGTAACTACTTTGTTATGTAAAGGTATTATCCGAATGTTAACTTGCTGATAATCCTATCCTTAAGAGAAATTAACAGTAGTGTATGTAACGGAGCCTATTCAATTAAAATAAATGATCAAATCTTTCCTCTTTATAATGTTAGTGTAGTTCATAGTAAATTCATGATAATATTATTGAGAAATTATGTCTATTTGTCTTCCTGTTGCGTAGGTAGATTATGGTCGCGAATTAGATTAAAGGATCCATTATTCATTTCGAATGGTGTGTGTTGTGAACTATATGTTAAATTTATTCATTAAACAGTTTCTGAAACTTTAATTCCACATTAAAGTCTAAACAATTTCTTCTTTCTTACTTTGACAGTGACAGTCATAATATAATGTCATTAAGTTTGTAGATGGTTTTGTGCAATTCAAAGATACTTAATTCACTTCGTTATTTTTTTTCTGGATTATATACCGGTCCGACTAGAGTCCAAAAAACGGATGTGGCGATTGCTAAATAAATTTAATACATAAATATGTTATTTTAATATATCAACCTATAATTTTGTTATACAAATACTATTTTGACAGGCCCGGTTGTAGAGTGGCAATGGGCACTTTGTCCCAAGGGCCGTGGCTTCGAAAGGCAAACATTTGTGTGCATAAACATGTCTGTTTGTTTTCGTCTGGACTGAATGTTTTCTATGTTGTCCCAAAAAATATTTATGTACATTTATCAGCAGTCTAGCACCTACAAGCTTTGCTTAGTTTACGCCTAGGTGGCGTTGTGTGATTCGTCCAAGAATATTATATTATAAATAAATAAATATTTTTGTTACAGAAATAATGATGTTCCTATCCATTATCTTCGTGCTTGTTACATCAGTTGCCACGCAGGATGAATTAGGAAACTGTACCACATGCGTCAAACTAGATGACGCTTGCTACAACATATCCTTTCTATTTCCCCTGAACGCCACCTTCAGGAACCAAGTGGTGATACCAAAAATGAGGATACGGCACTCCGATAACCTCCTATTCTACAGCTTCGAACCAATTTTCGAGGACCCAGAATATTACAAAGTCGCTTACGTAAACTTGGAGAGTCCTGACACGGAAGGCGAAATATCTGATGACCATATAAAAATTCTAAACTTTGGCACATTTGATATAGACCAAGAAAACGATGATGTTTTTTTGGGAGGCAGCGATGGGATATTCAAATATGATAAATATCAAAAACTAAGTCCGTTTAGTTCAAGAGGAGACACAATAACGAGTCTGTTCTTCAAAAATAACATTTATTTTGTCGATTACGATGCTAAAATAATTAAACAGAAGAAGAATGATCAGTTCCACGATATTTTAGAGGCAGATAATAAGATTAAGAACTTTATTATAACTAAATACGATGTGATAGTTTATTTGAGTGAGAAAGGATTGTTTTTGAAGAAGAAAAATGAAACTGTACCGTTGACACATTACCCGTTTTATAGAGGGATGACTATGGATCTAGATGGCGGTGTTTACGTATGGTGGTTGGATGATATCTATAAAATTATTATTGAAACTAATTTATCTAAATCCCGTCTGATGAAAATTGGTAAGATGAAGGAACCAATAGGTGCAATGACTTTTGGAAATGACAATAGTATTATATTCAATGTGGACAGAAGTCTATATAGAATGAAGAGGGTTGATACTGTTGTATGTCAAGACTTTGATTGATTTGACTTTGTTAAAACTAGTTTCGATTCGACAAGTGATATTTAAGTTAACGTATGCACAAATAAGGCTTATACATAGTCTAACACGCCATATCTGAAACGTTAATAATATGTGATACAAAAATTACACCTTAAAGGCGGTAGCCCACGACGACTATTTGTAGCGCTGCAGTAGCGATACTGTCGCGAGTTCGAATCGATACAGTCGCTATTCTGTTTAATTTGAAAAATGCTGGGCAATTAGCGATGCAGAAGCGCGTATAGTTCAGTTATTTTACTTCTGACAGATTTAAAACATTCAAAATAAGAGTAGTCCGTGTAAGTTGATCTATGGCTAACTGCTCGAGCAGTCCGTCTACGTTGGCACACATTATATCTGCTACAGAATTTATTCCTGTGACACTTATTTGGAGTGTTTTAAACCTGTTTATTAACAAAGATATTCTTTAATAATTTAAATATCAATTTGTAGGACATAGGAGTAGTGCAATCCATATTATCAGATCCTTTGTCATCTAAAGCAATACTGATATTAAGTTTGTTCATATTTGTTTATGTGTCTGAAGAAAACGTTTGAAGGTCACGATGGAGTTGGCATGGTCGCATGTGGGTACAGTCAACAAAGGAATTGATTGACCCCCCCTGTATATATGATTAAAGATTTCTAAATATTGCGTGAAGGGATTTACATGAAAATTTGTAACTATTGATAAATAAATTTTCAAGTAAATCCCTTCACGCAATATTTAGAAATCTTTAATCATATATACAGGGGGGGGGGGGGGGGTCAGTCAACTCCTTTGTTGGCTGTACCAAAACCGACCGAATTAAATACAAAAAAAAAACATCTGTCAGATGTAAAAATAACAGTGAACGGAGTAGTATTGAAAACTGCATCACTAAAACCGTCGTGTCTAATACTTATATTCCTACATCTATATTTCGTTACACTATACTTGGCACAAGATTAACAGTGAAATTCAATGATGTCTGAACTGACTTGTCATACCTTATTGTGGTAGGTAACGTAAAGTGTGTTTTATTATGTTTATGTCGATTTATAATTAAGTTGTTTGAAAATTTTGTGCAAATTTTAGTAGAACGGAATATAATATTTTATGGCTCTTTTGAAATATAAACTTAGGTTACGCTTATAATAGAACAACGCAATTTACAACACAAAATCTTTCGTCACATTTTGCTCGAGGGGAAACACCACAAACATTCACAAAATGAAAGTAGAAAATCTTCTTACACACCAAATAGCCTAAAGTCACATGCAGGCTTTTTTTCCAGGCATTATATTATGGTCGTTAATTAAGTCTTAAGACCTCATTTAATGAATAGTTAATTATTATTTGAAAGAGAATGCTTAGTTTTTGTCACATTCGAACGCGTTAACTTGTACAAACCGACCGAATTGAAAAAAATATCATAAGTCCATCCAATTTAGCCGGGTTACACTTCAAATTGTGAACAAGTAAACCATATAATTTTGATATGTAACACGCGTCTTATAAATTCGCAACATGAGAGTTCTTCTATATTTTGGTCGGTTTGTTTACATTACATGATCGAACGCATACAAAAAAACCTAGTTTTTTATTATTTGAAAGACAGTGGTCAAATTTGCGATGATATGAATAATGTCATAATGCACATTGCTTAAATTTACTTGTTATTGACAGAAATAGTAACAGAATGAAGGTATGGTTGCCAATAATGAATGATAATGTGTGGTTATAAAAGTTTAGACATTGTTTTTTTTTTTAAATTTTTTCTTTTACTTATCTACTTATTTGTAATACTGTTTATGTAATTTAGTTCCAATTAAAACGTTTAACACCCCTTATAAACAAGGTCCACTAATGTTTTACTAAAACTTATTTTGTCACTTCATTTAACTTTTTCCAAAGAGTGTCAGTGACAAAACAGGTTTTAGTTAATCCTTGGTTTATCTTTTTTATTGGGTGAGATTTTAAAAATTAATTGGATGTGTTCATTTGAATAATCAATTATTGACGAAATAATTTTATTAAGTAGGTAACTTACGTACGATTAATTTAATAAATAATTTATTTAGATTATTGTCTTTAGAGCCCACTGATATATTGCTTGATTTATGAGCTCATTATATAAAACTTCTCTGCCTTATTAATAAAAAACCGGGCAAGTACGTGTCGGGCCACGCACAATGTAGGGTTCCGTATTTACAGTGCTTTGCTTGCCTTCAGTTGAGTCCAATATCAAATTCTATCACATTTGTAAGTTTTCATCAAATAAATTTTATTTTATAAGTTCGTCGGCTATTACTCGGTAACTAGTAGTGCCTACTTAACCGTTTTAGTTTTCATTGAAGGTTCAGCATATTATGTACTATTAGCATGATTTTTTTCAAATTTCTAAAAGTTTGGAGATAGAGGGCAGGAACACCGTGCAAAACGAAAATATCATTAATAGATATTGAAAATGTTAAAATACATACCGCTTGTTGCCTTTACCACAAAATGTTACTTATGTAAAATAGATTGCAGCGTGTGAAGAGAAAATTAAATATATTTTGGTATCCAGTGCTCATGGTTATTTATTTTTTTATTTAAAACATTGTGTCCTTTATCACGACCCCAAGTGGACGCTACCGACGCTATCGTAGTTGGCGCCAAAATCCCTGTCACATTGTTCCCACACTAACAAAAACAAGTTTGTTTCAACTAATATCGACGCTCTAATCCATGGTTCCACATTCGACGAAACTCAATTTGCTAGACATAGACAATTACTAATTTTCGTCTACATTTTCCACTTACAAGACCTAAGTTAATTCTAGATTTCCCCTAGGAACACAGTCAGAATGAAACAAATAAATAGCGATAGATATATGTCATTCATCAAAGAGCTTCGGCTTAATGTCACTAGACATGTAATATATTTATTTTATTACTTAAATAAAAAATAAAAATATTGTCAAGTCTTGTAATAAAACCCGCAAATTAACAATGAAACTCATATAGGAGCTCGATGGCGTATGGTGTCGTTGTGTGTCGCACTCTAAAACGAACACGCTAAAGCGACGACAACCCCAGCCAGTGTCGGTATGGGTTTCGTTACATCAAGCTTCTCCGTGCTTCGGAGGGCACGATAAGGCTAACTGAGCGTATCCTAAGTCGTCGGTCCCGGATGTTGTCGATGACAGTCGTTAAGGCAAGTTAGTGGCCTTCGGGTGGCTTGAAAACTCTGGCCTCCGACAAACCGTATTGGAGCAGCGTGGCAGAGAACGCCCTAATCCCTCTTCGATTGAAAGGAGAGTGGGATGATTATCGGTTGATAATGATGAGGCAAAGTAAATATCATTGATACTATACTAGTCACCAACATGGCTGACTCGCGCAGACGTACTTATTACTCAGTGCATAACGACAATTGATTTTCAAATGTTTAATATACTGTGAGCTCAAATTTTGGCGTGTACTATTAAAAGATAATTAATTGAATCATTTACATTGCGCGTGCGTGTATTGAAGGATCTCTTTGATCTGTGTTAAAAGCAATAAAAGAACAATTGGAATGGCCATTAATTGTGCTGAGAACAATTAGAGCAAGTGCAAGGACGTCTACATGGCCAATTTGTTTTTCTAAACAATATTTATTTATAGTATTACTGTAACTTTTTAAATAACATTGTTTCTTTTTTCTTGAATTATTTAACCATAGTGTTGCATACATAGATCTTTTTCAGTGAGTTATAATAACGACGTAAATAGTTCAATGATCTTTTTAGATTATTTTAATATTTTTTTAATAATTTTAAGTTACTTATCTTCTATTTTTTTAAATTAATGAGTTTACATTATTTTATGACAGAAGAGTACGTCCATTTCGTAGATAATTCACATTTTAAAATTATGTACCCACGTAAATTATCAAAATTCTACCGAAATTGTTAACACAAAAGTCAGTAATCTAGTCATTTTTGGTCCAACTTCGTCCATTCCTAATAGGATTAGGTGCCTGGATAACGCTAGGATATAGGATAAAAATGTAAATAGATATCTGTCGAGTCCATGAATATATTATGGCTCGGAAAAGGTGTACCACCGCATATTATGATGGGAATTTTTATTCCACTCTGGAAGCACCTAAATTGACTTGAATTTTATGGCCCATAAAAATGATATCTTATTTAGTTTACAATCTGTGTGATTTTATAAATCTTTTAAAACACTCTTTTTATGAGAAGACAGTATATATTTTTTTATATTCATTTCGGTCACTTTTTTGCGGCAAAGAAATTTGTAGACAGAAAACCAGCGCTGCTGCGTCGTGTTACTCGTGCTACGGCATTTATGCTGAGTGGAGGGAGACCCGTTTGGACACACTTGATTAGTTTTAAGTAATTTTAAGTCAAAAAATTTATTTAGTGTTCCAAATAAATTTTTATTTTTATTTTTCTCCTCCTTTCAAAATTAGCTCCCTTCAATCACAGGGGATTAGAGCGTACTCTGCCACGCTACTCAAGTACGGATTGGTGAAGGCAGTGTTTTCAAACCGCCTCATAATGATTTATTAACGTCAGTTATTAACAACAACAACATGCTACCGGAATCCGGGAACAATGGGATTTCCCAAGTAAAACCACGGCGTGCGGGCATCATCAATTTTTTTTATACCAACAAAGGTGGCAAACAAGCATACGGCCGGCCTGATGGTAAGCCGTCACCGTAGCCTATAGACGCTTGGAATACCGGGGGTATCACTCAACGCGTTGCCAACGCTCCCAACCACACCAAGTGGAGCTCTGGAGACCTTACTCACCGTAATAACACAACATGGCCGATACCAATGCTATTTGGCTATGATCTTCTGTAAGGTCCTTCCCCAGACGGGGTACTCAGATTTGAGCGTATTATCCGCTGTGCCCTACCTCTCTTAAAAAAAACATCTAAAAGTCATTAAAGCTTGTATGAATAAATATTAAACTCGACAAAACAACCATTTGAAATCTGAGTAATTTTAACAGAAATACGAGTATAATCTTAACATAATTCGGATTTATCCAAATAGCAGTTAATAATATAATCCCGCGGGTACGGGAATGCGGGCTCCGGGATTTCGCGGGCGATCGGGTGGAACCGGGGAGCGAATGTTACGGACCCCGGGATAATGCGGTGCACAGTACACAAATAATATCTACAAACAGTATATTATGCTCAGTCGTGCTTGGTTCCTTTTTAGGGTTCCGTAGTACTACAAGGAATCTTTATAGCTTCGTCATGTCCGTCTGTCCGTCCGCGGACTAGCGCCTTGCTAAAGGCTAGAAAGCTGTAATTTGGTATGTATACACATATTAACAATGCTAACAAAGTGCTGGAACAACATTTTGAAATGTTTCAGCACTTTGTTAGCATTGGGGTTTTTTTGGGGTGCCTCCCCTACATGTAAAGTGGGAATGAATATTTTTTTTCTCGCCGACCCCATGTTGTGTGGTATCGTTAGATATGTCTCTTAAAAACCTAAAAAAAAAAAACCTTTTCCGATACAATGATCTTTCCACATCCTCGATGTTTTTATGATGCAGTGCATCTAGATAGGCTGGATCTAGACTGGAACAGACGGTGGGAAATTGTTTTCAAACGCGTTATGTATTCAGATTCTCTGTGTGATTTATGGCGAGTAGGAGTTAGGGTTTGCTAAATGGTGATTTTAGGATGTCGTTGATTTGCATTCGCTAATAATAACCTGTGTTTGTGGTTTCAAGTCGATCAGGACTATAACTTTTGATTGAAAATGCGAGGATTGTGCTGCAGTCATTTTGGTACACTGATTGACTGGGTAATTTATAGATCTAGAGGTTTTGTGAAACACTTTATTTATCCATTTATGTCAATCTATAATCATTCCATTGCAGGGATACGAGTCTTAGATAAAACCTACTTACATCCACTCTAAAATTAACACACAAGTTCAAACAGACGACGAAGCATGCGATGTAGAAAACAAATGTAAAATAATGTAGTAGGGGTAAAAAAATAAATTTAAACAAAAAAAGGTATATTTAGGGTACTTACTGTAGTTTACTCTACTGTAGGGTAGGTACATAATTATACAAAGCAATAATAATAATAATAATTTGAGTTCATAATGGTGTTAGTTACAGTGTTACTAAATAGCTCTCACGTTTTATAGCACATATACATATAATGTAAAAACAACAAATGTACATTCTAGAATTTAAGCTGTGAGAGGAAATAAAGATTTTATTATTATTATTATTATAGCTATGTTAGTAAAAATATAATAATTTCAATTTATAATATGCCATTGTAACAGAATTAATAATTTTTTAAATTAAATAAAATCAATAAAAAATTTAAACGAGAAAATAATAAATCAATGTCATATTTAATAAATTTGAAATTAATTAACCGATTATAATATTTTACATTTAATTAACTTATTTACCAACAAGCTGGGTGCCCGTAACACTCGGCTGAACCCACTGCTTCAGGATAGGAGAGTCACGTCTCCAAGCCATTGTTCTCAGGATCTTGTTTAAACTGCGTGTTCATTTAAGAGTGCATGTAAGTAGGTTTTATCTAAGACTCGTATCCCTGCAATGGAATGATTATAGATGGATAAATAATCAATCAAAAATCAGCATTAATTTTGTTTATTTGGTTAACAAAATGAATGCATCTAATCGGCAGTGGTAGTAATTAACATTTTACAATTAATATTGAATGCTATGATATCATTATAATCAGTTAAAGTTATGTTGTAGTGGATGTAGGTAATATAAGCTCCTCTATCTTCTTTCTTTGATTAAATTCGTTGTGAGCTCCAAGACAGCTGCAGTTTCTCCCCCGGGATGTCAATAAGCTTCATTGATTATTGTCAAACGGAGGCCGCCGTTTTCGATCTTGGGTATACAGGAGATACAATGATGGGATGTGGCGGGCTTGTCCCGAAGGTTATGCTGTCGGCTCCGACTGTGATCGATAAACGAAGATCGTTACCCAAGTCAGTGACCGGCAAGTGGTCTGATTAGATACCTACATCTAATGATGATTTTATCCAGACCCCTATTTAAAAAAGGGATAAATTTTTACAATATTACAAAAAATAATTTGATGGTTGTCGCCAATACCTATAAGGACGTATCCTGCCTGTAAAAACCATCGATATTAATGACTCTATCGTCATTCATATTGTCATATTGACAAATCAAGGTCAGTCGCATATATCTTGACTCCGTGTTAAATAATTAGTTAAAAATATAAACATTAGTTATTGCATGAAATAAACATTCAAAAAGTGTAGTGTTATCAACAAACTATTAGTGGAAGTGATATTTATTTGTTGGATAGCGACGTAAGAGAAGTTATCTGAACAAAAAACAGTGCAGTAATAACAAAGTGAATATCATTGTAGTTATACAAAACCCGCGATAAACTTAAGTGTATCTACAATAAAATAAGAAATAAACAGTAAATAATACTATAAAGAAATCAATATAACAAAAATAACTAGTGAAACAAGTGATAAAAAAAAAATATAATTATTGTGTGGGTCATTTGAAAACATTATAAAAAATACTAACGAACTTTTACTTCATGTTAGAAATACAATACCATATTTTCACCGGCTAAAACTAAGACGTTGACGGACGAACGGTTAAGATAGCGCCCGCAATTTGCAACTAATGCCAGTTCGATCCCCGTCAGGTGCCTCGCACAATAGGCTTTTTGCACGAAGAAATTTTAATTGGACAGTCGCTTTTTAAGGGACATAGATCATAATGGCAAAAAAGTGTACGAAATGTTGCAAAATTGTCACTGACAAACAGTATCTGACATGTACAGTTTGTTCTAAGTCATACCACCTAGACTGCACAAGTGTCTCAGAAAAATTATTTCATTTAATGAAAGCAAACAAAACCTCTAATTGGAAGTGCGTAAAATGTATACAAAAAAAACGAGAACATATCAGTGATAGCACACCATCGTCACCAACAAAAGGGCGCATGTGTAAAACGCGAAACCAAAAAAATAGATACTCTACGCCACATGAGTCATTTGATTTAGCAACAAAAAAATCCACGCGTACTTCACCACAAACGACTGCAGCTTCACCATCCTCCTCGCACTCTATAAATGGTACTCAGGCGAGTCAAACAGTCCCAGAAAGCAAATTTAATGCTACACCAATACCTATTGTAGAAACTGCAATATGCGACAATACTCCTCTAGCATCAAACAATTTCGTCATCACACGATCTAAATATAAGGTAAACGTAACTACTCAAAACTCATTTGAGTCCTTGCTATCAGTGGACAGTGACGACGACCATGACACAGAAATTGGTATTTTAAACAGGAGCTGTCCTGAAATAGGACATAACACAGCGGAGGAAATTGCAGAGTTAAAATCCCTAGTCAGCAATTTAGAAAAGAAATTACAGATTGCCGATCTAGAAATAGACAACCTGTTGATAGAAAATGCTAGTTTGAGAGAACAAGTTAGTACATGCAAAAAGAAAAATGATACCCTAGATCGTATCTGTCGTTCAACGCCGAGAAGAGGAAAGCAAAGTAGAGCAAGGAGAACAGAATTGGAAGTCACAAGCGAAAACAAGTCAAATGGTAAACACAAAGACAGACAGCATTGCAATAATGAATCTTTGGGAAAGACGAAGCATGATGAAGAAATTGAATCCGTAAAGATGAGTACCGCAGAGGACCGGAAACTGTGTGTAGTAAGCAGCAACAACAGGAGTAAAGTAATCCAAGCAATAGAGAGACTCGACATAGAGCTAAAATTCTGTCATTATGTAAAACCACATGTAGGAATTATTAAATTATTGGAAGACTTACACAACAAAGTTAAAGATTATACAAAAGAGGATTACTGCGTGATTTTAATTGGAGAAGAAGACTTCAAGACCACATCATCCAACAACAACACGGAAATTATAAATAATGTAAAGCACATACTGCAGAAAATTACAAATACAAATATAATTGTGGCCCTACCTACATATATATGTGGAGCGCCTATATATAATTACAAAATAGACAATTTCAATAGTTTACTGTATAAAATTTTGGACTCTTTGAAACATGTTTCTTGCTTCGACTCTAATTTTAATCTAACTCTAGACATGTTTTCTCAAAAAACCGGTAAATTGAAAAATTCGGGAATATATAACATTTTTGAGAATATGTCCGAAAACTTTTTTCGTCGCTAAAAGTTGGTCTAAGCGATTATATAAAAAACATGACAAGGGTAGAGATTGTTCTTTGGATTTATTTTCTGTTTCAAGTGAATTGAGTAAGTGTAATAATGACAACCTGTGTGAGTTTTCTCAAATTGATAACCTGTCAACAACAACTTTATGTGTATATCACCAGAATGTATGTGGTGTTAATAGTAAAAAAGATGATTTAGAAGTTTATATTCAAGGCCTTGATCGCATCCCAAACTATATTTGCCTGACTGAACATTTTCTAAACGAACAAAATATTTCAGTTTTAAATATAAATAATTATCACCTCGCATCTTATAATGTCAGAAAAAATAAAAAGAGAGGTGGAACTTTAATTCTCGGACATGTGAACCAAAAATATGAGGCGTTAGAGATATGTAGGAAACTTTATAAGATAGAATGTTTCGAGATATGTGGAGTTAGGGATATTGATACAAATACCTACATAATTTGTTGTTATAGAAATCCTGTAGACAAAAATTTTGAGGAATTTATGGACCGACTTGAAAAGATTTTGGAGCATTTTTTCAATAAGAAATGTGTCATATGCGGTGATTTTAATGTAAATCTAATTGTAAGTGGTGATAATGCAAATGCTTTTCTTAATCTGTTAAAGAGTTTTAATTTCCGACATACAGTGAACAGTGCAACTTTTAAACGTCTTGAGTATCTTTCCTGTCTAGACAACATACTGACAAATGTACCCGAAGAGTGTATGCCGGAAGAGGTGGTTATTGAATTTAACTCGTTATCAGATGGTCATGCTGCTCTGATTGGTACTTTGGAACTACCAGCTAACAAATCAGGTTACAACAATAATACTAAACATTATTTAATTAAAAATCAAAGGATTTACAACAATAAAAGTATTAATACTTTTAAGGAAAACATTTTAAATTGGCGTTATAACTCACTAGAGATAGACGATTTCATTACAGATTTTAATGACATATTTAAAAATAGTTTCAAAAAGAAACGAATCAAAATTACAATACGCAAGAAAACCTGTAAATGGATAACCGAAGGAATCAAAGTATCCTGTAAAATGAAACGTTTCCTAAATATAAATAAAAATAGTATGCAATTACCGAATTGTCTACTAGATTATAGAAATAAATATATAACGATATTAAACAAGGTAATCCGAAATGCGAAGAAAAATGCAGTAAAAAGAGAGTTAGAAAACAGTAAAAGTTCTTCCAAAGCTATTTGGAATATTGTAAATAAACATAGAGGCAAGAAAGATAATAATAAGAAAGCTTACACCGTCTTGAAAATTGAGGATAAAATTTACGTGGAACCACAGCATATAGTTAATATTTTTAGCGATACTTTCACTCAGCAAGACCTTACATATAAAGGATCTAATGCAGCTATACAATATGTACGTTATAATGTAAACAGAGTGGAAGAACATTTAGAGTGGGAAGTAGTTACAGCTCGAGAAATTAATAGAATTGTCAAAAATATGGTAAATAAAAAATCATGTGGTCACGATGACATGCCTATATCTTTAATTAAAAATAATATTGGTGTGCTCTCTGGACCTTTAACGTACTTGTTCAATAAATGTTTCAATGAGGGTTATTTTCCTGACGGTCTTAAATTGGCAAAGGTGGTTCCAATTCACAAGACAGGTCCAAAAACTGATCCACGGAATTATAGGCCAATATCCTTACTGCCTATAATTTCAAAAATATTCGAAAAACTTATTAAAAGCAGGCTCATTAAACATTTAGATTCTAATGACGTTCTACATAAAAGACAATTCGGATACAGGCGACATGTCGGCACAACAGATGCAATTGATCATTTGATAGATGATGTAGTACAAAAACTAAATGAAAAGAAAAAGGTGATTGGCCTTTTCCTTGATCTTAGCTCTGCCTTTGATATGGTGAATCATCAGATACTGCTTGAAAAATTAGACTATTACGGTATACGGGACAAAGAACTAAACCTAATTAAATCCTACCTCAATAATCGACGACAGTTTGTAGAGATAACTTTAGTTGATGACTATGAAAGAAACGAAGTAACATATAGATCGGATTCCATTCTTATAGAAAGAGGGGTACCCCAAGGGTCAATCTTGGGTCCCATTTTGTTTGTTGTTTTCACAAATGACTTGATAAATTTCATTTGTAATTCGAACCCAAATACAACTCTGGTCGTCTATGCAGATGATACAAATGCAATTATTTCTGGTGATACTCTAAACAATTTACAGCATGACACAAATCGAATACTAGCGTTATTTATGGAATGGTTTGAGGCAAATGGTTTAAAAGCAAACACACGAAAAACGAATTTAATGTTATTTAAAACAACTACTAGAAACAAAGATACAATTGTGGCTAAATATATTGATGACACTGTTCAAACTGTACAAGAGGTAAAATTTCTGGGTGTGCGCATAGATTCGTATCTTAGCTGGCAAAAAGAATTGAATGGAATAGTTGGCACCATTAGTTCCGCGTGCTATGCCCTAAGATCCTTGAGAGACGAAGTAACCATGGAGCACCTCAAAACTGTATATTATGCGCTGGTAGAATCTAAATTAAGATACAGCATCAAGTTATGGGGAAACAGCTACAATTACAACGTGAAATCTGCCTTTGTCGCGCAAAAACGAGCTATTCGGACCATGGTGAGAATTCCACAGACAGAGTCATGTAGGCCCCACTTCAAAACACTAAAGATATTGACAGTTCCGTCTTTATACATCCTGGTAACTTTATGTAAACTGGTTAAGTGTCTTGATCAAATTGAAACAAAAGAAGAAAGAGCGGTTAGAGAAAAAACTAGACGGAAAGATTTAAAGGCACATTTTTTCTCAAAATTGAGAGTAGTAGATCACTGCACAAGAAAGCAATCAATAAAGCTTTTTAATGGATTACCCAAGGCATTTAAGGTAATTTATAATGAAAATGTATTCAAATTAAAATTAAAAAATCTGCTTGTATCAAAATCCTATTATTCAGTTGATGATTATTTAAATGACCCAGAATTGTGAAATTTTTATTGCTTATTTAGGTTATTATTATTTCCATTATTAATGTTATGCAATTTATTTAGTTAATAATTTTGAAATGTATTCCAGACGCAATTATGTTGTTATTGGATTAATAATAATAATAATAACATTTCTATAAAATCTATGTGTTTTATGTGACAGAAGCCGAATAAAGTCGACACTAGGGTTGTACATTTTAATATATCGATAGTTTTAGAATAGATATCTGACAGAAAATAACAAACACTAAAACAATAATAAAATAAGTATAAATGTAGTAATTTTAATATTAAATATATTATTATTTTATTTAATGTGTAATTTAAATTCAAATTTAATCAAATTCCATTCGTGTTTATTCAATAGTGTGTATGTTTTCTCCGTTCACACTTTTTCTGTTCACTTCACACTGCAGATATATCTTTTTTTATACCACAAAGTTGGCAACAAGCATACGGCCCGCCTGGGGCCCGATTCTACTAACACAAATGCACCAATGGACTCTCAATAGTGTCTCAATCGTGTCTCAATAAAATGTCGATAGTGTATCAGTGGAATAGTTTTCGACATTTGTTATGGACTTAAACAATAAGTTAAACATTATGTTATTGTTTAAGTCCATAACAAATGTCAAAAACTATTCCACTGATACACTATCGGCATTCTTTTGAGACACGATTGAGAGTCCATTGGTGTATTTGTGTTAGTAGAATCGGGCCCCTGGTGGTAAGCATCACCGTAGCCTATAGACGCTTGCAATACCAGGGGTATCACTCACGCGTTCTTAACCCTCCAAACCGTCCCAAGTGAGACCTTACTCATCGTAGGAACAAAACATGGCCGAGACCAATGCAATATGACTACGATCTTCTGTAAGGTGGAGGGCTTTCCCCAGACGGGCTGCTCCGTTTGAGCAGAATATCCGCTGTGCCCTACCTCTCTTGAAAACCTCTCTTATAAAATCTAACAATTTTTTAATGTTATTTTTTAGTTCAAATTGTAGTGGTGTTACTTTAAATTAACAACTAAACGTAGGTAACAAATCCATTTGATCTTCGACAGATCTATATTAAATAGTAATTTAGTCATCTGCAACTACAGTAAACTGACCAACAGATTAAGCCTCTATCTAAATAGACCATATCGATAGACTAATGTCTGCATCAGTACATCACTAATCGAAGATTACATCCCAATTGAACGGCCGCTGTAAAATCTTATTACAGACATTATTTCAAAGCGTGAAGTCATAAAATCGTTTGTACTTAGGACGTGTGTATCGTGGCGATTATGTGTTACTCCGAATTTAATAGTAGGTATGTCAGCCAGTTAGAATTGTAATACATTACAAAGTACGTGAATGAGAAACTACAGCTGCCTTGGAACTCACTTTGATTAAAGTCGTTGTGAATTTCAAGACTTCTATGAGGAACTCGATGGCGTCGCTGTGTGTCACACTCTAATATGAACACGCAAGTTAAGCGACGGCGACCCTAGCCAGCGTTTGGATGGGTTTCGTTATCTCGAGCTTCCTTGTGCTTCGGAGGGCACGTTAAGCCGTCGGTCCCGGCTGTTGTCGATAGATGACAGTCGTTAAGCCAAGTCGGTGGCCTTAGGCCGGCTTGAAAACACCGACCTCTGCCAATCCGTATTGGAGCAGCGTGGCAGAGTACGCTCTAATCACCTTCGATTGAAGGGAGACCTGAGACCAGCAGTGGAATGATTATGAGTGATATGATGAGTTTCAAGACAGCTGTAAGTAGCGACTTCCCTTGCCCTGGGACGCCAATAAACTTCATTGCTTATTGATAATCTGAGGTCATCGTTGTTGATGCGGTGGGAATGCGTGGTGGGCTTGTTCCAAACTACGTTAAAGAAAGAAAGTTTTACGTCTGAAATATTCAAGGTACTTTTATTTATGACTCAAAAAAAGAACTAATTTTGCCTTCGAGTCTGTCCACTATCCTACACCTTTCTCTTCTACTTTTCCTTACTTTTGTTTTAAAAAAATTTTTTTTTTCATACTACAAAGTTGGCAAACAAGCATACGACCCGCCTGATGGTAAGCATCACCATAGCCTATAGGCGCTTGCAATACCGGGGGCATCACTCACGCGTTGGCGTTGCCAACCCTCCCAACTCCCCCCAAGTGGAGCTCTGAAGACCTTACTCACTGTAGGAACACAACATGGCCGAGACCAATGCTATTTGGCTACGATCTTTCTGTAAGGTGGAGGTCCTTCCCCAGACGGGCTGCTCCTATTTGAGCGGATTATCCGCTGTGCCCTACCTCTCTCAATATTTTTGTAAAAATAGTCATACCAAAAATATAATTAATCTAACACAGTGATACCGGTGTGAAGTTAGCGGCCAAACTTAGCAGCCGCCAATAACCCGACCAAATTGAGAAGTCACTTTTTTCTTTTAAACAAATTGACTCAGAAAACCGCTAAAACAGCTACAGACGCCTAGGTTCACAAACAAAACATGTCTAACATCTCGACAAATCGACTACAAACATTAATTTAGTTCTGCCGCAGTACTCAGGAGTCAAATCACTTTAGGGCACAAAAGCTAAGATCTCGTAATGAGACTGGGCCAGCAAGGAGGTTTCGAAATATAGCTTGTATTGCTGGATACACCTGCTACATAGCTGCAGTGAGCAAAAGGTATCACCCGTTGTTTAACGGGGTAAAACGGGGTGAACAAGTCATGTTCATGGCGATTTTCAGAAAACTAGCAATTTTTACACATTTTCAACCAGAAAGACGGCAAGCAAAGGGTTTTGGACTTCAGAATTATTTAACCAGTCCTTTATGCAATATCAAGACACAAGTTGTCAGTTGGCACTCAATCTTTTAGACTATGCAAATCTAGTTCAAATAAAAAAAAACAAGATTTGGCTGCTGACTTCCCACCGGTGCAGAACGGCAAGCAAGGAGGTTTCGAACCGTGATTTGTATTGCTGAATAGACCTGCTACATGGCCGCAGTGAGCAAGTAGTGGCACCCGATGTTTTAGACTATGCAAATCAAGTCCAAACAAAAAATTCAAAATTTTCTTCTAAATATTTATTCTTGCTTGAAATACGCCATGTAGAACGGCAAGCAAGGAGGTTCCGAACCATGGCTTGTATTGCTGAATACACCTGCTACATGGCCGCAGTGAGCAAGTAGTGGCACCCGATCTTTTAGACTATGCAAATCGAGTCCAAATAAAAAATTCATGATTTTTTTCAAAAAATTCATTCTTGCTTGAAAAGCACCATGTAGAACGGCAAGCAAGGAGGTTTCGAATCATGGCTTGTGTTGCTGAATACACCTGCTACTTGGCCGCAGTGAGCAAGTAGTGGCACCCGATCTCTTAGAGTATGCAAATCTAGTCCAAGTAAAGAAAAACAAGATTTGGCTGCTGACTTCCCACCGGTGCAGAACGGCATGCAAGGAGGTTTCGAACCTTGGTTTGTATTGCTGAATAGACCTGCTACATGACCGCAGTGAGCAAGTAATGGCACCCGAACTTTAAGACTATGCAAATCGAGTCCAAATAAAAAATTCAAGATTTTCTTCAAAATATTCATTCTTGCTTGAAAAATGCCATGTAGAACGGCAAGCAAGGAGGTTTCGAACCATGGCTTGTATTGCTGAATACACCTGCTACATGGCCGCAATGAGCAAGTAGTGGCACCCGACCTTTTAGACTATGCAAATCGAGTCCAAATAAAAAATTCAAGATTTTCTTCAAAATATTCATTCTTGCTTGAAAAATGCAATGTAGAACGGCAAGCAAGGAGGTATCGAACCATGGCTTGTATTGCTGAATACACCTGCTACATGGCCACAGTGAGCAAGTAGTGGCACCCGATTTTTAAGACTATGCAAATCGAGTCCAAAAAAAAAATTCAAGATTTTCTTCAAAATATTCATTCTTGCTTGAAAAGCGCCATGTAGAACGGCAAGCAAGGAGGTTTCGAACCATGGCTTGTATTGCTGAATACACCTGCTACATGGCCGCAGTGAGCAAGTAGTGGCACCGGATCTTTTAGACTATGCAAATCGAGTCCAAATAAAAAATTCATGATTTTCTTCAAAATATTCATTCTTGCTTGAAAAGCACCATGTAGAACGGCAAGCAAGGAGGTTTCGAACCATGGCTTGTATTGCTGAATACACCTGCTACTTGGCCGCAGTGAGCAAGTAGTGGCACCCCATCTCTTAGACTATGCAAATCTAGTCCAAGTAAAGAAAAACAAGATTTGGCTGCTGACTTCTCACCGGTGCAGAACGGCCAGCAAGGAGGTTTCGAACCATGGTTTGTATTGCTCAATAGACCTGCTACATGGCCGCAGTGAGCAAGTAATGGCACCCGATCTTAAAGGCTATGCAAATCGAGTCCAAATAAAAGACTCTACATTTTCCTCAATATATTTATTCTTGCTTGAAAAGCGCCATGTAGAACGGCAAGCAAGGAGGTTTCGAACCATGGTTTGTATTGCTGAATAGACCTGCTACATCAACGCAGTGAGCAAGTAGTGGCACCCGATCTTGTAGACTATGCAAATCGAGTCCAAATAAAAAATTCATGATTTTCTTCAAAATATTCATTCTTGCTTGAAAAGCACCATGTAGAACGGCAAGCAAGGAGGTTTCGAACCATGGCTTGTATTGCTGAATACACCTGCTACTTGGCCGCAGTAAGCAAGTAGTGGCAACCGATCTCTTAGACTATGCAAATCTAGTCCAAGTAAAGAAAAACAAGATTTGGCTGCTGACTTCTCACCGGTGCAGAACGGCAAGCAAGGAGGTTTCGAACCATGGTTTGTATTGCTGGATAGACCTGCTACATGGCCGCAGTGAGCAAGTAATGGCACCCGATCTTTAAGACTATGCAAATCGAGTACAAATAAAAAATTCATGATTTTCTTCAAAATATTCATTCTTGCTTGACAAGCACCATGTAGAACGGCAAGCAAGGAGGTTTCGAACCATGGCTTGTATTGCTGAATACACCTGCTACTTGGCCGCAGTGAGCAAGTAGTGGCACCCGATCACTTAGACTATGCAAATCTAGTCCAAGTAAAGAAAAACAAGATTTGGCTGCTGACTTCTCACCGGTGCAGAACGGCAAGCAAGGAAGTTTCGAACCATGGTTTGTATTGCTGAATAGACCTGCTACATGGCCGCAGTGAGCAAGTAATGGCACCCGATCTTTAAGACTATGCAAATCGTTTCCAAATAAAAAATTCAAGATTTTCTTCAAAATATTCATTCTTGCTTGAAAAATGCCATGTAGAACGGCAAGCAAGGAGGTTTCGAACGATGGCATGTATTGCTGAATACACCTGCTACATGGCCACAGTAAGCAAGTAGTGGCACCCGATCTTTAAGACTATGCAAATCGAGTCTAAATTAAAAATTCAAGATTTTCTTCAAAATATTCATTCTTGCTTGAAAAGCGCCATGTAGAACGGCAAGCAAGAAGGTTTCGAATCATGGCTTGTGATGCTGAATACACCAGCTACATGGCCGCAGTGAGCAAGTAGTGGCACCCGATCTTTTAGACTATACAAATCTAGTCCAAGTAAAGTAAAACAAGATTTGGCTGCTGACTTCCCACCAGTGCAGAACGGCAAGCAAGGAGGTTTCGAACCATGGCTTGTATTGCTGAATACACCTGCTACATGGCCACAGTGAGCAAGTAGTGGCACCCGATCTTTAACAGTATGCAAATCGAGTCCAAACAAAAAATTCATGATTTTCTTCAAAATATTCATTCTTGCTTGAAAAGCACCATGTAGAACGGCAAGCAAGGAGGTTCCGAACCATGGCTTGTATTGCTGAATACACCTGCTACATGGCCACAGTGAGCAAGTAGTGGCACCCGATCTTTAACAGTATGCAAATCGAGTCCAAATAAAAAAATCATGGTTTTCTTCAAAATATTCATTCTTGCTTGAAAAGCGCCATGTAGAACGGCAAGCAAGGAGGTTTCGAACCATGGCTTGTATTGCTGAATACACCTGCTACATGGCCGCAGTGAGCAAGTAGTGGCACCCGATCTTTTAGACTATGCAAATCGAGTCCAAACAAAAAATTCATGATTTTCTTCAAAATATTCATTCTTGCTTGAAAAGCACCATGTAGAACGGCAAGCAAGGAGGTTTCGAACCATGGCTTGTATTGCTGAATAGACCTGCTACATGGCCGCAGTGAGCAAGTAATGGCACCCGATCTTTAAGACTATGCAAATCGAGTCCAAACAAAAAATTCATGATTTTCTTCAAAATATTCATTCTTGCTTGAAAAGCACCATGTAGAACGACAAGCAAGGAGGTTTCGAACCATGGCTTGTATTGCTGAATAGACCTGCTACATGGCCGCAGTGAGCAAGTAGTGGCACCCGATCTTTCAGACTATGCAAATCGAGTCCAAACAAAAAATTCATGATTTTCTTCAATATATTCATTCTTGCTTGAAAAGCACCATGTAGAACGGCAAGCAAGGAGGTTTCGAACCATGGCTTGTATTGCTGAATAGACCTGCTACATGGCCGCAGTGAGCAAGTAATGGCACCCGATCTTTAAGACTATGCAAATCGAGTCCAAACAAAAAATTCATGATTTTCTTCAAAATATTCATTCTTGCTTGAAAAGCACCATGTAGAACGGCAAGCAAGGAGGTTTCGAACCATGGCTTGTATTGCTGAATAGACCTGCTACATGGCCGCAGTGAGCAAGTAGTGGCACCCGATCTTTTAGACTATGCAAATCGAGTCCAAACAAATAATTCATGATTTTCTTCAAAATATTCATTCTTGCTTGAAAAGCACCATGTAGAACGGCAAGCAAGGAGGTTTCGAACCATGGCTTGTATTGCTGAATACACCTGCTACTTGGCCGCAGTGAGCAAGTAGTGGCACCCGATCTCTTACGAGTATGCAAATCTAGTCCAAGTAAAGAAAAACAAGATTTGGCTGCTGACTTCCCACCGGTGCAGAACGGCAAGCAAGGAGGTTTCGAACCTTGGTTTGTATTGCTGAATAGACCTGCTACATGACCGCAGTGAGCAAGTAATGGCACCCGAACTTTAAGACTATGCAAATCGAGTCCAAATAAAAAATTCAAGATTTTCTTCAAAGTATTCATTCTTGCTTGAAAAATGCCAATTAGAACGGCAAGCAAGGAGGTTTCGAACCATGGCTTGTATTGCTGAATACACCTGCTACATGGCCGCAGTGAGCAAGTAGTGGCACCCGATCTTTTAGACTATGCAAATCGAGTCCAAATAAAAAATTCAATATTTTCTTCAAAATATTCATTCTTGCTTGAAAAGCACCATGTAGAACGGCAAGCAAGAAGGTTTCGAACCATGGCTTGTATTGCTGTATACACCTGCTTCATGGCCACAGTGAGCAAGTAGTGGCACCCGATCTTTAAGATTATGCAAATCGAGTCCAAATAAAAAAATTATGATTTTCTTCAAAATATTCATTCTTGCTTGAAAAGCGCCATGTAGAACGGCAAGCAAGGAGGTTTCGAACCATGGCTTGTATTGCTGAATACACCTGCTACTTGGCCGCAGTGAGCAAGTAGTGGCACCCGATCTCTTAGACTATGCAAATCTAGTCCAAGTAAAGAAAAACAAGATTTGGCTGCTGACTTCTCACCGGTGCAGAACGGCAAGCAAGGAGGTTTCGAACCATGGTTTGTATTGCTGAATAGAACTGCTACATGGCCGCAGTGAGCAAGTAATGGCACCCGATCTTTAAGACTATGCAAATCGAGTCCAAATAAAAGGCTCTACATTTTCCTCTTTAGTCTTAAAGATCGGGTGCCACTACTTGCTCACTGCGGCCATGTAGCAGGTCTATTCAGCAATACAAGCCATTGTTCGAAACCTCCTTGCTTGCCGTTCTACATGGTGCTTTTCAAGCAAGAATGAATATTTTGAAGAAAATCATATTTTTTTTATTTGGACTCGATTTGCATAGTCTTAAAGATCGGGTGCCACTATTTGCTCACTGTGGCCATGTAGCAGGTGTATTCAGCAATACAAGCTATGGTTCGAAACCGCCTTGCTTGCCGTTCTACATGGTGCTTTTCAAGCAAGAATGAATATTTTGAAGAAAATCATGAAATTTTTTAATTGGGCTCGATTTGCATAGTCTAAAAGATCGGGTGCCACTACTTGCTCACTGCGGCCATGTAGCAGGTGTATTCAGCAATACAAACCATGGTTCGAAACCTCCTTGCTTGCCGTTCTGCACCAGTGAGAAGTCAGCAGCCAAATCTTGTTTTTCTTTACTTGGACTAGATTTGCATAGTCTAAGAGATCGGGTGCCACTACTTGCTCACTGCGGCCAAGTAGCAGGTGTATTCAGCAATACAAGGCATGGTTCGAAACCTCCTTGCTTGCCGTTCTACATGGCGCTTTTCAAGCAAGAATGAATATTTTGAAGAAAATCATGATTTTTTTATTTGGACTCGATTTGCATAGTCTTAAAGATCGGGTGCCACTACTTGCTCACTGTGGTCATGTAGCAAGTGTATTCAGCAATACAAGCCCTGGTTCGAAACCTCCTTGCTTGCCGTTCTACATGGCGCTTTTCAAACAAGAATGAATATATTGAGGAAAATGTAGAGTCTTTTATTTGGACTCGATTTGCATAATCTTAAAGATCGGGTGCCATTACTTGCTCACTGCGGCCATGTAGCAGGTCTATTCAGCAATACAAACCATGGTTCGAAACCTCCTTGCTTGCCGTTCTGCACCAGTGAGAAGTCAGCAGCCAAATCTTGTTTTTCTTTACTTGGACTAGATTTGCATAGTCTAAGAGATCGGGTGCCACTACTTGCTCACTGCGGCCAAGTAGCAGGTGTATTCAGCAATACAAGGCATGGTTCGAAACCTCCTTGCTTGCCGTTCTACATGGCGCTTTTCAAGCAAGAATGAATATTTTGAAGAAAATCATGATTTTTTTATTTGGACTCGATTTGCATAGTCTTAAAGATCGGGTGCCACTACTTGCTCACTGTGGTCATGTAGCAGGTCTATTCAGCAATACAAGCCCTGGTTCGAAACCTCCTTGCTTGCCGTTCTACATGGCATTTTTCAAGCAAGAATGAATATTTTGAAGAAAATCTTGAATTTTATATTTGGACTCGATTTGCATAGTCTAAAAGATCGGGTGCCACTACTTGCTCACTGTGGCGATGTAGCAGGTGTATTCAGCAATACAAGCCATGGTTCGAAACCTCCTTGCTTGCCGTTCTACTTGGCGCTTTTCAAGCAAGAATGAATATATTGAGGAAAATCTTGAGTCTTTTATTTGGACTCGATTTGCATAATCTTAAAGATCGGGTGCCACTACTTGCTCACTGTTGCCATGTAGCAGGTGTATTCAGCAATGCAAGCCATGGCTCGAAACCTCTTTGCTTGCCGTTCTACATGGCGTGTTTCGAGCAAGAATAAATATTTAGAAGAAAATTTCGAATTTTTTGTTTGGACTTGATTTGCATAGTCTAAAAGATCGGGTGCCACTACTTGCTCACTGCGGCCATATAGCGGGTGTATTCAGCAATACAAGCCATGGTTCGAAACTCCCTTGCTTGCCGTTCTACATGGCGCTTTTCAAGCAAGAATGTATATTTTGAAGAAAATCATGAATTTTTTATTTGGACTCGATTTGCATAGTCTAAAAGATCGGGTGCCACTACTTGCTCACTGCGGCCATGTAGCAGGTGTATTCAGCAATACAAGCCATGGTTCGGAACCTCCTTGCTTGCCGTTCTACATGGCGTGTTTCAAGCAAGAATAAATATTTAGAAGAAAATTTTGAATTTTTTGTTTGGACTTGATTTGCATAGTCTAAAAGGTCGGGTGCCACTACTTGCTCACTGCGGCCATGTAGCAGGTCTATTCAGCAATACAAATCATGGTTCGAAACCTCCTTGCTTGCCGTTCTGCACCGGTGGGAAGTCAGCAGCCAAATCTTGTTTTTTTTCATTTGAACTAGATTTGCATAGTCTAAAAGATTGAGTGCCAACTGACAACTTGTGTCTTGATATTGCATAAAGGACTGGTTAAATAATTCTGAAGTCCAAAACCCCTTGCTTGCCGTCTTTCTGGTTGAAAATGTGTGAAAATTGCTAGTTTTCTGAAAATCGCCATGAACATGACTTGTTCACCCCGTTTCACCCCGTTAAACAACGGGTGATACCTTTTGCTCACTGCAGCTATGTAGCAGGTGTATCCAGCAATACAAGCTATATTTCGAAACCTCCTTGCTGGCCCAGTCTCATTACGAGATCTTAGCTTTTGTGCCCAAAAGTGATTTGACTCCTGAGTACCGCGGCCGAACTAAATTAATGTTTGTAGTCGATTTGTTATTATGTTAGACATGTTTTGTTTGTGAACCTAGGCGTCCGTAGCTGTTTTAGCAGTTTTCTGAGTCAATTTGTTTAAAAGAAAAAAGTGACTTCTCAATTTGGTCGGGTTATTGGCGGCTGCTAAGTTTGGCCGCTAACTTCACACCGGTCACAGTGATAACAACTTAGACAAAATAGTGCCCCTCTTCTCTCCCTATTCCCTTCCTTGTCGACGAGAAAGGAATTCATTTGTAACGAAAAAGTTGTGCGATTCAACGTCTTACTGTGCCGAGCTGAGAAATTTAGAGTAAGCATAGAAATAGAATTGTGGATTTAAAAGATGTGATGGTAGCAGCGGTCAGGAGCACGCGGCCTGTGACTAATTTCTGGCAGAGTTGTATGACTACGGTAGAGCTAGAGTATTTATAAATAGAAAATAGATTTATGATTGAAAAAAGGCCGTAACTGAATTTTTTCGCCATTTGTTTTCCGAGTGGACATTTGGCTTTGTTTCCAAAATGGTGGTAGTTTATAGAGTACCTAGCTTATTATAATAATATAGGTAATATTTAAAACATAATGAAAAATACTCAAACATTATGTAAAATATGAATAAAGAATGTGGCTGTGTACTCCAATCTATATATATAAAATTCAAAGTCCTGACTGACTTAACTATATATCAACGCACAGCCCAAACCGCTGGGTCTAGAGATTCCAAATTTGGCATGTAGGTTCCTTACGACGTCTAGGGATGTACTAAAAAAGGATTTTTCAAAAATCCCACGGGAAAGCAAGATATACGCATACGAAGTTGCGAGGGGACGCACAGCCCAAACCGCTGGGTCTAGAGATGCCAAATTTGACATGTAGGATCCTTATAAGGTCCAGACCGACCGGACCGGACCGAACCGGAACGGACCGGACCGGACCGGAACGGATCAGACCTGATCGGTCTGGAAGGAACCGCACCGTACCGGGCCGTACCGGACCGGATCGAACCGGACCGGACCGTTTTTTTTTTCTTCATCTATATATATAAAATTCAAAGTCCTGACTGACTTAACTATATATCAACGCACAGCCCAAACCGGTGGGTCTAGAGATTCCAAATTTGGACTGTAGGTTCCTTACGACATCTAGGGTTGTACTAAGAAAGGATTTTTCAAAATTCCTACGGGAAACCGAGATATACGCAAACGAAGTTGCGAGGGTATATCAACGCACAGCCCAAACCGCTGGGTCTAGAGATTCCAAATTTGGCATGTAGGTTCCTTACGACGTCTAGGGATGTACTAAAAAAGGATTTTTCAAAAATCCCACGGGAAAGCAAGATATACGCATACGAAGTTCCGAGGGGACGCACAGCACAAACCGCTGGGTCTAGAGATGCCAAATTTGATATGTAGGATCCTTATAAGGTCCAGACCGACCGGACCGGACCGGACCGGAACGGACCGGACCGGACCGGAACGGATCAGACCTGATCGGTCTGTAAGGAACCGCACCGTACCGGGCCGTACCGGACCGGATCGAACCGGACCGGACCGTTTTTTTTTTCTTCATCAATATATATAAAATTCAAAGTCCTGACTGACTTAACTATATATCAACGCACAGCCCAAACCGGTGGGTCTAGAGATTCCAAATTTGGCATGTAGGATCCTTATAAGGTCCAGACCGACCGGACCGGACCGGACCGGACCGGAACGGACAGGACCGGACCGGAACGGATCAGACCTGATCGGTCTGGAAGGAACCGCACCGTACCGGGCCGTGCCGGACCGGATCGAACCGGACCGGACCGGATTTTTTTTCATAGATAAAATTCAAAGTCCTGACTGACTGACTTAACTATACATCAACGCACAGCCCAAACCAATGGGCCTAGAGATTTCAAATTTGGACTGTAGGTTCCTTACGACGTCTAGGGGTGTACTAAGAAATGATTTTTCAAAATTCCTACGGGAAACCGAGATATACGCAAACGAAGTTGCGAGGGTATATCAACGCACAGCCCAAACCGCTGGGTCTAGAGATTCCAAATTTGACAAGTAGGTTCCTTACGACGTCTAGGGATGTACTAAGAAAGGATTTTTCAAAATTCCCACGGGAAAAGATATATGCATACGAAGTTGCGAGGGGACGCACAGCCCAAACCGCTGGGTCTAGATATGCCAAATTTGACATGTAGGATCCTTATAAGGTCCAGACCGACCGGACCGGAACGGATCAGACCTGATCGGTCTGGAAGGAACCGCACCGTACCGGGCCGTGCCGGACCGGATCGAACCGGACCGGACCGGATTTTTTTTCATATATAAAATTCAAAGTCCTGACTGACTGACTGACTTAACTATATATCAACGCACAGCCCAAACTAATGGGTCTAGAGATTCCAAATTTGGACTGTAGGTTTCTTACGACGTCTAGACGCGTACTAAGAAAGGATTTTTCAAAATTCCTACGGGAAAGCGAGATATACGCATACGAAGTTGCGAGGGGACGCACAGCCCAAACCGCTGAGTCTAGAGATTCCAAATTTGGCATGCAGGGTCCTTATAAGGTCCGGACCGACCGGACCGGACCGGATTGACGGGACCTGATCGGACCGGATGGAACCGTACCGTACCAGGCCATCCCGGACCGGAATTTGTTTCTGAAGAAAGATATGCTAATTGTTACTAGGCCACGCGGGCGAAGCCGCGGGCGGAAGCTAGTCTAGTATATACTAAATCTATGACTCCAATGAGTATACAGGCATATTGCGTTTTCAATCATTTAAAATTTTGTGACTATGTTGCTCTTGAATACAAAAAGTTGCCGTGCAGACACAGTGAATGAGAAACCAAAAACAGAACCCCTCGATACAAAACCTCGTAAATAATTTCGAAATTTTTACGATCCTTTCGTAACTCCAAACCATTACATAAAAAGTGGCGTTTGAGCATTTATAAAAGTTGAAGAATGCGAAACGTACCCACTCGGGTGGGGGTTACTTCGCAACTGGATTTTTCCATTCCCAAAAAAATTCTCAAGTGAAAGTTGACTCTTAGAAGTTTTTTCATGACCGAATAGTATTCTCTGAACATGCGGAATGTCGTTATTAAGACTTGTTTGGTTGTAAAAGAGTTGGCAAACTATGTTTCGTATGGATGGAAATAGGCCTAACTTAAGATTGCTAATACTATTTTTAGTAATTTTTTAAGCCACAAAGATGACAAACAAGCATACGGCCCGCCTGATGGTAAGCATCACCATAGCCTATAGACCTTGCAATAACGGGGTATCACTCACGCGTTGCCAACCCTCCCAACCCCCCCAAGTGGAGCTCTGGAGGCCTTACTCACCGTAGCAACATGGCCGATACCAATGCTATTTCTCTTAACTCTGTTAGGTGGAGGTCATTCCCCAGACGGGCTGCTCCGATTTGAGTGGATTATCCGCTGTGCCCTACCTCTCTCAAAAGAAGTTAGAAAGCCCGGTGCGTGGTGTGGCGTTGGCGTAATGGTTACTATGCCGATCCGCAACCCAGGAGGTCCCGGGTACGAATCCCGGTCGGGTCATTTAAAAAAATGTATGTTTTTTAATTGGCCTGGGTCTTGGATGTTAATCTACATATTTATTTGTTTTATAATATAGTATTATTTAGTCCCAACCCAAAGTAAGTTCGAGATGTGTTAAGTACACAAGTCTCGAACTAACTTTGGGACTAGCTCAATCTGTGTGATTTGTCCCTATTTATTTCTTACTTATTTATTTATCTAATGTAGCTCCAGCATGAAGACAACCACAATAAATGGTCATTACAAAAAATGCCCACGGGGATTGAACTTATACCCTTTGCCACGAGAGGCAGGTCATCCACTGAACAACTGGGTTTAAAGAACAGATTAAAGATAAGTTTCATTAATTAACATTAAATGTATCTTATTATTCTGAGCCATAAAAGTTAAATTAGTTGAAGATTTTAATGTTTTGTATAATAATTATTTCTTATCGTTAAGCTTAAAAGCAAGAATAAAAATGACTTTAATTATAGCTATAATATTTGAAGAATATTCTATGTTTTAAATTGTTTCATTCTCATAAGTCATTATAATTATTTTTTTTTTTTTTTTTTTTTTTTTTTTTTTATACCACAAGGGTGGCAAACAAGCTTACGGTCCGCCTGATGGTGAGCGGTCACCGCAGCCTATGGACGCTTGCAACACCGGGAGCATCACTCGCGCGTTGCCGACCCTGTAAAAATCTTTTAATGCCCTTTTTGAAGAACCCCATATTATAGTCTAAAGGAAAGACCTCGGCGGGGATCTCATTCCACAGCCTCAGCGTTCGCGGGAGGAAACTCCTCTGAAACCGCGTAGTACGCGACCATTTTGGTTCTAGTGTGTGAGGTTGGATTCCCCGCCGGTGACGAGCAGTTCGATGGTAGAAAGTGGCCGTAGGCATCAAGTCAAACAATTCCTCGGAACAAACCCCATTATACAAGCGGTAGAACACACATAGGGAGGCGAAGTCTCTCCGCAGACTGAGGGGCTCAATACCGCTTGTTAGCTCGGGATCGTCGACAATCCTCATAGCACGTCTTTGAGTTGAGTCTAGAGGTCCAAGTTGGTACGCCGGCGCTCCAGCCCATAGGTGAGAGCAGTACTCCATGTGGGGTCGGACTTGAGATTTATACAATACAAGTCTCTGCCCCGGATTGAAGTACTGCTTCGCCCTATTCAGCACACCGAGCTTTTTCGACGCCAACTTGACCTTGTCTTCTATGTGACTGCGAAACTGGACGTTGCTTGAGATCTCGACTCCAAGGATCCCTAAGCTGCCGGTAGTTATTAAGGGTGTCCCTTGGAATTGTGGGGCCACTGAAAAAGGGGATTTCTTCGCGGTGAACGCGCAGACTTGTGTCTTGGTGGGGTTAAATTGGACTAAGTTACGTCGTCCCCAATCGCTCACCCTGGTTAGGGTGCCTTCGATTTCAGACACAAGTCGTTCGCGGTTCTCCTCCACTACGGAACGAGGGATGCTAGGCCGGCCCGTGTAATAGGTGTCCCCGGTACTGTCGTCTGCATAACAATGAATATTATCTACAGACAACATATCATTGATATGCAGCAGAAAGAGGGTCGGGGATAGAACGGAGCCTTGTGGCACGCCAGCATTAATGTCCATGCGGTCCGAGCAACTGCCGTCAACTATGGCACTTATGCTTCTGTTGGACAGAAAGCTGGCTACCCATTTGCATAGTCCCTCGGGCAGTCCGTACGATGGTAGCTTCGATAGAAGACCCCTGTGCCAGACCCGATCGAATGCCTTCGCTATATCTAGGCTGACTGCCAATGCCTCACCTTGACTCTCAACGGCTTGAGCCCATCGGTGCGTGAGATACACTAGAAGGTCTCCTGTGGAGCGACCATGGCGGAAACCATATTGCCGGTCGCTGATGAGGTCATTATCTTCTAGGTATCTCAGCAGCTGCGTGTTAATCACACGCTCCATTACCTTTGAGAGTAGGGAGGTTATAGCTATTGGCCTATAGTTCGACGGATCTGATCTGTCGCCCTTTTTGGGCACAGGGTGCACAAAGGCTATCTTCCACGAAGTCGGAACTTGCCTAGTGGAATAGGAGAGCGCGAACAGGCGCGTCAATATCGGACACAACTCAGGAGCACACCGCTGAAGCACCACTGCCGGTATACCGTCAGGCCCACTCGACTTATGAATGTCAAGAGACAACAACTCACGCCGGACTTCCCGCTGGGTAATGGATATTTCCGGCATGGAGTACCCGCACCACGTGAGAGTAGGCGGTTCGGTGTCTCCATCATCCATAGTCGAGTTTGAGGCGAAGAGAGATCCCAATAAATCAGCCTTCTCTTTCGCACTGTGGGCCAGGTCACCATCGGGCTTACGGAGCGGTGGCAGGGACGACTGACAGAAATTTCCTTCGGCAGCTTTGGCAAGCGACCAAAAAGCGCGGCTACCAGAAGGGTACTTCGCAAGTCGCTCACCAATTCTGCCGACGAAATCGAATTTAGCTCTGGCGGTCACTCTCTTACTGGACCTCGAGGCAGCATTGAATATCCGCTTCGCATCACCAACACCTGGTTCTTTATTAGCACGGGCCGTGGTCCAAGCCTTATATGCAGCTTGCTTAAGTGCTCTAGCTTCGCTGCAGACCTTATTAAACCACGGCCGTTTCGCCGTCCCGGTGGCAACCAGCGGGTTAGGGATAAAACATTCCATACCCGCCAGTATGGTATCCGCCACCGCCGTTGCGCAGGTGTCAGGATCTTTTGATGCGAAGCACAGCTGCCTCCACGGGTACGATGCATAGAACTCACGCAATCCATCCCAGTCTGCTGACTTATAGTGCCACACGCGACGCTTTCCGCACGGGCGAAGTGAGTGAGGTCGCGTACAAGGCACTTTGGTTCGGATAAGGCAGTGGTCAGAGGAGCCAAGCGGCGCTTCCACAGAGATCGAATACCTATCCGGACGTGAAGTCAGCAGAAGATCCAGTAATGAGCTTGTATGACCCTCCACATCTGGTATTCTCGTTGGAGAGTTGACCAATTGGGAGAGTCCATAGGTCAGAGCCAATTCGTGAGCAGCCCTTCCTGCAAAGTCTGTCGTTCGTGAATTCAACCAATCAACGTGGTGGGCGTTAAAGTCGCCTAGAACGACCAACTCTGCGGAAGGGTACTGTTCGTATATCCTGTCAGCCGTCAACTGCAGGTGCTCAAATAATCGAGTCGTGTCCGAGTCACCGCTGTGGGACCTGTAAAGGCACGCGTAGATACGTGTGGACCCACTGTGGTCTACGCGCAGCCATAAAACTGACAGGTCCCGGTCTTCAAGGCCACTTAGACGGCGACAGCAAATATCGTCCCGTACGTACACACACACACCGGCGCGGCGAACAAATTTTTGCTCCAGCCTGTAACCCGGATAAAGTAAGTACGATGTGTCGGCCGGGCAGGATATTTGCGTCTCCGTCAAGAACAGAAGGGTCGGCTTCGCAGTCTCCAGATGCCAATGGACTGCATTCATGTTGGAGTGAAGCCCCCGGATGTTGCAGAAGTCCACGTCGAGTGTGGACGGGGGAGCCGCTGTGGTACGATTCCTTCTATTGTTTTTCTTGGCCATTGTTGGAGGGGTTTAAAAGATTAGGTGAGTCGTTGTATCGGCAGCACGGACGACAAAGAGGTTGCGGTGATGACCCGCAAAATGCTAAGGGGGTCTCGCGGATTGCTGGTGCGGCGGGCGGAAGGGCCACCAGTCCCCCCACCCAGAGCAGCAGTCCGGTCCACTCCGGTCCCCGATTCCGGCAGACCACCACTCCGGGGGATTATGCACAGGCTGGCGGTTCAGCCTCCCGGGGCGGGGATTACAAAGCGGTCCCCGGGTTCGGGAACCCAACTATCCTGCGGGCGGCCAGCGGTCAGCCGTTTCACTGGTTCTCCCTGACCGCCGCACCAACATGCCCCTGTGCCCGCGACAGCAAAGTGCGGTGTCACTATCACCGCGGGTCCTCCAACTGCCGATACAACGCTTCCCCGTGGAGCCCTGGAGTCCTTACTCACCGTAGGAACACAACATGGCCGAGACCAATGCTATTTGGCTACGATCTTCTGTAAGGCGGAGGTCCTTCCCCAGATGGGCTGCTCCAATTTGAGCGGATTATCCGCTGTGCCCTACCTCTCGAGATTATTGGTAAAATACATAACTAAAAAAACATGAAATTAAATAAAATTAATTAAAACTAAACTAACAATAAAAACTAAAACTAAGCATTAAAAAGACATGGTCCCTGTGGCAGGGTGCCCAAAATGCTAGCAGCGTTACCTCGCTGAACGGCGATAAATATCCGTTGAGCGAAGTAACTGCCAGCCTTTGGGTCACCAGTGGTTTGAAGAAGAATGTGATATTCGTTCCAATTATTACTAATGTTCATTTGCTGCCACAGAGATTTTATATACTTACGACAGTTACGACGGGTAACATAGAATCTCTGTGGGCGGCGGTAATCACTTACTCATAGTAAAGACGGAACCCTAAACTGTGTATGGCCCTACACGCGCTTGCCTGTTTTTTTTAAAAAATAAATCTAACTATTATGTGCCTTGATAAAACGCAGTGTTCTGTGAGAGAGAGCAGTTTGTCTTCTTTGCCTAAATAGTCTCTGAATTTAAAAACTTACCGAGTTTGTTTATGGTCCAATCAAGTTTTTACCTGTTGACATCAGCTTAGCTCGTCCTCGTGTGACATCTGTCAGTCTAATGTCATAGCGTTTGTTGTTTTTGCCGCTAAAACAACGCATTATTTTACTCGCATAAAATAAAATCATTTTTTGTGGTAATTAGTGATAAAACGTAAATGTCTAACGTAAAAAGGGACGGCGAGAGGTCGGAGTCGCCACAGTGTGGGACAGTGCCGAGCTGATTACCTTTTGGGAATCAAACTTTTCTTTATCCTCGGAGGATGAATGAAGGCTCGCCTTTCCGCCAATCTCGCGTCCCAATAAATAAAGGAAGCCACCTTTCCTCGTGTCGTGAGTACACTCAAAATCATATTACGATACCATAATGACGCAAATATCGTCTTTCATTAAAATCAGTAAATTGTTATGCACACAAAGTTCTTGTAAAAGCCCAGCAACGAAGCTATAATAGCAGGCAAGATACAGTTTAAAAGTTGCTTTAGGTCTGTGTACATAATGTATTGTTGTTAATAATCTTTACCTCTATACCTACTGTTGTAAGTTGAGGTTATAAAAGTTGATAACAGTAAAGGATAGCTACTAATCCAGAGCATCACAAAAAGCTAAACAGGAATAATTCCATTAGAAATCAATGAAAAAATTCTGTCAATTTAATAAGATCAATGATATATTACAATATATTTCGGTTTTCAATTAGAACTTTGTAGTTTATCTAACACTTTGTTAGAACAAGAACAAATTTATAGCAGGTATAGCTGCAGAATATTTTTGTATGTGTGCACAGACTCCGCAAATAATAGTTGGTTCTAATTAATAAGTTAATATTAGATTCCAACACGGTTTTAAGACATTTTTTAATATAAAAAAAAAATAAAAAATAAAAATATAAAAAAAAAAAACTGTCGGCATTTGGGAACAGTTGCCGTTGCAAATTAGTTTATTCTCAAAATTTCTGTTTTTTTTTTTTACAAATTGCAACATCTCATGATGTAATTTATTCATAATTTTATTAAGCCCTCATTGCCGCGGTTTCCTATCAAAAGATATATAATATGTTCTTAACCTAAGTATCTTGGTTTACAATAACGTGTAATAGACTTCCTAAAATTTAATGACTGGCTAGTAAAGGTAGAATCAATCAATATTCATATACCAATAGCCATAGGTCACAAACGGTTCCTGAAAATTATTAGACCTCCTTCAAGTCAATGATTGGCTAGTAAAGGTAGAATCAATATTTATAACATAGCAAATAGCCGGAGGAGGTCTCATACGGTTCCTGAGAATTATTTAAAGACAGTCGGTGTCGCCAAGATGTGTTGTAGAAACAACCTCTGTGCTAAAGGTGTTAGTGTGTCGGATGGCAGCTTCCTACCTGTTCGCATATCAGGACCGTTTAATTCTAGACACTCAGATTGCGGAAATGCTGAGATTGCTAGATTTTCTTGGGTACCCCAGATTTCTCGGTGGTAACAAGGTGGGTTGCGGAAACCCACACTGTGCGAGAGGTGTTAGTGTGTCGGATGACAACTGCCTGCCTGCTCGTGCATCAGGACCGTTCAATTCTAGTCACAGGTTGCGGAAACCTGAGTTTGCCAGCTTCTTTAACATGGCACAAACTAGAGACTTTAGCATGGCACATCAACCATGTAAAGTCAGACACTGCACAGTGGTATCATGACGGGCTGCATAAACCCTCTGAACCCAGGTGTCTTCTTAGATGGCTACCTGCATCAGGACCATTCAATTCTGGACACTCAGGTTAAGGAACGCTGAGATGCTAGAGACTTTAGGAAGACACATGAAAATCCAAAGTCAGACACCGCACAAGCCCTTTAGTGTTATTTTGGGCATTCAATTCTAGTCACTCAGGTTAAGGAACGCTGAGATGCTAGAGACTTTAGGAGGATACATGAAAATCCAAAGTCAGACACCGCACAAGCCCTTTAGTGTTATTTTGGGCATTCAATTCTAGTCACTCGGTTTGTCAGAACACTGATATGCTAGAGGCAACCATCTAAAGTCAGGTTCAGACCGTCTTCAGATTTGTATTTTGTTTCATTTTAACTGGTACAATATTTCCAGTAAAATTCATTTTACTTTATCATGCCTTTTTATGGTAATATAATGTTGTGTGCTTTATCGCAACAAAGTGAATTATAAGTGATCAATTTGAGCTTTTTTCCAAGAATGTTGGAACATAGTATGAGGATGGTGTTGGACTCTCTTAAACTTGACTTGTATATTGTAAGAAACTCCTGGCATTATAACCTTGTGACAGTTGAATAACAGAATACATCTGTACTAAGTACTATACTCGGATGTATCTGTTACTGATAGAGATCTGTGAGGGATAATTTATACAGCGAATACCTCTATCTCATGTGACTCACCAAAACCTGGTTACGGTTTCAAAATACATATTTATTTCTCAAAAGATTAGAACTAATTACTTACAGAGAAACAAAACAATTATTTAAATACATTTATGTAAGTGAGCGTACAATTATTGAAATTATAATTTGGTGTTTAAAAGTCTGTCTGTAGATTCAGGTCGCTTTACTGACACACTTTTTTTACTACCAACGCGCCGGTTGGGGGGCGAAGTTATACAAATTATACCTGGCAGGAAAGTTCACCATTCGTCTAATTATTTGGCATTCCAATGCAAAACATAATGTTGCAGTATATAGCTCAATTCTTAGCCAGAGGATTATCTAGCGCACAGATCGTGGTTATTTTAGACCAGCTGCACTTATAATTATAGGTTAACCACAGCATGTGGTAGCTTTTTAATTTACAAAATTTAATTTAAAGTTCAGTTAGAAATCAGAGTACTAAATAATAAAATGGGAACTCTAGTAGTTATATACTGTGGATCATGGTAATTGATTTTCTAAACTTGACCACCAACTTTTGGTTAATTGGATTTCAGTTGGTTTACCAATAAGAAGTTAACTGAACGGCTCGGTTAGAGCGTTTGGCTAGTTACTGCTAAGGAAACTAGGATTGACGGCCGCCTGGTAAAGGAGCCGGCTTTTCCCGTGTGGCGCCTGTCTGGGGCTCCCCAAACGTAGATTTGTAGGCCTCTAGCGCCACAGTTAAAGTCTAAGTTATTAATTGCGTGAAATCACGTGAAATGCATGCAATGCACACTGCCACACAGGGCGTGTAATATTGACTCCAATTTAAAATTTTGCATTGGAGCAGCGTAGCAGAGACGCTCTAATCACCTTCGATTGAAGGGTATCCCAGCTGTGGGATGATTATGGGTTGATATGATGATGTCAAGCTGAACTCAATAGTTGTCCCTTATCCTTGGGACTGTCAACTGGAGTGACTATAATTACCTTCCAGCCTGATCCTACAAATACTGCCACACTCAACACCTACATTGTGAAATATAGGGGTGGCACTAAAGAACCATGACAATGGTAGTGGCATTGAATTTGTTTAATCGTTCGAGAGGAACATTCATTCTGATAACCCTCAGTGGGTTCCATGCTTTTGGCTCCCAGTCCTCTGGGCCAGAGCTCTGGAGGCTCCATACTCCATAGTGATAAAGGATCTGCAGAACCTAAATGATCGCATAACAGGGCGATGTCCTTCATAAGACCACAAGTAGATAAACTATCTCTGGGGGAGGGGTGGGCAGTCTAGGCAGCCCACTGGCCCAGGTAAGAAAATTACTGCAACATAGCTGGCATGTATGAACCTTATCCACATATAGAATTCCAATCAGGAAATGTATCTAGTAGTAGTGCATTTCATATAATATAGAACCTAAGTTACCTACAGGTAATAATTTATTTTTAACAAATATTTAGTGGAAGGTTTGCCTACAGCATAATATTAATACATAAGTCAACTTTCTATGCTAAGCAGAAAGTTCGTCAAGCCTCTTTTTGGGTCAGCAGACCCATCTCTTTCGCCAAGCTTCAGATAAGTAAACATCAATCTAATTGGTTACAATACAATGTACATTTGATTGTTCTTGGGAACTCTATTTGATATTTCCCGGGTCGCAGAATACACAATCTTAACAAAATTATCATAAACATCCTAGGACAAAATTCAAAGATTGATCTTCCTCTGGCAGCATTCGGTCTAGTACCATCTTGAAGATGGCTAAAAAAAAAAAAATAGTGTAAAAGCATTTGAAATTTAGATCAATTTTTCCAAAATTATTATTGCTGCAGTGTCAGGTTGTGTGATACTGATGCTGATTTATTATTTAGATATTTTGAAAATCAAATAAATTATTAGAGAAATAGAACTACTAATTTCAAAGAAATTCATTAAGTTTTAATAGAATAAATAAAACTAATAATTCAGGGTAATCTCAAAGAGATAATCTCAGGAAATTCAGAATAAAGTTCTGTTGTACTAACTACTAAGAAGTTGAATTAATGTAATTACTTTTATAACTATTACATTTGGTAATTAACTCATGATTTTTGTTCTCAGTCTCATTCTCCTTAAATCACATAGCGTTTATACTTGACACCAGCAGATAACAAACAGGTCTCTCACAGAACACTGCGTTTTATCAAGGCACATAATATAACTGTTTTGCATTACAACAAAACAATTATTATGTGTAGGATAAAACGCAGTGTTCCGGCAAGGTCTTGCTGGTGAGGGACACTATGACATTAGACTGACAGATGTCACACGAGGACGAGCTAAGCTGATGTCAACAGGTAAAAACTTGATTGGACCATAAACAAACTCGGTAAGTTTTTAAATTCAGAGACTATTTAGGCAAAGAAGACAAACTGCTCTCTCTCACAGAACACTGCGTTTTATCCTACACATAATAATTGTTTTGTTGTAATGCAAAACAGTTATATTTTTAATATGCCATCAGTATGTATAATCCATTCCAATATCCTTGGCACAAAAACGTCAGATTTAAAATATAAATTGATTATGACACGAATCAATCACATATAACGCTATTGTAATATTTGCAATAAAACACACAACATTATGTTACCACAAAACCAACTCAACTATTTAAAAACACTATAATATAAATAAATATATAGGGACAAATCACACAGATTGAGCTAGCCCCAAAGTAAGTTCATCTTGTGTTATGGGATACTAATTCAACGATACTACATATATTTTATAACAAATACATACATAGATAAACATCCAAGACCCGAGGCCAATCAGAAAAGTTCGTTTTTCATCACCCGACCGGGAATCGAACCCGGGACCTCCTGGGTGGCGGTCCGGAGCTTGGTAACCATAACGCCACGGAGGTCGATCATTGAATTTGAAACCTTGTGTCACGTATAGTAAAATGGTATAAAATTATATGTCAAATTTCAGCTTTATTATGACAATAATTTTTAATGTTTGAAATTACATCTTTCTATATAATAATCATAACTTCAGGAACATTAGTGCTCACTGGGGACGCGTTTAGACGTATCAAGTAGTCGTTTGGTGTGGCCGGTCCATTAAGTTTGGCTAAATTACCGTTTCAAATGAACTTGGTTAGTTATCACTTACGTAACATATTTAGAACATTTTTTTTCTACATTATTTTGTGGTTTTTGGTTCAAAACCCATTCATCATCATCATCTTAGCGCGTTTCTGCCCACTGTTGAGTATAGACTTCTCTTTTTGTACGTCAACCACGGTCCTGTGCCATACTCATCCAGGTCAGATACAATCTCCGACTTTAGCTCTATTGTCCGCCCACCTCGCTACTGGACGTCCAACACCTCTTTCTCCAGTTTTGGCCCACCATTCGGTCAAGGCCTCACTCCGATTCACAAAACCCATTATTATAATAATAATAAATTTTACACAATTCACACAGCTAGACCACGGACGGACGGACATGGCGAAACGTTCCTTGTAGTGCTTCTTCTTCTTCTTCTTGCGTCGATTCCCCAATGCTGGGGGTCGTGACCCATCAAGGCATCAGCTTATCACGCACGATGTTCCGCCATCTCTTCCTATCTTCTTCCTTGTAGTGCTACGGAACCCTAAAAACTAGTAATCACATTGTAATACTAAGTAATGTTCCTAATAAACCTTAAGTAATGAATTACAATAATTCCTCGATGACTAATTATTATAATATAAGACGTTGATTACACTGACAGCGTTCAGGGGCGCGCAGACAAATTACCAGCCTAGTGTGAGCCGACATTCATTGTACTAATTCACGTTTACACGACTAAATATCTTGTTATAATATTATTATATGAAAGTCTCAGATACAATTTAATTTATAACAAACGACAGAGTATCCATAACGTACTTTTTGTCTGTGCAAATAAAACCTTTGTATGCAGTACGATTTACACACGGCATCGCGCACCGCCGCGATAGACGGTGAAGCGGATGTAATGTCGCATTGGCCTCCATTAAATTAAATCTAACACATTGTACATTCAGCCAATGAAAGAGTTGAACAGGACCGTAAATACGTCAAGTTTATAAAATGAATTTATTTTTTGATTTGGCCAATGGATTTAAATTACGTTAGAAGATTTCTTCATTTACCCTGCTGGGATCGAATCCGCTACCCTCAAGTACTACCAACACGCCACCAGGGCTGTCTAAAATAATGAATAATTGTAATCTGTGCACAGATAGACATACAATATATGATGTACGTTATATTATGTTGACAGCCGCGTACAGACTGACAAATTAATGCGAGCATGCTGACATTAATTACGGTCGCCATACTGCGGCTAGTGCCACTAAATCGATAAATACAATTTGATATACTGCTATAGTCATCAATTTATGTGTAAACTGAGAATCCGGAAAATACGGACTACAAATAATCCTTACTAATATTACAAATGAGAAAGTGAGTTTGTTTGTTTGTTATTCCTTCCTTCACTGCTTGACTAAGCAGTCGATCATTATGAAAATTGGCAAACATATTGTTAGGAGTACAGAGCCCAACATAGGCTACTTTTTATCCCGTGAAAGTATGTCGTTCCAATGGGAAATTAATTTTTCTAATATAGAGGGCTCTGTATCGGCCAACAGATGGCGCCACAAGTCGCGCTATGGGTTGTTTTGTTGTCAAACGAGATCTATGTCATAAAATGAAATGAAAAGCTAGTTATGCATCCAGTCCCCAGTAATATCGTGACGATAAGAGCTTAGGCGTAGGCGCCATCGGTCCGAGACTGCTGAGTTCGCGTCTGCAACGGCGGTGGTCTGGGATGCACAACAATTAATGTAGTATTATTTTGATTCATTAATATTAAGTCACTCTGATGTATCGCACATCTTTAGAAATTAAATTAGTCTTTAATTAAATTTTTGTCTTTTTAAAAATACAACTCTACGAGCCCCGACCTTGACTGGCGCAGCCGGTAGGATTTTGGGAGTTTACGTAGTTCGCACAAATCGCGGGCGAAATAACGGCGCGTGTGTAATCGTAATCGCGCCCCCTAAATCCGCGAACCAAATAAATTTGTCAAAATTGTGGTGCAAGGACAGTGAGTGAAAAGACAAGCCTAACTAGAATAGAAGAATGTGGCCGAGTATACCGTGAGTAAACCTTTTCACGTATTCACCTCTGTTCCCATTTATTTCTGTTGGTTAGAACTTTAGATATTACCAAATAATCGTTATTTGATTTTTCTATAATATAGTGTTAAATAGTGGACAAACATAGCTGCTATTAATTGTGTTATTATATAGTGCTCTAGATAGCGCTTGATTTTGTCGTTATACTTTCATTAATTAAAAATATATATAAATATTTTAATAATAATAAATATATATATTTTAGTAAAAGTAAATATAATAATTATTTTTGTGTGTTATAATTAAAATTTAATAATTAAAAATGGAACATATAAGGGTTATTCAGAGAGATTTATTGTGCCTTATTCCAGTGTTTGAAGGTGACGAGCGCTTATTAAATTTATTTATTAAGAAAGCTCAGTATGTTTATAATAGTTTTGGCGAAGTTAACCCGTCCTCAGCGCAATCTATATATACATTTCATGCTATCAGTAGTAGACTCTCTGGTAGAGCTGCGGCTCTATTGAGCGAACGTGAAGACATTAAGACATGGGACGATTTAAAGCATGTTTTAATTCAACATTTCGGTGATCCACGCTCCGAGGAGTGTATAGCAATCGAATTAGAGCAGATAAAAATTAAGCATGGTGAATCTTATATTGATTTATGCCATAGAATACAGCATATGCGTAGTACCTTATTCGCCAAGGTTAACCTACTTAATGACGAGGGTGTAAAAGCGGCTAAGATGATAGTGTATAATAATTTAGCCTTAAATGTTTTTTTATATAATTTGTCTGAAGATTTAATTCGAATTGTTCGTTTTAAGCAATGTACTAGTTTAGAGAGTGCTTTGTGCATTGTAACGGAAGAAGTTAATTTCATAGCCCAATTTAATGCCAAAAATAAATTGCGTCATCTACCTAACCCTTCAAATATTAAACCCCAGCTGTCAATTAACCCCGGTTTTACCCCTAATGCTGGATTTAAATTTGGTATTCAGAACAAAACTGCATTCCCTAATAACCAGCAGTTTAATAGATTTGGTGTTGCACAGCACCAGTCCCAAGGTTTTAAACCTAACTTTCAAAGTCAACCTAAGTTTAGTGGAAATTCCCTGAACTTTAAGTTTGGAGTGATGCCGCAACAAAATAATTTTAAATTCGGTATTCCCCAACAAGGTCAGTATTTCAGACCGCCATTAAATAATTTTTCTAGGCCTCCACCAGTATTCGGACAACCCCAATATAACTTTGCTAGGCCACCAGTATTTGGGCAACCGCAAAATAATTTTAAATTTGGTATCCCGAACCAAAATTTACAAAATCTTCAAAAACCTTTTGAGGATAATGATGTCTCAATGCGCACGGCTCGTCCTTTGAGACAAAACATGTTAGAAAGTTCATTAGATAACGAGAACTTATTTTATAATAATGAGCTTGTAGAGGAAGTACCAGATCAGTTCAATACTCCAGACGTTTACGAACAATACTATTCGTATAATGTAGAAATGCCGGAAAACGAAATTCAGGAAATAGGTGATACTAACATTTATAACGAAGAGACAAATTTCCCTGAAAATTTTCAGGTAACAGCCTCCGAACTCGAACCGAAATAATACAGATAAATTGCGACTCTCTTCTAGAGCTCCCACATATAGAGATACCTGAAATAAAATCCCGTTTTATGATCGATACCGGAAGTACACGATCTTTTATAAGCCCAGCTAAGGTAGAGCAATACTTTTCAAAATTTAAATACCATGAACCGTTCAAGGTTATCAGCACACATGCTCGCAGTTATCATGACGAAGTCATTGATATACCGTTACTGAAAACTTTTAAAGCATTGGGAAATCATAAATTTTTCGTATATGACGTCGATAGTCGTTATGATGGGTTAATCGGTTCTGATTTATTAAAACAATTACAAGCTAAGATTGACATGAAAAATCAGTTATTACAGACCCCTACAGCAACCATACAGATCATTTATAACCCTCCATACGAAATAACCTTAGAACCTAGGACTGAGACCCGTGTTAAGGTCCCTACAGACTTACGAAACGGGGAAGCCGTTATCGCGTACATAGATTTCGGGAAAGGCGTTAGAATGCCGAGTGCTATAGTGAATTGTGCCGATTCGTTTGCTTATACGGTAATTCAAAATACATCCGAAGATAGGGTAACAATAACATTCTCCAAGCCTTTGAAAGTAGACAAGTATGAGTGCGAGGAATGTATGGTGAACGTGACTATGGGCGACTATGAGGTTGATGATATATTAAAAGAAAATTTAAAAAAACTCCGTTTAGATCACGCTAATAAGGAAGAACAAGAAAGCATAAAAAAACTCTGTTACGAATTTCGAGATATTTTTCACTGTGACGACATACCCCTTTCATTCACAAACAAGGTTAAACACGAAATAAGAACCAGTAACGAAGATCCAATATTTATTAGGCCATACAGACATCCTCCTGTATATAATGACGAAATTAAGCGACAGGTAGATACACTGCTCAAAAATGACGTCATAAGGGAATCGCATTCCCCGTGGAGTGCACCGGTCCATCTAGTCCCAAAAAAGATCGACGCATCCGGTCAACCCAAATTTAGGATGGTGATCGATTATAGACGCCTCAACGAAATCACCACTGACGACAGGTACCCCTTGCCCAATATTTCGGACCTTTTTGATAAATTAGGGAAGTCAGTATATTTTAGTACCATTGACCTTGCTAGCGGTTACCACCAAATTGAGGTCAAAGAAGAGGATAGGCAGAAAACTGCATTCTCTACACAATGTGGGCATTACGAATTTACTCGTATGCCATTTGGACTAAAGACAGCACCAGCAACTTTTCAGAGGGCAATGGATAACGTCCTTAGAGGACTCCAAGGCTTGCACTGCCTCGTTTACCTCGACGATATCATTGTCTATTCCAATAGTCTTCAGGAACATATAGATAAACTACGCATGGTTTTCAATCGGCTTAGACAAACCAATTTGAAGGTCACATTGGATAAGTGTGAGTTCTTTCGCAAGGAAGTACTCTACCTTGGTCATATGATTACAAAGGCAGGTCTTAAACCGAACGACGACAAAATACGTGCAGTAGTAAATTTTCCCATTCCAAAAACGACAACCCAAATTAAAAGCTTTTTAGGTCTCATTGGTTACTATCGCAAGTTTATCAAGGATTTCGCTAAAATAACACGCCCTCTCACAAATTGTCTAAAAAAACGTAATAAGGTTGAATTAACAAAAGAGTTCATTGCAGCCTTCGAGTTATGCAAGGAACTCCTAGTTAATGCGCCGATTCTGCAGTTTCCAGATTTCACAAAACCGTTTGTGCTTACCACAGACGCATCAGACTATGCCATTGGAGCAGTGCTCTCACAGGGTCCCATAGGGTCCGATAAGCCTATAGCGTATGCGAGTCGCACCCTAAATGACACCGAATCCCGATATAGCACGGTGGAGAAGGAACTCCTGGCAATTGTTTGGGCAGTGAAATATTTTAGGCCTTACCTTTATGGTAGACGCTTTACTATCTTCACTGACCATAGGCCCTTAGCGTGGTTGAATAGTATGAAGGAACATAACAGTAAGCTCACAAGATGGAAATTACGTTTGGCGGAATTTGATTATGACATAATATATAAAAATGGCAAACAAAATTGTGTAGCAGATGCTCTATCCCGGATCAAGGTTAATGCAGTAGGTAATGATAGCGAGTCTATGCAGGTGAATGTGGATAGTGAGGAAAGAATACAAGAACATGTGGATGAGGTTTTTAGGGAGATTGAAAGGTTAAGACAGGACAGACTAAGTAGGGATAAGGACTCTGAAAGTGCTATAGTAATTTCATCTGATTCGGAGGAAACTATATCGATCAATTCACGCGAATGTAGATCCCCTTTTTCCATTCCGTCGCCATCTAGTGGCACTATATCGGCACCCGAATCATCGCTACATTCTCAAACACAGCACTCTGTCTATGAGACTGATACGAACGGAATCCCTATCTTAAACGAGGCTGTCGACACTAAGCCGAATCAAATATTGGTATACACTTGGTTTAAGGAAGAATTAACTGTTAAAGATTTATCTAGATCCAAGCAAAAGATTTTAGAAGTACATTTACCATTAAATAGACCAGATTTAGTGAAGAAGTTTCTCAAGGAATACATAAATCCTAAAGTAAGACATTTTATCTATTTTGAACACGAAACGCATAGAAAACAGTTTTCGGCGGCAACTATCACCCTCTTCAAAAAGGACACGGTTAAGATTTTTGAATGTAGTGAGAGAGTAGTTTATGTAGAAGACGAGAGTGAACAGAAAGAAATAGTATTAAAACATCATGTAGGCAAAACGTGTCATCGGGGTATAAAGGAGACCTTGATGCATATAAAAAGGACATATTTTTGGAATAATATGGATGTGACCGTGGCAGCTGTTATAAATTCCTGTGATAGTTGCAAGGTTATGAAATATGACAGAAAACCAATAAAACCAGAATTACAATTAACCCAAACACAAAATAGACCATTCCAAGAAATTTTTATTGACGTATTCAGTATAGAAGGCATATCTTATTTAACTATAATCGATGCGTTTAGTAAACTCGGCCAGGCCATTGAAATAAACAGTAAATCAACACCTGAAATAACAAGGGCTCTGATTAAATATTTTTCTATATATGGGACACCGCGCAGGATCAGTGCTGATCCTGGAACGGAATTTAATAACACCCTACTCAAAGAAACTTTAAGCTTTTATAAAATTGACTTACACATAGGCACACCACACAACCCTAATTCAATGGGACTCGTTGAACGCTTCCATTCCACATTGATAGAGATTTATCGTTTGGCCAAATATGAACGAAAAATTACTGACGCAGCGTCCGTCATGACGTACGCAATTATGTCATACAATCATTCTATACATTCAACTACGGGTCTAACTCCGTTTGAGACCGTATTTGGTCATACGGACTCTACAAGTACATTCAGTATCGAATTTAATAAAGAATATACACAAAAATTAGTGCAGGATCATAGAAAACGTACGGAATATCTATACGATTATTTAGCAGACAAAATGATAGGTAGGAAAGAGAAAATCAAGGAAAAGCATGGAGGTGAGAGAGAGTTTAACGTTAACGAAGGAGACAAAGTTTTTATTAAGGGGGTGAATGTAAGGCGGGGTAAGGATAAGCCGCGATTTAAAAAGGCGGAAGTGATAGGTGATGTAGTTAGGAACGTTGTACCAGTTAAAGTCAATGGTCGTGACACAAAAGCACCTATTAAGGATTTGAAACGTCCTTCGCAGATTCATCCTGTGCCTGATGGGAGCATCAATGACCCTGGCCCTTCTACTTCAGCGGATCGACCGCAATCCCGGGATACTTCCGATAAAGGAAGGGCAAGCCCTCATTAGTAATGATAAGTGGATTATAATTAAGATTTTAGATTTAAGCCTAATTCGTGAGGATTTAGAATATAATATTAATCGTTATGCTAATTTAAATAAGCATACACTCATATACTTTGGCAAAAGTCCACCCAGTTCCGACATTAATGATTTAAAAATTCAGACCGATTATATTATGAATATGACCATTGAAAAGCTTAGTCAGTTACTACCCGCCAAAAGAAGTAAACGCGGTATTCTAAACCCTCTCGGTTCTCTTATTAAGTTAGTATCGGGTAATTTAGATAACGATGACGCAATAAGGTACGATATGCTGATAAGGGATGTTCAGTCGGAGCAGAACGCGGTTAATAAAAAAATGACTATAATTGCCGAAATGATGAGTTCTTTAGTTAATATTATAAATAATACTAAATACAATTTCATCCAGTTGGATAAAACTATCTGGGATTTGCGGAAGCAGTTAAATGATACAAAAAATACACAAAATGTTCTAAAAATTTCAAATATTTACCATTTATTCTTACACAATTTTCAAACGCTTTACTTCAGACTGGACGAGATTGAAACTACAGTAGCACTGAGTAAGTTAGGAATGTTACATCAAGCAATAATTGATAGTAATAAATTTTTGACAGTACTTAAAAATATTGAGAAAAATAACAAACTTATATTTCCTGTTAAAATTGAAAATTTGTTAAAATTAGAACAATGTATAAATTTGAAAGCATATGCAAAGGAAAATCAAATAACGTTTATAATGGAGGTCCCGCTAGTTGAAAGCGAGACATTTACATATTACAGAATACTTCCCCTTCCTATGACAGATACCCATAACCAAACTTACCTTATTTTACCTAAATTCCCATACATCCTAACGAAAGGGTTGAAAGCGATATCACTGACGCGCCCCTGCAGCGAGATTGATGAAGGCTTATTCCTCTGTGAAAAGGACTACTCACCCTTGCTGACTAAAGATGTCTGCGTGGCGAACCTCATCAGCTTCTCTGCTAGTAAGACAGACTGTCAACCAGTTCCCGTAGAGCTAGATCCTGTTAAAATAGAGAAGATACAAATAAATAGATGGATGATATATACCAAGCTCAATATTATACTTACCAAAAGCTGCAACAACGACGTTACCTACCACCATATCCAGGGTACTTACATACTCACTGCTGACGATGACTGCGAGGCTGAAATACAAGGAAAAACATTAGAAAGACATGGGAAAAACTTAATAGAAGACATATTACCTGCATTGCCTATTGTGAATCTTCCTGAACTTTCGCAGCAAACAGTGACACCTTCTTTGGAACAGAGTCCTGCAAACCTAGAGGGAATAGATTTAACGAATCTACAGCATCTGTCGACCGTTCTAACGAAAAGTGCTAGTGTTAGTGAAAAAGTCATTAATGTGAAAACAATTAGTGTCGGAACGGTGATTTTATATGTAATATTAGTTGTAGTTGCCTCCCTCTATGTAGCGAGATATGTATACCGAAATCATCGGGTCCGAGTTAATTCTCCCGATAATTTCGGGACTGAGGGGGGAGAAGTTATGCATCCAGTCCCCAGTAATATCGTGACGATAAGAGCTTAGGCGTAGGCGCCATCGGTCCGAGACTGCTGAGTTCGCGTCTGCAACGGCGGTGGTCTGGGATGCACAACAATTAATGTAGTATTATTTTGATTCATTAATATTAAGTCACTCTGATGTATCGCACATCTTTAGAAATTAAATTAGTCTTTAATTAAATTTTTGTCTTTTTAAAAATACAACTCTACGAGCCCCGACCTTGACTAGCTAGTCAATTATATTTCATTACAATAAATAAATAAATAAATATATAGGGACAATTCATACAGATTGAGCTAGCCCCAAAGTAAGTTCGAAACTTGTGTTATGGGATACTAACTCAACGATATTATATTTTATAACAAATACATATATAGATAAACATCCAAGACCCGAGGCCAATCAGAAAAAGTTCGTTTTTCATCATGACCCGACCGGGGATCGAACCCGGGACCTCCTGGGTGGCGGTCTGGCGTGGTAACCATTACGCCACGGAGGTCGTCAGATTACAATGTACTGGCACAAGGTTTCCAGTGAAATTCAACGATTGTATTTGAATTAGCATGTTATTACATTGATGTATGTATATGTACTACTAGATTGGCAGACTCTTGAACAATTCATGCTCTATTTTTATTTAAATTGTAACTAAAGTCCGCTGCTGCTTTATATTTTAAATTGAGGAGCTCGCTAACGTCGCTGTTTGTCGCACTCTAATATGAACACGCAAGTTCAACACTAACCAGTGTTTGGATGGGTTTCGTTATCTCGAGCTTTTCCTTGCCTCGGAGGGTAAGTTAAACCGTCGGTCTCGGCTGTCGTCGGTGGATGACAGTCGTTAAGAGAGGTAGGGCACAGCGGATAATCCGCTCAAATCGGAGCCCGTCTGGGGAAGGACCTCCACCTTACAGAAGATCGTAGCCAAATAGCATTGGTCTCGGCCATGTTGTGTTCCTACGGTGAGTAAGGTCTCCAGAGCTCCACTTGGGGGGGTTGGGAGGGTTGGCAACGCGTGAGTGATACCCCCGGTATTGCTTACGTCTATAGGCTACGGTGACGGCTTACCATCAGGCCGACCGTATGCTTATTTGCCACCTGTGTGGTATAAAAAAAAAAGCCAAGTTGGTTGCTTTCGGACGGTTTGAAATCACTGGCCCGATAATCCGCATTAGAGCAGCGTGGTAGAGTACAGTGCAAAAATGAGATAAGTAATGATGATTTTTGCACTGTACTCTCTAATCTCCTTCGATTGAACGAAGACCTCTGTAGTGGAATGATTTTATGGTGAAACACACAGTGATGCCATCCAGCTCTCTTAACTATGTAATTCTACCTTTAATAATAAAACTACAATATGATATTATATCCATACGAAAACTGCGAAATTTTGCCAAAACGATATCCCATCTAACTTTGCCTGTAGCCGAAGTCCCCGGAGGATGCAAGTTGTGCGTCCACGTATCCCGAAAATTATGGCCTGAATCCCGTTACGATACCTAGGCATAGATAACTCTAGCTCACTATTTTACGAGAGACTTAAATTTGAACAAAGTAATGCAGTTAATATTGGTAAAAGTTTAATCGAAAAGTAATTTGATATGAACGAGAGATTTTTTTATTATTTTCTGCTAAAAATTTAAGATTGTCAGATAATTACGTATGTGTGCACCTAAAACCATACTTTTTTATGTTGGCAAACGAGCATGCGGGTCACCTGATGTTAAGTAATCACTTAAGCGTACAAGGGGGAAACAATTTAGTATCAGTTATTCAAACAAAAATAAATTTAGAAAATGTAAGCCGAATATCCCAAAGAGAACCATGTTTATCTGTCATTATAAAAAAACTGACGACCTGCCGTAAAGTATTTAGACCACAATTGGGGTACATTATTCTTAGGCAACTTTGTTTTTTTTAAATTATATAATTGAACTAGTAAAATAGTCGCAAATTCCCGTGGGAATTTTGAAAAATCCTTTCTTAGTACACCCCTAAACGTCGTAAGGAACATTCCAAATTTGGAATCTCTCGACCCAGCGGTTTGGGCTGTGCGTTGATATACATTAGTTAAGTCAGTCAGTCAGTCAGGACTTTAAATTTAAATATATAGATATGGAATTATATCGTGTCAAAATTGAGTTTATGTTTGTAGAAAATTTTCTACATTTCCATCAATAAACAGTTCGTCAAACGTATACCTACTCAGATGTGCTCAGATTCTATATTTATACTTAATTGTTTAGTAACATAGATCAATTATTTTGTTAGACTGCACAACACAGTAGTATATTTTGTCACGTAATGGTTACCACGCCAGACCGCCACCCAGGAGGTCCCGGGTTCGAATCCCGGTCGGGTCATGATGAAAAACAAACTTTTTCTGATTGGCCTCGGGTCTTGATGTATATTTGTGTTTATAAAATATAGTATATATGGGTAGCCGTTCAGCGTGGTAACCATTACGCCACGGAGGTCGTAATCTGTAGGGCAATTTACGTTCTTGTTACGTGAATTGCCCCCCTGAAAGAAATCATCAGACAGAAAACTTGAATCATATAATTTACGACCGTTCTCGTCGCTTTCATTGGCTGACTGTACAGTCAAGAGCAGGTCGACGTTTACATATAGGACCTTGCACCATTTTGAAGTTCTATGTCATAAGAGCCAAAATTGTACAGCAAGTGTAAAGCCCACCATTCACACGCAGATTGGTCCGGCGGATTGGTCGGCCATCGGACTAATCCGCCTGTGTATGGAAGCGACGAACCGGTTCGCCAGACAGTCAAATGGGTTGGCGTCGGGCTCGCAGGTCCGCGCGAGCGCCTGTCGAACCCCACATGCCATACTTCGAGTGGAGGGTTCGTGGAGGGTTCGTGCAGTGTATGGGCAACGCCGGATTAGTCTGCGGTCGGGTCCGGGTTGCGAGTCGGGTCCGGGTTCGTGTAGTGAATGGTGGGCTTTAATCTCAACGTGCTCCTGACTGTACTACGCGGCCGCGGGTAATACCGTGGTTTTCCGTCGAAATCCTTATGTAACGTATTTTTTCTCTACTTCTATAGTTGGTCTTTATTTCAGCACACGCTCGCCCCGCGGGATCGCGCGATTTATATGCCATTCCCGTGAACCTACTGTTGCGATCCCGGAAAATACTAACATCGCGGGAAATGCCATAGTGACTTGGAACTGCACACTGGGGTATGCGAGCTATGGCGCGTTCCGTTTCCATAAGACATTTTGCATTATAAAGTTACCTTAATGCAAAAAAAATATTCATTTAAACACATAAAGGTTTTCATTGTTAACGACACTCCCTAAGGATTTATTTGAGCTGCGTTGAAGTTAAATAATTTTTTTTTAGAGTGGTAGAGCCATTAACAAAAATCCATTTTTAGGGTTCCGTAGCCAAATGGCAAAAAACGGAACCCTTACCCTTACCCCTTTAACCCTTGCGTATTCTGTGAACCGCATTGAGATTTTCACACAAAAATAGAAAAAAAAAACAATATGAATAGTATGAATAGTTTGCGCGAGAGACATTTCTAAAGTGGTAAAATGTGTCCCCCCCCTCTGTAACTTCTAAAATAAGAGAATGTTAAAACAAAAAAAAAAATATTGTACATTACCATGCAAACTTACACCGAAAATTGGTTTGAACGAGTAAGTTGTTTTTTTTAATACGTCATAAATTGTAGACCGCAATTGCTGCTACGGAACCCTTCATGGGCGAGTCCGACTCGGACTTGGTGGCTTTTTTTAAATTGAATAAGTTAGTGAAATCCGCGCAACTACATTTTCTCGTGTCCCGTTCTTCCATGGAAATTTCGGGAAATCATTGTTTGATTTTAATTTCAATTCTGTATAATTTCAATTTAAAATTAACAGGAATCATTCGTTCTCTTGAAACTATATACTTTACTAACTAATTTGTTAGTGTACAATCGGATTTTATTTAGTTTAGTATTTAGTTAAAGCTAGTCTAGTCTCTCAAGAGTACCTAAACGTAACAATACAACACAATACCGATCGCTCAGGATTGGTTTCAAGTAACTAGTCTGAATGAACGATTTGATTTTGTTTCATTTTATTTTTTTCATTCTACAGTGCCACATTTGAAACACTTCCGAAAATTAGGTCTAATATCGTACAAACTTTCGCTTAAAAGGCGTTGTGAAACGCGTCCTTTCAATAGAATCAGAAGGCATACCCTTACAATAACTTACCCTAAGGGTACTAAAATTTAATCAGCTTCATTACAACGGACGCATCCTAACTCGACTCCTCGTAAATCAAAACCCGTTGAAAGTGGTACGAATAATGTGGCCTCCTGCGTCCAACCTACTATGTTAGGGTGCTCGCTGACTGAACGTTTCTTTGTCTTGAATGCGGCTTGAAATTTCATAAAATCGTTTTATTTATACATAATAATATAAACCTCTTGCTTCACTCAATATCTATTTTAAAAAATGTATTAAAATCCGTTGCGTAGTTTTAGAGATCTAAGCTTATATAAGGACAGACAGACAGCGGGAAGCGAATTTGTTTTATATAAATAAATAAATAAAAAAAAATATTTATATTAACCCTTTCAGACCTGAATTTTTTTTTTTCATCCGATGGATTTGGTAAATTCCATGTGTCTAAAGTATAATAAGGAGACTATTAAAAAAATACATAAAAAATTTTTAGCCTTCAACTTTTCGGGAAAATCTAGTTTTTCTTAATGTGCACAAATGTGGACTCCCGTCCTACATAGTAATAAGAATAAGGTATGCAAAGTTGTTATGAAATGAAATAATATTAATTTAGAAACATTTTTATTACAAAATCATAAATGAACTTTGCACTATGCATTTGACATGAGATTTTGCCTTGCATCCCACCATTTTACACCTAGTCCCAGTTCCATCGTCATGTGTAGGGAAATGCCCGTCACGAGTTATTTCAGCTGCAGGGCGAATCTCTACTGGCCTTCTTGGGATAATTTGCATCGTTGAGCTACTACTGCTACTTGGTCAACCTCTTTTGGCGATATGACATGTTGTTATCATCTGATGATGAAGATAATTATTATGGAGATTCAATTTGTCCTGCACCCTTAGCTGCTAGAGTTGGCGCAGATGTCATTCACCAACCAAAGGGAGTTATTTCCACCTGAATCTGATAACAATGAAGGACCTAGCAAATTGTATGACGGCGTCCCCGATCATGAACCAGAAAATTCAGTCAACTCCCGTGATATGTCGGAGACTCAACCAGAAATACCTTCCACAACTGAAGATATTTTACAGGACCTCACACCAAAACAAAGGATTGCATGAAGACACAGAGAATTGGTAAATACTATATCATCAGGTTGGCTTCCACCAATATCTCTAGATCCGATAGTTAAAGCCCTATCTATAGGATATCTATAGGATATATATCGTGCCCTATAAAACCCAACGTGATGCACTAACTCAATGATACTGTATTTTATAACAAATACATATATTATAGATAAACATCCAAGACCCAGGCCAAACAGAAAAAGTTTGTTTTTCATCATGACCCGGGATTCGAACCCGAACGTGATACGTTCGAACGTCTGGCATGGTAACTATTACGCCACGGAGGTCGTCTGTCGTCAATCACATTAAGAAATGATGGTAGAAAATGCTGTTTCGAATTGTATTCAGTTTGTATTCAAACCGTAGGCCGCTATCCAACCATCATTGTATTGACTTGTATTGTGTTCAATATCTATACAATATTAATTAATAAATGAATTTTTATAAATGAGATCGTCTCCTATATTGAAATATTCAATAAATTGTTGAATGATTTATTAAAGTAAAAGAACTTTTTCGATATCTTAAAAAATTACAAAGTAATCAGCTTCCCTTTGTATACCTACTCGCGCTGTCCTAGCTCGTGACGTCATCCGACATAATCAGATACAATATAGAAATATAAATAGGTAATGGATATATTTCAAAATTTCCAAAAGTTGTCTGCTTTGTATGACGTACTAAATCTTTGCCTTGAAAAGATTGCTTTGAGCAATAAGGCCGCCTTGTTGCAAAAACACATGTTTTGTTTGTTACTTTTACTGTTTACTGTATCACTGTGTGTTTTGCAAATAAAGCTTTTTCTATCTATCTATCTATCTAAATCCGTTTCCATAAAAGTAACATGATATTTTAAAATAAAATAATTTATATTGCAAGTAGATTTACAAGAAATACTTTTGTACCTTCTACGTCAATATTTTTTAACTTACTAGCACTTCATTGATGGCCCATTGAAGTGCCGCAAGAAACTCAACAATGAGCTTTATTTTAAAAGTCATTTTAACTTAAAAGTGTTTTAAATATTTTTACAATTTTTACACATTGAAAAAATATTTTAAGAATAAAATAGCTATAAAAAGAAAAAGCAGAGGAGCAAATTAAAGTGACCACATTTTTTTTACTTTAAAATAATCTTCCACTCTACTTTCTAGAGACTAACTTATTATTTCATAGTAAAATCTATTATTATATTATAACTAGCGAAACCCGCGCAACTTCGTTTGCGTGTATCCCGCTTTCCCGTGGGAATTTTGGAATGTATGATACTTTAAAACCTTCCCCTTGAATCACTCTATCAATTAAAAAAACCGCATCAAAATCCGTTGCGTAGTTTTAAAGATTTAAGCATACAAAGGGACATAGGGACATAGGGACAGAAAAAGCGACTTTGTTTTATACTATGTAGTGATATACGGAACATAGTGTGCAAATGGCCTTACGGATAACTTTGGCGAAGACCACGGGCGGTATCCACTTAAATTATTATTTTCAGGAGTCCGCAACCTGGATTTAGTGAATTAAATTTTGTTTTACTAGCAACAAGTAGTTAATGAGATCACAAAGCGAGTAGGAAGGTTTGATTTAATTGGAACTACGCGATGGTATCCAGACAGTATTTGGATGGGCGTAACAATTGTTTTTTTACTTGACTTGTCATCTATTGACAGCAGTACTGACAGTTTCATCATATCACATCAACCCATAATCATCTCACTGCAGAGGTACGGGTCTCCTTTTAATCGAAGGGGGTTAGAACGTACTCTGCCACGCTGCTCCAACGCGGATTGGCGGAGGCCAGGGTTTTCAAGGTTTTACTGACTGTCATCCATCGTGAACAGCCGGGTCTTAAAGTGCCCTACGAAGCACAAAGAAGTTCGAGATAACGGAACCCATCCTAACACTGGCTAGGAGTTGACGTTGTTAACTCGCGTGTTCGTTTTAGAAATAGAATGCGACACACAGCGACTGTACAGTTACAGGTGGGCAACGGCCCAAGGCAGGGCAGTGATCACTTACCATCTACGTATGCTCGTTTGCTACCTTCTTCCATTTCTTTTAGCCATTATATTACATTATTCATGTTAATTTTGTCAATATTCTATTGTTTACCTCCGTGGGCGGCGAATGAAAACCATTGACACCATTCAAGGGTTCCCCGGGCGTGTCCCGGTTTTTGTTTGGTTATGTTTAAAAACGTCATCGGCAAAGCTCTGGGATGGAAGCCATTTATCCCACATTGATTTATCCTATCCCACCCACTCTGCCGTTAAAATATTACTCATAATAAATATATTTACTTTACATATTATGCTTCCTACTTTTTTTAAGGGAGACAGTAATTTTATTAGGTATTATACAATGAATTACTTATTGATACAATCTTATATAAAATTAATTAAAACTAAACTAAAAATAAAAATTAAAAACTAAACTACCAATAAAAACTAAAATTAAGCATTAAAAAGACATGGTCCCTGTGGCAGGGTGCCCAAAATGCTAGCAGCGTTACTTACCACGCTGAACAGCGATAGGTTTCCGTTGAGCGAAGTAACTGCCTTTGGGTCACCAGTGGTTTGTCGCAGCCTTTTTGCGATGTCCCTAAAAAAGGACAACGCACTGGAACCACACGGGCCTAACACAAACTTCCTACTAATATTATAAAGGCAAAAGTTTGTGTCTATTTTTGTTACCTCTTCACGCTCAAATGGCTACGTCAATTTTAATGATATTTGGTACGTAGGTAGCTAATATCTTGGATTAACATATAGGGTACGTTTATCCCGAAAAGTAAAGAAACTTACAAATATAATAGAATGGCATTGTACTCATCTGCATGCAAGCAAAGCGTAGCAAATACGGAAGCCTACATTGTGCGTGGCTCGACACGCCCGGTTTTTTTTCTAGTGCAAATTGTACGTACAATAATAACGTTTAATTTAATCTACAAGCTACCACCATTTCGAAAACTAAGCAAAATGACCACTGTTATAAGAAAGGGCGATCATTGCGTGATAATACAAGATATTCTTGTGAAATATGTATTTAAATAATATATTTAGAGTCACGTACATTTATGTAACTAAGTCTTGCGTGCTTTATGCGTAAGATTGATGACTGCCCTAAACGTTAAGAGATATTGTGCGGGCGGGTTTTGGGATGATGGTTGGGATTTAATTTTTACAGTGACAAACGGGTCCCCTAGAATGTATATTTTTTAAATCACATAGAAAGAAAAACATTCATTTAATACAGCACATAAAACACGAAGACAGGTCGACCTTTACATATTGGACTTTGTACCTTTTTTAAGTTCTATGTCATAAGAGTCAAAATTGTACTGCAAGCAATATATATGTATAAACAAAGAAACGAACAAACAAAAGCAAATTACAAAATATATAAAAGAAAAAAAAAGAAAAAAAACCTTACTAACTTTACCAACTATAGGGATTTTTTGTGTCTCACGGCCGCACAGAAATATCAGTTTCAAGTATTTGTCATGCTTCTTTTCTGTGTTCTATTTTAAAATCGTTATGAGAACAATTGGATTGTAGAGCCTATTTGGATTAGCTACTATACTTTCGCGGCGCTCAAGGATTTTTCAAATTTTGACAACAAAATGCATCAAAAAACAAGACAGAATCGCTGAAAAACGCCGATCGCCGCGACCAAAAGTAGCTAGTCTGTAACCCGTATGAAACCGCAAGCAGCCCTGAAAGGGCGAATTCGCCGTGTGTTTTCATCTTGAATATCATCGTGATGTCTAACATACAAAAAGTTCAATGTAGCACGAAATGCGACACTAACGCGCGTCCATGTGTACAAGGTATAAAGTATACATGTGTCTATAATAAGTTCATACGAAGGCTGCTTTAAGCTATAGCTTAGCTTAAAGCAGCCTTCGTATATATATCAGCTTCTCGTTACAAGTAGGAATCGATTTACGCATTGCCGGTCCCTTGTTATCGCAGTTTCACTCAGAAAAGTTTCCTACAGTAGATAAACTTTAAAAATATGACTAACTAGCTTGTTATATGCGGCTTCACCTCGTTTTCCTTTATTTTTTCCCGTGGGAATAAGATGTTTTTTGAAAAGTAGCCTATCGTCGGGGATAGTGCAAATCCGCAAATGTACTACATGTATAGCGCGTATCTACACTCTAGACAGTTTTACAGGAGAAAGTAAAAATTTTATATATTTTTTTATTTCAATAGATTTTGGTAAAAAAAATTGCATAAAGATATTTATTTGTATTCCGTGCAATATTAACAATAGCAATTTAGCAATTAAAACAATGAAATCAGTCTCTACAACAATACAAAACGAAATTGGGATTTGGCTACATTTTTCAGATATGCGGTCCAGTGCTAAGTAGTTACGCGGCTTTGCACTATCCCCGACGCTATGTCACTATCCAGACTTCCAGACTATATCTAAAAAAAACATGTCATTCCATTACTTTCGACGCGAACAAATGAACACACTTTCGTATTTATAATATTAATAAAATAATATATATTTAAGTAAGTATGGATAGTATGGAAATATGGATATTCATTTAAATACCATGATTTAAAAACTCGTTTAAAATTATTTTTCAGTTTGGTTTATTCACGAATATCTAGAAACGCAGTCGATAGTAAGTTTCCCTCGTATGAAAACCCGGCTAAATCCCCAAGCGACCCATTAACCCCAATAGAAGTACAATGAAATAGGTATTATATTCCTCACAATGCAACCGGGCTACTAAGTTGCACAAATCTGCAAAAGCACTTAAAGCGACGCATTCGCTCAAGCCGGGCTTTGTTAAGAATTATCGATATACCACTGATCTCTGTGGCTTAAGACATTTTCTCAAACAGTATACAAACTTAATTTTGGTGGTAATACTATTTATTTATTTATTTATTCATTTAATATACACAGTATTACAGTAAGTATATACTAAGGCACCGTGATATTCAAACATTACAAATAGGAATAACAACAAGTAACATAATACAAATACAATTAACATTTCACAGTTGTCTCCCGCACATCCATCTCCTCGCAAAACCTCAAGCACTCTCGACACACAATCACCCATTGACAAGCAAACACATCACAGTCTGGGGCTGATACGAGAAGCGCATTGATACACCGCAGAGCAATCACAAGTGGCGATTTGGCATGAGACACTGTACGCGCCGCCGGTACCGCTAAAATATTGTAATGGCGGGGCCTAAAACAAATCTTAGACCGAGGAGGAACGAACAGGCGGACCACTTGCGTCACCAATTCGACACAGTCTGAGTTCCCTCCTAGGATGGTACAAGCCGCAATTACTAGTGCATAGTTACGCCTTACCTCTAGAGAATTAGAGACTATCATCAATGGCGAAAGTTTGTAGTTATATGTTACTCTTTTAGGTAAAATCGGTTTGATAGATTTGTAACACATCACTTGCGATTAACACATCGGTACCAGCCCACCACACACTCTCACCGATGTGTCTCCTGTGTAGCCAGGATCAACAACGGCGACATCAGATTGCCAATAAGCGATGAGGCTTATTGACGTCCCGGGGGAGAAAACTACAGCTGTCTTGGAACTCACAACGAATTGATAGAAGATAGTCGGAGCAGGAAGTATTGAAAGGAGTTCCCTCCTTAACAACTACGTGGGAGACAGCAATTTGAACACATAGGATAGTTTTTATCCCGGATGTCAGTCCGGTAAGGTAACAACGGGATTTCGCGAGTTCTTTATCATTCCAAGTTCAATAAGAATATCGTTCGGCCTCTATATCTAATAAAGTTAATAAATCACTATTTATATATGATAAATCTTATAAAGAGTGTAAAAACCTGACCTGGAGACTCTAATTAGTTCATAAGTTTAGCTCTAATAAAAACTATAATAATTTTAAACTGATATACCTACTTGTAATAATTAGATTATACCATACTGGTAACATTACCTGTGTTGTAACTTAGCGATAAGAAGAGCGGGGGGGAGGGGGGTCCTGGCACAAGCATCCATTGCTTAAAAGGAACCTCCAGCAATAAATGTCTAGATGTAAATTTTGTAACCCAATAAAGAATTTTGAATTTGTTATTTTGAACTAGTATTAGCGAAAACCGCGCAAATTCGTTTGCATGTATGTAGTAAAATCCTTTCTTATTGCTTCTATATAGGGGGGGGGGGGGGTTCTTTGTATACCTACGTCATACAAAGAACCCCCCCAAGAAACCTTCAAGTTGAAGGTTTCTACGATCAGCAGCGGTTAGGCTACGCGTTTATCGGTCAGTCAATCAGTCATTCAGGACGCATCACCAGGCTGTGACTGTTTTTCTCTTTCATTATGTATATCTCAAATATCTTGTATGTTATCACGACATTTCCACTGCAATATTCGCAATTACTCGTAAACAACATTGAATATTAATAGTAATATTTCGCCCGCACTGCGGTCGCACGACGCAGCATTAAAATCGCATTACGACCAAATACTTTACCATCGATATTACCGAATGTAGGTGCGAATGCGAACTACGTTTAATAATAATTAATGTTTGTATGTTCATTTAAATAACGTTAACTATGTTTATTTTGTATTGGATTGTAATTAGTCATGGTTAGTCAAGTGTTTTTTTTAGTAGCAAACAAGCGTCGAGACACCCAATGTTTTATTAAAAAAGTGCTCTTCTCTGCCAACTGCCAATACGCATTGGAGCAATGTGGCAGAGTAAGCTTTAATTCCTTTCAGTTGAAGGGAGAACCGTATTCCTGCAGGGGGAATTCTTGGAGTGGTACAGCAATTATTGTGAAATGGGCTAGCTCGACCGGGGAAGTATCACCCTCTCACAGAATAACGACCTGAGGTAGCAATGCGTTTCGTTCGGTAAGGAGAGATCCGGAAGCCCAACTCCTTTCCTATCCCCTCTTTCCCCCTCCTTTCCCTTCCCTTCCCCCTTCCTTTCCTCCAACCTCCTTGGTGGACCGCATTGGTAGCGCCCCTGGTGTTACTGATGTCCATAGGCGGCGGTGACTGCCTTCCATCAGGTGGCCCGCTTGCTTGTTTGACTACTGTATGACATAAAAAAAAGGGGACGATTATTAGTTGATATGAATATGGAATAAAAACTTGTACCCACAGATTCATGTCCGTCCACCACTAATGGTATAAGTGTTCCCCATGAAGAAATCACTAAGAGGAGTTTGCCCTAAGCAATGTTGGCAATCGAAGGTTGGCAATGTAGTCCAGTCCAGCACGTTCAATTGGACAATGACGTCACGCATTGTCGGGCTGTGCGGGGGTGCAGCACACGTGCGGGAGGATGTTTAGACAGGTCAAACACCCTCCTGCACCCCCTCCCGTCAGCGTCAAGGTTGTTCATACGAACGACCCATTGCTGCAACTCCTCTTAGTAATTTCTTCATGGTGTTACACTTACACTGTTCGTGACCCGACAAGCAAGACACAGAGGTCTTCTTTGCTTCCGTTTGACAGTGACAGACACTTTAATATGTATTTAACTTATTTTCTGTGCAACTCACCATTACACTTAGTATATTATAACATTACATAAATTATTGTATAATAAAAAAACAAAATGTATAGAACCTTTGATTCGCTTGGTTATTATGAATAATTCAATGTTTCCACTCGCTACCTCTCTACTTTCAGTTTCATGAATCAAATAAATTTATTTATTCGAGTCGTTTATATTTTCGAAGAAATATGAATAATTTCTATTTGATCATTATTTGCCTTGTATCAAAGTGGTATATTATATGAGATGTAAATCAATTGTTTTTCAAACATAAAAACAGGCAAATAAGTAAGACAGGCACGTTTTTTTAACGTCAGAAAAATACTGCAGCCACGAGGAATGTGCGGTGGGTGGGACTGTGGGACTGTGGGGCTCCCCACAACTGGGTTTACTCACTAAAAAACTAAAAAACGGGATGTCAACTCCTAGGCATAAATGGAAGTTAACCTTCCGGATTTTCTTACTCACCCAACGAAACGCTTATTATTCAACGCTTCACGCCGATATTCTGTGACAGGGTGGTACTGCGCCAGTCGAAATCATTTACGCTAGGTACCTGTTTCAGGAAAATATAATACTTCTTTTTCTAATTAAAATACCGTTCTTGCTAAGGGCTACTTTCAGAATAAACAATTCATTTTAATTTTTAAATAAATTGAATTATTTGAGGCATACAGACAATTCACTACAGACCACCTTACAAATATCCGTCTAATATCCCAAAGTTTACTGATATGAAATCACACCAACCCTTTCCCCCTTTCTTCGGAATAAACATGAGAAATTACGGAGCGTTGGTTTTGTTCCTGCCGATTCCGAAATACCGGATTCACAATCCCGGTAAATCCCGCATCAGCGATAATGGGTGCAAATTTCCCGGATTCCCGGCTCGCGGGATTCTGCCTCCCGTCGCGCTAAGCCCCGTTACCCCGCTCCTATACATTTTAATCCGCGAATTTCATGTTTATTGGTAACTATTCATATTATTTCGTTGTTAATTTGGTGTTTTACGACACTAAGATTCTGTTGTTGTCTTTGTATAAAGAAATATCTGTTGTTTAATATTTAGCTCGTAATATTCACAAATGACTGTGGCTTTCAATTGGTAAAAGAATTTATGAAATCTGTTCAGTAGATCCAGAGATTACCCCCTACAACCTCACTAATTCATAAACTTTACTATTAGTATAGACGTACTGTCACGCCTTCGGAATAAAATCGACGAAGATAGATTTATCCCGTTTATTCGGGATAAAAACTGTAGTATAGAGTTTTTTTTTATACCACAATGTTGGCAAACAAGCATACGGCCTGCCTGATGGTAAGCATCATCGTAGCCTATAGACGCTTGCAATACCGGGGTATCACTCATGTGTTGCCAACCCTCCCAACCCTCCCAAGTGGAGCTCTGGAGACCTTACCGTAGGAACACAACATGGCCGTGACCAATGCTATTTGGCTACGATTTTCTGTAAGGTGGAGGCCCTTCCCCTGACGGGCTGCTCCGATTTGAGCGGATTATCCGCTGTGCCCTATCTCTCTTAAAATATTTTTTTTCCTGTTTATTCGGTATAAAAACTATCTCTCTATCTACTTATATCTCTACATCCTGCTCTTACCTACTAAATTAGGTCTAAATAGTGTCAGCTGCTCCTTGACCAGGGCAAAGCAGCGTGAAATATTATATTTATGATAATATTACAGTAAACTTTGTAAAATCTAAATTAATTATCTTCCGTAGACATCTTTGTGGCGCATAAAGCAAGCGTGGCTCGTAAATATCAAAGGTAGCAGAATTAATTGATTGCGAAACTTCAACTTGGCGATTCGAAACATAGGCAAAGGGAATATTAATTTAGTAGAGTATTCCAACAGCTATGGAATAACGTGAACCCATGCTTTGTTTGTGTTTAGGTGTGAAATTATCTTGGGATACCGCCTTGGCCCAAAAGATGGCCCCGATAATTTGTCTCAAAGACGTTTCTTAGATTGTTTAGCTTAGGGTCAATTTACTTGTTTTTAAATCTCAGTAGATTATTTCATTTCAATTTGGTAAACGATCAGGAATTTCACTGTGGTTTTCAGTGTTTGTATTTTATGTGTTAATATTAAATAGGAAGACATTTAATAGTTATAACATTTAGGAATCAGTAAGGCATGACTTTACACATATTTGTGTACATGATTGTTTTCTTAAAGAAAATCTGACTATTCATAGTACCAACCTCACAAAATCATACATTTAAAACATTTGCATATTTTTCCACAAAATGTGCAGTCGGGAAAGGAAGGAAAAGTGGTTAGAGCACGGATACACTCAATCTAAACCTAATAGTGCTCTTCGGGTAATGAACCATAAAAATATGGAAATAGCTTCTCGGTATGGATGGCAGTACTGTTTTATATAAACGTACCAATTTAAAATTTTGAACATAGCAACACTCAAGAAACAAACATTATTCGTTAATTATTTCTAAACAAATTAAACCAACAAAAAAATACAGTAGACTGTTCCATTTTTTCCTCGGCTAATTGTGATAAATGAGGTGCTTTCGCTTCCAAACCGACGGCAGAATTACAGATTCTTACATGTAATTTATGTTACAATTTACTGTTTATTTTTTAGCCAGTGTTGCCAGCTTGCAAGTATTATTCTCCCCCTTTTCTCTTTGGCCGTTTGCCTTTTATAGCCAGTTTAAGATTGCATATTTCTTTTTTTCTGATTCATTCCGTTTCTATTACTGAAAATGGATTTTTATTTTGAAGTTCACATATTGTTTTCGGTATTAGAATATTTTCTTTGTAAACAAAATAAATGAGCGCAATATTTAGGACGTTGACAGCAATTTCTTATGCAATTCGGTATAATGGAATTGAAAATATGGAATTTTCGCTATTTATAATGTAAATCAAAATTAAATTAAATTAAAACATCGTAGTGTGTATCAAGTGATGTGTATTGCCTCGCCACCGAACTGATTTAATATGTACCTATTACTTAAGTGAAAATTGTTTCTCTCATGTAAGTGACTGCTTTTTGTGTCTATTGAGAATAGAAAATCCTTAAACCGATTTTTTTTGAAAAATTTCCACTTCTCCGCTCCAGGTGGGATTCAATCCACGTCCTCTCGAAATTCGGCCGAGTGCAACTGAGAGGAAATCTGAATCCCACCTGGAGCGGGAAAGCAAAAATTTTTCTTTCAAAAATGTTTTAGAAAGAAGAAAATTTACAAAATGTTCTCTACTACTAGTGAAAATGAGCAATTTAGAAAATGATTACCTATTTCGAAAATTAAAACATTACAATATTCACACGTACAGCATATGAATCCATGACCAATTAGTTAGGCTAGTTCGTAATTTCACTAGACTAAAACCTCTCACATGAGTACATTGACCTCTTAAAATTGAATTACCGATCCATTTCATAACCTGTATTACGTGAGGCATTTTGCTGGCCAAACTTCAATATCTAAGCTACTTTAATTTTCGCAGAAATTCAGCCAATTACTGCATCTCGAAACCTGCAGCGTTGCAATTAATAAAACGGACCGGATAATCTCCCTGGAGGCAGAATTTATCGGCACAGTTAGCGGAGCGCCTGCAGCCTGGAGCGTGAAACCAGCCTAAACTTTACTCTGACCAAAATGCTACCATACTAAAGGCTATTATGGAAACCCATAGAATAGCCTTTAGTAAAAGGACGATAGTTTTAAGTAAAGACGATAGTTTCTCGATATTGGTTACCAAATTACCAATATCGAGAGATTATCGTCTTCAAAAAAAAACCTATATGGACATATAAGTAAATAGTATAATCAGTGTTCAACTCCGCTCTTTATTGAGTAATTATTATGACATTGGGATTGGGAGTGTATGTGTGTTTACTCCTGTCATCGAGTAAGTATGTATCTCTGTTTTTTTATATTTTTTATACCACAAAGTTGGCAAACAAGCATGCGGCCCGCGGCTGATGGTAAACATCACCGTAGTCTATAGAGGCTTGCAATACCGGGGGTATCACTCACGCGTTGCCAACCCTCCCGACCACCCCCAAGTAGAGCTCTGGAGACCTTACTCACCGTAGGAACACAACATGGCCGAGACCAAGGCTATTTGGCTACGATCTTCTGTAAGGTGGAGGTCCTTCCCCAGACGGGCTGCTCGGATTTGAGCGTGTAGCGACACATTGAAGTCACGGGCGGATTGTATAACCTCTTAAAGAGCGGATTATCCGCTGTGCCCTACCTCTCTTGTAAGGCTATATTCCTGTATTCCTATTGAGTGAGTACTTATGTTATAGTGTGAGTGTTTGTTTGAGTTCGCACGTGCATGTAATCTCATGTGAGTATCATATAAACGTGCGAAACCTGATATCTAAAGCTAGTTTACTACAAACGTACATATATTTGTTAAAGTAGGTAGTTTAGTAGGATAGGCTAGGTTAGATTGCAGTATGCCTAGATTACTCTTAAAGAGATCACACGATTAGTACAGAATTCGGGGCCTAGTTACAGTTTAATGTTTCGCTAAAGTTCCCATAATGAGACTTGTTTCTTTAACTTCATCAGTGTTAAGTGTAAAGGTAATTTTAACAATTTCTTTTACCAAACATTAAATCACTTGACGGTCACTTGACTTGTTAATCTTGTTATCTATCTACTATCGGCCATATTTTATTTTTTCCCATGGGAATAAAATGTATTTCTGGGATAAAAATAACCCATGTCGCCATACATTGTCTCCCTCCAGACCATAATAACCTATCCCCAAAATTATGTCAATCCGTTTGTTACTTTTAACTTGAAAGAAGGACAAACAAACAAACACACTTTCGTAATTTTTATATAAGGTATGCTTTGAATAAGTATAATAAATACCATAAATTACATAAATATTTAATAATAAAACCGCACGCGTTTTAAAACCAAAGCGGAAATTCCTTTGCTCTGTTAGGGTTGGCACTTCATTAGTTTTTATAAGAAAAAGAATACATACGGTAGTATGTCTCTATGAGATATTTCTGCTCCGCTCTTTTTTTGGTTGACTGTACAGTGGCTACCGTCAGCAAATAAAAAAAGATGAGCATGGATTTGAAATATCATGAATAAATTAAATGTAGTTCATGTTTTCTAAATGTTGCGAAAAGGGTAACTCGAATTTTTATTTATCAATCGTTTTCATATTGTACAATATGAAAATTCTTGATATGTAATTACAAAACGATGACAAAACGATTGTCATATGTAGATTTATTTATTTATTCATCCATAATTACATCATTACAGGTCATAGACCCAACGCGACATAATATAATTAGATATAATAATAATTAAAATTAATATCAAAATTATAATAATTAATGTTGGCAAACAAGCATACGGTCTGCCTGATGGTAAGCTTCACCGTAGCCTATAGACGCTTGCAATACCGGGGGTATCATTCACGCGTTGCCGACCCTCCCAAACCCCCAAGTGGAGCTCTGGAGACCTTACTCACCGTAGGAACACAGCATGACCGAGACCAATGCTATTTGGCTACGATTTTCTGTAAGGTCCTTCCCCAGACGGGCTGCTCCGATTTGAGCGGATTACCCGCTGTGTCCTACCTCTCTTGAAAATAAAATTAAAATAATCAGCAATAAAACTGCCTTGTTGCTAATGCACTAATTTGTAAGTCATCCATGTAATATGTACTACTTTGTTGAGTATTGCAAATAAAGCATATTCTATCTGAAATAAGTAAGAGAGGTAGGGCACAGCGGATAATCCGCTCAAATCGGAGCAGCCCGTCTGGGGAAGCACCTTCACCTTACAGAAGATCGTAGCCAAATAGCATTGGTCTCGGCCATGTTGTGTTCCTACGGTGAGTAAGGTCTCCAGAGCTCCACTTGGGGGGGTTGGGAGGGTTGGCAACGCGTGAGTGATACCCCCGGTATTGCTTACGTCTATAGGCTACGGTGACGGCTTACCATCAGGCAGACCGTATGCTTGTTTGCCACCTGTGTGGTATAAAAAAAAAAGTCACTGTAGTACGCACTGGCAGCCCTAACTATAATAAGGGCCTGTTGAGAGAATGGTACAGAAAATCGATGCAGCCCAGTATCGGGGAGTACTGCGGGCGCTCTGCTCAAATAGCGAATGAATTATTAACATTATGTATATTGTTCATATCATTTCCAATTTTTGAAATGGTAGTGCATTTGTTAAATGAGTTAACCGACCGGAGAAGTATTGACTCGGCCATGCTGTGTTCCTACAGTGAGTAAGGTCTCCAGAGCTCCACTTGGGGGTTTGGGAGAGTTGGCAACAAGCGACCGAAAATAGAAATGAAATGAAATAGTCTAATTTCAGAAATTATACCTCCACTTCTTCTTGTCATTTGCAACTTTCATATCTATATCCCGATTAATACAATTTTATTTAGGGCAAGAGTGAACAGGCATTTTTTGAGTTTGCGTGTCCCTAGACCTCATTTCTGCTTAACACCAGGCAGGATTGTGGTCAAACGCACTCAAATATATTATAAAAAATATATATAAAAGAAAATAATCTACGTTATAAACTATCACCATTTCGGAAACAAAATGGCCACCGGTAAAAGAAACGGGGAATGGTATAGTGGTAACGTTGTTTACTTACTCTGACATTAGTAAAAATTTTCCACACTCATAAGGAACCAGCATATACGCACTTTAGCTCTTATTTACAGCTTACAGCCCATGCGACGTGTTTTCTGAACAACAGTAAATTTTACGACGACTCTAAAACAATCATTAATACGCATTTTATGATATAAGACGCGGGGTATTATTCTGCCATAAGATTTTCCTCGGCTTTCATTTGGCGAAAATAGTTGCTTTTAGGGTTATTTTCTTTCGTAATATAGTTCTATTCAATTATTTATTTTTGATGATAATTCTCGATTGCATTATTTAAATCACATTGACAGGGACAAGAATAATAAGAAATTCATAATATTAGATGCAGTCTTTATAAAGAACTTCAAATCACAATAACCAAATATATTTTAAAAAATAACTATACTTATCGTAGAAGTTTAGTATGAACTAGACTAAGCTTTTAATAAGTAATTTCTGTTGTCATGTAGAATAATTTGTACTTAATATATCTTTAAACCTAAAATCGATGCCATCATTTGGCGTTATTGTTTTATAGGACAAATTTCTATATTATTATGCAGTTTTCAAGCTTATCTCTCAAAAAGGCATTAATTAAGTCAAGAAATCAACGATTTCTAGGATTCAATGTAAAACAATCACGAAGCCGCTTAATTCCTGCAGCTTTTAACCGGTCATAGTGGAAACGTTTGTTTGTAAGTGACTTTTGCCCAGCAGTGGATTTCTTGTGGTTGAGATGATGAATGTGTTAGTAACTGGCTGTCTGGCTCCATGCGTCTTAAAGCTCTGACAAAAATCTGAGCCAGATTGGCTCAGATTTTGGCTGAAAATATAAATGACTAACAAAATGGTAGAACAAAATCTTGACAAAAATGTTTATTTGGGAGTGCTTACACCCAGTTCCGGGATTTGTTTGCGAAGCTGACGGCTAACCTTCAGTAGTGGAGAGGCACAGAAAGAAGAAGAAGAAGGCACCCAGTTCCCTTTCCCTGAACGTAAAAAGATGATTTTTGATCGTTTTTTATATAATAAACTGTCTCAGCTAACATCTTTATCTACTGCATGTGCAAAGCCATCGGCCTGATCAACGAGTGAAGTATAAATTGCCATGTATCTTACAGTTTCAAGAATCAGCTGACATTCTCGAGGGTCGTATAAAATACGTCAACGTTCGGGATCAGGCCAGTGGAACTTTATTGGCTTTCACTTTTAATGTTGACTTGGATTATGGTTTATTGTTCAATTATAGATCGAGGCTTCGCTTACTGACTTAATGCCCCCTTTTCATTATACTGCTATACGCCAATTTAGCTGTATGTACGCAATGTATTTCTGAATTAAATACTTTCTTTTGTTAGGGTTGTCTTCGTCTTGTTCTACAGCCCGTTAACACCCAATGCTGAGTGTAGGCCTCTTGCAGTGCACACCAGTTTCAAGGTCTTGAGCTTTTGTCATCCCTAGTTGCCCGATTTGACATTAGCGATGTCATCGAACCATCGCGTCGGTTGTCTGCCCACGTTCCTACGACCAGTCCTGAGTCTCCACTTCAATAGTATTTTATATCTTTAGTTTTTTTTTTTTGACAATGTTGCGCAAATTTATTGCGTTATAGCTAGTGAAGCGCTAACGGGATACGCTTCACCAGCAACATAGGTTTTACGTGGGCGAGGTGTCAACCCGCCGCACAACCCCCGAAATGCTGGAGGACCACACCTGTCGTTGGTCAGCGAGTCCATCGGACTTAGCCGGTTAGTGTAGCTAGGCTGTACTACCGACCATTCCCCTATCCGCCACCTTGGGGACGCTCCCCTACGCTGTGAGGGCCAGCGCGGGGTATATCTTTAGTTAGGGCTGTCGTCATGTCATCATATTAACCCATAATCATTCCACTGAGGGGGATACGGATCTCTTTTCAATCGTAGGGGATTAGAGCGTACTCTGTCACGCTGCTCCAATGCGGATTGGCAGAGGCACGCAGAGGCCGTTGATTTCAAGCCGCCCGAAGGCCACCGGCTTGGCTTAACTGGAGACAACAACCGGTGCCTTCCGAAGCACGGAAAGTCAAAAGGAAACCCGTCTAAATACTGTCTAGTGTCGACGTTGCTTAACTCGATAGTTTTAGAGTGAGACAAAGCGACGACGCCATCGAGTGCCTCTTTTCTCACTGGCCATGATAGATTTTCTTATATTTCAGGAACATGGCTGAAATAAAATGTTGTGGTATTATGTTTAAAGTTTTAGTTACTTTATCATGATCTCAAACGGTTGATTTTGAACAAAAATATTTGAACCAAGATATTTAAATGTGACGGCTCAGACTAGAACAGTTGATGCCCTAAATCCAACAACTTAGCCTCGACTTTTAGTACTTAGACTGAATCTTGAATCCTAAAACTGTTTGCGTACAGTCAAGTGCAAGAAGAACTTTTCACTGCGCGCTTTTGGTCTTATGTCAGCACATAAGTCAGTGACTTCAACGTATTTTGTGACAATGTTTTAGATAAACATCCAATGTTTTAGATAAACATCCAATGTTTTAGATAAACATCCAAGACCCAGGCCAATCAGAAAAAGTTCGTTTTTCATCATGACCCGACCGGGATTCGAACCCGGGACCTCCTGGGTGACGGTTGTCATTTTATAAAGCGCCATTAACCATAAGACCTTTGACCAAATCCTACGGGAATCGCGTTCTTTTTGGAATAAAAAGTACTCTATGTTAATCCAAGGTATCATAAAAATTGACGCAGTCATTTGAGCAAATAACGAACATACTCCCAAACATTCGGCTTTATAATATTAGTGAGATTAAACCTGGAAACCAAAATTCCCATGTTATTAAAATTACTTTTTAATTATATTTTCATAGCGTAAACATAATAAGTTATAACACCATCAAAAGTAGGCAACTATGAATTTCTATTTGAGGCTGAAGTGATATATCTACGTGCGGGTACTAAAGGGGATTTCGCGAGATTATGTAGGAAGGCTCGTCTCACGATAGGGTGCGAGGTGATGTGTGGTTTGTTAAAGATTTATATATTCCTTGCAAAGGATTTTACAAACTATATCACTACTAGCTGCGGCCCGCGGCGCTGTGCATAAAATTAAACGTGGATATTATCGTACACGTTTAATTTTATGCACAGCAGCGCCATTTATTATCGGACTTTTGAACAAATCGCGTACTTTTCGGGATAAAAAGTATGTGTTAATCCAAGGTATCAGCTATTTGAGCGTGAAGAAGTAACAAACATACAAACTTTCGCCTTTATAATATTAGTGTGATATAGTGTAACCGGTCTCTGCAGTAGGGTGAATATGGGTTGATTTGAAGAAAACTTAAATTATTACGGATATTTCTTTCATCGGACTTTACAAGCTTTGCTTAATTTGGAACTAGATGGCGTTGTGTGATTCGTTCAAATATCTATTTATGTTTTTTCTTCTTAAGCTACACTTTTGTCGGTATAACAGCCTCCATTTTTTCCTCTGGCTTGTCAGCACTTTCACCTCTCTTTAGGACACGAAGTTTTCTTTTTTCTTCGTATAAGTTTATAATTGACCTACTTCTCTGTTTATACTATGTTTCATCCCTTGAAACTAAATACCAAATTAGTGTACCACAAATTTCACTCTCGCCACAAGTAGCACGTACTCACCTTAATCATAGGGAATCAAACAAACCCCATATAAATTACATAGTCTCTAAACCAAACACGCTTGCGGTTTTGTGATTGGAATTTTAAATTAATTAATAAGATTTCAAAACTTGTGTGAGACTGGGAATTTTTAGATCGCACTAATCTATATATATAAAAATGAAACCCGTTTTCCGTTGTCACGACATAACATGAAAACGACTTGACCGATTTGGCTGATTTTTTTTTGTAGTTTTCTAATACTCTGTACAAGGTTCTTACGGAAAAAAATATTAAGAAAATCTCTCAGAAAGATTGAAAAACAAACGAAACAGTACCCGGGCGAAGCCGGGCCGTGCAGCTAGTATTATATATAAAGGCGATAGTTTTTATGTTTGTTACTTCTTCACACTCAAATGGTCAGCCAGTTCTTCACAGCTATATTGGCCCAGGCCAATATTTATGATATTTCATATGTTGGTAGCTGATACCTTGGGTACTTGTTATCCCGAAAAGTATGCGATTCCCGTAGGATTTTTTGAAAACACTGATATAGAAGGCGCTGTGCATAAAATTAAAAGCGAGTAACACCAGCAGCAGAGGGCAGCAGCTAGTATTTTAATATTATGTAGAGAGAATTAACAGAAAAAAAAATGTGTTGATTTAGGACATAGAAAACATCCAGACATAAGACAGACACCCAATCTATTAGTCAGTCATCAGTCGTTATTAACGATGAAAAGTTAGAAATGGTTGAAACGACTACTTTTCTGGGCATTGTACTTGACAGTAAACTACAATGGCATCATCATATAAAAACCCTAGCAGGTAAACTTAGTGCGGCTGCTTTCGCTGTTAGGAAAATTCGACTGTTCATGTCGACACGGCACGACTAGTTTATTTTAGTTATTTTCATAGTTTGCTGTCGTACGGCATTCTACTCTGGGGTAAAGCAGCGGAAATCGATTCGATTTTCGTGCTGCAGAAACGTGCAGTGCGTTCTATTTATAAACTTGGTTACCGGGTGTCTCTACGCGAGTTTTTTAAAGCCACCAATATCCTCACGGTGGCATCACAGTGCATTTTTGACAGCATCATGTTTGTTCGTAAAAACATTCATGATTATAACCAGGTGTGCGATGTTCATAGTTTTAATACGCGTAATAAGAACAAATTAGCTGTTCCTAAATTTAGGCTGAGAAAAGCGGGAAAGTCTTTTATTATTCAAGGCTTGCGTATGTATAATAAAATTCCCGATTACATTAAAAACCTCTCCAATAATAACTTCAAATTAAATGTTAAAAAATTCCTAATCAGTAAAGCCTATTACACTATTAATGAGTATTTAAATGAAAAGTCTCCATGGCCCCTATGCGAAAATGAAATGCTCAAACTTGTCATTAAAAGCCAGTCAATGTTCGATAAACTCCATAAATAATAAATGTTCGTTATCATATTTTTTCTCATAATATCAATGGACACACGTCGTGGTGTCATCTAAATAGTGCTGCATTTTCATTATACTACTTTTAATTCTTTTTGACGGGGTTGTTTTTGTGAATGGGCTCTTCCGGGATTACGGTCGCATCGGGAGTCGGGTCGCTGTGTTCCCTCCAATATTGTTCATAATATTGTTGATGGTGAGCTCAGTGATGGAGGCTGGCGGGCCGACTCTCAGTTGTGGTTGTCATCTTGGGGGACTGGTCTGCTCGCTTTATTAACATCTACATATTCGACATATTTAGGATTTGACCATAGCGCTATTTGGATCGACATCCCGCGTTTTTAGCTTGATTTCTGTATGTACCTGGATCTGTATTTTATTTATTCTTATAAATGTACTTATACATTGTAACAAAAGAGTGAAAGGAAAAAAAAAATTGCTAAATGACAAAAAAGGCCGTAACCGGGTTTCTTTCGCCATTTCTTTTACCGGTGGCCATTTTGCTTGTGTCCGAAATGGTGGTAGTATATAACGTAGTATATTCTCTTTATACATATATACAAATTGTAAATGACAAGAAAAAGTGCCTGTGAAGGTCTAATTTCTGAAATAAACGATTTCATTTCATTTCATTTCATTTCATTTCATTTCATTTCATTTCATTTCGATTTCATTTCATTTCATTTCATTTCATTTCATTTCATTTCATTTCATTTCACTAATGTGAAAATCGCGGGCTAGTGCGTGTAAGGCCACGCACAGTGTAGGGTTCCGTATTTGCTACGCTTTGCTTGCTTGCAAAATGAGTTCAATGAGACATTGTACGTTTTCATAAAATAAATTATTATTTATAAGTTCTTTGACTAAACTTCTGCGACTATTACTCGTTAGTCTCGTAACTAATCACTACTATACTACACTATATAGACTATTACCATGTTTTTGTTTTAATTTATGAACATAGCCATACACCCGTTAATCCAGGTTATAGACCAAGTGGAACGGAAGTCCCCGAGTGTTGCGGCGCGCCTAGTCGTGGGCGCGCCGCCAACCGTGCCGTAGCCCAACAATGCGGCGCGCCTAGTCGTGGGCGCGCCGCCAACCGTGCCGTAGCCCAACAAGGGGGTCTTCGGACGACCGCCGGGGGGGGCAGCGGTTGTATTATTGTTCCCGCAGCCCCACCCATCTAGGCGGATGAGGTGTCAGTCAGTCAGGTTTTTAGTCGGTATACCCCAAGTGGTCTAGGGGGGGAGCCCGATATACCCCCCCTCCCCAAGCGGCGGGGAATGCAATAATGCATTTTCCTGACTTCAAACAAAAAAAAGTTCGTAGACCAAGTAATTTCCTTGACACAAACTTATGTGTTCATAATATTATTAAAAAAATAGGGCTATAAATGTAAAGAGTGGCTAAATATAATATAATTTTAGAAACAGGATAAAATAATTCGATGTTAAATATTTGAGTTCATCAAAGTGAAAATTTTCACTTCATTAAAAATTATCACCCAAAAAGTATGGCAGCTTAATTCAATTTATGAAGATTTCATCGTATTTCATTTCCATATTTATGGGGCCCGTGGAAAGTCATGGTGGAGCCCCCCATCTGACTGGGGAGCCCCTAATTACCATGAAAATTATCTGGTCTTGTCACCCACTTAACTGCTAGTCACACTGAGTGCTGCTTAAATGAAAATACATACAATATTAATAAATAAAATAAATAAATAAATAAATAGGGACAATTCATACAGATTGAGCTAGCCCCAAAGTAAGTTCGAAACTTGTGTTATGGGATACTAACTCAACGATATTATATTTTATAACAAATACATATAAAGATAAACATCCAAGACCCGAGGCCAATCAGAAAAAGTTCGTTTTTTCATCATGACCCGACCGGGGATCGAACCCGGGACCTCCTGGGTGGCGGTCTGGCGTGGTAACCATTACGCCACGGAGGTCGTCAAATATAGTATATAGTTCCCGCAACTTTTGGCTTTTGGTCGATATGCCCCTCATTGGCTACAATGAAGGGAAATAATAGAAGCAATATGGAGAAGGGAAAGGAGTTGGGCTAGGAACGAAACACATTGCTGCTTTACGCTTATTCTGCGAGAGGGTGCTAATTTCCCGGTCGACTTAGCTCAATTCATAAAAGCTCTACTAAATTGCTATTTATTATTATTATTCATTTATTCAGACCAAAGATCCATAAAAATTAGTAACATTGAAACTAGTGTTAGCAAAATTATATACAAACACAATTTATGAGCCGGCATGCAGCTGAGTACAACGGCGTAGTAGCAGGCCATCCCACCTGCTAGCAATGGTGCTCAGAGTGCTTAGTACGAGATTTTTGATCACATTCGAACGTGTTAACCTTTACAAGCCGACCGAATTGAAAAAAAGTTTCATATTGTCAATTTACTATACCCGTGTTACATATCCAAATTAGTCGGGTTGCTCACCTAACAATGTGAGCAAGTAAGATACAAAGTTTTGATAAGTAACACGCGTCTTAAAAATTCGCAACATGTGAATTCTTCTCTATTTGGTCGGTTTATTTACGTTGACACGATCGAATGTGACCAAAAAACTCGTACTAAGCACTCAGAATGCTGTTCGAGCTGGCGCGCAGCCGCGCTAACGCGGAAGCACAACGGGTTCGCATGATGGAATAATTTCATTGTTTTATATAATATGACATTACACAGCCTTCTGTATGTTGTGCGCTTAATTGTAAAGAAAAATACGAGGTTGTTTGTAAAATTAAGACTAACGAATAACTTGGGGACTTTACGAAAAAAAAAGTTATGTTTTGTTTACGCACATTAAAATTAAGTAAGGGAAAAGGTGCGAAAAAAAATTCGCAATAACCATTATTTTAAGAATAATTTAATAGACTGTGGGGCTATATGGTATTATTATTTGAGGGGCTCGATGGCGTCGCTGTGTCTTACACTCTAAAACGATAACGCAAGTTAAACAACGTCGACTATATCCGGTTTTTGGATTTGTTTTGAGAGGACACGGTAAGCTGTCAGTCCCAGCTGTTGTTGATAGTTGACAGTCAAACCAAATCGGTAGCCCTCAGGCGATTTGAAAACATTAGCCTCTGTCAATCCGCATTGGAGCAGCGTGGCAGAGTATGCGCTAATCACTTTCGATTGATAAGAGACCCGTATCCCTGCAATGGGACGATTATGGGATGTTATGATGATGACACGTCAGCCAATGAAACAGGTGAGCAGGTCCATAAATATGAATCAAGTTTTCCAAGTTGTATTGCGTAAAGGAATTTACTAGATTTTTTTTTCAATGCCACAAAGTTGGCAAACAAGCATACGGCTCGCCTGATGGTAATAGCATCACCGTAGCCTTTCTTTTACACAGATGGAGCTAGCACCAAAGTAAGTTCGAAACTTGTGTTATGGAATACTAACTCAATGATATTATATTTTATAACAAATAAGTACTCTACCAGTCAACCACTGGAAAGTGCGAAAATACACGAAAGCGGCTATGGTTTTTAAAACATGACTACTTATACATACGTACAAACTAAAATTATTATAATAAATACATAGATAAATACATATATAAATGTAATAATACATACAAATATATAATATAACTGATGATTACCCGAGACAATAAAATAATGTTGATGATGATTAATCACTTTGGCAAGCTATCAAATAAATGGGACCGTACCCTTTTAAAAAAATAGTTATTTGTTATGCAAGGCTGCAAAGTTGTTTTTTGGCGCGAGTACTTATATTGAAACCCGAGCTAGCGAAGGATTCTAGGATAGAATATAGAATCCTGAGCGTAGCGAGGGTTTCAAAGGTACGAGACGCAGAATAACTTTGCTGCCGAGCGTAACACACAACTTTTCACCTCACTACAGCGAGGAAAATACTTGGGTGCAAGAAAATAAATATAAATATATAGGGACAATTCATACAGATTGAGCTAGCCCCAAAGTAAGTTCGAAACTTGTGTTATGGGATACTAACTCAACGATATTATATTTTATAACAGAAACATATATAGATAAACATCCAAGACCCGAGGCCAATCAGAAAAAGTTCGGTTTTCATCATGACCCGACCGGGGATCGAACCCGGGACCTCCTGGGTGGCGGTCTGGCGTGGTAACCATTACGCCACGGAGGTCGTCAAAAAACGCAAATAATATATTAAATAAGTGTTTATTTTTTTCATGCGGTGTCGTGCTGGCCAGTTCGATTATTCTAATTCTATAAGGTTGGCGCACTGGCATGAAATAAGTATAATGCATTTTCAGAGCCCGTCCGCCCGTCGTGGTCCTCGCAGGTGGACCACGACCAAGGTCCACCTGCGAGGACTGGCGGTATAAAAAATTAAAGAATAGAAAGGTTCGAATTTTAAAAATACTTTCCACGCTAGGGCACAAAATGCACTTTTGCGCTCAGATTTCGAATGACAAACAGATTCTTTCCGAGCTTGTGAGGTGAAAATGAAATTGTTATGCGTGTCTCTTATATAGTACGGCAGCGCATTCCAGAGTCGTGAAGCTTGGCGAGTAAAAGAATAGGTCATGAAACCGGAATGAAAAAGGGAAGTGAAAAGTTTAAGGGAATTATCTGAGCGAAGTTGACGGTCATGGGAGTGAGAGAGATATATTGAATTTACTAAACCGCATTTAAAGCCCACCATATCAACCCATAATCATCCCACTGCTGGGATACGGGTCTCCCTTCAATCGAAGGTGAATAGAGTGTACTCTGCCACCTGCCACGCTGCTCTAATGGGGATTGGCAGAGGCCGGTATTTTCAAACCGCCCTAGGCCACAGACTTGGCTTAACGACTGTCATCCATCGACAACAGCCGGGACCGACGGCTTAACGAGCCCTCCGAAACACGAAGAAGCTCGAGATAACGAAACCCATCCAAACGCTGGCTAGGGTCAACGTCGCTTAACTTGCGTGTTCATATTAGAGTGCGACACACAGCGACGCCATCGAGCTCCTCAAACCGCATTTAGAGCTAGTATCTAGAATTCCACAAGAAGCACGAACGTTTTAAAATCTTCTGGTACTGTCAATTCGGCTTTTAGAATTTCTCAAAGTAAAGGAAATTGCAACAGAGGCGCTCGAGTGGCTCCACTCTGAGACTCTTGACTCGGTACACGGTTCCAAACTGATTTCAACTCGCACAGAAATGTATCAGATGGATATTTATATCGATATTTTACAGTATGGTTGTACTATAGTTAGCGATGTATCGACAAGGGACAGATAAGTACTGTATAAGTAATGTACCTGCGGGTTATCGTAACAAAAACAGTTACAATGTAGTCTCATTGTCAAGCGCTATCTTGCTCATACAAAGTAGGAATTGACATACGAGAGTAGGCATACGAGATAGTGCGTGACTTTGAGTGAGATTTTTTTGTTACGAGTATAGGGGGGGGGGGGGGGGGGGGGGGGGGGGCTATCAAAAGTGTAAAAAGTGATTGTATAGGATGGAAATTAAGGACAGCAGTGGAAGAAAAAAGTTCATAATAGAACAGAAAATGTAACGTATAGAGCCAAGAGAGAAAATCGATAGAAAGGAGTAATTGCCTAGTTGTCACGACACGATTTAAAGATCCTACTAATATTATAAAGGCGAAAGTTTGTGTTGTACTTGTTCACGCTCAAATGGCTGGATCAATTTTTATGGTATTTGGTAGCTGATATTTTGGATTAACACATAGGGTACTTTTTACCCCGAAAAGTACGCGATTTCCGTAGAATTTGGTAAAAAATAAAACGCGGCTGCATAAAATTAAACGCGGGAGACACCGCGGGCAGCGGCTAGTTATTTAAATAAAATCGCGTCCTAGTTCTTTCAGATTCCAAAACAAAATGTACCACGACTAGGCCAATTATTTACCCAATTGACAATTACAGTCGATCTACTACAATTAGATGGTATAAAAATAGCTTTCAGATCCTTAAGTAAATAAAGTACGTATAAAATCAAAAAGGATTCTCGAGTAGAAATACCTCCGTCCGAATGGGCATCTCGTCCCACTCGTTAAATAGAAAGTCACAAACCATGGTCACTCGTACATAATAAAACAAAGCTATTTATCTAGAAACCTCTGTACCTCAAACAAGAGTGGCCATAATAAAAATTTATAGGCAATTTGCCGAAAGAAATACTGCGCTGCTGCGTAGTCTTTTGTGTTTTACTAATGAAAGAATTTTCTTTAGAGGCTGTGTGCTTAGGCCGACAGTACACTATTATTTTAATCTATAAGTTGTAAAGTTGATTGTCTTGTTTTGCTACTTCATACATGAACCGATGCAAAGGCCTTGCCTGCTTTTTGCATTGAATAAGTTGCAAATGACCGATTTGATTCGTCATCTCGCACTTCGTTTCCTTCGACGTCATTAAACTCAAAAACTTAAAAAAGAAAAACTTAAACGTCATAATTTTTTTTAATGATTATTAAAAAAAAAAACATTCTATTTTACATGTAGGGGAGACACCCATAAAAATATATTTTTCTTAATTTTGTTCCAGGACTTTGTTAGCACTGTTAATATGCGTATACATACCAAATTACAGCTTTCTAGCATTAAGAGTCTAGGCGCTAGGCGCTAGACCGCGGACAGGCAGACAGACGGACATGGCGAAACTGTAAGGGTTCCTTGTAGTTTACTACGGAAACCTAAAAATCAAAATATAAGTCCATAAATTTACTCGTAAATTTACGATATATTTGCAGATTGTCTCTCACGTGTCACCGGCCTAATTGCCGTAAGAATTTCTCTGTAGGCCCCGCAGTGAAGACGCGAGTTTTATCGGGAAAAACATGAATTTTATTATTAATGCTTGTTTTAACGCTATGCGTAGTAAGTCGTTTTCATAAAACGGCGTAATGTACAACATATTTATGACTAAGTACTTTTATGTTCCACTTGTTTTCGTATGAAGAAGAGTCTGTTTGTCGTTTAAAAAAATGAATTATGTAAGTTATAAAGAAAAAAACCACGCAATGGGCGTTTTTCCACTCACCGGCCCGACCGGGTAGTGTGTGACGCGCTGTGTAGGGTTCCGTATCGGCCTTGCGCGCGGTTCGTGCGTTGACGATTTTTTGTAAACAAGTAAATTAGTCGCAATTGATTCATCTAAATTAAAAGTCTTTGCTACACTTTGCTTGCTTGCAGTCGAGTGCAATAATTCTATGACGTGCACATTTCATCATAAAATAAAATTTATTTTATATTAGTTTAGTATTATATTACTCAATATTCTTTCTTTACATGAACCCGCGGCTCTCGGGATAAAGTGACCATTGCCAGCCACTTGACCACCAGGCCAGTTTATGTTTGTATAGATGAAAAATTACTTAGACCGCGGACGACACTCAAAACAAGCTGTTTTGTTACGTTCAAATAAATCGCTACAAAACTATGATTGAAATGTTCATGTATAGGAATCAAACTCGTACTCGTCTTATTGTAAATTGTCTTGCAAATAAATGCTTGGCCCATAAATTGTGTTGCATCGCCCCCAGAGCAGTGTAACAAGTTTTCTCATTTGTCAGCCTCCCGTGGGCGTTATGTGTCGCACTACAATTGAAATGTCCGTAGTTCTATACCCAATAGACTGTTTCAAATTTTGCATTCCAGGAATATTTGTGTTGCATGCAGTATTTTATTTTTAATATGCTTATATGCCAGTTTTCACCAACGCCTCCAAGCGTCCAAGAGGGAACTGGAACAATTTGTTCTCTGCCGTGTTGTGTTAACTTGTGTTCCTACGATGAGTAAGGTCTCCAGAGCTCCACGTTTTCTGTAAAAATTGGAGCTCTGGAGACATTACTGTTGTATCGTACCACTCGAGTGATACTTCCGGAATTGCAAGCGTCCAGAGGCTACGGGTGACTCTGTTTACCATCAGGCGGGCCGTATGCTTGTTTGCCACCTTAGTTGTATAAAAAATGTATGACATTTGATGATTTAAGGTTATTCCTACCGCTAGAAGGCGTTGGCGACAACGAGCGAGCATTACTCTTGTATAAATATATTAAATAAAAAGTATAAAAAGACGACCTCCGTGGCGTAATGGTTACCACGCCAGACCGCCACCCAGGAGGTCCCGGGTTCGATCCCCGGTCGGGTCATGATGAAAAACGAACTTTTTCTGCTTGGCCTCGGGTCTTGGATGTTTATCTATATTATGTATTTGTTATAAAATATAATATCGTTGAGTTAGTATCCCATAACACAAGTTACGAACTTACTTTAGGGCTAGCTCAATCTGTATGAATTATCCCTATATATTTATTTATATAAAAAGTATTTACTCGCAGCCAGATGGCTAGTTCGTAACAATAATAATAAATCTACATTGTGCTCAAACATTTACTAGTGTTTGTGACGATTTTAACAGTTATTAAACTGAAAATTTGACTGTATTTGAACTGAACTAAAAAGACATGACCGAACTTATAAACTGACATGAAAGCACTGACGTATAAAAATAGACAAAAATTTAAAGAAGTAAAAAGGCAAAACTAAAATATAGAACTAGAACTTAGTCAACATCACAGGAGACCGAAGAGCTGGCAGCTACCTCGGACAAAGAATTAGTCTAGCTATTCGAAGGGGAACGCTGCCAGTATCTTCGGAACCTTGCCTAAAGGGACTCATTTTCTATACTAATATTATAACGAGGAAAGATTCATTTATTTTTTCATTTTCATTTATTTATTTATTGCTTCATGTGGTAAATACAATTTGGTCTTACATCTAAAAGCAGCTCCTTGACATGAGCCCTGCAAGGGCATTGCAACATTAATAATTTGATTGTTTGTTTTTGGTTTGTTTGTTTGAATTGAATAGGCTCCGAAACTACGATTTTAAAAATTCTTTCACCAGTAGAAAGCTACATTATCAGGGAGTGACGTAGGCTATAGATTTTCCCGAATTCAATGTGGTTCCCACGGGAACGGGTCCAGAACTTCACGTGGACCAAGTCGCGGGGAAAAAAATCTAGTAATAATATATTTTAGTTATTATAATATATATTTTTTAGGTTTTTAGTTTTAGGTTAATTATAATTTATGTTTATTGTAATATGTTTAGTTTAGTTTTAATGTTATGAACTAGAACTAAAGAAAATGTATGTATATAAATTAAATAAGCAGGTTAACCATTAATAATTTGTCGAGCAAATTGTAACTCAAACCAAACTGGCACTAAATAATTTCCACAGTACTCTCATTGCAAATGAACTAGCAAAATCCAGATAGCTATCAGACCTCCTGTTTACGCAAACAAACTCCAGCTTGAAACGAGCTGCACGAGTCTCCCCTCATTTGCACAAGCATAAACGGAGTTTTATTCTTGATTAAGAGATGCACTAAATTCCCTTTAGCACTAACTTTTTGAGTATATATTTTGGAGACGCTTTATAAGTGCTAAAGTTTTGTGACGACAGATGCTGTTTGTAAGGATTTAAAATTACAGTTTTTTTTAAATGTTTTCTATCTTGTATTGTAACTACCTGTAGCTGCTGCCCGCGATGTTATGCACAGTAGCGCCACCTACTTTATATAACGTAATTTTATTAAACTTTTGACCAAATCCTACGGGAATCGCGTACTTTTCGGGATAAAAAGTACCCTATGTGTTAATCTAAAGTATCAGCTACCTATGTAGGTAGCTGATGGCTGGGCCAATTTTTATGATATTTGGTATGTACCAAATATCATAAAAATTGGCCCAGCCATTTTGAGCGTGAATAAGTAACAAACATGAACAACACAAACATTCGCCTTTATAATATTAGTGGGATAGTAGGATTGTAACTCTTATTTGTACCATTTTAAAAGTGTAAGTGCTAAGTTTCTTGCCAGTTCTTATTAGGACAAATCTACCGTCTGAACGGGTAGTTGGAAAAAATAGCGACAATGGAGAAGATAACAAGGTTACAATATTACACTTTTGAGTACGTAGAATAAAAGTCTACACCTTACACATTATTCTAGTTTTTATTTCACATCGATCGGTGTAATATTAACGAAGTTATAAGCTTGGGAAGTTTACGCAGGTTTTTTAAATCTCTTCGTCCCCGCGAACAGCGCGTGACGTCATCGCATCCATACGGAGCGTCGGGGGCGCCCGGCCCCTCATACGGGTCATACGTCCGTAGTACATTTTCGCGGGTAAAAGTTGTTGCTGATTAATTATGTAGTGTATTTTGTATATTATTGTTTGAACTAAAATGGAAGAAGGATTTCAAAAAGGCCAATCCGACAACCTTCCCATAGTCCACGATATGATGGTGGCAGAATATTTCATAAGAAATAAAGATTTTGATGCAGCTAAAATTCGCGGAGTTAAAATGAAAAGGTAGGTAGGTACTTAGGTACCTATCATACTAATTTGTCCTTCTTTCACGTCGAAAGTAATAAATTTTTTTGGGGATAGTTAAAGGTGAGTGACATGGGTTACTTTTTTCCCACGGGATGAAAAGATTCCCATGGAAAAATTATTGGCATTTTGCCTTGACCACGCGGACGGAGCCGCGGGTAACAGCTAGTAAAATATAATTTCTACTTAATATGCGAGGTACTTATATCACAGAATAGATAATAGTACTAACTTCCCCGCGCTGGCCCTCACAGCGTAGGGGAGCGTCCCCAAGGTGGCGGATAGGGGAATGGTCGGTAGTACAGCCTAGCTACACTAACCGGCTAAGTCCGATGGACTCGCTGACCAACGACGGGTGTGGTCCTCCAGCATTTCGGGGGTTGTGCGGCGGGTTGACACCTCGCCCACGTAAAACCTATGTTGCTGGTGAAGCGTATCCCATTAGCGCTTCACCAGCCTGCACAACATCGTCATGAAAAAAAAATAGTACTAACTTATATGTATAGTCCGCGCGCATGTGCTAGTAGCCCATACAGGTGACTAGGTCTAGCACTTGTGCGCGTACTACATATAATCACGGCTGATATCATCGATATATATGTAGTATCGCTGATATCGAGATTATTTGGAAATGATTTCGATTTCATACATACAATACAACAGATCGTCAACTAGCGCCTTCTACCACCCTGCTAGCGACCGAGTCTACCCCGTTCCCCGCGTTTTTACATTTTTTATACCTACCTACTTTCGTAATATTAAATCAAGTGTAAACAGCTGTTATAAATAAACCTAACTCAGTGTAAAAACTATACTTCATTCTGTGTTTTGTATTGTTTATAACCTGGACTCATTAGAATATAATATAGAATAGAATAGAAAATGAATGATCCTCACAATCACAACAATATGCTGACGTTTGTAGTCCCAATGGATGTGCTCTTCTGACGAGAAGATGGATATTACGGCATTTATCATTTTTTTTTTCTAATTTTAGGATTCTTAGGCACGTAAAAAAAACACTTTTCGGGTGTTTTTGTGGCCGTATTTTTACACTGGGGCACAATACAATATTTAGTTGATGAACTCATGATGTTTTTATTGTTTCTTATATAAAATTAACACAGTATTTCCGCGCGCGACAGGCACATTCGGGTAAATGCTTGGAATCCCCGAGTCGCTCGCGCGGATATGGTCCTAGTGACGTCATCAACGATATCGCGCTCGCTCAGCGGCTCGACCGAAAATGGTAACTTTGCACTTATATATCTCGGTCAGTTTTGAAGATAGAAAAATAATAAAAACACAGTTATTCTCGTAATTTTTTGTACAATTTTTTGGCATATAAAACTAAAAATGCTTTTCTTCTCCATTCAAAATGGCATACTTATTTGAATAAAAATATTCGAGTTTACTGTTTTACGTATTTATTTTACCAGTGGCCATTTTGTTTTTATTTCCGAAGTAACAGTAATAGACTGATTTAAAGTGCTACCAACATCTATAAGAACGTGAGAGACGTTTGTAGGAGGGCGTTACCGTGGCATATTTTCATACATTTTGTCAAAGGCGAACTGTCAAAAAGTGACATACAACATGAACGGTAGTTGTAGTTCCAATTTCGGCCACGCTCATAAAGATGTTGGTAGATCTGTAATAGCGACAAGAATATATTACTACTTTAATATCTTGTCACTTGTTTACATGTTCTCGCATAAATGAAAAAAAAAAATCACTTCATATTTTTGAAGTCTAAAAATACGCCTTTGTTAAAAGAAAATGTTTTGCTATTTCAATGGGTTTCCGTAATGTTTTATTTAATTAAGTGATATCATATCAAAGGCGGAATAATGAAATAATAACATCCACCATGTTATCATCGCATTAAAATGAAATAATATTAGGAAAAGGATATTAGAGAACATGTTACGTGGCTTTTTTTTTGCCAAAAATAAGCACAGGTGCACGTCGAGCTTTACACTTGCATGCAGTATGTACAATATTGGTTCTTATGACATAGAACTTATGAATGGTACAAAGTTCAATATGTAAATGTTGACCAGCTCTTGACTGTACATTAGTGTAAATTATGTAAGAGGAAGGTTCTGTAATAGCGAATGACATACTTTCACGGGATAAAAAGCCTATGTTGGGCTCTGTACCCGTGACAATATATATACAAATTTTTATAATGATCGGCTGATTAGTTAAGCCGTGAAGGAATAACAAACAAACAAACAAACTCACTTTCACATTTATTATATTAGTTAGGATACACTTCGACCAGAGAAAGTGCCTACGGGGGACCTAGTCTCTGATCAAATGCTTTTATCTTAATGTTTATTTTTTTAGAAGTGATAAGTCATCTCCCAATCTATGAACTCAGTGGCATAGACTGACGCAGCTGAAGTTTTTATTGAACGATGGAGAAACTGCAGAGTTCACTAAACCCAGAATACATGTATTATGATCTTTATAAATATAAATATACTTAAACATAATCTTATTGGTGTTAGGTAGCGTTTAAACCCCCAATATTTCAAGCAAGTCCCTCGAGACTACTTGATAGACAGTTCCTGCGAGTTCTTGCGAAAGCGATTTAAAACATGCCTGACCCTGTACACATACACACGCGTTGGCATCGCGATTCCTGCTACATTGAGTTCTTTGTATGTTAGACCTCATGATGAAATGATTGCAACTCCGCGATGTATAATGAAACGCGATGAAAACACGCGGCGAATTCAAGACAAAGTCTATAGACACGACAGTTCACGCAGATTATGGATTCGGTTATATAAATTTCTTGCACTGTAGTTGTTTGCAATTAATTTACGCAAGGTCTTTTTAAGTGTTACATCTAGAACTTGCACGTGTAAATGCGGCTTCGTAATTCTTATAAAGATGGGCAACGAATGCAAGACTTACAATATATATAGACATATAGAATACATGGACATTGCTAGCTTGTTTGTTTTCTACTACCATCTTATAAAAAAACTAATTTAATGTTGAATGATCTAATTTACAATAAACACTTCAATTCTTGATTTGTATAGATTGTATTGAATATCTTTTGGTATACCTTCTCAAAGAGATTTCCATACAAAGCCTTTCACATTTGACGAAGGCAAATTTTTATTGAATACTTTCTAGATCTAGAACGTACGATAGTATTAGACCGTCGTCAAATCTTTGTTTTTGGTATCAAACGTATTTTTAGTAACTTAGCATTCGTATTCGCTTCGCACCTGAAACGGTGCGTCACTGGAACGGTCCGTCACCGAAACGGTTCGTCACCGACTGTGTCCGTAACATGCACGGTCAATGATAGATCGTATCGTATAAAGCTTCACTTGATTTTCCATCTCTCTAGGCTGTTATGTTTTATGTTAATTGCTATGTCTTACGAAGTTGTTAAGGATACTCATTTTAATACTTTTTACTCCGTTTAATTAAATATCTTTCTGATCAAATTCGTGAGTTGTAGTTGCTCCCCTCGGAACGTCCCATTAAGCCTCACTACGAGTACTTCTTTCATTATATAGTCGCCTTTGCTAATCCTGGCTTTACAGGAGACATAGCGGTGGAAACATTGAGCTATTATTACTACGTATAGAGAAGACGCCACTCATCACTACTGCGTTCCGTTCATCACTACTGCACTCAGTTGCTTGCTAGTTCTTAGCCGCCCCCCGGGCGCCCCGCACTACCGCGCTTGCTGCACATTATTCGCGCCGTCTGTTCTAGTACGTCAGTACGTTATACTTCAATGTGGAAATATGAGGTGGACTTGTCCCGAAAAAAAAATTGTGTCCCAAAGAGAAAACATTTGGTTCGTAAAACAAGGTTTAGAAGACTTTCTAAACCCTTTCCCCTCCATCTATCTTTATTCCGATCATCCGAGATAATGTATCAAGTTCTTAATGGCGTTGAGTTGTGAGCATTCAGTCAAGTTCGAAACTGATAACAATATTTAGGACGTATATAAATACGTATTTCCTAGAGATGTTTTTCGTTCAAAACTGTGCCCGTGGTAACTACACATAATGTAGGATATTTCCGACATTACGATGTTTTGTAATATCGACATTTTGTATTCGGCGCGGATTGAAAATAGTGTAACTCATAATTCCAATTCCCATTTTTTATACAATTCATATTTTTTTTGTACACTAATTTCGGAAAGCACACGAGAAGAAGAAGAGTACCAATGCTTTGTTCCCTACAAGGAAGCGAATTGGAAGAAAACGAATTAAAACTCTCACTCGACAGATAGTTTTTCAAAATTATGAAGTTAATAGGCTGGATGTGGGGATTGTTCAGAGCATTCTGACCAACCCCCTCTCTGATGCTGCCTTAAGCTTGTGTAGTTTAGTGGAGCTTTGACTGTATATTATATTATAGATATTTATTATCGTTATGTATTGTGTTATGGATGTTTTTGTGATGATGGAGCTGCCATGTCTAAAAAAAAAAAAACTCTCACTCCTTTGAGAGGATGTACTACATGCAAGAGGGTTTTGGAATGACGACCTGATACCGGAAAGCGTAGGACGGCACGGCATAGTCGGACGACCTAAGAATAGTCGTAGGAAGGCGCTGGATACAGGTCGCTAAAAACCGGTCATGCTGGAGGCGTTTGGGGGAGGCCTATGTCCAGCAGTAGACTTCGACTGAGATGATGATAAATGATGATGCTCTACATAATAAAGGGTAGTTTAACAGAAGTTATAAATTCCAATCGGATAAAAAGTTTGAACGTGAATTTATAGCCCTTAAGCCTGCCGTACACGGGCAGAGTATACGGTAGAGTAACGCGGTAGAGTACTAACTATCCTACTAACTATACTAATGTAGACAGCATTGGTAGAGTAGACTTGAGTAGAGTACAAAAATTTGGTAGAGTAGAGCAAGCTAGCACCGAGGGCAAGCTACTCTACCACTTTCCTTCCCCCACCCCGGTGTCTACTCTACTTTACCGTACACCGAGTCTTCTCTACCGTACACCGAGCCATGTAAACGATTAGTAGAGAATACAAGTTAGTAGCGTAACGAGTTCAGACTTGGTTACAGCACGCACATGTCATTGTTTATCTAAGTTGTTTGCTAAGTTTTTAGGAGACTATTCAGGCGACTCTACTAATAAAATGTAAATTTACGTGTAGACAGTTACTCTACTAAAACTGGTAGAATACTTGGAATGGTAGAGTAGTATGCTAGTTGACTCTACCGAATACTCTACCCGTGTACGGCAGGCTTTACTGGAGCAGATAAATGTTTTTTTTATTTTTATTAAACTTGATTTATAGGAAAAATTGACTTGTTATTTTTATAACGATTACGGATTTTGTAAGTTTAATTCCTCCTACTTCATCAATATTTTTTTTCTGATTAAATTCGTTGTGAGGTTCCAATCAGAAGTACAGATCTACCAACATCTTTATGGACGTGGCCGAAATTGGAACTACATCTCCCGTTCATATTGTATGTCACTTTTTGACGGTTCGCCTTTGTCAAAATGTATGAAAATATGCCACAGTAACGCCCTCCTACAAACGTCACTCACGTTCATAAAGATGTTGGTAGCACTATAGTTTTTACAACTGAACTTCAATGAAATTCACTGCTTGTCAATCTGTGGTCCGTGCGTGTCTGTGTATGGTATTTGTGGTATTTTCTGTAGTCAAAGTAACATAATTGTATTGTATGTACTGCCTTAAAATTGTTTTCACTCAACCATTCTTGTCGGAAGTGTTAAATAGTGACGCCCAAAAAGATTTCCTGTATATCTACTTGAAAAATATTTTTAAAGTTTTTATTTTTGTTATTTCTACAACCTATCACCATTGTGTACCTACGTTTTGCCCACAAAAGCACACAGCAATGTAGAATTTGTTCGAACGATTTGCTCGTTATATAAAGGTTATTTTTCTTTTGTCTCCAAGAAAGAAAATGAAGTTTATTCACCAAAAATATTCACTTACAAAGCTAACGTATTATGCGCCCTTTTAGTACTAAGCCGGCAACGACATAAATCGTTTACGTAAACGCTTTAAGTCTCTCCCTGGGGTCGTATTTCGAATATAATGCCTAAAACTGTGTTGTGCGACCCACGTAGGGACATGTAAATGCGTCGCATAGGCTTGTTCAGACGGCCCCGGGGCGGGTGGATATGCTAAGGTGCTTCAGACTACAATAGTTCTGTTACATTTTTAATAGCACTGCACATTGTTTACTTGGATGGAACAGTATGCGACGTACCATTTACTGGACAGAGTGGACAGTCAATTGGAATTATTATAATGAATTGAAATGGTATAAAGAAAGAAATAAAGAATGAAATTTATGCCAAAAAAAACTTAAAATAAAATAAATAACTTTTTATTTCGGGCTGCCAAGGTTATCCATTATAGGGGTAGTAACATCGAAATCTTAAAAAAGTTTAAGATTAACTTAAATCTAAAAAAGCATAAATGGACTTTAAGGCCGTTTTCACAGGAAGATAGTGTTCGACTTGGAGGCTGTATAATTTCGTCTAAATAAGATGTCAGGAAGAAAAGTCATCTTCAGTATTACAGAATTTTTAAATCAACACAAAATAATGTTGATCACAATAATCTTTGTCCTGTTTGTCTTTCTTTTCTTATAAATATTGTAATTGTAACTTTTACCAGTACCATTTTAAAATAGCAAGTGCTAAGGTCCTTGTCAGTTCTTCTATATTTATATTCTATACTAATATTATAAAGAGGATAGATTTGATTGTTTGTTTGTTGGTTTGTTTGTTTGAATTGAATAGGCTCCGAAACTACTGGACCGATTTCAAAAATTCTTTCACCAGTAGAAAGCTACATTATCAGGGAGTGACATAGGCTATAGCTTTTCCCGAAATTCAATGTGGTTCCCACGGGAACGGGTCCGGAACTTCACGCGGACGAAATCGCGGGCAAACAGCTAGTCTTAGTATAAATCTGTCGTCTGAACTGGAGGTTGGAAAAAATGTGACGATTCGAAAGAGCTTGTAATATGCCTATTTGAATAAATAAATATTTGACTTTGTGCGGGAATCGTACAAACTGAGGTACGTTGGTAGAATCACTGCCAACTGAGCCATCGGGCTGTCACCAAGAGTCAATGTAAGAGATGTAGGGCACAGCGGAAAGGGGTAAACCGCTCAAATCGGAGCAGCCCGTCTGGGGAAGGACCTCCACCTTACAGAAGATCGTAGCCAAATAGCATTGGTCCCGGCCATGTTGTGTTCCTACGGTGAGTAAGGTTTCCAGAGCTCTGGGGGGGTTGAGAGGGTTGGCAACGCGTGAGTGATACCCCCGGTGTTGCAAGCGTCTATAGGCTACGGTGACGGCTTACTATCATGCCGGCTGTTTGCCACCTTTGTGGTATAAAAAAAAATCACGACACCATACTTTCCATTTTTCCCATAGGAGAAAGATAATAAATAAATAAATGTTCGTCTGTGAATACCGTTGGCGTAGTAGCCTGATTTATGCGAAGCCGATCGCGTACAAGATTAGTTTAACGGCCTTTCTGTCCCTCCTTTATTCGATAAACTCAAATTTTATGGGGTTATTTTTTTCATAAACAAAACATAGTTGTAATGTTTAGTGTTATTTTTTATCTGAAGCATTTTTCGTAATAAATACGGTGACAAAAATTCAAAAAATTTTTTTTGCCAGTTCCCTTGCCCGTGGATGTCCACGACTATAAAGATGAGTCACAAAAAATTCAATAATTTTTCAGACAAGAATTATTGTTGTAAAGCCGTCGCACTCGAGTCCCATCCTTGTTAAGTCATGTCGAAAAAACGCTTTATCGCATTTCAGTAATGTCGGAATTCAGATATTTCGAAGTAAACGTACGTTGAGCAAGATAACTGCCAGCCTTTGGGTCACTCGTGGTTTGACGTAGTCGTTTAGAAATGTCGTAAATAAATATAAATAAAATAAGAAAATATTCTATGTATTGTTATATCGTTGCTATGAACATTAATTTCCTATGATACTCTCGGCTAATGACTCGTGAAACTTCTAAACTTCATTCGAGCGTTAAATTATGGTACAAGCCATGAGATATTGGATCAATACAACCTATATTCCATTCCAATATACTTTGTACAAAAGCTATAAATATTCGTTGAATCGATTAAAAATATAAATCGATATGAAATAAACATGAATCGATTATAAATCACTGTATTGCAATAAAACACAATAAGGTATGACCAAATATTTCAAACACTATCATTGAATTTCCCTGGATACCGGTGCCAAATATACAAACGTTTGTGTCTGTAAAAATTATTATAATAGTTGATAGTTGGTTTGACGACCTCCGTGGCGTAATGGTTACCACGCCAGACCGCTACCCAGGAGGTCCCGGGTTCGATTCCCGGTCGGGTCATGATGAAAAACGAACTTTTTCTGATTGGCCTCGGGTCTTGGATGTTTATCTATATATGTATTTGCTATAAAATATAATAACGTTGAGTTAGTATCCCATAACACAAGTTTCGAACTTACTTTGGGGCTAGCTCAATCTGTATGAATTGTCCCCATATTTATATTTATTTATTTATATTTATTGTTTTTCTAAATATATTTTATTTGAGAAGCTTTAAACAATGGAAAAAGACAAAAATCACACATTGACATTTAATATCGCCCCGTATAGTGCTACAAGACTATTTATGAACGTGGCCGAAATTGGAACTACAACTCCTGTACATATTGTATGTCACTTTTCGACAGTTCGCCATTGGCAAAATGTATGAAAATATGCCACAGTAACGCTCTCGCACAACTGTCACTCACGTTCATAAAATATATCCTTGTAATCTGTAGGTATATTTTGAACTAGTAAATCCCTCGCAACTTCGTTTGCGTATATCTCGCTTTCCCGTCTGAATTTTGAAAAATCCTTTCTTAGTGCTCCCCTACGTTATAAAAGGAACCGCTGTGCAAAATTTCAAGTTTCTAACCCCTATAGTTTAGGCCCTGCGTTGATAGTCAGTCAGTCAGTCAGCTTCTCCTTTTACATATATAGATGATATTGTATCTTTGACACGCTATAGAACATAATGGTTTTACAATTTTACGGTGACATAAACACATGAATAATCCTGCGTAATTAAAGTCAATTTGTGGGTTGACACCTCGCCCACGTAAAACCAATGTTGCTGGTGAAGCGTATCCCGTTAGCTCTTCACTAGCTTGCACAACATTGTCAAGAAAAAAAAAAAAAAGTTTTGTGAGTCTACATATTTTATTACAAAATTCATTTCGCAATTATCATATCCATCGTAGTATACCAGTTAACTAAACTTAAATATGAGATCGCATAAAACATATTCTCATTTTTCGTGCTTTATCTAATCTCAAGCTACCCTAGCGGTGTGAGTGGAAACTGTTAGAGTGACAGCTAATATTTAATGTAAACTCATTAAAACTTGCTCGGTTCAATCGGCTGCGGATTAGGTGGCACCCTGTTACACCGAAGAGTAATCACGCAAAGTTTTTCAATTATTCACAAAGGACCGAAATAAACACGAATGAAGAAATGCTGCAGAATAAGAGAAGTTTGATGAAAAAAAAAATAGAAACTATAGAAGTGGGAAAACGATGAGTTTTTCTGAAACTTTTTAGAAGGGAAGAAGTGGATGGGAATGGGCGACAAGATCTTACATGGATCAAGTGAAGGAAAAGGCAGGAGTTGTGTCTTATAGAGAGGTGACGGAGCTGACACAAGAGAGAGGAGAATGGAGACTGCTACACCAACAAGAGCGCGGCTCTCACAAAGGATAAAGGAATTAGTCGCTGTTCGAGCGTCGACGGTCGACGCACGAACAACGACGAATTCCATCAAACGCGTTGTTTACCAAAAACTGTCGACGCACGATCAGCGACTAATTCGGATAAAGAGGCATGAGCGTAACTGCGTCATGTTCTATAAATATGTTATGTTACATAATCTGGAGTAACCTTACAGAACGGTGTGACACACAGTCGATTTCATCTACAATGTTTATGGGTTATCAGAAACTACATATTTACCTAATATTACTTCGATAAGAAATTGCTTAGACATAATAATTTCTGATCAAATATTGTGTAAGACTATAAATTGAAGATTAAACGTTTGTGGAATTCAAATATTTTAGCTATTGGTTACCAAGGATTTCGATTTAAAGCCTACTTTGATCTGGATTTTAGTAAAGATTCATGATTTAAATATTTAATTTGAATTTCTTGAATTCGAAACGAACTCTCCATTTGTACAACAAGATATCACTTTGACTTTGTACAAGCGCTGTATCCTTTACTAAATGCCTATTTAGTACACACGTGCAAATAAAGATTTTAGTTTTAGTACAATCAATCAATGAAAGTGGTATAGTTCAGTCAACGAATGTGTCAAAAGTGGGTATAGAGTGCGTGAGCGGGAAGAGAAAACACGCCGGGGGGGGGGGGGGGGGGATTTTTTTTAGTAGGCAAGGAAGAGATATAAGCTCAAATATTTTTATATTGATAATGTATAAGCGTTATTGTTTTGAAACTTTGTAAGTATAATATTAATACTATTGAAAAAAAAAAAATGAGTACCTAAACCCCTACACCCAATACCTATTTAAATTATATTTATGGCACTGATCACCTCTTTCATTACCTGACGGTACTTCAAATAAACACAGCAAACAAGCATACTGAAAGGTCTGTCAATCAATATGTAATCATTGATTCCTTGCATTCGTCACTAGGGAATAAGAAGTGATCCAATCATGTAATCCTGTGTAACCATCCACTTGACAATTCATTTCTATTGTATCCAACGAACGTTGGCGTTCGATTCGAATTTAGAATTCAAATTGCACCATTGCTTTGTGCTGAACGCTGATTGGCCGCCTGACAGGACAGCATGTTTTTTTTTCACATTGTTTAGAACTTTGCTTAATGCCAGTGTTATTTTCTTTTTATTATTGGCAATGGAATGTTTCATTACATGACTTTTGATGTAATAGCAATACAAATTCTATGTTTTAATGTCACGTTTTACAAGAAAAGAGTACGTTTAAATCTTTTCTAATACACCTAAGATCTTTGTGATAAAAGTTGTGAGTTCTAAGCTTTTTATTTTTAATACATATTTCTTCCCAAGGTCGTCAAAAGCTTCTTAAAGCCTGCGCTATTTACAACAGTATAGACAGTTTCATACCAAATCTACATAGTAACACTGTTTTAAATCGATTCGATTCCAAAACAAATGTTTTGAATCATGTAGCGCAGGCACAGATATTATAATACTTAACAGGCGCAGGTTTTATTTTGTTTTTAAGCTACAGTGCTAGTCACACGCAGCAATGAAAACGGCCTTAAAAGGATATACTGTAGCTGTCTTCAATGGAGGACGCACTGACTTGACCTATTCTTACAAAATATCTGCTAATGGTAGAATATCGATTGCAGATTTAGAGAGAGAAAAAAAGCTACAGTGGTAGAAATGTATGGTAGGCTAGTACCAAAGATGTTTTTTATGAAACATCAAGTTAACAGCTTGCTTTATGATTAGCAAGAATCACTGTTTGGATCCAGGAGTGCTACTACGAAACGTAAATCCGATATTTCGGCCGAAGTATCGGAAGAATTTTAACCGTGAAATACAAGGTATTTCATGGTTATTTTAGTAATTCCTTGAATTCTATCCATGAAATACCTTGTACTTTATGGTTATTTAAGTAGTTCATTGAATTATAATCATGAAATAACTTGTATTTCACGGTTAAAATTCTTCCGATACTTCGGCCGAAGTATCGAATTTACGTTTCGTAGTGGCCCTCCAGCCCCAATGTCATAAGACTTGATAAGACTAATAAATGACTCTCTGTAAAAGAATTTACATTTTCACAACAAAAAAAAATCAGTAGCATGAACGTAAATAAGCTTGCACACAATTTACGAATCGAAAACTTTCTCCGATCACATTTTTCCGCCATCTTTAACTTTTAGTGATGTGCTGACATCAGATCACGTGACTCACAGAACACATTAAGCACAGATTTCGCTCCAATGCAAGATTCGCAGTCTGTAGGTAAAGCTTTCTAATTTAAGTTGGTGTTCGTTACGAAAACAGATTCCGCTGTCGGGGAGTTCACGTGACCTCACGGTTGTTAAGATATAAACGTTAGCGGGTTGTATGACGATATTCATAATTAATTTAAGAGGTAGGGCACAGCGGATAATCTGCTCAAATCGGAGCAGCCCATCTGGGGAAGGACCTCCACCTTACAGAAGATCGTAGCCAAATAGCATTGGTCTCGGCCATGTTGTGTTCCTACGGTGAGTAAGGTCTCCAGAGCTCCACTAGGCGGGGTTGGGAGGATCGGCAACACGTGAGTGATGCCCCCGGTATTGCAAGCGTCTATAGGCTACGGTGATGCTTATCATCAGGCGGACCGTATACTTGTTTGCCAACTTTGTGTTATAAAAAATAACAAAAAAATGCCAGGAGTTTTTTGACACATTTGTATGTAGCACATCGCAATTTAGTTCGGACCCCTACCTTCGGCGCCAAATGGCGTGGGTTCGATCCCTGGACTATGAATTGAACTATGAGACCATTAAATTTATAACGTTTGCTGTACTTCCTAAAGTATGTAAAAATTAAGATTAATTAATCCATCAAATAAACTGGAGTTAATTTTGTTTTAATCCCTTCCCCTCGGACCGCGATCGCGTGTAGACGTGTTGTGCGGAGCCCAGTTTGAAATTTTTTTAAATTAAATTAAAGTAAATATTCAATTCTAAAAAGTGTGACTAGAAGGTGATTTGAACCTGTTCACCCCGAGTGAGTAGTGTGCAGCTCTTAACCATTCGTCCACCGTGCGGTGTGTTGCAGCGACGAAATTCCAGTGTGCATTCTGAGAGTCAACGAGTGAGCGAGAAGGCACTCTAATCGAAAGAGATATCAACAAAGCTGTGAGTCCATTCCATTACATACGCACCACTACTAACCATTCACCGGGCGCCGCCGTGTCCTAGACCCCTCCTCCCAAGTGCACCGGCGCATACGCAAGCCACGCTCTCGGCGCGATCCATTTGCCGTCGGAACATTTAGGCCTACTCACAAGAACGAAAGAGGTGATGGCGCTCCAACGTACTCCTCCGAGCGGTTTGGCACCGCCGTCCACTCCCATGCATTATGATTCCGACTCGGCCTTAAATGAATTAAGCAAACGAGACTCAAATTCAGCGTTCCTTAATATTACGAAAAGACAAAAACGTACTTTTGAAGAAATAACAGACTCACCAATCTCGGAATTTACAGAGTTATTCATTCAAATGAAAAAACAGCAAGATGAAATGAAAACTCAGCAGGATGAAAAGTTCGACTTCATAAGTAAGAGCTTGTCAATTATTATGTCCGTTAATACAGACATACAAAAATCAATTGCATCCCTCACCTCTCGCCAAGATGAATTGATAAGCAAAATTGGCTCATTAGAACAAGAGAACAGTGCATGCAAATCCAAGATAACAGCGCTAGAAAATAAAGTAGAACTATTAGAGAAAAACGCACGTAGTTCTACTATTGAGATCAGGAATGTGCCTAAACAAACTAATGAAAATAAAAATTCACTAAGTTGCATCGTCATGGACATGGGCGCTGTTCTGAGTTTGAATTCATCTATATATTCCACGGAAATACGCGACATTTATCGCTCTAAAAACGAAGCAATAATTGTAGACTTCACCACCACACTACGCAAAGAATCGCTCATCACCACATGCAGAGACTTCAACAAGTCAAAAAGAGAACTAGGTGAACCCCTACTCAACACTTCGCATCTGAAATTACCGGGACCACCGCGACCAATTTATGTGGCAGAATCCTTGACGTCAAAAGCAAAACGTATCCATTACTTGGCGCGTGAAAACGTCAAATCTAAAAAACTAGCGGCAGCCTGGACGTCCTACGGGAGGGTATATGTAAAGAGGGAGGATGGAGGACCAGCAATTAGAATCACAGAAGAAGAGGACCTACTTAAAATTATATGACTAGCCATAAACAAAAAATACGGCCTATCAGTCTTTCTTGCTTATTTTGTTTACTTTTATTTTTTGTTTGTATTTTGTAATTTTTGCTCATTCATGATTTACAGAGATTATTCACGTTACTTGTTGAACTATTTTTACTCATTCCTTTTTTATCCTTTTCCCAGAACTGTACACACAGCCACTCAACTAACACACACACATAATACACACTCATACATTACACTCTCATATCGTCTATTAACACAACTAACTAATATTCCATCGCCAATTAAACAAGCACATATCTGTAAGTTATCCCGATCGGAGTCTATACTTTATCCCAAACAAAATTGGGCCTGCTCGTGTATTTTTCACCGAGAACAGGTCAATTTCATATTTTTAATTAAAATATAATATGCAAACTATACAAAATATTGACAACCTCCACTCCGAACTAGATAACTTGCATGTAGCCAAATATTTAAAATGTGATATGGACGACTTACACAAACACATTACACACAACAAAAATACACTCAACATACTCTCACAAAATATACGAAGCATAAAATGTAACATGTCCAATTTTACCACTCTCCTGCAACGCTCACAAACTGAATGGGATATCATAATACTTTCTGAATGCTGGTTACCTTCCTGTGGTACCATACCGCCACTTGAAGACTATCATTACGTATGCACAACCAGCCACAAAAGCCAAAACGAGGGTATAGTGTTGTACTACAGAAGGGATATGAAAGTTAAATTTGAAGAACCAGCTATTAGTGACGCAAACTGCATTTTACTCACCGTGAATACTAATACATGCATAATTAGCATCTATCGACCGCCCAGTCAAAGAATCACCACAGCATTCGTTGATTCACTGAATTCGCTCCTATCAAAGTTATCTCAGTATAAAAACATTATCCTCTGTGGAGATATAAATATAGATATAGTACCAAACAGTCCCGACAAGCGCTCACACGAGTATCTGAATATGCTCGCAAGCAATGGCATGCTTCCTGCATACACCGTCCCAACCCATAGCCGAACCTGTCTGGATCATATCATTTGTAAAACCCACTCCATACCTACCTGCTTTGTTTTAGAGACCTCCATCACTGATCATGACACTGTAGGACTTAGTATCAACTTAGGTACCCCCCACATATTTGAAAACTCCAATAACAGGCGCATAGATTATCTAGGACTAGACAAAACCATAGAAACACTAGACTTACAAAACGTTCACAATTGCTCTGACCCAAACTTGGCTACAAACTGCCTTATCGAACATCTCACTACAGCCTTACAGAAAAACACCCACCCGCTCAAAACACCAAGAAGAAAGCAGATAAATAAACCTTGGATCACCACTGGGCTGCTTAGATGCATGAGAAATAGAGACAACCTATACAAAAAACTCAAGGCAGACCCTGAAAATGAAATACTTAAGACAACATACAAAAGATATAGAAACCATTGTAAATCAATTCTACAGAAAACGAAGAGATCATACGAAAGACAGGAGATTGAAAACGCCAGAAATAACCCTAAGAATCTTTGGAAGGCAATAAGAAATATAAGTGGAACCGCCAAAGCTGTAGATCACTCCCCAAACTTAATAACGCCTGGCAATAGAAAATACAGCATAAATGAGGTCAATAGACACTTCGCCAATGTAGGAACCAAGTTAGCAGAAAAAATCCTAAGCCCCGACAACCCTACTCCTACAAGTTCACAGCACCCCCAAAAATCGCCACTAAACTCGCTGGCTATATTGCCAGTTACAGAAGAGGACATTTTTCGTCTCATAACCAACCTGAAAGATAGTTCGGCGACAGGTTATGACCAAATTTCTAGTAAAATGTTAAAAGATATGCTTATCTACTGACGCCTCCCATTACTCACATATGCAATTTGGCAATATTGACGGGTATCTTTCCTGACGCCTTCAAAATAGCACTAATTAGACCCATTCACAAAGGTGGGGACAGAGATAGTGTCAACAACTATCGGCCTATTTCCCTACTCCCGGCAATGTCCAAAATCCTAGAACGTGTCATGAACAATAGTCTGATATCCTATCTAGAGTCGAACGACCTCATCACACGCTCCCAATTTGGCTTTCGGCGCGGTAAATCAACCAATGACGCAGTGCATCAGTTGGTTGACTCTGTAGTGGAAAACCTAGATAACAAGAAAAAGTGCCTAACAATATTCTTGGACCTCGCCAAGGCCTTTGACACTGTCTCCGTTCCCCGCCTTATATCCAGGTTGGAAGCGGTTGGAGTTAGGGGTTTGCCTTTGGAGCTCTTTCGGAGCTACCTGTCGGACAGAAGACAACGAGTATTAATAGACAAAGACATGAGTGACGAACTACCTATTAGATTCGGCTTACCACAGGGTAGCTGTATATCTCCGACTCTGTTCCTGGTTTATGTAAATGAGTTGGGTAACATCGAACTATACAAAGGCAAGACCATCTCTTTCGCAGATGATACGGCTCTATTCTTCTGGGGGGATACCTGGGAGGAAACATTCAGAAACGCACAGAGCGGCTTTGACAGGGTCAGCAAATGGCTTCAAGAGAACATACTAACTTTAAACATATCTAAGACGAAATATATCACGTTTGCACTTAGATCAAACCAACTTCCGTCTCTAACAAATAAAATTGTATCTCACACACGTACATGTCTTGCACCCTCGCCCTGCGCATGCCCTCACCTAGAGCATACAAACAGCATAAAATACTTAGGCGTCATTATCGACCAAACTTTAATTTTCAAAGACCATATTGAATGTCTAATATCAAGACTGAGGAAACTCATATACGTCTTCAGAACCCTTAAACACATAGCCAACCGGAAAATACTAATGCTAGTCTACAAAGCTTTATGTCAGTCATTAACGGATTACTGCATCACGATATGGGGTGGTGTTGCTAAATCTCACTTAATAGAGGTAGAAAGAGCACAGCGAATGATATTAAAAGTGGGAGCCGGTCTCCCTTTCAGGTACCCCACAACTGACCTCTACAGAGAATGGAATGTTCTATCCATAAGACAATCATTCATCCTCCACACAATAATAAAACGCCATTCCATGCTACAGTATGACTCGTTATTAATAGACAATAAACGAAGATTAGGAACAACAGTACAATGGACAACTATCTTTCGAACATCTACTTCACATAACTTCTTTTGTTTCCTAGGAACGTATTTGTACAAAAAACTTAACATCTTTCTAAATTTATACCCTCTAACAAAATTCAACCTTAAATCTGTTTTAACAAAACATTTAAAAACACTTACCTATCAACAAACTGAAGAGCTACTAACTCCAGTTAAATAATATTTTTGTTATCGTCCACACGCACACACACACACTGAAACTATCTACCCAACACACATACTCAATCACACACACTAAATCAGACCAGCATACTTACCAACCCCACACACAACATGTTTACAGTTCTGAAAACAGGAATCAATTAGCCAAGTTTATATAAATAGTGATCTAAAGCAGAAGGGGGGGCCTGGCGACCTGTAACACAGGTTTTTCTTCCAAAAACCTACAACAGGCGCCAGCCTCTCACGTTTTATAGCACATATACATATAATGTAAAAACAACAAATGTACATTCTAGAATTTAAGCTGTGAGAGGAAATAAAGATTTTTATTATTATTATTATTTTAATATGTATTTGCTCAAGATGTCCTTATTTTTTTGTTTTTCAAAATAAATAAATATAAGTTTTTATAAATAAAATTACTAGTTGTTACTAGAGGACGTAATTCAGAACGTCTTAAACACAAACTCCAGCTTATTTAAGAGAGGTAGGGCACACCGGATAATCCGCACAAATCGGAAGAGGAGAAAAAATTATTGGATTTGTAAAACCATCGTTAAGGATAGCGATAGTTTTACAAATAAAATATTTTTTTTCAAAGGAGTTAGTGTTTAACACCTTTACCCGCTAACGCTTATGCGTTTAGACCACAACCAGCGAGTGCTCTCGCTTGCCAACTTAAAACTCACTTATTTTAACTAAAGTTTGACTTTCGGTACATTCTGAATCCTTGACTTTGACTAAGTTCTTTCTGTAATGAAGAGTGGAACTTTTACGAGGATTAGACAATAAATGTAAACACGAAATGAACCAATCACGTTCGTAGGATGAGTAGATCACTATCGTTCGCTCTGCTTTGATATTTTACAAAAAAAAAAAGATTTTTTCATACCAAATTAATTACAGTTTTTTCAAAGAGTCCAAGAAATAAAAATACAGCGTTTTGGGCAAAACGCTTGGAGCGTTACCTCGCTGAATGGCGATAGAAATGCGCCAGCCTTTGGGTCACCTGTGGTCACGCAGGCCTTTGGGGAAGACTTAAGAAAGGAAAATAATAACTTTGATATTTACTTACATATGCTGACTTCCTTTCAATATCTTTCTGATTAAATTCATTATGGTTTCTAAGACAGCTGTAGTTTCTCCCCCGGGACGTCAATTGTCAAAAATTGTTATTTGAGGTCGCCGTTGTTGATCCTGGCTTTACAGGAAACAGCCGCAATATGTTGTTAACTAATTTTAAGGATAAGGTCTTCATACTAAATTAATAACATAATAACCATATACAAAAAATCAAAAAAAATCAAAAATCAAAATATTTTTATTCATTAACAGTTAATGCTTACATTAGTTAGTAACCGGAGTAGCCTTTTAGGTGTAAAAAAACCTGTATTAGGCGACTCCGATCTTCCATAACAAGGTAATTATAATATTATTTAATAGCCTGTTTTAAACTAAACAATTAATAAAGTTAATACAGAAAAGAAAACTGAATAATAATAATACCTAGGTAATACAATTTATGAAGTAGTGATTGCTTCGGTTCCTGTTAATCTAAGTTAAATACAACATCTATACATACACTACTCATATCTACATCAGAACTATACATATTTTTTATATTTCATTTTATATTATTTATTTATTACACTTAATTATCTGGTTGGTTTAGTGATTGTATGTTAATTATGTGATTGAAGGAGTGTTTCTGTCTCGTCATACGTTAGTGTTCCCATCCATGATATTAATTTTTTTTTACATTCATAATATTTTTTTGTGTATATATCTAACTTTTTATTTATTTTATTATATAAAAGTGCTGATCGCGTACTATATTGAGAACTCGCTAACTTTGTTTTTGTTATAGGTACTTTTACTACAGTTAATTTCCTTCTTCTTCCTTTGTCTATTTCGTGGTAGGGTAAGGATTTATGAGTTTTGAGAACTACTTGTATAATATAAAGCTTCCTGACAGGAAGCAAGTTGCTTATGCTATACAAAGTTTTGGTAGGAAATCGAATTTTTTTGAAGTACATGATCTTTATTAGAGACCGCTGTGCCCTCTCTAGATGAATAAATTTAGTTTTCGCAGCACCTCCCCATATCGGGATACAGTACATTAGAATTGATTGAACTAGGGCTACATAAATTTCATTTAATAGATTTCGTGATGAGTTTCCCTTTACAGATTTAGGTGTTACATATCTCAATGTTTTAAAAATCCAGCTCAATTTTCTAACTCTATTGGTGACTTGTTCAAGATGACGGTACCATGACAGGTTCTGGTCTATGACTACACCTAAATATTTAGTATGAGTAACTTTTTCTATAGTAGGACAGCTACATGTACTGGCACTATCACATGAATGTATCTTTAAGTAAAAGTCATCATTTGGTTGCGTGCGACTACAGATACTAAAACACATGTAATTCGATTTAGTAGGATTAAGCGTGAGGAGATTGTGTGTTAGCCAATTAGCTATTTTTGCCATGCCAATCTCTGCTTTGCTCTGTACATCTCCCCAAGAGTTACCAGAAAATACTACAGCTGTGTCATCTGCGTAACAAAAGATTCTAGCGTTATCAATTTGGAGTGAACATAGGTCGTTGATGTATATTAAAAACAGTGTTGGGCCCAATACACTCCCCTGCGGAACGCCATATGATACTTCTGCATCGTCACTTGTGTACTTTCCTAGTCTAACTGTTTGTCTCCTATTGCAGAGATAGTCCCTATAAAGATTTAGACAGGTTCCTCGAATACCAACATTTTCAAGCTTGTTCACCAGGATAGGAATGGAGACGGTGTCAAAAGCTTTTTTCAGGTCCAAGAATACAGTCAGACATTTATTTCTAGTGTCAATATGATTAGTTACTAAGGTGCTCAATTCAGTTACAGCTTCCTCAGTGGATTTGCCTTGCCGAAAACCAAATTGAGAGGGTGATAGAATCTTAAACTTGTTAAGGTAATTTATTAAACGGACATTTAGTAACTTCTCTAGAATTTTAGATATTGCTGACAATACAGATATGGGCCTGTAGTTACCGACATCATCCTCACTCCCACCCTTATGAACTGGAGTAATTATGGAGCGCTTTAAGCAATCTGGAAAGATACCTCCATCAAAACAAAGATTTGCAAGATAAGTTATTATCGGAACCACTTCTTTTCTAGCTTGTTTCAAAAATTCCGTCGGAATATTGTCCCACCCGGGGGCACTATCTGATTTTAAACTCATCAATACTCTATCCACTTCATCAGTATCTGTAGGAAATAGTACAAAAGAGTTTGATTGAGTATAAGTTTTAGTTTTAAATAGCTTGTTTCTAGGGTTATTGTTAATGCGTGGTTGAATCTTTTGAGCTAGTTGTGTGCCTATGTTCGCGAAGTAATTATTAACAAAATTTGTGGATTCATCCGGATTTGTTTTAATATTAAGTAATTCGGTATTTTGGTGTTTATTTTTATTTGAATAAGTTATTTGCTTAATATTTTTCCATAGAAGTTTATTATTCGAAATTGAACTACTAAGCATTTCTGTTTCATAGTTTCGTTTTAATTTTTTAATAATAGCATTGCAGTGGTTCCTATATCGCTTATAAGTTATTTTTAATATATCATTGTGTGGATCATTTCGACATTTTTTTTGTAATTTATTTCGGTTATGAATGCACCGTAGTACGCCAGGAGTAATCCACGGTTTTATTATTCTCTTGCTATTTGGAATACTGATTGTGCTAGTATTCATTTTTAGAGATTCTGAGAGATTTTCTATAAGAAGGTTAGCCACAGAATTTGGATCATTAAAATATAACAATTCCTCCAGACCTCTGTCTTGAAGGTACTTGAGTGCTTTTTCGAAATCAGTTACGGTTTTAGTTTTCTTTTCAATTTGAATACATTTAATTTTAGATAAAAAGAGCAAAGTTGTGTAATGATCAGTGTTACTTGAATGTAAAATAGCAATGCAAGCAGCTACTTTCTTTTTATTTAGTTTTAGCATAATGTGGTCCAAGCAATTCGCTTTTCTAGTGGATGCTATATGACCGGGGAGAATACCATAAAGCGACAACATATTTAGATAATTTACTCTATTTTTATATTCGTGTGATTTCTCATTTAATTTCGGTTTAATGTTGATGTTAATATCACCTGTAATAATAATGGTTTTTTGAGAGCTATATTTCTCTAGATGGATAGCTAATGAGTTTATGAAGTTATCGGGATTTTTATTCGAGGGAGATCTGTAAATACATAACACAATAGTATCGAGCATTTCCAATTGTAGGCACGATGCCTGACATAGTTTTATTTCTTTGACTTTTGACTTAAGAGTACTTTTTATGTAAACGACTACTCCATCATTTTGGTTTAAGTGGTTTGTGGTAGAGTAAGAAATATAATTAGCGAGTTGCGGAATAGGTTTTTTGACATCAAGTCTACACTCTGTCAGGACTATGATGTCTGTTTCAAATGTAAAGGTTGAAAGAGTAATTATAAAATCGTCCATGTTGCAGTAGATGCTCCTTATATTTTGGGAGACTATATTCAGATCTCGCTTGTTAGGTTTGTAAAGCTTAGTAAGTTCGGTAATTGTACTACATTCTATGGTGCGCGCCACTTCAATGTTGTCTATTTCGTTAAGAGTATGTATGGTGTCACCCATTGTTTGAACTTATCGTTGGTGCAGTCATGATTTCAAAAACTGGGTGATACTTGTTATCAACTGCATTATATTGGTACGAGAACAAACAAACGCATAAGTAAGACTGCATTACAGAGTAATTCTTTTTAAGTAGTAACTGGTTCTGGTTGTCGTGTGGATTTAAAATGATTAGTATCTTTTGTAGATTTAAGGTGCAGCAGCTCATATATGTGTATAGAAATGTGGGTGTTGTGTCTTTCAGTATGGCAAAAACAAAGCAGTAGGTGGGATAAATGTTTAACTTATTTATATCAGCGTAAATTGATATGAATTCAGAGTATTGTATCATGTTGATTCTGACAAGGAATAATTCATACATTAAAAGTAGTGTGTGTGTTAAATACCAGATAATTATATGAGATAGGTACCTTCGATAATAACTTTCTGATTGCACAGCTAGTCACTTTACTCCCAATAGCTGATGTACTTGCTCCTCGCTCCTAATGGTAATAATTGGAGAGGTTTCGTTCTTTCGCAAGTACACTCTACCGTATGCGGTCCAACAGAATCTGTAAGCTCCCGATTTAGCAAGGTCCCGGGCCAAAAAGTAGAGACGAGATCCCTTTGGGGTCAGGTGTTCGGAGATGTAAATAGGAGTATCTTCTTGAGTCTTGAAACCCAGGTGCTTGCAGCATAATTTAGTCTTATGTTTTATATTAAAAGCTTTCGACATTTTTAAAATCTCGGTCTTTAGACGAGTCGAGCTTGTTTCTATAATAATTGGCGTATTTTGTTTATCCTTATTTTTGCTGCGCACTCTATATATATCCGAAATATCATGTTTATCAATCTTACAGTCAATACTTTGAGACAGGTGAATGACCATGTCTTGGAGATCCTCCTTTGTTTCCCCAACCTTTTTTGGTACATTTTTTAATTCTAAATTACTCTTCCGACAGTTCATCTGCAGATCTTCAATTTTATTTTCTAATGTGGCGATATACTCCTTATCATTTTTCTTTTCTATTTCTAATCTATCTATTCTCTTTCTCAACTCATCATTTTGCTCAACGAGGAAAGACAGGGTAGACTGTATGTCATTGTTTGTTTTATTGAGCTGTGTAAGAGTCGGGTTGATTTTTTTTAGTTCTGTTTCTTGCTCGAGGAACATAGTTTTGATCATCATTTTTATGTCCTCCTTAAAGTCATCAAATTGAGCCTTAGTAATCTCATCCTCTCTTGCTCTTTTTACACGTAGAGCTACATTATTCGGTGGTGTTTTCAGGATGTTGGTCTGAGAGCCTTCACCGGTGACGTCACCGGTACAAGTTTATAATGTATGCATGTCATATCGATAATATATTGTAGTATCGATACTTTTGCCATCCCTATAAAATTATTGTCTTATTTGTACAAAAACCTCAGGGTTACAGACATTGAGTTTTTACTGCGACAGGTAAACATAAAATGTAAAATATATGCTCCTATAAACTATGTCGTAAACTTGAAATTTCATATAACAAATACGACTGCAATTCCCTTAGAAAATTCAATTTTACTCAATATAATATTAAGATTAAAATGATCGGATCTTATTTGAAATATTAAGCTTGGAAAGGTTATTTATTTATATATTTATATTCATATTTTTTTTTATTGCATTACATGTCACACATACATTTTTTTTTTTTTAAATATTATTATAAAAAATAATTATATGCAATTTAGGGTTGGTCCGGCGTGGTAACCATTACGCCACAGAGGTCGTCAAGATGTGAAAGACCCGCCAAAAAGTAACAGACGGTTTTCTTCCTCCAATATCCGCAGATACGAATACGGATATCCGCCACATTTCTACTTAATAAGACTTCAAATCAAGGGTTAGGGGATTAACCCTAAAATGCAAATATACATATCACCAATTAGCTTTGATTCGAATTTGTTTGGTTACATCCGACGCCCACTGTTCGCCCATGAGTCCCGAGCCTAATAAAATAAATATGTACAGGTTAAGGGGGTGAGTAGACTAGATGCGAATATTCATTCAATACAGATAGGAGCTCTGCCGTTTAAACTGGTGGTAGGAAAAAATTGTGATGATTCGAAAGAGCTTGTATAAAATATTGTACGATCAAAAGTGAAGATCAAATATGAAAGATGCTTGACAAGCACATGAATTTTACGTGCTTGTCAAGCAATTTTTGTACGAAGTTTGGTGCGCATGACAAGAAAAGTACGTGATTGACAATGCTTGATGAAAAGTTAAATTTTTACAATGCTTGTCAAGCATGCTTGATCGTCTAGAAGAGAGAGAGAGAGAGAGAATATACTTTATTTGCAATATACAATACATCTTTAAGTAATACAACATACGGAAAGCTTATAGACTAGTATATGTGCAACAAGGCGGCCTAGAAGTATGAAGTTTAAGTTTCAGATCGAGTTTACACTGGGTCAATCCGTGGCTCGGACCGCAGAATGAGTGCGGATGCTTGACAGGCATATTTGACGTTGCTAAAGCACCATCAAGCATGCTTGACAAGCACGTAAATGCTTGTCAAGCAATTTTGATCGTTTAGGGACCGCTTTAGGCCTATTTGAATAAAAAATATTAGTCTTTGACTTTGATGGCATCGCTGTGTGTAAACGAAAGGGTAACGATTATGAGTCGATATGGTTGTTGTAATAAAATTTAATAATTTTTTTCTGTCCTGTACTATAACCAGTAATGGATTTTATACATTTTTCCTCCCACATATTCTCGGGACGGAATCGCGTACTTTCTCGATACTTTCTGAAGGAAGAAAGACAATACCTACTTTCCGAGCAGGTGCAGTTTCTATTCACCTTCGATTGAAGGGAGACCTGTATGTAATGAAATTGAATGAAGTATAAAAATAAAGGGCGTTCGTCACCAGTGTACATACGGCCTATCGGTTTACTCATTGTTCGTCAATTTTAGGCCGCATTAACACGTTTTTAATATTCATCAAGGTTGTCAACCAGCGTAATACGGGCGGGCTTAGCTGAATATTTTAGCGGGAATATTTGCTATTGTATCAGAAAGGTATCAGAATACGTGTTGTGGTTTTATATGAAGTTTCGGAGTCCATTAGAATATGTAAGCAGGCCTGAAAATTATTTCTTTTTATAGAACACTGTATCGAAGTTTTTGTGTCATAGCATAGGTATATCATGTGTATATAACAGTATTATAATACCTGTAGTAATACTATGCCGTATTTCTTGTACACAACTTAACTATTATGTAATCTGTAGGTGACACAATGATGGGCAAGAAGAAAGCATCATTTATTTTCATATTGCGATTTAGCTCCAATAATTGGCTGAATTGCTACAGCTTTCATTGCCACAATCTCGATTGCCGCTGTTTGGTTTGCCACAAGCTTGATTGTCCCTGTCTCGAATCTCGATTGCCCCTGATTTTATTGCCGCTGGCTCGATTGCCACTGGTTTGATTGCCGCTGGCGAATGATGAAATACATATAAACACGTGTTACATTACAGAATTATGCATATTTCATATTCTTATTACGAAGAAGGTATGACGCTGGGAGTAAATACTTTAGTATAGAAATTTCAATAAAATAATTTAAATTATTACGTTCCGGAACTTGGTCGTATTATCCGGCTCCGAGGGACCATTCAAACAAAATAAGTAAGTAAAAGAAATAAAGATAATTTATAGGTCACGGAAGAGTATGTCAACATTGAATAGTTATTACGTATATTATTAGGACTGGCTGGTTATAATATTGAAAAAAAAAAACTTTTTCCACGAAAAACATCAATCAAATGTCAGTAACAGGTAGCCAGAGTCGAACTCTTTGGCGAACTCCAGTCATTTCTCAAAATGACAGAGTTAGCGCTTATAAATCAGCGTCACACGCATACACTTCAAGATTTATACGTCGAGCTTTTTCCTTGTGGAGTCAAAGCTTCCGTGATATGAATACTTTTATTTATGGATTGAACTCAATCAATTTGATTTACGATAGTAAGTCACGGATAGTGTCTACAATACATGCGTAAGGCCGCCTTTATTCGCGGCGCTGAACGTGGGTGTAATATTTTAAAGATGGCAGACTATTTATGTCAATTTCTTTAAATTGTTTCAATGATTTCAAACACAAAAGATTTTTCACAGAATCTAAAAAAATTACAAAATATGATTTAGTTTATTGACGATGGCTTTTGTTGTCTGAATTTACCGTTACATAAAAAAGACAGATTTCCGAGAAGATAGTGGAGTAAGTACCAGAATATTAAAAATTACAAAATAATGTTTTACGACTAGCTGCTGAACGCGGTGTTACCAATTTTATGCACAGCACCGTCATCTACTTTATAAAGCGAAATTGACTATTAGACTTTTGATCAAATCTTACGGGGGTCGCGTATTTTTCAGATAAAAGTACCCTACGTGTTAATCCAAGGTATCAGCTACCTACATGCTAAATATCATAAATATTGGCAGAGCCATTTGACCATGAAGAAGTAACAAATATACTCACACTTTCGCCTTTATAATATTAGTGAGATGGCTTTTGTTCTCAGAATTCTGTGAATACATAAAAAAGGCATGTTTCCGCGAAGAAAAAGTAGTACTGAATCTTAAAAACAACAACACAAATCAAATAATAACATTTTAAGTTAATAACGATGGGTTTTGTTTTGTCCTCTGAATTCTCTGAATTTAGCTAGTTACAAGAAAAAGTCGTGTTTCCGAGAAGAAACTGGAGTAACTACAATATGTCCAGTTTGAGCGGGGTCGAAACAGGAATCCAATCTGGGAATGGAATCTGCCGACGTCACCGCAGTGTGAACGCCGCACGTCGGTACAAATAACATTTTTCAACGGATTGAGTCTAGATATAAAACGACATGCTATACCAGTATGAGAGGATACCCTTTGATTTTTACTTTTAAACTATCCAGGGCATTGGTTTGATGTAATTTAAAGAATAAAAAGAAATATTTTGAATTTACTGTGTTTGCCTTGGACCCCGCAGAGAAACTATTTCTTTTACCGGTAGCCATCTTGCTTGTTTCCGAAATGGTGGTAGTTTATAAGGTAAATAGTTTATATTAACGTGACTGGAATGCCAGTCTGCTAATTACACACAGACATTTTTAAAGTTATAGACCATTATGAAACGGTCTAGCTCGACCGGAGAAGTACCACCTTCAGAATATCGATGTGAAGGAGTAATACGTTTTCAGTAAGTTAGAAATCCGTAAGCCCAATTCCTTTCCTATCAATTTTTCTCCCTCTTCTTCTTCTTCATAGCAGCGAATTGCTAGCGCCTCTCTCTGGTAAGTTATTCATAAGCTACCATAACCACTTTCCATCAGATAACCCGCTTGCTTGTTTGTCGAAACACAAAAAACAGGTATAACACGAAAAATAATTTATAACAATATTCGTAAGCACCCATTTAAACCTGGTTAATATCCCAATTAACTTAAGCATGGGCGCCAGAGGCATTCTGAACCTCCAAAATAGCATACACAAAGATGGATAATAAAATATTATAATTGCCTTTACCCTCTTTAAGAAGAAGCGATAATGGTTTGATGAAACCATAATGCTGGCAATTTGCGTACCACCCGCTCTTTTAATTAGTCTGTGGAAGAAACCACCAATCTGATTGCCAAAGATATAAACGTACACAAGATGTGATTTCTGAATTTCTTCATTCCCAATGGTTGACTGGTAGAGAATGCAATTAGACATTAACCACGCGTTAACCCATTTAGACCGATAACTATTTGTGTCAAAAAATGTGGTAATAGGGGGCGATTGGGGGGGGGGGGGGCGTACCGTAAATGGTACAGTACGCCTATATGTATGCAAAAAATACTAGTTTAGTCAAGCGAGATTTTTATTAAATTCACCAATTGTATCAGTACTTTGTGTTGTGGTCAATAAAGATAAATAAATAAAGAAAAAAGTGACTTACCAAAATTTCCTTGTGGTTGTTCCGCCGTGGTCAATGTGGTAAAAAAAACACAAATGTATACCATATGTAAGTATCAACCAAACAATCACTAAAAACAGACTGTACGGACAGCAAAGGAAATAAAGATGCAGAAATAGAAAAATACGATTAGAGATACCTGAAAATTTTTTTTGGGTATGGATTTTTTTCAATATTGAATGAGCTTTTATATTCGTGGACAAGGAAATACCATTCACGTAAAGGGTTATTCAAACTAGCTACTTTTGGTCGCGGCGATCTTCGATTTTGCCACTTTTGACAGTGAGCGATGACTAGATGCATTGAAAAACAAGATAGCTGAAAAACGCCGATCGCTACGTCTAAACGTATCTAGTCTGGATAATACTGACTAAGTAAGTTATGTAAGCTTTTATTTAATATTGTTTTTTTTTTTTTGTATAGAAATAATATAGCAATACAAATGTATTAGTATTGCAAATAAAGAATATTCTATCTATCTGATTAATAAAATAGTACTCGTCTGTTCAATATTTTCTACATCTTTGCATACGCATAGCACAAATTGCAGCAGTCAATCTAATTGGGTTTTTATGCCCTAAATTAAAACAGGGTTTTGACAGATGTCCGCTTGGTAGTAGAACAAAAGTTTTTATAATCATTTACGTTAGAAAAATGTCTATCAATTTACACTGTGAGTGGTTTCACTCCACTTTCCTTGTTCTATATTTTTGGGGTGAAAAAATATGATTTGTCACGGTCAAAATTTTAGATTGTGGGTCTGATAACCTCGATTTAGGTAATAACTTGCTATGAGAGACCGTACTTACTGTTTTATACTTGTTATTTTCTACAATATACAGCGTAGATGTGCCTATCTTTAAATAGTATAAAAAAATTGCTTTTAGCAATAATGGCTGCCTTGTTACACAGAGTGATTAATTGAAAATTATTAATAATTTTACAACATTGTTTTGGTAATTATTAATAATTCACTACACACATTGGTAAAAGTAAACTATTCACTCAAATAGATAAGCGGAAAATAGGTGACAACAACGCGTTGATTGAACCTTTTAAGAAAAATTCGCGACTGGTTTAGTTATAAGATGGTCACAACGTGGAATCGTAAGAAAAATTCGCGCCTCACTCGCTTCGCTCGCTCGGAGGTGATGTGATCACAGGATAATCCTAACCTAACCCACCAATGTTAGGATGTGGATGATGGAGGTGTTATGATCACAAGATAACCCTTTTTTTTTTTTTTTTTTTTTACGTCAGAAAAATGCTTTGTGGCAGCCCCACCGCCCGGGGAGCACGCGGTGGGGACTGTGGAACTTACCACTAAAAAACTGACTCCGAGCGAGCGAAGCGAGTGAGGCGCGAATTTTTCTTACGATTCCACGTTGTGACCATCTTAAAACTAAACCAGTCGAGGATTTTGTAATTACATAGTACAATATGAATAACTTTGGGTTTTTATTTATTTATTATTACTTTTACCAATGTGTGTAGGGAATTATTAATAATTACTACCAAAAGTAATTAATTTCCATTGTTTATTAATATTTACCAAAACACGTAGTTATTATTAATAATGTTGTAAAATTATTAATAATTTTCAATTAATCACTCTTACCGTAACATATATATTGTCAGGGGTACAGAGCCCAACCCAGAGTTCAAACGAGATCTATGTCATAAAATTAACGCGAGCGAAGCCGCGGGGAAAAGGCAGTAATTTATAATTTCCCTTTTTTCCATCAATTGTAGTTCACATTTGATTATTCCCCTCAGCGAGCACTGATTGCCAATAAATAAGAATCGTGAAAATTGATATAAAGCTACCGGAATTTTGTTCATGTCACATCACTATGATGTATGGCGGAAACGTTGAGCTCTGCATGTTGCACTGGGAATTGATCAGCGGCGTAGTGTTGGGCTGAGTTATCGATAAAAATAATCGATATACAAATCACAAAGCTCCTTTTGTAGTTAATAGCGCCAGCCGTTGGAGTGGTAGAGACTTTATAAAATATTAGCTTGACATGGGAAATACCTCATAGAATATCGGCCTGAAGCAATAGATTTTGTTTGTGAAAGATCTGGAAGCTCCAGAGGTAGTGGGGAGGAAACGGAATAGTTAATGAAAAAATAATTCTTGTATTTTGATGATTTAAAAAAAGTTTATATTAAGCCTCTGTACGGAAATTAAACTCACGTCCAACCGTATAACCAAACTGTTTTTTTTTCTTACGTGTGTGGTGTATAAAAGCATATTACAAAAAATGCGAAAGAGAACGCGTAAAAGTTCAATAACTTTGAGGTTCATGAAACGTGATCAACATATTTTTTTTTACAAAAGTTTTCTTTGAGGAATTTGTGATCATTTAATATTTGCCTTGAAAATTTTCCCGGATGAATGCGCTCTGATCACCCGGTCAATAAATCGGTTTCTATTGAACCTTTATGCAAATTTTACCTACTAGACACCAATCTAAATAAGGAGAATCCCGTATTTCCCGTCCCCGAGTGAGTTTTGGGATTAACCAATGTAGTTGATACAGATTGTGGGTATCGCACGCTCTTTCAAATGGTCTTTTCTTATTCAGACGGCAAATTTGTACTAAGAAGAACTGGCAAGAAACTTAGTGTTGCATATACTCGTATGAAAGTGTATTTGTTTGTCCTTCATTCACGTCAAAAGTAACGAACCGATTGACAGGTTTTTTTTACGATAGATTAATGTCTGGAGAGTGATATAGGCTACTTTTTATTCCCCGGTCGGGTCATGATGAAAAACGAACTTTTTCTGATTGGCCTTTGGTTTGGGATGTTTATCTATATATGTATTTGTTATAAAATATAATATCGTTGAGTTAGTATCCCATAACACAAGTTTCGAACTTACTTTGGGGCTAGCTCAATCTGTATGAATTGTCCATAAATATTTATTTATTTATTTATTCCTGGAAAACATGCTATTCCCACGGAAAAAATAAAGTATGGCAGATCCTTTAGACCACGCAGGCGAAGTTGCGGGTTACAGTGCCACATAAAAATATTTTGTAAAACAATGACGATACAAATACATAGTGATATGAGATGACTATCAGTATCGATATCCGATTTAAAAAAATGATAACAACACTATATGATGGCCAGCAAAAATGACATAAGAATGAAAATAAAAAGTTTCATGTTTCCACACAGGAAAAGCATGGAAAAATGCATTTTTAAATTTTACTCCATGTTTTTCTTAGTTGCGGAATTTGTATTTGAATAGTTTTATTCAGATACGATGCCTATCCATATTTATATCATACTAGAAAAACCCGCGCAACTTCGTTTGCGTTTATCCCGCTTTCCCGTGGGAATTTCAAAAAACCTTTCATAACGGTTGCCTACATCACACACCCAAATTTCAGGTCTCTACGGTCAAGACAAAACATTTTCATATGTATACATGATTATTTTTCTATTTAAATACTTCTCATTACAATCTTTGGAGTGGGCGTTTATGAAATAGGCTAGCCCGACCGGTGAAGTACCACCCTTATACAGAATATTGACGTGAAGCAGTAATGCGTTTCGTTCGGAGAGTGAAATATACGAAATTCTTGTTTGCCACCTTTGTTGTATAAAAAAAATCTAACTCCTTCCTTATACTATTTCTCGCTATATATATCCTGCCTTTTCCTGTTATAGGTCGGCAACGGGTCAGGGACCCGAGAAACTATGTGCTCCAATAGTCGACGGTAATCACCTAATATCAAATGATCCATATTCCTGAGCTTGTTTTCCAACCACTTCCGTAAAAAAAATTATAAGTATATGGGTATTTCAATACCTACATACAACCTCAGCTTACAACCATCCATAAAACAACACTACGAAATAATAGAGCGAGTCGACGTAATGATATTTCCTATAAGTGTGAAAGAGACAATATCAATATGCCATTTAACCATTGACCAATGTAACTTGACCCCTGTCAAATATTATAAAATGTAATATTTAATTACTTACTGTTTATTATCGATGAATATGATTCAGTCCGCTTTATACATAGTTAGAATTTTAGCTGTTTTTCCGAGATCACAAACAGAATAAATAGTACGAAGACCTACGACGACATTATGAAATCATTTTGTTTGAATATTCACAATTTATAAAAATATTACATGACAGATGACATACTTCACTTCACGAATGTGTCAAAATGAAATGTAATTGAAATCAAAAGCACTAAGGAGTATGAGTATTGATATCAAATCGAAGAAAACTACCCACAAAATACATATATTTCAAGAATTTCAATAAAATAAGAATCACGTCTTCCATCAATTCTTTTAAACAATTTTTATGCAAAATTTGAAGTAGATTGGACCAAGGAATCAAGTTGTCCCATAGTAACTTTACCCCCCTTTTTTACCCCCTTAGAGTTTGAATTTCGAAAAATCCTTTCTTATCGGACGCCTACGTCTTATAATAGTTCTACCTGCCAAATTTCAGATTTTTACGATGAGCGGTTTAGGCTGTGCGTTGATTCTCAGTCAGTCAGTCAGTCAGTCAGTCAGTCAGGACAAAGCATTTTATAAATATAGATTTCAATTTTGTTAGTTTAGTCTTTCTTTTCGGAGTGGAAAAAACATGACGGGCCCCATATTCTCTTAACAAAAAACGGTTACAAATCTCACTCATACAAAATAGGCATTATGCGAGATAGTGCGTGATTTTGAGATGAGATTGAATGTGTTTTTGCTACGAGAATAGACCCGAATGTCTGCATGGTATTGCGTTTATTTTTTAACTGTGTATGGGTGTTTTTACATCATACATCTGCCCATACATCTGCCTCAGGCCAAGTCTCTACGTGATGATAACGACCGTTCTATCAAGACCGTTAGGACCAAGAAGAAGGGTGTTTTTATCGACACACAATAATACCTACTAAGTGTGTAGGGCACAGCGGATAATCCGTTCAAATCGGAGCAGCCCATCTGAGGAAGGACCTCCACCTTACAGAAGATAGTGGCAATGGCATTGGTCTCGGCCATGTTGTGTTCCTACGGTGAGTAAGGTCTAAAGAGCTCCACTTGGGAGGGTTGGGAGGGTTGGCAACGCGTGAGTGCCCTGGTATTGCAAGCGTCTATAGGCTACGGTGACGGCTTACCATCAGACCGACCGTATGCTTGGTTGCCACCTTTGTGGTATAAAAAAAAAGTAAAAATTGTAAGTTCTCTATGCATGCAGTGACCACTTATATAATTAAGACGTCGTTAAACTTTTACAGATATTAGATTTGAGAATTGTGTGTTAGTCTTGTTGGTTGGTAAGCCCATAACTAAATAAATAAATACCAATAAAATAAAATAATAATAATTCTTTATTATAACCAAAGGTGTTTTTACAAGGGTTGCGAGCTCTTTTGTTAAGTTAATAGTAAACCTGTAGTAAAAGAGTCCCCTCTTCACTGTAGTGAGAATTTATATAAAGCAAAGTATACCAAATTACCAATGCAGAGTAACAATGAAATAAATAAATACCAATATAATATATATTTTAGATTTCAATAATACATCGATAGCTTATTTTAATGTCCCATCACTAACATAACATAAGAAATAAACAATTTTCTTAGCAAAGTTGTGTTGTAAGAGCGCATTTTATAGTTCAGCGTTTGGAAAAATGTTATTTCATATAAAATGTGCCTTACACTTATCGATACTTGCGGTGAAATGCATTTCTGGCACATTAAGCGCTGGTATAATCATTTATATACTTGCTATAAGTGAATTGGAATCTTGTTCTTTTCGTGTGCTTCGTGATTTGCTTCAAATTGCTGTCTCTCACGTAGTTGTAAAGGACGGAAGTCCTTTCAATACTTTCCTACTCCGACTATCTTCTTACTTATTAAATTCGTTGTGAGTTCCAAGACAGCTGTAGTTTCTCCCCCGGGACGTCAATACTGCCCCCGATAGTTGAAAGGGCGCATCTAACATTTTTCCCGAAATTGAGTTATATACATTGTTGGAATCAGCAAAAAAAGGCGCATCTTCTAGTATTTTTTATTTTTCGCTATCTCGCTCTACAGCGATTTTCAATAGTAAAAATAGGCGCATATACATCCAATTTTTCTACTAAATGGAAGATGGAAAGCCGCAATTATCATAAACTTAGTAGAATAGCCGCATTTGCACACATACGCCTTTGAGCTTCATAGTAATATTTAATGATCGGAAGTTTAATGGGCGCTTATTCGATATCGTTTTTAATGCTTAATAGATAAGTCGCAAGTGACCATTTGCGTCTTAGACGCTAGTTGAAAAGTATTATACCTACTAAGTAGAAAAGTCAACATCTGCCACATGCGCCCTTACTACTTCGTATTTTACGTTTTCTTCGATGCGCATCTGCCAGATACGTCTGAATTCTCTATAGTAGAAATAAAAGTATGGATGGTACTTAATTGAAAAGTCGCAAGTGTACCGAAGCGCCCTTTCAACTACCGCTTCCTTATGAAGCGAGGGTTGCGGGAGGGGAAGATGTACGGTGACTGATCAGTTGCGTCCGAGTGGCAGACAGGTGAGGCGTGTCACGCGCCGGCGCAATTTAGCGACATCGCACATTGTCTAAGGTAAGATTTATACAATTTTATTTCATTTACTACTCGTATTATTCAATAACTATTTAATTGGTTAATTCATTTATCACACATAGCTATAAGAACACACCTAAGCCGTTTATTATTTACGATGGTATTACACTGCTAAATTATCTGCCTAACGTGTAACGTTGATAGCTTGGACCTAATGTTAAAACTATTGGAGCGGGCTTATAGCTACTAGTGTTTTTGTTAGAATAAAAAAATATAGTATAGTGTAATTTTTTTTATTAACATTTTTGATGCCCTTACAAAATTGTATATTGCGGCGGACATAATACATACGATATATTTTTAAATGACAAAAAAGGCCGTAACTGGTTTTCTTTCGCCATTTCTTTTTACCAGTGGTCATTTTGCTTTTGTTTTTGAAATGGTAGTAGTTTATAGAGTAGATTAATTTATACAAATCATTTATTACTGTATACTCTGACAAGAGAACGTGTTTGTGAAAACCTATTCTCTGAATAAAAGTTTTGAATTTGAATTTGAATTGCAAAAGTTATCTGTCAAACGGGTAAATGCACTTTTGGTCTGGACATCGTGATTTCAATGTAACAAAGATATCTTACTGTAACATATAATACACATTTAAACCATTATACTATTCCTCATTTCAGGCAAATCAAAATGAAGCGTGGTCGAAGTTTAAACTTGGTTAGCAAAGCTTTGTCTTCCATAAGTGTTCCACGTACATCAGGTGGTTCTCCACCGGAAATTGACGCACGCCATTTAATTACGGACACCAGTTACTGTGATAAGGCGGGATGTAGTTACAAAACTATTTAGCAAGATTGCGCTCCGGATGCCTGTGATAGTATCATCACCACTAAGGACTGCACCACCTCCCGCAGAACCAGCACCGAAATTATACAGCAAGATTTCGCTCCGGATGCCTGTGATAGTATCATCACCACTAAGGACTGCACCACCTCCCGCAGAACCAGCACCAGCAGCTGTAGCAGCAAGAGCACAACATCAGTAAGTAATTTATTTGATTCAGATGATTCGGTCATTGACAAAGACTATGTACCTCCACAATCATGTACAGGCCCCCGCCATCTCAGTGTAACCGATTCTAATTCAGATAACGATTTCATAGAAAACTCACAGCAAAATATAAATATACGTGTATCTGAATCGCCTGAACGAGATGACTCTGACTCTGAGCGGGACAGCCGCCAAATGCCTGACCTAATCAACTTTACCAAAAAAGGGACTGTACGTAAACGCAAATATTATAATACGTCATTGGAGGAGCGTAAAAAAGCTAAGATAACTAAGAAGAATAATACACAGTATTGCGTCAAACGAGGTTGTGGTGAAAACTGCAAAAAACAATGTACTGCAAACATATCTGAAAGCCAGCGAGAGAAGCTGAATAGGCTATTCCGCAATTATACGTGGAAAGAACAATACATTTTTATAAACGGGAATACATGTCAAACGAAACCATCTAGACGGACAAAATAAAAATCCTGATTCAGACCGTGGTAAAACTGTAACGTACTTTTTAACGAAAGAAGATGGTGAGAAAGTTTCAGTGTGCAAGATATTTTTTTTAACAACTCTAGGATTCAACAGGAAAAACGACAAAGTTCTACGAAACGCATTGAATAAAGTATCACTTGATGAATTTGATGACCAGCGGGGTTATAATCTTAACCCCAAAAAATCGATAATAAGGTCATTATTGACCATATCAATTCTTTTAACCCTGTTCTATCCCACTACAGAAGAGAACACGCACCACTCCGAAAGTATTTGCCGGCAGATATATTTATATCTGCCGGCAGTCCGTGATATGCACAAGGACTTTTGCGAAAAAATGGTAATTACCGAGAATTCCCCTCCCGAACAAAGTGTATCTTACGACCACTACCGGAGGGTCGTTAAGCAACTAAATCAGCAAAGAGTAGTGAAAGGTTTATGATGATGGTGTTTTTCTTATTAGTATAGGTATGGTGATAATTGATGTCGAATTCCGATCCTATTTAAAATGTTCGCTGTTTTTTGATTATGTTCCATGGAAAAGGACTTTTTATTTCATTTTTATTTCCGTATGTTCATTACAATAAATAGGAAATTTAATTTGTTTTTTTCTTATTAGTTTATGTAAGGTGAATAATTGATCTCAAATTTCGATCTTATTTTAAATTATAATATAATGTTGATTTAAGTTTATAATGTTCACTGTTTTTTTTTTATGTCCCGTGGGTAAGGACTTTTTGTTGTATTATTTGTATTTCCGTATGTATGTTTATTAAAATAAATAAAAGGCTGAAGTTATTGTTTTTTTTTTTACTCACAAGTCAAGATGAAACCTAAAATAGACGATCATAGGTACTTTTCAACTTAGCCAAGGGCAATTAGATTGATACTGGACATTTGTGCCAAAAGTCGCATCTACTTAAATGCGCCTTTTCTTTCTAGGAAAATATTTAAAATTATATACTTGGTACTAGGGTTAAAAGTAATAAAAAGCTCATACGAAATTGATAGGGCGCATGTGGCGACATGCGTCTATTCAATGAATTATGTCTTATTTTTTCAATTTTTTTAAACTAAAATGAAAAGGTTTTTTTAAGATTTTCCGTATAATATATTTAAAATATACCTATCGTACTATGGCAATTGAAAGATAATCATACTAACCATTATTCGACATTTTCAAAAATATATTTTTCACCTCACAAGCTCGGAAAGAATCTGTTTGTCATTCGAAATCTGAGCGCAAAAGTGCATTTTGTGCTCTAGCGTGGAAAGTATTTTTAAAATTCGAACCTTTCTATTCTTTAATTTTTTATACCGCAAGTCCTCTGAAAATGCATTAATACTTATTTCATTCCAGTGCGCCAACCTTATTTTTAGAATAATCGAACTGGCCAGCACGACACCGCATGAAAAAAATAAACACTTATTTAATATATTATTTGCGTTTTTCTTGCACCTAGGATTTTCCTCGCTGTTGTGAGGTGAAAAAATTTGTGTTTCGCTCGGCAGCAAAGTTATTCTGCGTCTCGTACCTTTGAAACCCTCGCTACGCTCAGGATTCTATATAAGTACTCGCGCCAAAAAACAACTTTGCAGCCTTGCATAACAAATAACTATCTTCGTTTAACTAACAGACAGCAAACAATTGAAGGTGTCATTCATTAAATATTTTTTTTCTCAGTTTTAGATTCTTGTTACATGCGCCTTTTCAACTATCGGGGGCAGAATAAGCTTCATCGCTTATTGTCAATCTGAGGTCGCCGTTGTTGATCCTGGCTACACAGGAGACACATCGGTGGGAATGTGTGGTGGGCTTTCATGTGCTTCTGCTGTTAGTGTCAACTGCTGGAAGGTCGTGTCAGTGATTTTCAATACCGGTCACTTCAATTGAGGGTTCAAGTAGAAAGGGAAAAAGGGAATAGCATTACATAAATTGTGTAGTTTTTACTTTTGTTGGCTATGTTACTTTTGCCGTAACAATAATCTGCCGTAACAAGAACCTGTCGTAACCAGAATCTGTCCAAACCAGAATCTGTCCTAAGACGAATGAGGGGAAAAAAGGCGCCTAGATCCAATGAGGGATTCAAAAGGAAAAAAAGTAGCCTAGGATCCATTGAGGGACCAAGCGATGGATCTAAGTGGAAGGACCACTTGACGACTGTTACCTATCGACAACGCTCGGGACCGATGGCTTAACGTGCCCACAGAAACACGAAGGTGCTAAAGATAGCGAAACTCATCCAAACACCGAATAGGTTCGACGTTATTCAACATGCGTGTTTCTTTTAGAGTGCCACACAGCTATGCCATCGAGCTATTTAATCGTGTCAAATAAATAAATAAATAAATACATAGGGACAATTCACACAGATTGAGCTAGCCCCAAAGTAAGTTCGAGACTTGTGTTATGGGATACTAACCCAACGATATTATATTTTATAACAAATACATATATAGATAAATATCCAAGACCCAAGGCCAATCAGAAAAAGTTCGTTTTTCATCATTACCCGACCGGGATTCGAACCCGGGACCTCCTGCGTGGCGGTCTGGCGTGGTAACCATTACGCCACGGAGGTCTTCAAATAAAATTGCATTTTTACGTGTATCAAATTCTTTCCGCTAATCTCTCTCATAATTACTCATCGTGATCACACCCAACACATCAAAAAACCTTTAAATAGGTAATATTATAAAGGCGAAAACTTGTGTGTACGTTTGTTACTTCTTTACGGTCAAATAGCTGGACCAATTTTTATGATATTTGGTATGTAGATGGCTGATACCTTGGATGCTTTTTATCCCGAAAAAGTACGCGATTAATGTAGGATTTGTTCAAAAATCTGATATAGATGGCGATGCTGTGCATAAAATTAAACGCGGGTAACACCGCAGGCAGCATCTAGTTGGAAATAAAGTGAAATCTTTGATCTATGTACGAAAGTAAACAAGTTTAGAAATTTCATTATAGTATGTGTCGACGGTAACTGATTAAATCTAAACTACTTGGCAAACTTCAGTGCATTAGCCAATTTACTTGACAGCAAATATTATACTTGCCCAACGTTGTTGCAGTGTTTATCTCCAAGTATCGTTTTTTTAATAAAGCTTTATAGTTGTGAACGAAATATGAAGTGATTTGTAGTGAAGTGAGATTTTATTATAAACTAATAAGGTGGCAAATAAGCTTATTTTTAAAGAATGTGTCACACAATTAAATACTAGATAGAGACATGGGTACACACACACACACACATATATATTATATATATATGTATACTTACATAATATACATATACATGTAAACAGTAAACAATACATACAATTTGTACAGTGCAGCCAACGTAGATATTTATGACGAAATACTGTCTATTCCAGCTCCAAAAAATCTTGATATTTCTGCTTTACCTGCCTTTTAAATGAGAATCAAGATTCATCTCTTTTATTTGTTGTACCATTTAAGATACCTAGTAATATAATTAGGTAAAACAAATCTCACAAGAACCAACTATAAACACTTTGCATTCTCACATCTACTTTAAACGCTCCGGGAATCTTAGACTATGTTTGTTTGAGAAACTCCTAAAGCGGTTCAGTCTTCTAAAATCACAGTTGTGCTATTTACATTTGCCCTGGGATGGAGTAATTAACATTGCATATCTTGACTGTAATCCTTCCTGGTTGAATTGGACAGCGCTGTCTAGTCCCAAATGATGTTAAGTTTCTACTATGGATATCATCATCACCATATCAACCCATAATCATCCCACTGCAGGGATACGGGTCTCCCTACAATCGAAGGGGACTAGAGCGTACTCTGCCACGCTGCTCCAATGCCGATTGGTTGAGGCCGCCGGTGTTTTCAAGCCGCCCGAAGGCCAGAGAGCGTCTCCCATAGTAAAATATTAAGTTATTTTTAATGGAAACGGTACTACTTTTGATTTTTTGAAGAGCCTTGATAGGTGACTTACAAAGCGCGAAGTCTAGTTATAGCGTGTGACGTCACGCGGCTCACTGCACGTGCACAGTGAAAGAGCGCTTATGTCGGGTGACGTCACGAGCTAGGAGAGCGCGCGTGTTAGGTACTCGAAAGGGAAGCAATTTTTTTAAGATATCGAATTAATATTTTACTGTTGTTACTAAATTATCATAGATTATACAATTACATCATAATCTCAATTTAGGAGACGCTCTCATTCTGTAACAGAAACAATGTGTTACACTTAGATGAGTTATGAATGTGTATTGATATAATATACTAGCTTTTTTGCCTGCGACTTCGTCCGCATGAAGTTCCGGAGCCGTTCCCGTGGGAACCACATTGAATTTCGGGAAAAGCTATAGCCTATGTCACTCCCTGATAATGTAGCTATTTACTGGTGAAAGAATTTTTGAAATCGGTCCAGTAGTTTCGGAGCCTATTCAATTCAAACAAAAAATCAAATCTTTCCTCTTTATAATATTAGTATAGACTAGCGTCCCACCCTAGCTCCGCAGGGTCTTTTACTAAGGATTCCTATTTTTTAGAAAATATAATACAGCCTATGTTACTCGGGGGTAATGTACCTTTCCAACGGTGTAAGAATTTTTGAAATCAGTCCAGTACTTTTTAAGTTTATTCATTACAAACATACACACACTCACAAAAATACAAATATTTACTCTTTATAATACAATACAATACACACTTTATTGCCATTAAAAATATAAACATACAGATAAAAAAATAAATAAAAATAATTAACAAAATTAATGAACAAAAGGCGGTTTTATCGCAGAAGCAATCTCTTCCAGACAACCTAGAAGAAGTGGAAATTAATAATCATTATAGACGGGGTATGTGGTGAAAATATATAACTAAATACATTAATAACAAAATTACGTAGTATGCGTATACAATTGCAAAATTCAATAGCTAGATCCACAAGGGCGCATCTGCACTCACACTCACTACTGCATATGCGACCCAGTGGCCATAATATTAGTGTACATTGTGTAAAATGCTTTGTCCTGAACGACTGACGAATCTACGTACAGCCACAGAATAATAAATAGTACTACGTAGCACAGCAAGCGCTGATAGTAGAGACCTGAAACTTGGAGTGTATTCTTTGTATGACGTAGATATCCAATAATTCAATATTTTAAGAGAGGTAGGGCACAGCGGACAATCCGCTCAAATCGGAGCAGCCCGTCTGGGGAAGGACCTCCACCTTACTGAAGATCGTAGCCAAATAGCATTGGTCTCTGCCATGTTGTGTTCCTACGGTGAGTAAGGTCTCCAGAGCTCCACTCGGGGGGGTTGGGAGGGTTGGCAACGCGTGAGTGATACCCCCGGTATTGCAAACGTCTATAGGCTACGGTGACGGCTTACCATCAGGCCGACCGTATGCTTGATTGCCACCTGTGTGGTATAAAAATTTTTTTTAAAAAAAAGTTTTTTAAATTCCCACGGGAAAGCAAACAAAGTTGCGCGGGTTTTGCTAGTCCTTTTTTAAAGGCACTTGTTAGATTAGTCATTAAACTTCACTCGCTGCTGTCACAAATGTAACGGTTGTAGAGCCAGCCCTAATTATTCACGATAATAAAGTCGTTGAATATGTCACTATGGAGCACCACAATGCATATTAAATCGCGACTGCTAATGAATAGTGGATTGTTTTGCGCATCACGAAATCACGTGGTCTGCTACCCCTTGAAAATCAAAATTATTATGTATTGTTCAATGTGTAATCAAAAGTGTGTGGATATGCTTATGCATTAATTAGTCTGTAATAATATGAATGGTATGTAAGGCAAAAGGTACTGTTATAATTATTTTATTAATATATTATGTATTTCAATGCATTATAATTATTGCTTCATCTTTTAAATTCATGCAAACTCAGCTCGCCTAATTTAATATAAGCCTTTGCCTAATGCCTAGCGCGAGTTGAGTCATAACATAACCGCCATAGACAGAAAAATTATTAATAATAATTATATTTCTTTTTTTTGGGAATTAATAAAGCAGTATAAAATGAAAAGTGTTCACGGAGCCATCCTAACAGTACGTAAAACCACAGAATAGATAATAGTACCTACTACGTAGTAAAACGTAATCTTGTTTAATTATTATTTAAATCCATATAATTCTTTACATATTAAAGTCCTCGGCGTCTGACTGTTGCGTGCGATAAACTCAAAAAACTACTGAACTTGAAGTATTTAGAAAATCCCTATTCTTATCTGAAATACGGTTGCTTGGTTTTAAAAAAAGTGTCCACTCATTTCTTGTATATCAAAAAGTACCGCAAATACACATATTCATTTCGTTCGCAAGCAAATGATACAAGCCAAAAATTCAACGATACTAACTTCTAATGGAACTAGGCTAGCGAACGAACACGTACGTTGGCATCATACGTCTTCCTGACATTTCATTTGGATGAATGTTTCAGCAAGTTAAATTGTGAAGGCAGGTGCGAGATCCGCATTTGTAACTCGCCTAAACGCAGCCGGGTCAAATCGGGAAATACGTTTTTGAAATGTAAGCCGACCTACTGTTACACCGACCGTTAGGCCGTTTGTCCACTGCCACCGTCACCGGGACGTCACCGAGAACGACATTATTTCTGGCCGAGATTGAAGTTGACGTGACGGCGATCGTTTGTCCACCGCGACGCGACGATCTCGGTGGTTCAATCAGGTTTATCAACTTAATCTCCCGGTGACGGTCGCGGTGGCCAAACGGCAAAGTGTTTTGTATTGCCGCCACTTCGATCCGTCACAAATGTCACAATCTCGGACCGAGTTCTAGCGGAAGCGCCGAACTGAGCGTTAAATCGGCGGACGGGATGACGGCGCTCGGATGACGGGCGTGCGGTGGGCACACGGCCATAGGTAATGTATGTATCGCTAAATCGGAGTCGTCATCTCGTTCTCGGTGACATCCCGGAGACGGTGGCGGTGGACAAACGGCCTTAGGCTGCTTTTGAAGTAGATAGACAGAGGTCAAAGAAGCTGACGCAATTATGACAGATCGGCTCTGACTCTGAATGGTTCCCTACAATTTTATTTTCATATTGACATGTAGGCGCTGACGGTTAGTGTACTAAACCAGCTTTACGAATGCTTACGGCTAGGCCATGACTTGTGGCTTACCGGCAAGCAGCGAGTCTGGCCTCTTCAAAATATCTCCCGCTGCCGCCAAGTGCGCCGTGTCGTACCGTACCCTTGGGGCACATTTAGGCGACAAGAAAATTTGCGCGCGGTCGCCATAAATTTTTGCGTCATAAAACATTTTAGTACATTTGTTCTTCCCGGTTGCCGCTCGGATTAAGCCGCCGCAGCGAATTCGTAGCATGGATATCCCATAGTATCAATAAATTAATTTTTATCAACATGTACACACACATAAACAGTATGAATTCGTTTCCGAATAAGTATGTAGGGCTCGATCAGATAAGCGAAGAAGCTTAGAGGTGCGCGAGGAAATATTCAGCAGTTGTAACACACAAAGCAGCATGAAGACCCTAACAACCGATCGCCATTATAGTATCGAATGTTCGCGTATTAACAAAATTACAAGACGGTGTGACACGCAGCTTGCTAAATGTTATCCTCGCTTCGCAGCCTTAATGGCGTACATTCATTTTGGATACGTTTATGATACCTCGCATGATTTGTGGTTTAAACTGTGAATACAGAATATACGTAATATCAAAATATAATAGCATTATAGTAATTTATACGTCGTAATTATCTGTTAAAGTATTTCCCTAAATATAATTTAACATATTTAATATAATTAAAGTCGCCAGAGCTCCACTTTTTATAGGGTTGGCAGTCGTTCAGGTAGGGTTGTCCATAGGCTACGGTGGTGACTGCTTACCATCAGGCGGGCCATATGCTTATTTGCCACATTAGTGGTAAAAAAAAAGTCATACCAAACACGATGGTGTTTTGTTATAGTCATTTCCTAGTATTACAAAGTACCTATTATGATTAAAGTCTAGCCCTTTTTGGTATGTTACCGGAAATGTATGTAATCCGGAAATGTATACAATTCCTAGGAAATGTGTTATTATAAAGGGGGCTTTTGATGGTCACAAGCTAACCCTAACCTAACCCAGAGAATCAGAAATATCTGTAAATAAAATAATTGACACACGTTGTTCATCAGACAAAGCTGGGTTAGGTGCTAGGTTCTCTTTGCTCTCTTTATAATAACACATTCCCTAGGAATTGTATACATTTCCGAATTACATATATTTCCGGTAACATTTAGACTATTCTATGCACAGATGACGTACATATACGCGATTTAAACGATTTAAAATTTGAACGCATCGGCGGCGGCGCCGAAAACGCACGTCCTCTGCGCTTTTAAAATACGCCGTATGCTATGGCGTATGGCTCAAAGTGTAGATAATAAAAACTTTTTGTGCACAGTTATAAACTTTTCGATCAAAATTAAACATTTTACTTTATATGTAATTGAATTTCCCTAATAGAGTACCCTAATTGTAAGTGAAGACTGAAAGCGTGAAACCCTTCGCGTGTATTGGTTAAGTAAGTTAGCGAAGAGGTAAGTCGAGGGGTAAGTAGTTAATTACCTAGAGAAAGTGGCGTAACTTCATAACGTAAATTACGCCGCGTAGCGTAACTACGACACATTTTTAAGGTTCCGTGGTTACGCTATGTCGTCGGTCTGTCCGCGATCTAGTGCTGTGACGCTTCGTACTAGGGTTATTCGTCATCTCGCACGGAAAACACTCGGACGATCGTGCAACGACTTGACCACATTCGATTTTATCAATTTTTTTTGTCGTCGACTCGCACAGTTATGAAAATCTGACTTACAGTCCTTTTTAAAACGACAAAGATTAATAAATAAAACATAATGTTATAATTAATTAGTTTCAATATTTTTAAAAAAAGCGGTAAAATCAAATAGTGCCAAGTCGCACGATCGTTCGAGTTTTTTCGTGCGAGATGACGAATATTATTGAAATACAATTTTGTTTTATTTCTACATAATTCACACAGCGCCACCTGGTATCAAAGTACAGGTTTGTATTATGGGTACCAGATAACGGAAATATCTGGTACCCATACCCCTCTAAATTAAATTTAAAAAACGATGTTACAGTTTGTGTCTCGTGACTCGCGACTGGCCTTGTTTGGTTGCAACTGAAAATCAGTGTTTTGCTCAGTACGAGCAATTAGTATACATTGAGGTGCGACCATTTCGTTGCTGCGGATGTGCCAGGATTGGATTGTGTGTTATTGTAAGTTAGTAATAAGTGTTAATTGTGTTATGTAAATTGTATTGTCCGTGGCAAACGAATAAATGTTTTATCTATCTATCTATCTATCTAAATATTATTATAAATATTTACTTAGAATACATAGAAAATGCACGGACTCCAGAACAGACACAAATTCCATCAAATAAATGTTTGCCCCGAGCGGGAATCGAACCCACGCTCTCTGATGCATTGGTAGCATCACTACGCACCTCGGGTCTGTCATACATTCATACATACTATTATTTCTCATATACTGTATAAAGTCTGGATGCTAACTAATGACGTACAGAAACATAGTAACACAATACCACCAAAACATGCTTAGCAAATTGGAGAAGCGTAAGCTGTGCTCCGTGTGACATATTGCAAGAAACAGTAAGTCAATGAACGAATGAACATTATAATATTTATAATATAGCTTTCATTCATTCGTTCATTCGCTCAATCATTCATAAACGATGTACGCAACGTCCGACTTCATTCTAAACGCTTCGTTCGTCTATTGTATAAAGTATTTACGCTTACGGGCAAGCTACAATTTTTGTTTTAGCGGCAAGGATCTGCGACGTGCTCTGCTCTGTGCCGTGGCATCACACAGGGCCGCGCGTACAAAAAAGTCAAAGTCGAGCAAAAAAAGCGGCACGACCACCCTTTTCTCGAAGCAGTTTAGGCCATTTTCGACCCCCTATGGTTTCGTTGTGGATGAATTTTCAGTATTTTTATTCTGAGGCTCTCATGGACACTTAGACACGTATTTTACAATTATACTTATAGTTTTTAATCTACAAGCATTTCGGAATGACCATTGACGAGAAGAAATGCCGAAAGAAACTATATCAAAACTCTAGATTTGTTTCTCCGCACCATTAAACATTTTAGAACATATTGCTCACTCTGCACTTGCGGCGAATAAAAAAAATAGGTTTTCTTTGCGCAGAAGTGGGACAAATTGGTTATATTTTTTGTGTAATAGTAACAAACGAAAACCGACACAGCTCGAGGCACAAGCACAATCGCATCGTACAGGTATTTCAATATTTATTTACTCGCATATTTTGATAGAGTCTCCGCACTGTTTGTTATTTTACTGTGTCAACGTGCAATACAATAGCATAAATTGCATTTGAATAGTGTTGAAATAGTTACGGGATTTTGCATGCCGCTGTGAGGTACTCCACTGCGATAACTAACGTTTTGTGAATACAATGTTCATTTTATGTTTACCGCGCTGTGTACAGATGACAGTGAAAGTGGGATTTTGAATCAGCGTCTCTATTTTCGTAACAAAAACAGTATAATCTCAAGCGCTGTCTTCTAATTTCCCATTGGAATGACATACTTTCACGGGATAAAAAGTAGCCTATGTTGGGCTCTGTACTCCTGACAATATGTATACAAATCATAATGATCGGCTGCTTAGTCAAGCCGTGAAGAAATAACAAACTCACTTTCTCATTTATAATATTAGTATGATGTACATTTTTCATTTAATAAAGTGTGTATTAAAGCTAAACTTTTCCGTCTGTTTATTTGCAATTACGGGAGAAATTGAGCGACGCGACGCGACGTTAAAGGAAAAACAATGGCACGAGTCGAGTACCTGTAATTCTTCTGACAATGTATTGTAAACGTGTTTGTTTAATCTTACACTGATTCATTTTCCTTATTTTCTTTTCCCGGTACGACATAACAGGTAAATGAAGTCTACCACAATTAATACTTTTGAAATATGGAGAAATTTTAGAAATACTACGTAGTACTATTTATTATTCTGTGGCAATACCTGAAAGGGCTATTAAGTTAAAAATGTATATGAAGATCTGTATTTGTACACTTTTGTCAGTTTTCATCAACAATTGCTAAAATTAAAAATTCTCCTTTTATTTTATTTCACAATTATGGAAAACTTACGTCTAAAAATGTACATTTTAATCAGTATTAAAAAAACGGACAATTTACAAGTTCTCACTAATATTATACTAGTAAGTAATCTGTGCTAATATGCACTTAAGCAGCTAATTAAGTACCAATTCTCCGCTAAAGTACCAAAAAAAGCGCTCATCATTTTCCTAGTATTAACTTTGATTCAAATAAGATTTTTTAAAATCGATAATAATAATTTTATATGTCATACATACACGTACCAAAAACAGGAATTTGGACATAGAGACAGCAGCTGGTAAGAGATTTAAATTTTAGGAATTGTTGGTGAAAACAGGAATTAATCTTGTTATTATACGATTGAATTCAAATGGAAAATACGGTACAAGAAAACAAACTATTACAATATACTCGTATGCACAATGACGATGAAAAATAATGTCACGGTTCAAATACAACGACCGAAAATTTTACATTGTAACAGAATATATTTTTAGAGTCCAAAGACGCGAATTATTATAGATGAACTTATAATATTTCGTTCACTATACCTGGCATAAAACAAACCATCTTGTGATTCAAAATATATTTAAATTGATATGAAATAAACATAAATCAACCAAAAATCACTTTATTGACAGATAATAAAGTGATTTGTGCAGTCGTGATATTTACCTTTAATTAGTTAGACATCTAAGTTACATAATGTATACTGGAATAGAATTAAGATGCTCTTAACTGTTGGTGAATTTAAATAAATAAATAAAATAAAATTTGTGATCCTAAAGGGGGGGGGGGGTTTAGAAGGGTTGGCAAAGAGAGTGATACCCGATACCTCCGGTATTGCAAGCGTCTATAGGCTACGGTGACGGCTTACCGTATGCTTGTTTGCCACCTTTGTGGTAAAAAAAAACTTCCTCCTGAACGATCGGTATCGGATTGTTACGTTTAGGTACTCTTGAGAGACTAGACTAGCTTTATCTAAATACTAAACTAAATGTAATCGGATCGTACACTAACAAATTAGTTAGTAAAGTTTCAACAGAACGAATTTGCTGTTAATTATAAATTGAAATTGTACGGAATTGAAATTTAAAATCGGGAATTCGTTGCAGAATAACATAGGTGGCGCTGTGTGAATCGTGTAAAAATATTTATTTGCGTGACACATTCCTAAGTCATTAATTAACTCTTTCACTTACCGAATATCGCGGTGTCGGGACCAATAGACCAGAGGCCCGTTTCTACTAACACAAATGCACCAATGGACTCTCAATGGTGTCTCAATCGTGTCTCAAAAGAATGAAACAATAAGTTAAACATTATATTATTGTTTAAGTCCATAACAAATATCAAAAACTATTCCACTGATACACTATCGGCATTATTTTGAGACACCATTGAGAGTCCATTGGTGCATTTGTGTTAGTAGAATCGGGCCCCAGAAAGAAATGATTTTCTTTCTTCCTGATCATTAAAGCAAACTTAAATTTTGTATACAAACTTTGCGTTATCTATAATGCTTCACGTCTATGTAGAAACCCTTCCCGAATATTGATTAAGTTAAGAGACAGGTAACTCGCGGGTAATTACCGCGGGGGAGTTCTGACGCAACTCGTAACACAATTAACACGTATTGTACATAGAGGGCAATATTCCACGAATAATGTGACAATATCTACGGTGTATTTCCTGAATTTTAATTGTACTATTCTTTTATTCAATTGGCGATGGCAAACAAGCCTGATGGTAAGCAGTTATGTCCTCCAACCAATGCGCGTTTGACAAGCGCGTGGTGGACTTTCACGTCCAAATCCCTCCTTCATATCCATGAAAATAAGAAACTCATTGAAGGATTCTTTGCCCAGCTGTGGGGCAGCTTAGGTTAACAGTAATAATTTATTTTATTTTATTATAGGAACAAATCACACAGATTGAGCTAGCCCCAAAGTAAGTTCGAGACTTGTGGTTATGGGATACTAACTCGACGATATTATATTTTATAACAGATACATAAATAAACATCCAAGACCCAGTACCAATCAGAAAAAGTACGTTTTTAATCATGACCCGACCGGGAAACGAATCCGGGATCTCCTGGTTGGCATGGTAACCATTACGCCACGGAGGTCGTGGGTAATCATAAAAAGAACCCCAAATTTTAGAATGTAACCATTCTTCCCACTCAACCACCCAGAATACGTCACTCTGAGATTTGCTTGACTCGTAATATAAAACAGGCAATAACACATCGACCCCCTTTCATCAAGAGGCCCCCAATTTATAAGATTTATGCGACACCGCCGTAACTTTACTTATAAGTACGTCGTCCGACCCTCATTCTTCGTACCAACTGTGTCATCTTGAATATTATTAATAGGATAAAAAATATTGACGTGCAAAAGTATGTATCTTTATATACAAAAGGAGAAGCTGACTGACTGACTGACTATCAACGCAGGGCCTAAACTATAAGGGTTAGAAACTTGAAATTTTGCCCAGGGGTTCCTTTTATAACGTAAAGGATTTTTCAAAATTCCCACGGGAAAGCGAGATATACGCAAACGAAGTTGCGTGGGTTTCTAGTTTGCTGTATAAAAAGGTATTGACGTGCAAAAGTATGTATTTCCTGTAAATTTATTTGCAGAATTAATGACTTTATTTTAAATATAGCTTTTACTTTTTTATATTATTAAAAAATTTTAAATGAAAAAATTCACCGATTCACCCCAGCCCCAAGTAGGATTTGAAATTTGAATCTACGTTCTTCAAGAAATCTGTTATATTTCTAGTATTTATTTTATGAGATAATTTTCAACACGATATGGTTATGGTTTAAGAAATTTATTTCTTATAAGAACTTAAATAACAAAATGTTCACTTACTGAGAAACTAAATAATTCACAATTATCACTGTTTTTTTTAATTTCAATATTGTATTGTTTTGGAAATAATTGAATTTGAATACAATTTATAACTTATTTATTATACTTTATAGACCACAATACAAAGTAATAATACAATTGGCGGACTTAATGCTAATTATAATCTTTTAAATCACGATTGATATGAAAATTGAGGTTGGGACGACGGTGTATTAGGTCGTGTAAATACATGTTGAAAATGTACGCTGGATTTTACAGGCGTACCGTTTTACGGGCGAGTTTGATTAAATAGTGGGGAAAAGTTTCCTGTTGTACTTTTGTGTATGTATATAAATACATTTTGTGTTTGTATGTGACATGTAAATAGTGTATTATTACGTTGTACTATTTATAATTCTGTGGTATTATTTGCTTGACAAAAAAAAAACATTTAGGACTTCTACAATTTGATTAGTGATTTAAGTTAGTATTTTTCCTTATATTACAGATTAGAGGGAGCTCAGTCTGACCAGCACCTCCATTAATCATACTAATATTATAATTGAGAAAGTAAGTTTGTTTTTTATTATTTCACGGCTTGACTAAGCAGCTGATCATTATGAAAATTTGTATACATTGTCAGGGGTACAGAGCCCAACATAGGTTAATTTTTACGCGGGCGAAGCCGCTACTAACAGCTAGGTATTAATAGTTTTACTAGTAAAACGGTGGGAGTTTCGGAAAATCCTTATATATATTTATAAACGTTTCTCTTGAATTACTTTACTTATTTAAAAAAAACCCTATCAACATCCGTTGCGGAGTTTTGAAGATCTAAGAGTACATACAATAGGGACATACAGCAGGAAGCGACTTGATTTTATATTCTTATGATACATTTAGAAAGAGGTAGGGCACAGCGGATAATCCGCTCAAATTGGAGCAGCTCGTCTGAGGAAGGACCTCTACCTTACAGAAGATCGCAGCCAAATACCATTGGTCTCGGCCATCTTGTGTTCCTACGGTGAGTAAGGTCTCCAGAACTCCACTTGGGGGTTTGGGAAGGTTGGCAACGCGTGATTGATGCCCCCGGTATGTGTTTGATAGCGTGGGAACACAAATGAGAGACTACATGAACACACAAGTTAAGCAACAAAGACCCCATCCAACCGATCCAGTATTCTTCGCTGCAGAGGGCAAGTCTATTAATCTAAATAAAGTGCAATGTTATAATAACCTTTAATATATACATGAATTTTGGTCCAAACCATTGTTCATTTCGGCTAACCGACCAACAGTATCGGGGCGTACAATCGCGAACAAATAGCGCAATTTGTCTTGTTTTTTGCGCTGTACAGTGTCAGTATACATACGGCAGTGAAACTTGTCGAATTTAATTAGTACAGAGTGGTTATTATCTACATCTACCATCAGAGATACATCAGAGCAGATGCATACAGAGATTGCCAAGATTAAAAGTAGCGAGTCTGAAAACACCAATGAATTAAACATGGCGAAAAAATAAAGTTATAGGATCTCATAAAATTATATATCGAAATATTGTATAATAGTAATTGTATAAAGAGGCAACCAGGATTGTAAATAAAGGGTGACAGGTTTTAAGTCCTATTCCTTAAAACTGGTTAAACTAGAGGCAACAAATTAGCCTTATCAATAGGGGGTCGAAAGTGACCCGTTACCGAGATATTGGTGTTTTTAGGCTTTTTCCAAATTTTCCGACAGCCATGGAAAATCCCCCTTAACTGAAATAGTAGTATTCAACTTTTCGAAAACATTACATGAAAGGATTTACTCGAAACTCAAACTCTATTATCGAGTTATTATTAAGTCGATGCAAACACAACTCACCTATGTAGCAATTCGTCTATTTCTCAAGGGCCACTGGTTCGAATCCTGCGCAAGGCAAACATTTGTGTGCACGAACATGTCTGTTTGTCTTTCTAGATAAACAGATATGTTCTGGATGTTTTTTTAAAATGAAAAACACGTTTGACGACATAATCTCCCGTATGTCCCACTGAACGATAGCGGCAGGAACAAAGAGAAAAAAAGCCCTTTGATTGTTCGGCACATGAATATGCATCGATATCAAAGGGTGTCTGCCATCGCATGTTATCCAAGAACTCTGTCAAACTTAGTACAAAATGAATAAACATGAGACTGTGAAGTGATTAGATTTGGACACCTTGCAAAAAATTGTGAGTTCAAGTGAGAAAAGGTTGCAAAAATATGTCACATTTTTATGGACTTCTTTTTGTTTTTTTTTATGATAGAGGATAAACAAGCTGGCAGGTCACCTAATATTAAGCAATCACCACTACCCATGGACATACTACTACCAGCGGATAATCCGCTCAAATCGGAGCAGCCCGTCTAGGGAACGACCTCCACCTTATAGAAGATCGTAGCCAAATAGCATTGGTGTCGGCCATGTTGTGTTCCTACGGCGAGTAAGGTCTCCAGAGCTCCACTTGGTGGGGTTATGAGGGTTGACAACGCGTGAGTGGTACCTTCGGTATTGCAAGCGTCTATAGGCTACGGTGACGGCTTACGATCAGGCCGGCCGTATCTTTGTGGTATAAAAAAAAGAGATGCGGGAATGAAAGTGAAAAAGGGAGTAGGAAAGGTATCGGCTCTCCAGCTCATCGTACGAAACACAGCGGCATATCACCGCTGTTTCACGTCGATATTCTGTGAGAAGGTGGTACTGCCGCGAGCTATCCCATTTGCGAGCCACTACCAGGGGCCCAAGTCTGCTATTGTAAATTAGGCGACCAGATATTGCCATAGCATCACCACCGGGTTATTGTAATTATATTTCCATAGTGCCTTTGGTATTCTGCTAAAAGTTAGCTAGTATCTATTGAATAAAGAGTGTCAGTGGAATATGAACGGAATGGTCGACAGTTAAAATCTACCATGAACTACTATTTCAGTTAAATTGCTTTTATTTGAAAGATACTACCGAAAAGATCAATTGTAGTTCGATAGTGTGTCAATGAAATGGCCAAACTATTCAAGTGACACATTATCGCTACTCTATTGGTGCATTTGTATTTAGCAGACTTGGGCCCCAGTTCATAGTAGTGACTTGGCTCTACCACTCTAAATTATTTATTGGATGGGCACCTCCCGTACTGATCCTGTGAAGAAGTTAATATAATAAATATGAGCAGAGTCGGCAGCAAAACCATATACTAAAGGAATTGTAATATGAATGATAACAATAGCGTTTCATAACAGGATTATGCTATAGAACTGGGTAAGATGTTGTATTGTCCAGATTTACAGGAAACAAAAAGCCGGATTGTGAGTATCGCAACAATGGAGAGTTTGGTCATTCGAAGTTTATTCTAGACTAGCTTCCGCCCGCGGCTTCGCCCGCGTGGCCTAGTAACAATTAGCATATCTTTCTTCAGAAACAAATTCCGGTCCGACACGGCCCGGTACGGTACGGTTCCATCCGGTCCGGTCGATCCGGTCCGGTCTGGTCCGGTCCGGTCGGTCAGGTCCTTATAAGGACCCTACATGACAAATTTGGCATCTCTCGACCCAGCGGTTTAGGCTGTGCGTCCCTTCTCAACTTCGTTTGCGTATATCTCGCTTTCCCGTGGGAATTTTGAAAAATCGTTTCTTAGTACATAGCTAGATGTCGTAAGGAATCTACATGCCAAATTTGATATACCCTCGCAACTTTGTTTGCGTATATCTCGGTTTCCCGTGGGAATTTTGAAAAATCCTTTCTTAGTACACCCCTAGACGTCGTAAGGAACCTACAGTCCAAATTTGGAATCTCTAGACCCACCTGTTTGGGCTGTGCGTTGATATTATAATTAAGTCAGTCAGTCAGTCAGGACTTTGAATTTTATATAAATAGATGAAAAAAAAAACGGTCCGGTCCGGTTCGATCCGGTCCGGCACGGCCCGGTACGGTGCGGTTCCTTCCAGATCGATCAGGTCTGATACGTTCCGGTCCGGTCCGGTCGGTCTGGACCTTATAAGGACCCTACATGTCAAATTTGGCATCTCTAGACCCAGCGGTTTGGGCTGTGCGTCCCCTCGCAATTTCGAATGGGTATATCTCGCTTTCCCGTGGGAATTTTAAAAAATCCTTTCTTAGTACATCCCTAGACGTCGTAAGGAACCTACGTGCCAAATTTGGAATCTCTAGACACAGCGGTTTGGGCTGTGGGTGGATATACCCTCGCAACTTCGTTTGCGTATATCTCGGTTTCCCGTAGGAATTTTGAAAAATCCTTTCTTAGTACACCCCTAGACGTCGTAAGGAACCTACGGTCTAAATTTGGAATCTCTAGACCCACCGGTTAGGGCTGTGCGTTGATATATAGTTAAGTCAGTCAGTCAGGACTTTGAATTTTATATATATAGATGAAAAAAAAACCGGTCCGGTCCGGTTCGATCCGGTCCGGCACGACCCGGTACGGTGCGGTTCCTTCCAGACCGATCAGGTCTGATACGTTCCGATCCGGTCCGGTCCGTTCCGGTCCGGTCCGTTCCGGTCCGGTCCGGTCCGGTCGGTCTGGACCTTATAAGGACCCTACATGTCAAATTTGGCATCTCTAGACCCAGCGGTTTGGGCTGTGCGTCCCCTCGCAACTTCGTATGCGTATATCGTTTGACAAGCGCGTGGTGGACTTTCACGTCCAAATCCCTCCTTCATATCCATGAAAATAAGAAACTCATTGAAGGATTCTTTGCCCAGCTGTGGGACAGCTTAGGTTAACAGTAATAATTTATTTTATTTTATTATAGGAACAAATCACACAGATTGAGCTAGCCCCAAAGTAAGTTCGAGACTTGTGGTTATGGGATACTAACTCGACGATATTATATTTTATAACAGATACATAAATAAACATCCAAGACCCAGTACCAATCAGAAAAAGTACGTTTTTAATCATGACCCGACCGGGAAACGAATCCGGGATCTCCTGGTTGGCATGGTAACCATTACGCCACGGAGGTCGTGGGTAATCATAAAAAGAACCCCAAATTTTAGAATGTAACCATTCTACCCACTCAACCACCCAGAATACGTCACTCTGAGATTTGCTTGACTCGTAATATAAAACAGGCAATAACACATCGACCCCCTTTCATCAAGAGGCCCCCAATTTATAAGATTTATGCGACACCGCCGTAACTTTACTTATAAGTACGTCGTCCGACCCTCATTCTTCGTACCAACTGTGTCATCTTGAATATTATTAATAGGATAAAAAATATTGACGTGCAAAAGTATGTATCTTTATATACAAAAGGAGAAGCTGCCTGACTGACTGACTATCAACGCAGGGCCTAAACTATAAGGGTTAGAAACTTGAAATTTTGCCCAGGGGTTCCTTTTATAACGTAAAGGATTTTTCAAAATTCCCACGGGAAAGCGAGATATACGCAAACGAAGTTGCGTGGGTTTCTAGTTTCCTGTATAAAAAGGTATTGACGTGCAAAAGTATGTATTTCCTGTAAATTTATTTGCAGAATTAATGACTTTATTTTAAATATTGCTTTTACTTTTTTATATTATTAAAAAATTTTAAATGAAAAACATCACCGATTCACCCCAGCCCCAAGTAGGATTTGAAATTTGAATCTACGTTCTTCAAGAAATCTGTTATATTTCTAGTATTTATTTTATGAGATAATTTTCAACACGATATGGTTATGGTTTAAGAAATTTATTTCTTATAAGAACTTAAATAACAAAATGTTCACTTACTGAGAAACTAAATAATTCACAATTATCACTGTTTTTTTTAATTTCAATATTGTATTGTTTTGGAAATAATTGAATTTGAATACAATTTATAACTTATTTATTATACTTTATAGACCACAATACAAAGTAATAATACAATTGGCGGACTTAATGCTAATTATAATCTTTTAAATCACGATTGATATGAAAATTGAGGTTGGGACGACGGTGTATTAGGTCGTGTAAATACATGTTGAAAATGTACGCTGGATTTTACAGGCGTACCGTTTTACGGGCGAGTTTGATTAAATAGTGGGGAAAAGTTTCCTGTTGTACTTTTGTGTATGTATATAATAGTTATTTGTTATGCAAGGCTGCAAAGTTGTTTTTTGGCGCGAGTACTTATATTGAAACCCGAGCTAGCGAAGGATTCTAGGATTGAACCACGAGCGAAGCGAGTGGTTCAAATATAGAATCCTGAGCGTAGCGAGGGTTTCAAAGGTACGAGACGCAGAATAACTTTGCTGCCGAGCGTAACACACAACTTTTCACCTCACTACAGCGAGGAAAATACTTGGGTGCAAGAAAATAAATATAAATATATAGGGACAATTCATACAGATTGAGCTAGCCCCAAAGTAAGTTCGAAACTTGTGTTATGGGATACTAACTCAACGATATTATATTTTATAACAGAAACATATATAGATAAACATCCAAGACCCGAGGCCAATCAGAAAAAGTTCGGTTTTCATCATGACCCGACCGGGGATCGAACACGGGACCTCCTGGGTGGCGGTCTGGCGTGGTAACCATTACGCCACGGAGGTCGTCAAAAAACGCAAATAATATATTAAATAAGTGTTTATTTTTTTCATGCGGTGTCGTGCTGGCCAGTTCGATTATTCTAATTCTATAAGGTTGGCGCACTGGCATGAAATAAGTATAATGCATTTTCAGAGCCCGTCCGCCCGTCGTGGTCCTCGCAGGTGGACCACGACCAAGGTCCACCTGCGAGGACTGGCGGTATAAAAAATTATAGAATAGAAAGGTTCGAATTTTAAAAATTATTTCCACGCTAGGGCACAAAATGCACTTTTGCGCTCAGATTTCGAATGACAAACAGATTCTTTCCGAGCTTGTGAGGTGAAAATACATTTTGTGTTTGTATGTGACATGTAAATAGTGTATTATTACGTTGTACTATTTATAATTCTGTGGTATTATTTGCTTGACAAAAAAAAAACATTTAGGACTTCTACAATTTGATTAGTAATTTGAGTTGTATTTTTCCTTATATTACAGATCGGAGGGAGCTCAGTCTGACCAGCACTTCCATTAGTCATACTAATATTATAATTGAGAAATTAAGTTTGTTTTTTATTACTTCACGGCTTGACTAAGCAGCTGATCATTATGAAAATTTGTATACATTGTCAGGGGTACAGAGCCCAACATAGGTTAATTTTTACGCGGGCGAAGCCGCTACTAACGGCTAGTATTAATAGTTTTACTAATAAAATCCGCGCAACTTCGTTTGTGCGTAACTCGTTCCCGTGGGAATTTCGGAAAATCCTTAAATATATGTCGGAGCGAGCGGCTCTCGGACGTCATCAGAGGGGTTCTCCATTTTAGTAGACTTGCGGGCGGAAAGTGAAACACGCGAGGCAAATACTTAGGAGAGATAATAATAATTCAAAATAATTTAGCACTAATTCAATAACTAAACAAGTTCAAACACTATAGTTAGCTGTTACGTCGACTGTTACCGGGAGGGCAACGCGTGATTGATACCGATCCAGTATTCTTCACTGCGCTTCAGAGGGCAAGTCTATTAATCTAAATAAAGTGCAATGTTATAATAACCTTTAATATTTACATGAATTTTGGTCCAAACCATTGTTCATTTCGGCTAACCGACCAACAGTATCGGGGCGTACAATCGCGAACAAATAGCGCAATTTGTCTTGTTTTTTGCGCTGTACAGTGTCAGTATACATACGGCAGTGAAACTTGTCGAATTTAATTAGTACAGAGTGGTTATTATCTACATCTACCATCAGAGATACATCAGAGCAGATGCATACAGAGATTGCCAAGATTAAAAGTAGCGAGTCTGAAAACACCAATGAATTAAACATGGCGAAAAAATAAAGTTATAGGATCTCATAAAATTATATATCGAAATATTGTATAATAGTAATTGTATAAAGAGGCAACCAGGATTGTAAATAAAGGGTGACAGGTTTTAAGTCCTATTCCTTAAAACTGGTTAAACTAGAGGCAACAAATTAGCCTTATCAATAGGGGGTCGAAAGTGACCCGTTACCGAGATATTGGTGTTTTTAGGCTTTTTCCAAATTTTCCGACAGCCATGGAAAATCCCCCTTAACTGAAATAGTAGTATTCAACTTTTCGAAAACATTACATGAAAGGATTTACTCGAAACTCAAACTCTATTATCGAGTTATTATTAAGTCGATGCAAACACAACTCACCTATGTAGCAATTCGTCTATTTCTCAAGGGCCACTGGTTCGAATCCTGCGCAAGGCAAACATTTGTGTGCACGAACATGTCTGTTTGTCTTTCTAGATAAACAGATATGTTCTGGATGTTTTTTTAAAATGAAAAACACGTTTGACGACATAATCTCCCGTATGTCCCACTGAACGATAGCGGCAGGAACAAAGAGAAAAAAAGCCCTTTGATTGTTCGGCACATGAATATGCATCGATATCAAAGGGTGTCTGCCATCGCATGTTATCCAAGAACTCTGTCAAACTTAGTACAAAATGAATAAACATGAGACTGTGAAGTGATTAGATTTGGACACCTTGCAAAAAATTGTGAGTTCAAGTGAGAAAAGGTTGCAAAAATATGTCACATTTTTATGGACTTCTTTTTGTTTTTTTTTATGATAGAGGATAAACAAGCTGGCAGGTCACCTAATATTAAGCAATCACCACTACCCATGGATATACTACTACCAGCGGATAATCCGCTCAAATCGGAGCAGCCCGTCTAGGGAACGACCTCCACCTTATAGAAGATCGTAGCCAAATAGCATTGGTGTCGGCCATGTTGTGTTCCTACGGCGAGTAAGGTCTCCAGAGCTCCACTTGGTGGGGTTATGAGGGTTGACAACGCGTGAGTGGTACCTTCGGTATTGCAAGCGTCTATAGGCTACGGTGACGGCTTACGATCAGGCCGGCCGTATCTTTGTGGTATAAAAAAAAGAGATGCGGGAATGAAAGTGAAAAAGGGAGTAGGAAAGGTATCGGCTCTCCAGCTCATCGTACGAAACACAGCGGCATATCACCGCTGTTTCACGTCGATATTCTGTGAGAAGGTGGTACTGCCGCGAGCTATCCCATTTGCGAGCCACTACCAGGGGCCCAAGTCTGCTATTGTAAATTAGGCGACCAGATATTGCCATAGCATCACCACCGGGTTATTGTAATTATATTTCCATAGTGCCTTTGGTATTCTGCTAAAAGTTAGCTAGTATCTATTGAATAAAGAGTGTCAGTGGAATATGAACGGAATGGTCGACAGTTAAAATCTACCATGAACTACTATTTCAGTTAAATTGCTTTTATTTGAAAGATACTACCGAAAAGATCAATTGTAGTTCGATAGTGTGTCAATGAAATGGCCAAACTATTCAAGTGACACATTATCGCTACTCTATTGGTGCATTTGTATTTAGCAGACTTGGGCCCCAGTTCATAGTAGTGACTTGGCTCTACCACTCTAAATTATTTATTGGATGGGCACCTCCCGTACTGATCCTGTGAAGAAGTTAATATAATAAATATGAGCAGAGTCGGCAGCAAAACCATATACTAAAGGAATTGTAATATGAATGATAACAATAGCGTTTCATAACAGGATTATGCTATAGAACTGGGTAAGATGTTGTATTGTCCAGATTTACAGGAAACAAAAAGCCGGATTGTGAGTATCGCAACAATGGAGAGTTTGGTCATTCGAAGTTTATTCTAGACTAGCTTCCGCCCGCGGCTTCGCCCGCGTGGCCTAGTAACAATTAGCATATCTTTCTTCAGAAACAAATTCCGGTCCGACACGGCCCGGTACGGTACGGTTCCATCCGGTCCGGTCGATCCGGTCCGGTCTGGTCCGGTCCGGTCGGTCAGGTCCTTATAAGGACCCTACATGACAAATTTAGCATCTCTCGACCCAGCGGTTTAGGCTGTGCGTCCCTTCTCAACTTCGTTTGCGTATATCTCGCTTTCCCGTGGGAATTTTGAAAAATCGTTTCTTAGTACATAGCTAGATGTCGTAAGGAATCTACATGCCAAATTTGATATACCCTCGCAACTTTGTTTGCGTATATCTCGGTTTCCCGTGGGAATTTTGAAAAATCCTTTCTTAGTACACCCCTAGACGTCGTAAGGAACCTACAGTCCAAATTTGGAATCTCTAGACCCACCTGTTTGGGCTGTGCGTTGATATTATAATTAAGTCAGTCAGTCAGTCAGGACTTTGAATTTTATATAAATAGATGAAAAAAAAAACGGTCCGGTCCGGTTCGATCCGGTCCGGCACGGCCCGGTACGGTGCGGTTCCTTCCAGATCGATCAGGTCTGATACGTTCCGGTCCGGTCCGGTCGGTCTGGACCTTATAAGGACCCTACATGTCAAATTTGGCATCTCTAGACCCAGCGGTTTGGGCTGTGCGTCCCCTCGCAATTTCGAATGGGTATATCTCGCTTTCCCGTGGGAATTTTAAAAAATCCTTTCTTAGTACATCCCTAGACGTCGTAAGGAACCTACGTGCCAAATTTGGAATCTCTAGACACAGCGGTTTGGGCTGTGGGTGGATATACCCTCGCAACTTCGTTTGCGTATATCTCGGTTTCCCGTAGGAATTTTGAAAAATCCTTTCTTAGTACACCCCTAGACGTCGTAAGGAACCTACGGTCTAAATTTGGAATCTCTAGACCCACCGGTTAGGGCTGTGCGTTGATATATAGTTAAGTCAGTCAGTCAGGACTTTGAATTTTATATATATAGATGAAAAAAAAACCGGTCCGGTCCGGTTCGATCCGGTCCGGCACGACCCGGTACGGTGCGGTTCCTTCCAGACCGATCAGGTCTGATACGTTCCGATCCGGTCCGGTCCGTTCCGGTCCGGTCCGTTCCGGTCCGGTCCGGTCCGGTCGGTCTGGACCTTATAAGGACCCTACATGTCAAATTTGGCATCTCTAGACCCAGCGGTTTGGGCTGTGCGTCCCCTCGCAACTTCGTATGCGTATATCGTTTGACAAGCGCGTGGTGGACTTTCACGTCCAAATCCCTCCTTCATATCCATGAAAATAAGAAACTCATTGAAGGATTCTTTGCCCAGCTGTGGGACAGCTTAGGTTAACAGTAATAATTTATTTTATTTTATTATAGGAACAAATCACACAGATTGAGCTAGCCCCAAAGTAAGTTCGAGACTTGTGGTTATGGGATACTAACTCGACGATATTATATTTTATAACAGATACATAAATAAACATCCAAGACCCAGTACCAATCAGAAAAAGTACGTTTTTAATCATGACCCGACCGGGAAACGAATCCGGGATCTCCTGGTTGGCATGGTAACCATTACGCCACGGAGGTCGTGGGTAATCATAAAAAGAACCCCAAATTTTAGAATGTAACCATTCTACCCACTCAACCACCCAGAATACGTCACTCTGAGATTTGCTTGACTCGTAATATAAAACAGGCAATAACACATCGACCCCCTTTCATCAAGAGGCCCCCAATTTATAAGATTTATGCGACACCGCCGTAACTTTACTTATAAGTACGTCGTCCGACCCTCATTCTTCGTACCAACTGTGTCATCTTGAATATTATTAATAGGATAAAAAATATTGACGTGCAAAAGTATGTATCTTTATATACAAAAGGAGAAGCTGCCTGACTGACTGACTATCAACGCAGGGCCTAAACTATAAGGGTTAGAAACTTGAAATTTTGCCCAGGGGTTCCTTTTATAACGTAAAGGATTTTTCAAAATTCCCACGGGAAAGCGAGATATACGCAAACGAAGTTGCGTGGGTTTCTAGTTTCCTGTATAAAAAGGTATTGACGTGCAAAAGTATGTATTTCCTGTAAATTTATTTGCAGAATTAATGACTTTATTTTAAATATTGCTTTTACTTTTTTATATTATTAAAAAATTTTAAATGAAAAACATCACCGATTCACCCCAGCCCCAAGTAGGATTTGAAATTTGAATCTACGTTCTTCAAGAAATCTGTTATATTTCTAGTATTTATTTTATGAGATAATTTTCAACACGATATGGTTATGGTTTAAGAAATTTATTTCTTATAAGAACTTAAATAACAAAATGTTCACTTACTGAGAAACTAAATAATTCACAATTATCACTGTTTTTTTTAATTTCAATATTGTATTGTTTTGGAAATAATTGAATTTGAATACAATTTATAACTTATTTATTATACTTTATAGACCACAATACAAAGTAATAATACAATTGGCGGACTTAATGCTAATTATAATCTTTTAAATCACGATTGATATGAAAATTGAGGTTGGGACGACGGTGTATTAGGTCGTGTAAATACATGTTGAAAATGTACGCTGGATTTTACAGGCGTACCGTTTTACGGGCGAGTTTGATTAAATAGTGGGGAAAAGTTTCCTGTTGTACTTTTGTGTATGTATATAATAGTTATTTGTTATGCAAGGCTGCAAAGTTGTTTTTTGGCGCGAGTACTTATATTGAAACCCGAGCTAGCGAAGGATTCTAGGATTGAACCACGAGCGAAGCGAGTGGTTCAAATATAGAATCCTGAGCGTAGCGAGGGTTTCAAAGGTACGAGACGCAGAATAACTTTGCTGCCGAGCGTAACACACAACTTTTCACCTCACTACAGCGAGGAAAATACTTGGGTGCAAGAAAATAAATATAAATATATAGGGACAATTCATACAGATTGAGCTAGCCCCAAAGTAAGTTCGAAACTTGTGTTATGGGATACTAACTCAACGATATTATATTTTATAACAGAAACATATATAGATAAACATCCAAGACCCGAGGCCAATCAGAAAAAGTTCGGTTTTCATCATGACCCGACCGGGGATCGAACACGGGACCTCCTGGGTGGCGGTCTGGCGTGGTAACCATTACGCCACGGAGGTCGTCAAAAAACGCAAATAATATATTAAATAAGTGTTTATTTTTTTCATGCGGTGTCGTGCTGGCCAGTTCGATTATTCTAATTCTATAAGGTTGGCGCACTGGCATGAAATAAGTATAATGCATTTTCAGAGCCCGTCCGCCCGTCGTGGTCCTCGCAGGTGGACCACGACCAAGGTCCACCTGCGAGGACTGGCGGTATAAAAAATTATAGAATAGAAAGGTTCGAATTTTAAAAATTATTTCCACGCTAGGGCACAAAATGCACTTTTGCGCTCAGATTTCGAATGACAAACAGATTCTTTCCGAGCTTGTGAGGTGAAAATACATTTTGTGTTTGTATGTGACATGTAAATAGTGTATTATTACGTTGTACTATTTATAATTCTGTGGTATTATTTGCTTGACAAAAAAAAAACATTTAGGACTTCTACAATTTGATTAGTAATTTGAGTTGTATTTTTCCTTATATTACAGATCGGAGGGAGCTCAGTCTGACCAGCACTTCCATTAGTCATACTAATATTATAATTGAGAAATTAAGTTTGTTTTTTATTACTTCACGGCTTGACTAAGCAGCTGATCATTATGAAAATTTGTATACATTGTCAGGGGTACAGAGCCCAACATAGGTTAATTTTTACGCGGGCGAAGCCGCTACTAACGGCTAGTATTAATAGTTTTACTAATAAAATCCGCGCAACTTCGTTTGTGCGTAACTCGTTCCCGTGGGAATTTCGGAAAATCCTTAAATATATGTCGGAGCGAGCGGCTCTCGGACGTCATCAGAGGGGTTCTCCATTTTAGTAGACTTGCGGGCGTAAAGTGAAACACGCGAGGCAAATACTTATGAGAGATAATAATAATTCAAAATAACTTAGCACTAATTCAATAATTAGACAAGTTCGAACGCTATAGTTAGCTGTTACGTCGACTGTTACCGGGAGGGCAACGCGTGATTGATACCGATCCAGTATTCTTCACTGCGCTTCAGAGGGCAAGTCTATTAATCTAAATAAAGTGCAATGTTGTAATAACCTTTAATATTTACATGAATTTTGGTCCAAACCATTGTTCATTTCGGCTAACCGGCCGACAGTATCGGGGCGTACAATCGCGAACAAATAGCGCAATTTGTCTTGTTTTTTGCGCTGTACAGTGTCAGTATACATACGGCAGTGAACCTTGTCGAATTTAATTAGTACAGAGTGGTTATTATCTACATCTACTATCAGAGATACATCGGAGCAGATGCAGACAGAGATTGCCAAGATTAAAAGTAGCGAGTCTGAAAACACCAATGAATTAAACATGGCGAAAAAATAAAGTTATAGGATCTCTTAAAATTATATTATTATATCGAAATATTGTATAATAGTAATTGTATAAAGAGGCAACCAGGATCGTAAATACAGGGTGACAGGTTTTAAGTCCTACTCCTTAAAACTGGTTAAACTAGAGGTAATTTGCAACAAATTAGCCTTATCAATAGGGGGTCGAAAGTGACCCGTTACCGAGATATTGGTGTTTTTAGGCTTTTTCCAAATTTTCCGACAGCCATGGAAAATCCCCCTTAACTGAAATAGTAGTATTCAACTTTTCGAAAATATTACATGAAAGGATTCAAACTCAAACTCAATTTATTATCGAGTTATTATTAAGTCGATGCAAACACAACTCACCTATGTAGCAATTCGTCTATTTCTCAAGGGCCACCGATTCGAATCTTGCGCAATGCAAACATTTGTGTGCACGAACATGTCTGTTTGTCTTTCTAGATAAACAGATATGTTCTGGATGTTTTTTTTAATGAAAAACACGTTTGACGACATAATCTCCCGTATATCCCACTGAACGATAGCGGCAGGAACAAAGAGAAAAAAGCCCTTTGATTGTTCGGCACATGAATATGCATCGATATCAAAGGGTGTCTGCCATCGCATGTTATCCAAGAACTCTGTCAAACTTAGTACAAAATGAATAAACATGAGACTGTGAAGTGATTAGATTTGGACACCTTGCAAAAGATAGTGAGTACAAGTGAGAAAAGGTTGAAAAAATATGTCACATTTTTATGGACTTCTTTTTGTTTTTTTTTCATGATAGAGGATAAACAAGCTGGCAGGTCACCTAATGTTAAGCAATCACCACTACCCATGGACACACTACTACCAGCGAAATAATCCGCTCAAATCGGAGCAGCCCGTCTAGTGAACGACCTCCACCTTATAGAAGATCGTAGCCAAATAGCATTGGTGTCGGCCATGTTGTGTTCCTACGGCGAGTAAGGTCTCCAGAGCTCCACTTGGTGGGGTTATGAGGGTTGACAACGCGTGAGTGGTACCTTCGGTATTGCAAGCGTCTATAGGCTACGGTGACGGCTTACGATCAGGCCGGCCGTATCTTTGTGGTATAAAAAAAAGAGATGCGGGAATGAAAGTGAAAAAGGGAGTAGGAAAGGTATCGGCTCTCCAGCTCACCGTACGAAACACAGCGGCATATCACCGCTGTTTCACGTCGATATTCTGTGAGAAGGTGGTACTGCCGCGAGCTATCCCATTTGCGAGCCACTACCAGGGGCCCAAGTCTGCTATTTTAAATTAGGCGACCAATTATTGCCATACCATCACCACCCTATTGTAATTATATTTCCATAGTGCCTTTGGTATTCTGCTAAAAGTTAGCTAGTATCTATTAAATAAAGAGTGTCAGTGGAATATGAACGGAATGGTCGACAGTTAAAATCTACCATGAACTACTATTTCAGTTAAATCGCTTTTATGTGAAAGATACTACCGAAAAGATCAATTGTAGTTCGATAGTGTGTCAATGAAATAGCCAAACTATTCAAGTGACACATTATCGCCACTCTATTGGTGCATTTGTATTTAGCAGACAGGGCCCCAGTTCATAGTAGTGACTTGGCTCTACCACTCTAAATTATTTATTGGATGGGCACCTCACTTACTGATCCTGTGAAGAAGTTAATATAATAAATATGAGCAGAGCCGGCAGCAAAACCATATACTAAAGGATTTGTAATATGAATGATAACAATAGCGTTTCATAACAGGATTATGCTATAGAACTGGGTAAGATGTTGTATTGTCCAGATTTACAGGAAACAAAAAGCCGGATTGTGAGTATCGCAACAATGGAGAGTTTGGTCATTCGAAGTTTATTCTAGATTTATACCCGCACGAAGTTGAGCGAAAATGAGAGAACTTACGGTTACTACTTTGTCTTTTTCCTTGTCTTCTAACTTAGATATTACAGAAATAATAGTGTGTTTATGAGATAGATAATAGTTTTATTTACATCTCCAATCGTACACATACTATTACAAACTTGTTTTTTCTGATGGTAAGCATCATCGTACCCTATAGACGCTTGCAATACCAGGGGTATCACTCACGCGTTGCCAACCCTCATAACCCCCCAAGTGAAGCTTTGGAGACCTTACCGTAGGTTACTTATTCTATGCCGTAAGAACACAACATGGTCGATACGATCTTCTGTAAGGTGGAGGTCCTTCCCCAGACAAGCTGCTCCGATTTGAGCGGATTATCCGCTGTGCCCTACCTCTCTTAAAACTAATACTTTACTATTTAATAACAGCATGTTGTGTACGATACTGTAAAATGCAAAAAGGCTTAGTGAACTATGCTCAAGGAAGAGCAAAACAGAAAAACGGGAAGAGCATAGAAAATCGAGTGAATACAGACTATACTAGTTGCCATTAAAGCTGGCTCGCGCTGACGTAAAACGAAGTTCGAAATGACACTTATTACTTAGTTCATTACGAAATCGATTGTCTGTTGTTTTTTATACTGTGAGTCGCGTTGTTGTCACGTACCATAGACACGATCTTCAATAATGAAGGTAACGACAAAAGAAAAGATAATTAACACTAAAATGAATGACATAGTTTAACTTTAGATTAAGACGCGTTAGTAGCGTTAAACTGTTAATGCTATGGTAATTAGTTTAACAACAGTTTAGCCTGGAGTCTGCGGTGGCTGAAGTCTGGGAATGAGATTAAGTGCCTCACGTACTTGGGAATATCACGAAGACACCGTCTTTCTGCTATTTTGTAACAAATCCTCAATTTTGAGATTTGACATACAATAAGCTATACACACTGGAATACTTAGCCACTTATGTAAACATTCGAAAATATCGACGTAATTTTAGTCTATACGACTATCGACATCGTCTTATAATTAAATTGAGATTTAATTAAGTACACAATGTTCAATTAAATTTTATTTCAAGTTGACTCCTCAAAATTGCGAGCAAAACGGGGAGCTGAGAAAGTATTTCAAATCAAATCATTTTTATTAAAATAGGCATACTACAAGCACTTTCGAATCGTCATATTTTTTCCCTACCACCAATGAGCAGTTTTCTTTTAGGTATTTTACAGCTTTCCTAAACACTCGATAGATGGCGCAGCCTGGCACTTTTGGTAATAAAAGAGTGGGTGGGTGGGTGGAGTGACCTTTTTGCTACAATGTTCATACAATACAAAAAAACTTCAATCAATGCTTCAGAAATGACAAATGACAGAAACAGAAATTAATCAAATTGATATTCGGTCAGTTCTTTCTTGCCACAGATACACACTTTTTTTTCCTAGGCTGGGCAAAGGCCTCCCCTCCCTTTCTCCACTCGTCACGGTCCAAAGCTACTTCTGGCCAGCAATACCAAAAAAGAATGCTAGCGCCATCTTTTGATGATTTTAAGGACCAACTGATTATACCTAAAAAAAAACTGCTCATTCAGACGGCAGATTTGTGCTAAGAAGAACTGGCAAGAAATTTAGCACTGCTCTCTTTATTATCTCTCTTCATCTATTTGGTCACATCTAATTTTAGTAAGAGACCGTAATAAAGAATGTTGCAATTTTTTTCTACGTGTAACAGATTCTATGTTTTAGCTTGTTGAAAATGCATTGTTTTCATACAAATTGTTCAATGTGCCGCTAAGTAAGTGTGTGTAGTTTTAAATCATTTTGCAAATAGATTTACAGGAAATACTTTTTTGCACGTCAATGAAATTAGTCCAGTATTTTCGGAGCCTATTCAATGCAAACAAACAAACAATCAAATCTTTCCTCTTTATAATGTTAGTATAGAAAAACTGTATTGAAAAAGTTTTGCATTGTAATTGTACTGTATCGTTTTTAACAAACATGACAATTCTGACATTTTCACGGTGTATATTCGCTGACGTTTTCATGAAAAATTTAAAACTGCACTATTAGGTTGTCGGCGGAGAATTGGTTTTAAAAATTCGTTCCCAGCCGATCAATCACTTGTGCATGGCAGTAGGTCGGCGAAGGGGTCAAATTAGACTATGACACATGACGATAGTTATCGGGACAAGCCCACCACACATTGCCACAGCTGTCACCTGTATAGCCAGGATCAACAACGGCGACCTCAGATTGACAATAAGCAATGAACCTTATTGTAATCCCGGGGGAAAAACTACAGCTGTCTTGGAACTCCCAACGAATTAAACAGAAAGATAGTAGACGGAGGAACTCGATGGCGTCGCTGTGTGTCACACTCTAATATGAACACGCAAGTTAAGTGACGTCTACCCTAGCCAGTGATTGGATTAGTTTCGTTATCTCCAGCTTCTCCATGCTTCGGGGGTTAAGCCGTTGGTCCTGGCTGTTGTCGATGGATGACAGTCGTTAAGTCAAGTCTGTGATATTTTGGCGCATTGAAGCAGCGTGGCAGAGTACGCTCCAATCACCTTCGATTGAAGGGAGACCCGTATCCCTGCAGTGGGATGATTATGGGTTGATATGATGAATTATAGAAATATTCAATGAGAAAAGAGCAATCGTTGAAATCGAGAAAAAGAGATGAAGATCAAAGATACGGCATTTTTTATCGCAAGATTACTTCAGAAAGGGCATCCGGATTCCGTTCCCATTGTTTTACCCGCTGGACTAATGGCATAGTGAAAGGAGGGAAGTAGGATAAGTATAATTTGGACGTGCAGAGTGCTTAGTACGAGTTTTTTTGTCACATTCGATCATGTCAACGTAAATAAACCGACCAAATATAGAAGAATTGACAATTTATAAGACGCGTGTTATTTTGAAGTGAGTAACCCGTCTAATTTGGATATGTAACACGCGTCTAGTAAATTGATAATACGAAACTTTTTTTGAATTCAGTTGGCTTATAAACATTAACACGTTCGATTGTGATCAAAAAACTCGTACTAAGCACTCAGATGAGGCAAACAACGTAGCGTGGTAAAGTCAAGCAATGAAAGAGGTAACCAAAGCCGTAAATATGATTTCCTCTGAAGCCTTGGAAATACTAAGGAATGAAAGGAAGATGAAACACAAACAAGTATACGGCCTGCCTGATGGTAAGCATCACCGTAGCCTATAGACGCTTGCCGGGGGTATCACTCACGAGTCACGCGTTGCCAACCCTCCAAGTGGAGCTCTGGAAACCTTACTCACCGTAGGAACACAACAAGGCTACGATCTTCTGTAAGGTGGAGGTCCTTCGCCAGACTGGCTGCTCCGATTTGAGCGGATTATCCGCTGTGCCCTACCTCTATATGAGTATTGCCTGGACTTTTGTAATAAGATTACTTTAGTTTTAGATCACAATTGTGGGGGCGTTGCATTGCATCCTCGGTCAGGCGACAATGTTAGAAAATGAAATCGGCTTAATCGACCGGGGAAGTATCACCCTCTTACAGAATATCGGTATGAAGCATCAATACGTGGAAGATGGAGCATCCGCTGTGCCCTACCTCTATTTGAGTATTGCCTGGACTTTTGTAATAAGATTACTTTAGTTTTAGCTTTGTTTTTGTAAATTATAAGTGCTTTTTTCAGATCTTTTAATTATAATTTTCACCTTGCCTTGAGTATTCTTCGCCCATTCCTATCCGAATCATTGCACCTTTTGTTAAGTAACCTACTTCTGTAATAATACTATGCTAATGGCTTTCTTTCGCTTAACTCGTGTTTGTTCTCGATTGTTTTAGAATTTCTCATAGTTGTTCGAGTTTTATCGAACTCAACGAGTTTAGTTGGCAAGTTTTTGAAATATCGCCCCTAACCACTCGGAACATTCGCTTAGAGTTTCAACCTATATTTTAAAATTACGTATTGTAATTTAGAAATTTATTATGTTCGTTTAAATTTATGCACAGTAGCGCCACCTACTGTATAACGCGCCAAATCCTACGGGAATCGCGTACTTTTCGGGATAAAAAGTACCCTATGTGTTAATCCGAGATATCAGCTACCTACATGACAAATATCATAAAAATTGACCTAGCCATTTGAGCGTGAAGAAGTAACAAACATACACACAAAATTTCGCCTTTATAATATTAGTGGGATTATGCTTTTCCAGCCGATTTCCGAAAATCACCTAAAATACAAAATTGTTGTAAAATTCATTGAAGTTGTTTAATTAATTCAAAATTTAATAATTCAAAGCCATTGTACACAATTGTGGGGGCGTTGCATTGCATCCTCGGTCAGGCGACAATGTTAGAAAATGAAATCGGCTTACTCGACCGGGGAAGTATCACCCTCTTACAGTATATCGGTATGGAGCATCAATACGTGGAAGATGGAGCAGATATAATACTAGTTAAAACAAAAAAGGGTCTTTAAAAAAATTGTGAGTCTGTGTAAAGCCTTTTAAATGTGTTAAAGACTGTGTAAATTTGCCTTTATGTGTTAAACATTATTCTAAATTGTAAAAGAACCCCTAAATATTAAATTAAAAAAAAACGATGTTACAGTTTGTGTCTCGTGAAGTCGTGACTCGCGACTGGCCTTGTATTTTGGTTGCAACTAAAAATCAGTGTTTTGCTCAGTACGAGCAATTAATATACATTGAGGTGCGACCATTTCGTCGCTGCGGATGTGCCATGATTGTTTGTATTTAAGTTATTGTTGTGTTATTGTAAGTTAGTGTTATGTGCTATGTAAATTGTATTTCGTGGCAAACGAATAAAATGCTTTATCTATCTATATTTTTAAATCAATATCCACTAGAAACATTACAGACACTTATATCAACCTGTGGCAAACCGAACTCTTTAAAAACCTCTTTGTAAATAGTTATTATGTTTCCTTTTTCTTTATGGTTTTTATATTCTATTTTACTGTCACTTCACTTCACTTCTTCACCTTCTCGCCATTCATATTTTTCTATAATATAAGTTTTCTTCATCCCTTCCTCTATTCCTAATCTTTCCATTCTTAATACAACCTGTAACAAAACATCACAATGTAAATGCTAAATAAAAATTGTTGTTGTATGTAATAGGCACGAAATAACGAGTGGCTCTTATTTCGAGTAGTATATTATTTTCAACAAATCGAACCTATAACCGAATCAAGTGACTGGTCTAAGTACCCGGCTGTTGCGACCATGAATAATGTTTTTTTTGCTTCTTTTACGCAATCTTTTTTGGTAACCAAAATCCGATATCTGAAGTATTCTTTGGTTGTTTACTGCCTCGCTCATCATCGATCATTCGCGCCATGATTAATTACGTATTATCGACAGGGAGCTATTCAAAACTCCATTACAGTCTGATGGAAGCTGAGAATTGAGGGTTTGTGGGGCCTTTTTGATTCTTCAAAGATGTGCCTATCCATACTTGTAAAAAAAGCACTCTAGCTTTTTACGGACGCTGTTGAAACATACAAATATGCTGAGTTATCAATTAGACACATTTTCATAGTGAAATACAACTATGAAATGTGTTGATTGGCGGTGTTGACGTTCACTTTTAATAGGAGTTTACTCCTATTAAAAGTGAACGTTGGTGAAATTGGTCCGCGTCTCAAACCCTGTTTACAGGGTTTGAGACGCGGACCAATTTTGACGCGGACGAGTAGGGGTAATTCAGCGACTGACACCACGAGGGATTGGAACCATGGTGTCAGTCGCGGAAGGACTCTTTTTGAATTGACTGATTGACACCATGGTGTCAGTCGAGTAACATATAATTGGGACGTCGTTGATTGACACCATGGTGTCAATCACGGCAGGCGTTTTTTGACTTGCTCGATTGGAACCAAGTACATTTTATTGAAACTAAACAGTTATGTAAAAAAGTGCTAACATGCCTTTTTAAATTATCGCAATTTAAAAAGAATATATTTCTAATGATGTTAACTCCAAAAAATAAAATATTTTTTTTTAAATAAACCCATCAATACCGTAGCGACATACTTTGAATAATCGGTTAGTGTCAAAGTGCACGCTTTTTTTAATAGTTTTAACTTCTAAACAAATTATGTATATCCTACTTACGTTTTTAAACCTATGCATATTTTTTTTTTGTCCTGAACGACTGACTGACTAAGAATCAACGCACAGCCCAAATCGCTGATCGTAAAAATGGATACTTGAAAGGTGTGTTCTTTGCTATGATATAGGCATCCGATAAGTAAGGATTTTCCGAAATTCTACCTCTCGGGAGTAAAAAGGGGGACAAAGTTCGAATGGGACGTGATTTCTTATTTGCATAAAATTCTTTAAGAAGACTGATGAAAGACCTCGGATTTTATTAAAATTCTCGAAAGTAAGGTATTGTGTGGGTAATTTTCTTCAAAGTTGATATCAACACTCCTTGGTGCTTTTGATTTAAATTTTATTTTGACATCTGTCATGTCAAATATATATTTTTTTTTAGAATATTCAAACAAATGGTTTCATAATATCGTACTATTCTGTTCGTGATCTCGGAAAAACAGCTAAAATTTGAACTACAAAACGGACTGGACTACGCTATTTCATCGATAATAATAGTTAGTAATTAAATATTGTTATTTGTCAAGTTAAATTGGTGAAAATGGCAATATTGATATTGTTTCTTATTCACTTAAGGGCAACCTCATTACATCTTTCGTCTCAATCTATTTTTTCGTACTGAAATTCCGATATAATTCTTTTTTAAATGGAAAAGGTTGGAAAACAGGCATACAGCTCACGTAGGTATAACTGTGTAAAAACTATACGAATTATTTCCCCTGATTGACTGTATATGACTTAATTTGTTTGAATAATATTTAATCATTTTAGTAAATATAAATCTCATTCAATTGTACATAATTTAATTATACTAATATTGAGTACCAGTAAATTTGTTTCATTTCAATAAGTATTTTCTATCCGACTGTACAAAAAACCCATTATTTAAAATAAAAAAAATCGTGGTTCCAATCAAGGAAGTCAATAAACGCCTGCCGTGATTGACACCATGGTGTCAATCAACGACGTCCCAATTATATGTTACTCGACTGACACCATGGTGTCAATCAGTCAATTCAAAAAGAGTCCTTCCGCGACTGACACCATGGTTCCAATCCCTCGTGGTGTCAGTCGCTGAATTACCCGTAGTAGCCCCCTCAGAAATAGGAGTGACAAATATGGTTTTTATGTTCACAACCGCAAAGAAAGCGTAGTGAATACGGAAGCGTACACTGTGCGTAGCCCGACACTTGCACGGTTTTATTGACAACATATACGTTTTTATTTATTCATACAAAAAAAAAACTTTTATTCAGAGAATAGGTTTTCACAAACACGTTCTCTTGTCAGAGTATACAGTAATAAATGATTTGTTTTAAATTAATCTACTCTATAATCTACTACCATTTCGGAAACGAAATCGAAATACGGATTTGGATTCAATCGAAGAGGATTAGAGCATACTCTGCCACGCTGCTCAAGCGATTTGGCAGAGGCCAGTGTTTTCGCCTGAAAACTACCGACTTGGCTTAATGACTGTCATTCATCGACAATAGCCACAACGGCTTATCGTGCCCTTTGAATCACGGAGAGACTCGAGATAATGAAACCTATCACGCGGGCCGTATGCTTGTTTGCCACCATAGTGGTATAAATCTAAGTACTGGCTTAGGGCGTAGTTTCTGGGGCCCGATTCTACTAACACAAATGCGCCAATGGACTCTCAATGGTCTCTCAATGGTCTCTCAATCGTGTCTCAAAGAATGCCGATAGTGTATCAGTGGAATAGTTTTTGACATTTGTTATAGACTAAAAACAATAACATAATGTTTAACTTATTGTTTACTAGCGAAACCCGCGCAACTTCGTTTGCGTGTATCCCGCTTTCCCGTGGGAATTTTGGAATGTATTATACCTAAAAACCTTCCTCTTCAATCACTCTATCTATTAAAAAAAACCGCATCATAATCCGTTGCGTAGTTTCAAAGATACAAAGGGACATAGGGACAGAGAAAGCGACTTTGTTTTATACTATGTAGTGAAGTCCATAACAAATGTCAAAAACTATTCCACTGATACACTATCGGCATTCTTTTGAAACACGATTGAGACATCATTGAGAGTCCATTGGTGCATTTGTGTTAGTAGAATCGGGCCCCTGTTCTTTTACAGTGCGGCACACAGCGACGCCATAAAGGAGGACCTAATGTATTTTTTGCTATTTTAATGTCTTGTATTAATATTATAAAGGTATACGCAACGGGATAATACCTCGGATGGGACGGGGACGTGACTTTTTGTTCGACACGGCCACGTTCCCGTCCCGTCCGTGTGTCCGCGACATATGCATATTCACATACATTTTGTATGGAACTATATTTAACTTCCCGTCCCGTCCCGTCCCGTCCCGTCCGGGAAAAAACACGTCACGCATATAGCAACCTTTCTATTCAAGAAATTATTAGACCATGATTTTTTTGGAAAAATTCCAAATGGACTCAACCTCTGGATTAAATTTAGGACATTGTTTTTATACTGGTCTTTTTGTTAACTCCCTTTATAGCCATGAACCAAGATTTCACTGTTATTAATAAAACATTTACAAAAGTACAAAGTAATTCCTAAAATAAGCTTAGATCGTAATAAGTCTTAAGACGTTCTTTAAAAATGTCCTAGTACAAAAACATTTAACATTATTTCCGCGAAAATTTTTAAATGAGCAATCACGAATTCGACTGTCGAAAATAAAGCCTCTTTCTTATATTTTTTAGGGTCTCGTCATTTAAGGATATCAGCTGTGAAGACAAGTTTAAGGTTCCATCTTTTTGACTATCATAAGAGTATTCTTATGATAGTCAAAAAGAAGAGTGAGAGAGTGTTTTTGTAACGAGAATAGCTGTATAGCTATTCTCGTTACAAAAACAGTTCATATTGTTTTCTTTTTTTATGAATCTAAGGGCGACCTTACTTGATTGCCAAATCAAGCAAACGGTCCGCCTAATGGTAACCATTCACCGTAGCCTATGCATGCTTGCAAGAACACCACCATCATTCATTATCAAATATGAATAAAATCAAAATATATAAAACTAGCTTTTTTGCCCGCGACTTCGTCCGCGTGAAGTTCCGGACCCGTTCCCGTGGGAACGACATTGAATTTCAGGAAAAGCTAGCCTATGTCACTCCCTGATAATGTAGCTTTCTACTGGTGAAAGAATTTTTGAAATCAGTCCAATAGTTTCGGAGCCTATTAAATGCAAACAAACAAACAATCAAATCTTTCCACTTTGTAATATTACTAGCTTCTTTGCCCGCGACTTCGTCCGCGTGAAGTTCCAGACGCGTTCCCGTGGGAAACACATTGAGTTTCGGAAAAAGCTATAGCCTATGTCACTCCCTGATAATGTAGCTCTCTACTGGTCAAAGAAATTTTGAAATCGGTCCAATAGTTTCGGAGCCTATTCAATGCAAACAAACAATCAAATCTTTCCTCTATATAATATTATTAGTATTAGTATATTAGTATAAGATGAGCAATAGGTTGGGTTGAGTATTAACAGAATTTTTTTTGTGTGCTTCTCGCAATTACTGTCAACTGCGAATAGTTGGTGTCAGTGTTTTCTTGACTTCACAACTGCAATCTATACACAGCTGTCTGGACCGACAGTAACGTGCGTTGCGAATCATGGAGACCTATATAAACGTATTTTTGAGTTCCTGTTTTTCAAGGCGTTTGTGGATATTTATAAAATTACTAGTTAAAACCCGCGCAACTTCGTTTGCGTATATTTATTTATGCACACCAGCGCCATCTATATCAGACTTTTCACCAAATCCTACGGGGATCGCGTGCTTTTCGAGATTTAAGGTACCCTATGTATTAATCCAAGGTATCAGCTACATACATACCAAATATCATAAAAATTGGCCCAGCCATTTGAGCGTGAAGAAGTAACAAACATACAAACTTTCGCCTTTATAATTTTAGTAGGATTTTATGCTTGCATAACAAAATATAATTAAAATTGAAAATATTAACAACTGGAGATCATACGGAACCGTGTGTACCGTCTTGCACTTCATCAGTTTATATAAGGTTTTTTTAAAATGAAAAGACTGCTTTTAGCGGATTGAATCGTAAGAAGGAAGTCCCTCACAATTTCGTTTTGTTATTTAGAATGTTCCCCGTTTCATTGGCTACGAATAAACGGTTGGATTGGTATTGTGACTTGGATTAAGGTCCTTAGACTTACTTACCGTAGATGAAACACGAGGAAATGTATTTAAAAAAAGAATATACAATGGCTTTTTAGGGTTCCTTATTATACTACAAGGAACCATTATAGTTTCGCTATGTCCGTCTGTCCGCGGTCTAGCGCCTAGACGTTTAATGCTAGAAAGCTGTTATTTGGTATGTATACACATATTAACAATGCTAACAAAGTGCTGGAACAAAATTTTTAAAAAGTTTTTTGTTGGGGTGCCTCCCGTACATGTAAAGTGAAAATGAAATATTTTTTTCGCGCTCACCCCATGTTGTGGGATATCGTTAGATAGGTCTCTTCAAAACAAAGGTGAGGAACGATCATTTTTTGATACAATGCTCCGTTTCGGAATTATTTACATTTATCGTGCCAATTTTCGTTTTGCACGGTGGTCCCCCCCCCCCCTCTATCTCCGAAAGTCGTATGTTTAGAAATTTAAAAAAAATCATGGTAGTGGTCCATATGCTGAACCTTCAATGAAAACTATAACGGTTAAGTAGGCTCTACTAGTTACCGAGTAATCGCCGACGAACTGATTAAATAAAATTTCTTTGATGAAAACTTACTAACTAAAAGCCACAAAATATCAGCAGCTGACTGGCTCCTACGATTTTGTGGCTTTTGGTGTAGAAACATTAGGCCCCCCCACGGGCCTAATGTTAGGGCCCGTGGGGTACCAGTGCGTTGTCCTTTTTTAGGGACATCGCAAAAAGGCTGCGACAAACCACTGGTGACCCAAAGGCTAACAGTTACTTCGCTCAACGGATATCTATCGCCGTTCAGCGAGGTAACGCTGCTAGCATTTTGGGCACCCTGCCACAGGGACCATGTCTTTTTAATGCTTGGTTTTAATTTTTATTGTTAGTTTAGTTTTAATTAATTTTATTTAATTTCATGTTATTTAGTTATGTATATTTTTAAGTGATTAAATGGTAAAGTACCTAATAATAATAATAAATATGATTTTTACAAACACGTTCTCTTGTCAGAGAGTTCATACAATAATAAACAAATGTGATAGAATTTGATATTGGACTCAACTGAAGGCAAGCAAAGCACAGCAAACCCTACATTGTGCGTGGCCCGACACGTACGTTTTTATGTCCTAATGTAGGCAAAGAAACTAGCGGGTTACTTGATGGAAGTGGTTACTGCCGCCAACGAACTTCTGTAACATCAGAGGCGTTGTTGCGGAAGGTAATATGTGGAAAAGTGATAGGAAATGAATAGGGCTTCTGGATATACAAATAATTAAAGATAAATGAAGAGTGAAAGTTAAATGAACACTATAAATGAAGAGAAAAAAAAGCGTATTAATATTCTAGTATACACATATACCTACATATAAAGATGTATCATAATCATTTTATTTCACAGGCACTTTCTGTGGTCAAAAAATACACTGTACTGTCGTCTGTCACACAACATCAATGTGAAACAGCTATGCGTTTCGTTCGGTGAGTGAGAGATCCGGAAGCCCAACTCTTTCCCTATCCCCTCTTTTTCCCCTCCTTCTTTCCCTTTCCTTCCTCCTTCCTTTCCCCCAACTTCCTTGGTGGACAACGCATTGGTAGCGCCCCTGGTGTTACTGATGTCCACAGGCGGCGGTGACCGCTTTCCATCATGTGGCACGCTTGCTTGTTTGTCTACTGTATGACATAAAATAAAATAAAAATTAACCTACCTAGTAAAAAATGAAATAATCTACTGTAAAGACTTATTCTCTGTATAAACGCTTTGAATATATGGTAAATACTAACATAATCTCAAGGAAGTCTTCAAATGAGGACAAGACCTACAGGTGAACGAACTGCTGATAGATTGTCTTCCTTTCCGCCCTTTGAGCAGGTCCCTAGAGGCGATAACTCCCTTTCTGACATAAGGAGATAATATCAGACGATTTCGTTGACATGTTCATTGAATATATCTTACGAGGACTTACTGGAAGATTTGTCAAATTTATTTCATTATGTCATGACAGGCTTGGTGGTCCAGTGGCAAGCAAAGGTCACTTTATTTCCAGGGCCGCGGTTAGAGTTCTGCGCAAGGCATTTGTGTGCATGAACAGGTCTGTTTGCCTAGGTCTGGATGTTTTCTATCTTAAATATTTATTTCCAAAAAAGTATTTATGTTTTTTTTTTTAATCTATTAGCTAAAGGCATACTGATGCCATTGGCTAAGACACCAGGCTTTTGCGGGAGCGTAGGGCTGTAAAATTTACAGTGTCAAGTATTTATGTATTACAAATCAGCAATTTACAAACTTTGAAAAATTTTTGAAAAAATTTTGAACTTTCTTTGTACGACGTCAGTGACAGTGCTGTCAGTGCTGCGCTGAATATTAACTCTCGTATGGATAACAATCATTTTTCACTGATGGATACGTTACTGAACGGCACGTGTCGGCACTGTGCCGGTCCGGTGCCGGTACTGTTGTGTGTGTTCATCCAAAATGTTATTTTAATTTTCGTGACATGTTTTGTCTTTTACATTAAAAAATTCATGGTGATAACATCTAGATTGGATCGAGTAACACGAGTGCATCCGCAAAAATGAATATGACGTCAAACCATAAAATTTTCCAAACGGATCGTTTAAACCTGAGGTCCAGAAAACATTGTTTACCAGAACGGCACACCCCTGTATTCTATAGCCAGTACTTGCCCACAAAGTCTGATAGATACATTTTTATACCCTTTAATCCAGGGTTTCTTAAACTTTCAACAGCCACGAACCAACGAGACCATTAATAAAAACAAGGAATTTTATCAAGTATTATTTTATAACATGAGTATCTAGGTAGTTTTACATTTTAGAACTAATTTATAAATGTAAAATTGCAAGTAAAATATTTTCAATCAACAGCATACTTCATATTAGCAAAGAAATGAATACATCAAATTGTCTGAAATAAATAAATAATAATAATTATTATTATTATTAAATATGTGAAGGATGATTTGTGGAGAAGGAATATGATAGGGTTAGGTTAAGGTTGAGATGACAAATGATAGGGTGGAAATACTTGGGGTGGTTGTCGGGATACCTCCACGTGGTCCACCCCGGGCAACGCCGGCGCCGGTGCGTCCTTGCCGGCGGCTGAAGTCCCGACACGTGGGTCCGTCCCTGCGCTCGAGTTGCGGCGAGCCGCGGGTTGAGGGGGACGAGCGGGGTCCGGTCCCTGCGTTTCGCCGGGTGCGGGTTGCAGGCGGACGGGTGTGTCCACTCCCTGCGCTCGGCTCGCGGGTTGACGCGGACGCCCTAGTGGGCGCCGGCCTTACCAGCCGGCGTGCGGCGCATACCGTAACCCGTGGGACCTCCACCCACGGGCCGGGGGCCTTGGCTTAACCGCCCGGGCCGCGAGGAAGACAACCTCTATAAAAATCACGAGCGGAGCTGACGGCCGCGCCACGCTGAATAAGTGTGGTGTGGCCGTTGGCTGGCGGTCGGCACAGTGGGTGCGATCGCCGAGTGGACGGGGACCATAGCCCAGCCGAGACGGCGGGCCGGGGAAGGCCCGTCGTCTTGAGGGAGCGATGGTCCTCGGTGTCGGCAGTTCACCTGGATGCGGTGTACTGCTGACGGAGCGTATCGGGGGCGAGCGGGTCCGGCTGGTACCTTGGCCGGACGGCCCTGGCGGGGTCGCGGTTGTATCCCAGTTTCCCGTGGCCCCGCCACACAGGGCAAGAGGCATCCCGTCAGTTTTTTAGTGGTAAGTTCCACAGTCCCCCAAAAAAAAAAAAAAAAGGGTGGAAATACTAACATGCTGTACGGTCGCCACGTAAAGTGAGATAAGTGTAGCAAGAAGGAGAGAAGCTGCATATTTCACCACTACAATATTTTCTTAATTGTTGTAGACGACGCACTGCAGCTCGTAAATAATTTTTAGTTTTTATTTAAATATACGTGTATTCGTAGAATACTGTCTTGATTTTGGCAGAAAGAATGTAATATTATTCTTTTTGCCAAAATCGAGTCGATCAAATGTAAGATGGTTGCCGCACGCGAATTACGGTGGCGCCGCCATCGCGTCGGGGCCGGTTCACGGAACCACCACCTGTCCCTTTTTTTGTTCTCTCTGTGCAAAAGTTTTCATCGGGCAGACATTTTTTTCCTTAAAAAGTTTTGTTTAAGTTAAAACGTGTTAATTACAATAAAGTAGTTGAAAATAATTTGTGTTTTGACCACTCCACGCTTCATCATCTACAATTGTGAATTTAATGACTAATATATTTTTTAGGTTAAAAGCCCCTGCAGACCCCTTGTTCATATGCTACGGACAAAATTACCCGTAGACCACACTTTAAGAAACACTGCTTTAAGCCTTTAAAAGGCAGTTCAACTGCAAATATAAATTGGACCTTATGATACAGAGATAAGGTTTAAAATGAACCAAATACAGTTGTACAGCCCGTTAAAGAGTAACGTAACCGACCTAATACTATCTTTCACGCATCGACTAAAATTGCCAACCCTATTTTTGATGAGTATTTTTTTTTCGTGTAGGGTAAACGCCTAGTTGTGGAAATTTATTTAGTGGTTGGACACTTTTTCTTTCGAAACGAAAAACAATTATATTATAAAACTAGCTGACCCGTGCCCACTTCGTTGGGCATAATGTTAAAAGCCTTTGTATTTTTTGGTTTTTTATATAACCTATGACACTCAGCAATAACGTGGCTTTCTATTGGTGAAAGAATTTTTAAAATCGGTTCAGTAGATCCCGAGATTACCCCTTACAATTTAACAAATACACAAACTTTACCTCTTTATAATATTAATATAGATGTTTATTTCAGAAATTAGACCTCCACTAGCATGTTTTCTTATCAATTACAACTTGTAAATATTAAAGGAAATAATCTACGTTATAAACTACCACCATTTCGGAAACAAGCAAAATGACCACCGGTAAAAGAAATAGCGAAATTTCGGTTACGGCCTTTTTTATCATTTAACAATTTTTTTCTTCCACTCGTTTCGGATTTTAAAAGAACTACGATAGGATGTGACCTTGTGATTAATAATAATCTCGGAAATATCTAAATGATTAAATTGCTAAGACCCGGTGAGTTATCTATAACCACCGCTGTCCAACAACTAGATATTCAGGACTTTTTTGTAAAAAAAATAGTATGTAAGCCAAATTAACGAAAAGTGAATGGATTTACTCTTCAGCAATAGGTAAATATATATATATAGAAATATAAATAAAAAAAACCGCTTAAATGTCCCACGATTGGTAATTTACCCTACAAATTTTTGTTAGAGTAAACACTGTCTTTGGTAATAGCAATAAGGGTTGTTTTTCAATGGAGATGATAAAGAAAAGAAGCTATGTCTGTCACATAGTGATGGTGACAAATTACTTGTACGCGAGTAAGACAAATTTTTCTTTCATGTCCCTATATCATTAACTGAGATTTTGTTGCTGGAAAATTTTCAAGGAAAAAATGACTTTGTTTATAAATAACTGATCGATATCTATATTCAAAATAGATTGTTTGCATTTGTCTTTCGTTACGTATATCATTCGTTACTGAAAGTCGTGTCCAACAGACTTCTTGTGGCTGAGAGGATGATGATGTGTCCACATTGGAGTTTCTGCGGGTTATCCGGTTCGGACTAGACACAAAATATGTAATCACCTCATTTATAATTTACGGGAATCAAACCAGCGTCCTCTGGCGATAAAGGTACTAGTCACTACAAACTAGGTCATCGGGCTGTCACACAATATGCCATCAAACTTATCTATATAATATACAAACTATATTACAGTCAGAAAACAATCGTTCGAATAGTTATTGAAACAGTCGACTATTCAATCGATTCCCAATTGAATTGAACCATTCAGCGTTTATTTAACCGCCGCGTTCACACCCAAATTATTAGTCCCCGAGTACTATTTACGATTTCGAGACACAAAACCGTTTTCGTTAACGTTACGTTACGTAACTGTTGTCCTGATAACGACTTCGTGCTTGTCCAATTTAATTTTGATTTTGTATTAACTTGGTGGAGTCCAATAGCGTCATTGCGCTTAATAAAATTTTTAATCCCCAGTCAATATTTAGATGGGTTGCGAGGATATGGTGAATTATGTAAGTAGATACTTAAATATAATAACTTTAACAGCTAGGCTATGAAGTCGCCTCTATCAAGGCTAAGCGGGTCGTGGAGCGGTAAGATCAAAGGTACTAAAATGTTGAATGACACCACGAAACGCTGCATTACCGTGCGATGCCATGACACCAAGCGAAGTCGCGCGGCCCGCCGCCGCCGCCGCCGCCCCCTCCGCATCTTGTCGCCAAACTGTAGGTACTTCAGTTTGTAAAAAAACTGTGTACCTACCAATTTTATTAAATTTAGTTAAAGCTAGATTTACACTCAATAGAATAGAATATGGATGGGTTTTCCGTCCTACTTCGTCTTCAATTTTTCTTTGTCTTCTCACTTCGCGCCTAACTTCACTTTACTTCAGTCAACTTCGCGATAGTATAGAGCTAATATTACACGGTAACCCCGCTAGTTTTTATTTTTTATTTATAAGGTTCACATACCACAAATAATAATTTTAATAGTCTTATGCACTATTACTCTGAACTTAAGCTTTGGAGTAGAGTTATTCTGACGTTACTCATTGTTTATTAATTCGGCAGTATGTGTAGCACTAAACAGCTAACTATAAATTACTTAAACACCGCTTAAGTGTAAACACCGCTTGTAGTTAAATACCGAATATAAAAAAGTGTAGATAAATACCGAACGTGAAATATAAGAAAAAAACTTTGCGAACCTTTATCAGGGTACCGCATATCACTTGCGCTAAGCCCCGGGTTTCATATATAAATCTTGGCCAGGGTGTCAATGGTTCCGCACTGATACGGGCGGTAACGGCCCCGAGACCTATCCGGCTGTTTTTTACTCGTTTGCTTAACCTTTCGCTATTCATGTAAAAGATAGTGGCGCGTTTTTTTATGTTAGTCATGTGCTAAACAAGTTGTAGAAGTTTATGGTTTAGTTGTATCAAAATGAATAAATTTTATTGTTTTAAAAGGCATTTACAACTGAACGACGGTTTCACATTCAATTATTATGTATATTGTGATATTTTTTGTTCACATTCGATCAAGTCGACGTAAACAAACCGACCAAATAAAGAAGAACTCTCATGTTGCGAATTTATAAGACGCGTATTACATATCAAAATTATGCGGCTTACTTGCTCACGTTTCGAAGTGAGTAACCCGGCTAATTTGGATATGTAACACGCGTCTGATAAATTCACAATATAAACAGTTTTACATTTTGGTCGGCTTGTAAACGTTAACACGTTCGAATGTGACCAAAAAACTCGTACTAAGCACTCAGTATTATTGACAGAAGCTTTGGCGTTCAGTATAGTCCGCCATTTGCACGTATAAATGTGTGTAAGGTTGTGCGTCGTATGCGTTGAATCTGTGAAAATCTGTGAAAAAAACTGCATGGCGCGCAAAAAGTCATTCACTTTTTGCGCGCCATGCAGTTTTTTTGTGCGTAGCAAACTCGACCGCACAAAATGCGTGTCGTCTGCGTTGCACGTAAATGAATTTTCATTTAGATTTTTGATTTTGACACTTTTTGCACGTGCCCGTGGTCGGCAATGATTTTACAAGTATACAAGCAACTTATTTTCTTGTCCTACACCGATAGGGTCAGGAATTTGCCACCCTTAGGTAGATTTTGTTTGAGAAGGGTTGACATATGGCCGAAAAATTTGATCCTGAATCACTATTACATACATATCCTAACCTACTTAGTTTTTTTTAGTTACAGTAGCAGTATAAAGGGCATTGAACACGCATTGAAGTTAAATAGTATCTACACGATTTACAACTCTATTTAAATTGACTTTCCGCGTATAGTACTTAATTTTTTTTTAAATAAAGACCAGTTAAATTCATGTCACCGGTAATGTTCAACTCACAGTAACTGGTTTTCTTTCGCCATTTCTTTTTTTTTTGTTACCGAAATGGTAGTAGCTTATACAGTAGATTAGTTGCAAAAATCATTGATTACTGTATACTGTATGTGCTCTTTGACTAGAGAAAGTGCCTACTTTCTGATTTCTGAAACGTTTTGAAACTGAAGATTTTTCTATGGATAGCAATATAAAATTTACTAGATTATTCTTTAACTTTTCACTTTATTGCTAAAAGTTAGAATTCCAGTAATAATCTCATAACTTTTATAGTTTTATTAGCTTGAGGAATAAAATTGACCGTAGCGTGAGTAGCACACACTGAAGCACCGACGGCCAATTTTATTTTGCATTTAAACTTTTGCTTGACAGTTTAAAAGCTTTAAGCGACTAGGAGCTTAGAATATGTGGATGTGTGACTTAATATTAAATATTGAAAAATTTCACCCCCCCCCCCCCAGGTGACATTCGACCCACACCCACGACCCCTCGATATCCGGCCAAGTGCTCTAAACAATTTCTAAATATGTATGGCTATTAAATTTTCTTGAACAAATTATCCAACGCTAGTCCCAAACTAAGCAAATATTGTACTAAAAAATTTATTACTATAACTTAAATGTCAGCCTGTTTCCGCCCACTGCTGAGCATACGCCTCACTTTTTGTAGGCCAACCAACTCGGCTTTGCTATTCTCATCCAGGTACCTGCGACTTTAGCTATATCGTCGGCCCATCTCGCCACTGGACGTCCAATACCTCGTTCTCCAGTTTTAGGCCACCATTCGGTCAAGACCTTTTCCACCTGCCATCACTCCAACGGGCCAGGTGTCCTGCCCACTTCCACTTCACACTCATGACCGCGTTTCCGACATCTCTCAGTTTAGTACGTTGTCGTATCACGGTGTTTGGAACGCGAATCTGTAACCTGATGCCGACCATGGCCCTTTGCGCGACTCTTAATTTGGAAACAGGCTGGAAGTTCTCAATTCGATTTGTTGACTTTATGTTAAAGACGTATCCATAGGTTTCTTTAATCCTGAGACTAAATAATGTTGCTCCCATACTCGTCCTTTGAAGTGGCTATATCGGAGTATAGTTACTATAACATTTTTACAACTTTCTACTGAAGTCATGAATGAAACTCTGACGACCTCCGTGACGAAATGGTTACCACGCCAGCCAGGAGGTCCCGGGTTCGAATCCCGGTCGAGTCGTCATGAAAAATGTCATTTTTCTGATTGGCGGGGGTCTTGGATATTTATCTATTTTTATATTTGTTATAAAATATAGTATCGTCAAGAGTATCCCGTAACACAAGTCTCGAACTTACTTTGGGGGATAGTTCAATCTGTGTGATTTGTCCAAAAAAAAAAACTTATGAAATTATGTTAAGTCCTCGGAACCAGAATAAGATTCGGCGTGGTTGATACCTGTAATATGCGTAAAATTGGTTCGCACAGTCAAAAAAAAGTGACGAGACCCCAAAAATGTGGGGTTTAAATAATAAACGTAATGGTTATTAATACTGTAAATGATGAGAATTTGCCGGGGCAAAAATAAAAGAAAAGGTTGAAATTACTAAGTTTTAATTAATATAAGTAGTGTGCAAGGATAATCCTCCACCGTAAAGTTATAAAGTAAATTAATATTAAAGGGATGGGCCGTTGGATCGTTTGGCTGGTACCGTTAGAAAAAAAATAAAGTTTATTAATTCTAAGTTAAGTTAAGGTCAGGCCGTACATAAGCAATAAAGGACACTGACAAAATATTATATTAATACTACAAAAAACTTGAGGGTTCAAGTGAGGCCAGCAATAGGGGCCACTCGCCAAACCCTGCCGACGATCCCCGGCTCTCTCCATACACAGCCAGTACGGGGTACGAGTCTCACACTTGTCAAGGCCCGTACCAAACACGTATCAGTCGCAGCCAGTACCGAACACGTCTCGGTCACAGCCCGTACTGAACACGTCTCAGTCACGTCCCGTACCAAACACCTCCTATGGAGTAGGAGAGCCCATATCCAAGGCGGCCGGTCTCGGTATTGCATCCACCGACCAGACATGGTCGACGAAGGCTTCACAGCGCTCATCGTCACCTGTAAGGGAGGCAGAAAGGAGAAACAGGAAACCACGTGGAAGTTCAAGCAGAAGCTCAATTGATCCTGCAGTTAACAGCCAGCCGGCCGGTCGAACAAAACTTAAATATCCACACAATGTGCAGTGTACTGACTACACACGTTGGAACGGAAACAATTACACTCCTTTCAGATCAGGAATCAATCAGATGCACGTCAGCACAGAAACAATCTATGAGTTTAGAGCCCAACAGAGCTCATCTCTTCACTCAAGTTCACTCCACCACGTCTCGTACCGGAAAGACGCTTAGCAGCTCGGGGCATTCACCCCGCTCCCGACGCGACGTACGTTCCGAATCTTTACTTGACACCCCATCAATACAAACACTATTTTTATACTAAATTATTATTTTTATATTTTAAGAAAGACATGAGGAAAAATCCTTCCAAGGAATACTTAGTAGGTTTCTATGAAGAAACTCACAAAATACAGCTTCAAGGAATTAATTTTTAATAATTATATTTGTTTTGACAGATTGGCATAACAAGAAAATTATGTTAATACAATTCGGAACTGGCGTTTCGTTCCACACAATTCGGTCATTTTTCCAGAAAGTTCTTAATCACATTCAATTAAAATATAAAAGAATTTAAATATCTTTTATTTACTAAATTATAGAAAAAGATAATAGGAGTAATCCGAATCAAAATTATACAGTCTAATAATTTTAATACTAAAAATATGGACTCCCGTAAATGTTCTCATTTGGCAACCTTGCCGTTTCACTGAGAGTAATATATCCAAACGCAGATATGTCATCTGTCAAAAGTGACATTGATGATTCGAGGTTAAGATTTAGTTGCTTAGCAAAACAATGAAGCTAAATTTAATAAAATGACACCGAATTATATCAAAATCTCCACCGAAAGAGTGAAAATGCGAAAAAGGAAATACAGTACTACGAGTGTATGCGACCTTCCGGTCAGAGGGAATGTTTTATTAGGATTACGAATAGGAATCGGTAAGGTATAATGTTCATCAACAAAAAAGGTGTTACAATACTTCTGTATTTATTTTATTCCACTCACTATCACATCATTAGGCCGTATACAGAAAGAAAGCTGGGAGCTGGAACCAGCGCTTATAGGAGCCGATCCGCGCAGGTAACAAGCTACATAATTTTTTTTGTTTTTGTTTTCTTCGCTCTTTGGCAGGCAAAGGGCTTTGAGCCCATACAGCCAAGTCATAAGTAAATTTATAAGTAATTCAAAGCAGCGAGTTCATGCTATCCTGACATTCTTGACTCAGTATACAGTCTCTGAGTCAAGACGCCCCGAAGAAAGATGATAGCAAAATTTCTTCAGAAAATACGGATTTTGAAGTCAACACGATAATGCACTTTTAATAGGTTCCTGATCACAAACCTCAATCAATATGTACTATAACCAATGTTTGCTTCACATTACACTATCAATACTATGAATCAAACGCAGAAACACACAAAAATTAAATTTCTAATCACGAGCCCAAGTGGACGCTATTGTAGTTGGCGCCAAAATCCCAAGCTACATAAAGCAAGTAGATTGAATCAGAGACTATAGAAAATGTGTATGGTGGTGACAGCGCTGACCAGCGCGTGTCGAAGATTGTCGGAACTTGTCGGCGACGTTCGGCACTTATCGGCGCTGGTTCATAGAGACTGCCTGCGCCGGTTACCTGCTCGGATCAGCTCCTATAAGCGCTGGTAGGCTGCCAGCTTTCTTTCTGAATACGGCCTTACAAATACGACGTTCGTTATCGGCGCCATCTTGGAGTGAGTGACAAGTAAAAAATATGACTTATAATACGTACATAACTATATAATATAAAAATGTAAAGTATATAAAAGAGTTCGGTTTGCCACAGAATTTATTAACAGATTTTTTAAAAATATATCTTAAGGAAATATTCCCTGCGACCCCAGAGAAGTCATCACAAAAGAAACGGACCTTTTTTAGTCTGTGGCAATGGTCATAAAGGTAAGAATCCCGGAGGTATTATCGCCACTTAAACCAAGCGACATACCCTTATACATCTCTATAAAATCCTTCCCATTGATAAAAAGACCTATCAAATTATTCCGTCTCAAAGCAATATATCTTATAGTCTACAGGGAGCAAAAACATTGCTCAATTATTCCCAAAAGGTCGGCAATTCACTTAAAACAAGCAGTTCGGTAGAGTTCCTTAGTGGAATTGGAGAAACGCCACTTCCAGTTTTATGTGACTCTTTTTATGGAGAAATTCTTTAACCACCTGATGCAATTCTATTTGTACAGTCAATGAATGAAAGAGTTTATCAGGGCTATAAATATGATTGAAGTTTTTTGCATGAAAGAATTCACTCGAACCACAGAGTAATAACCTTTATTTATCGAAAATTATAAAGTGAAATGAACATGAGATCATTTTATTCAGAGACTAGGCATTCACTCCAGTAATTTACTTCAGTAATTTGTATTATTAAAATTATATACTTCATAATATACCAACGTTTTGAAAAGAAATAACAGAAAATAAAAGAAATAACAATAATAGCTACAGATAAAAAAAATCGAGAGAGAAAATCAGTTCAGATGCTGATCTTGACTGTTTAGTCTAGGTCTTGTAAAGCCAACGAATATGATTTATGTTATAAAAGAGAAAATTACAATATTTTTAAAATAATTGAAGTTTGTCAGGAAAAAAATCAATAAAGATAAAGTAATTCATGACGTTGATGTAATACCGATGAATATAGCAGGAAATAAAATAGGAAATAGGAAGTCCAAAGATATATGAAAACAACTTGAGATGTCTGACATGACAGGCGATGGAAATATATAATAGCGTGATAGGTGAGGAGAAATTGCAAGAACACATCAAGATAATCGGGAAAATTTAAGACGTATGAAATACTTATGTTTTTTTTAATACCACTAAGGTGGCAAATACGGTCGGCCTGATGGTAAGCCGTCACCGTATAATAGACGCTTGCAATACTCACGCGTTGCCAACCCTCCCAACTGGAGCTCTGGAGACCTTACTCACCGTAGGAACACAACATGGCAGAGACGAATGCTATTTGGCTACGATCTTCTGTAAGGTGGAGGTACTTCCCCAGACGGGCTGCTCCGATTTGAGCGGAATATTCGCTGTGTCCTACCTCTCTTAAAATATTATATAGAAAGAAAGAAAGAAAATTATTTATTCAGTGTCTAACGTAACATTGAAACTATAATAAAAATACAAAGTTTATAAACGATATGTGACACAGAAATCAATCAGTCAATCTACACAGTTTTCGTCAAAACACTAACTGTGTCGAGACGCTGATCTTCCGTGGACACCAGGAAAAATTTCGGTTTGGCGCAAAATATTATTGTCCCAAAACTATCAGAAGAGGTTTATTATTTGCAAAATATATTAAATATGGATGATGAACTATGGGTAAAATGGAAGGTCTCTTTATAACGGAGTTACAATTTAAAAATAACTCCTAAACCCTGTTTCTTTTAACTTGACCAATGTAGTAAACAATCTTAGCGTGTCTTTTTATTCAAATATCCATGTGTAAAATCGATAAATCGCCAAAATAATAAGAGTGTTGTGTTATGCCATTTCTAACTATGGTATTATTTGGGTGTGAATGATAATTTTAATAGCCTATTTTCGTTAAAAAGACATGCTAAGATTGTTTACTACATTGGTCAAGCTAAAAGAAACAGGGTTTACGTGTCAACATTTTACATTCAGCTAGATTCAATATTTAGGGTCTAAATATTGAATCTAAATTTTAGACCAATATATAGCTTGTTTTGGGGCTAAAATGTTGGGCGTATGAGCTTTATTATGATATCAGATTAAATCATGATAGTTATGTTACATGAATATACAAGGGTGTAATTGGAAATGCACAGTTCACAGAACACAATATAGAGTGTGATTTGTCCCTATATATTTGTTTATTTATTCTGTGAAAGATATTATGAAATGGGTTATATAATCTCATAAATACTCTACTACTCCTAACCTGGAAACCTTATGCTTTGACTACAGTAGATGATACTTTAAAAAAATCCAAATACCTATCTACGAAACCTTATCTTAAAATAAGCCCGACACACACTTGCCCGGGATCTCACTACAAAGGAGCCGGTAGAAAATCTTCCAAAGGAAACTCATGATTTATTCGAGGCACAGAATTTTTCTGTAAGGGTCGGTTTTGTGGTCCGTTAACGCGGTTTTAAGAGGAGAAGGATTAAAAAACCCCTCGATAATATTACCTTTGGGATTTCATGGGTTGCCTTTTCATTTTTAAGGAGGTTCTAGTTGATTTTAATTGTTCAATTTCGTAATCTATATTCACAAAAAATTGGACATTTAATTGTTCTTTTTATGGTCTTGAATTGAATCCAGACTAAGTTTTTTGGAACAATCACTTACAGTCCGATGGTACATTGGTTTGGTAGTGATCCTACTTTCGGTGCTAGAGGGCGCGGGTTCGATTCTCACTCGGGGTAAACATTCTATGTGATATTTATGTTTGTTCTCGAGTCTGGATGTTTTCTTTTATAACTTACTAGCGAAACCCGCGCAACTTCGTTTGCGTGTATCCCGCTTTCCCGTGGGAATTTTGGAATGTATTATACTTAAAAACCTTCCTCTTGAATCACTCTATCTATTAAAAAAACCGCATCATAATCCGTTGCGTAGTTTCAAAGATTTAAGCATACAAAGGGACATAGGGACAGAGAAAGCGACTTTGTTTTATACTATGTAGTGATTTTATAGTATAATTATTTTAAGCTGGTGTGTTTATTTACAATTTTATTATCCGATTTCTGGTATGTAATACAAGCAGGTTAAACCTACTTTAACACCAGGTGGCGCTGTTTGAATACTATAAAGAAAAACTTTTTTTTTAAATTTTTATCAACATGTAAAAGATAATTTTTTTAAGGTTTATCGCGCAATTGTGTCTATCTACACTAGGCATTAAAATTTTTGTTATTTTTTTAGATGTAATCAGTGTAAATAAATCGTTGATAGACCTCAATAAAATAAAAAAAGTTAATGTTCATCAAAATTTAATAACATACTTATGATGTAAATTGTACTTAGAATAAGTTGTAAATTGTTAAAAGAAAATAAAGAACTTTAATATTATTTTATTGTGAAATATTTCATTTCATAGCAAATCGATAACTATATTTTAGATAATTTATTTGGCCGTCCATTGCATTCTGCTTCATTTAAAGGGTAATAAATATGCGACTTAAAAAATGACAGGCATTAGAACGGGACATTAGTAACATTTATTTCGGCATTTTAGGCACAATCCAGACGGACAACACACTATTTATTCAGTGTGTGAATAAACCTTTTTTGTTTCATTCATTGACAATGTATACATAACAGGTGCGTAACAGGTCGAGGAGCTCGATGGCGTCTCTGTGTGTCGTCGTCGACCTTAGCCAGCGTTTGGATGGGTTTCGTTATATCGAACTTCTCCGTGCTTCGGAGGGCACGTTAAGCCGTCGGTCCCGGCTGTTGTCGATGGATGACAGTCGTTAAGTCGGTGGCCTTGCGGTGGCTTGAAAAGACCGGCCTCTACCAATCCGCATTGGAGCAGCGTGGCAGAGTACGCTCTAGTCACCTTCGATGGAAGGGAGATCCGTATCACTGCAGTAGAATAATGGGTTGATATGATGATGCATACAATAAAAAAGCCAAATCCATCAAAAGCCTATGCCATCAGCTCCCCTATTCTCGTCACAATAAACGATTCTATTTCGCTAAACTGACCCGTGTATCGTTCCTATTTTGAATGAGTGAGACAGGGATTGAATTTGAATTGTAATAGAATCTGTTTTTATTATTACGAGAATTAGGGGCAGAGCGCTTAGTGGTAGTTTTTCACCTCACGTTCGAATACGAGCGCGTTAGAATTTTGTATGGGAAAGAAGCGCCGCCTAGTATATAATTTTGTATGGGAAATATAAAAAAGACATGTCATTAAACTAAATAAAATAAAATAATATTTGAAAGAAAGAAACAAAAATAAAAAATATATCCAATGAGCAGAAAAACATGACTAAAAGCACAATTTACAAAAATATATAAACAATATTATTTTGTCCTAACAATGGTCCTAACGAAGTATGACAGTTGTTAAGCCAAGTCGGTGCATTGGAGTAACGTGGCAGAGTACTCTCTACTCCCCTCCGATTAAAGGGAGACCCGTATCCGATTATGGGTTGATATGATGTATGTTTGTAGTGTTTAATTAGTTAGTTTCATAACAACTCACGAAACTATTATTTCACAAAATGTTATTTCATGCATGATGCACTTCGTGTTAATGCACTCACATCAAAACAAGAGTTTAAACTAACTTATGTTTTGCGAGTTGGTCCGCAATGTTTGTGTCACATGGGATCGCATTTACCTACTAGAGTGTACAAATAAGTAATACTTTTGCCCGCGGCTTCGTTCGCAGTTTTGAATGATATAAATAGTTTGATCGACGGCTTACAGCATTTAGGCACAGAGTAATACAGAGGGTTGACTCCCGACAAAATGAAAAATTTATACCTATTCTCATAGGGTTGACACCTTTGGCACGGTATTAAATTCAATATAAAAATAAAAACAACGTTTATAATAAAATGTTTTATTTAATAATGAAATTTACAATGTAGAACCATTCAAAATATTCTTTTTTTTTAAACATAAAGGAATATAAAAATTATTATAATTTAAAACTTTATCATTTTTTTTATAACAAATTAAATCTGTACTTATCTATACTACTATTATAAAGAGGAAAGATTTTGATTGATTGTTTGTGAATGGAGTGTGTTTGTGTTAAAATTTTAAATTTTGTTAAGTACCCGTGCGAAGACGGAACGCGCCAGTGCTTAATAAAATATGTTTCATAATGCTATCAATTAAACGGTCAGCATTATGAAATGTCAATAAATAAATATTCTTGGACGAATCACACAACGCCAGGTAGTCCCAAACTAAATTGCTGAAACTAAATATACTTAAATACTTTTTTGTAAATAAATTATACATAGAAATCACCCAGATCATGGCAAACAGACATGTTCATGCACACAAATGTTTGCCTTGCGCAGGATTTGAACCCGCGGCCCTTGGGATAAAGTGACCATTGCTAGCCACTCGACTACCGGGCCTGTCTATAAATGAGTGACCCGAAAATATTTTATTTTATTGTTTCGTTTTAATTCCTTATTATTTCTGGTTTATAATACAAACATTTGTAATAAACATTATTAACATTGTTTAAACATTTGGTTTTATGTAATTTAGGTAAGTATACAATACTACTTATTAAAAATAGGTAGTAGCTGTGATAGTAAGGTAGTAGGTACTTACAACAATATTCAAAAATAATAAATTTTCGTAAATCGTAGGTACCTACTTACTTCACATCATTTTTAGGGTACGAAAAAAAGAAATGTCCTTGTCCTTTTTTGAATTGGCCATACAAACACTACACGAACTTGGCATTGTACACGTCACAGAACGTGCGGCGCGGCGCGCGAGCGGCCGACGTCCCTGGCGTTAATACGGAAACTGAGCCGGTTCAAACCAGTTCTTACCGCGGTCGGAGCGTACGAGACCTCGTCGGTGAGAGCTCACGCACACATCGCTGTTCTTTGTATGCGTATACCTATTATGGACGCTTGTTTGAAGCCAACCTTCTGTAGTATTCTGTGATTTAGGTCTCAATAGGAATGTAGCAAAAGGCTGTGGTGCTCGGCAATCAAGCTTCACCTGATTTGCCGTCTCACTAGGCTATGATGCATATGTCTCGAAACTCTACGAAACCATTGGGAGCTCGAGACAAGAGGTCAGCGTGAGCTTATAAGTAACAGCATCTACATTTATTGCTTGTAAGTACTCGATTTTAAAAGGAATGTTGTCCGACTATTTTCTCTGTATATTATCCGAATAAGTAACTTCTCCATTTGTAACCTTTTTATACCACTAAGGTGGCAAACAAGCAGCCTATAGACGTTTACAATACCAGGAGCATTACTAACGCGTTGCCGACCCTGTAAGAACCTCTTCATACCCTTTTTGAAGTACCCCATGCTGTAATCGACAGGGAAAGCATCAACAGGGGGTTCATTCTACAACCTGAGGGTTTAGTGAAGAAAACGCCTCTGGAATCGTGTAGTACGGGACCGGTTTGGCTCCAGCGTGTGATGATGGATTCCCTGTCGATGGGGAGCGGTGCGATGACAGAAAGATGCCTTTGGCATCATATTAAAACTTCACAACTCACAACTAATATCAATCCTCCCTGCACCGCACCCTGGACAGCTAGCACACGGTAATGCAGTGTTTAGGCAGCTGACAAATCCTTCCACCACAAGACTTAAAATGACTAATATCAATAATAAGATATATTACAATGTATTTTTCTAACAACAAGAGGTACAGAAAATAACTGTGAAAGCAACAGAAATGCCCCAGTAACGGCTGGATGGAAAAGCTAATGAGTTGTTTGTGTTGGCATTGCTCGTTTATTTCGGAAATGGATCGGAAGACAGCCCCGAGGGGTTTTCTTGTTACAAAAATATATACTAGAATATATTTGTGGTTTTTTTCGCCATTTATTTAACGCTAAATACTATTTAAATGTATTTTTCTTTACATATCCTACTAATAATATTATAAAGGCGAAAGTTTCTGTGTAATGTTTGTTACTTCCTCATGCTCAAATGGCTGGGCCAATTTTTATAGGTACAATACAATACAAACTCTTTATAGCACCAATAAATTACATAAAAACAAGGTAACATTAAAAAGAGAACGCAATAGGCGGCCATAACGCTATTCAATTTCTTCCAGGCAACCTAATTGCAAAGAAACGTTGCCATTGAAAAAGGGATAGGTGGCGCAGTAAGTTGACAAAAACAAAAAAACAAAACAAAACAAGGTACATACGTACATAGGTAGGTAGCTGATACCTTGATTTGGTCAAAAGTCTGATATTGAAATTGGATCTTCTTGACCTCCTATAAGAATTATACCATTTAATCCTGTTCAAATTCCTCCTGTCCATAAAATAAAACGCCGGTTACACCGCGGGCAGCAGCTAGCTAGAGTGTATTTGTGGTTCTGTTCGTCATTTATTTAACGTCTGCTAAATACTATTTTATATGTACATCTGGGGGGAGATTGGTGTACTGAGATACAAGTTCACGATTAGTGTCTGTGTCTGTGCGGGTCAGCACAAATTTGTCTGTACCAGAAACCGATAATGAACATAACAGATGTTAAGTAGTCAGTGGTGCTAATTCGCTTGTGCATTTAACTAAACTAATTTTGACAGGACCAAAGGTGTTGTTGTCCTTCCTTGGTTTACAATTATTGACAAGGATAGCAACACTTCTAGTCCTGTCAAATTTAGTTTAGTCTAGATAAATGATCAACAGAATTAGCACCAGTGATTGTCAGGTGGCTTGAAAACATAGGCACCAGCTCATCCTCAGCTAATAATAATTTCGACTATTAGCTGAGGAAGAAGAAGAAGAATACGATGATGTGTTTACATTCCCCGGCAGTGTATTAATCCAATGTACATCTAAGTAGCCACATAATGTAATACGCGCCCGTGCCGGCCACACATCATAGCGCCGCTTGTACTGCGCACTCCAAACTTGCTCCTTGGGGACATAACTGATAGCACAAGTGACAAGCTTCAGCGGATTTTTTTATATACCATAAAGTTGGCAAACAAGCTTACGTCCCGCCTGATGGTAAGCATCACCGTAGCCTATAGAAGCTTGCAATACCGGGGGTATCATGCGTTGCCAACGCTCCCAACCCCTCCAAGTGGAGCTTTGGAGACCTTACTCACCGTAGGAACACAACATGGCCGAGACCAATTCTATTTGGCTACGATCTTCTGTAAGGTGGAGGTCCTTCCCCAGACGGGCTGCTCCGATTTGAGCAGATTACCCGCTGTGCCCTACCTTTTTTAAGATTAAGATTTAATATTCCGATCTCTACATACTCTTCTTCTTCTTTCTGTGCCTCTCCACTACTGGACAAATTTCGATCTTTTGCCATTTGGAACAGCTTCTCAGCATTCGTGATCCTTTAGTCCACTCCCGTATGTTTGCTCATCGTAACGTATGATGATGTATGTGAGTTTCTTCAATGTCCCTACAAATTATACAACTCTACGATCTAGATACGTGACGGCATAATACCTCGGACGGGACGGGGATGTGACTTTCTTGTTTGAGACGGCTACGTTGTTCGATGGTAAGCGGAACGCCTGATGGTAAGCGGTCACCGTAGCCTATAGACGCTTGCAACACCACCGGGGGTATCACTAGCGCGTTGATGACTGTAAAAGTGTTTTAATGCCCCTTTTGAAGAACCCCCATATTATAGTCTAAAGAAAAGACCTCAAGTTTTTAACTTGTACCGCACTTGAGTTTCCCACAGCGGCCATGCCAGACACGTCGTCGCTCATTTAAGTTTTTATTCCGCCAGGAGTCCAGGATTTAAGTTCAAAATGAGTGTAATTTTAAACTAGACTAAAAGCTGCCGACTTAATTTACATCTTCGCTATATAGTTTCATTTTAATTTGAGTTTTTTAGTTGGAACTTCCAACTTGATTCAGACATGAAGAAGGTTGGATTGTAGTCAGAATAATAGCACATAAATTAAACCTTAAATTGCTCAGGCCGTCTCTATGCCAACCAAACTATGGTGTTTACTATAAGTCATCGGTGGGCATTGGTTCGTTATGAACTAAAAATCACACTGATTTAGATGTGCCGACCATCTCGCACTACCTAAAGCAATTCAATCAAATTCTTTGACTTTCTGTATCATCACCGTCCGAATGATGTTCTGTTTGTGACAGATACAGTTCAACTAACCATTCTTACTTTGAATTTTTTTTTGGCTGAATTTCACCCCCCCCTACCCTGGTGGTAAAAAAATTTTTCTTCACGGTAACTAAAAGTAGTTAGCACAAAATATGCACTAAACTTTAGTGCTAATTTAGTGTTTTAGGGTAAATACATTGGTATTTACCCAATCGCTGAGTTACAACTTCACGCAACGAAATTGTGCATCTAAGATACAAGCTTGCAATATACATACATTGACCTAATATACAGTCCTTGTGTAGTGTATTAAGCTACATTGTGATAGTTAGGAACTGAGTCCCAAGTTTAGTTAAGTCCAATAAGCTGGACGAACAAAGGTATATTTGAGATATTCAGCCAGTTTCTGCGCAACGCATTTATTTTTAACTAGCGAAATCTGCGGAACTTCTTTTGCGTGTATTCCGCTTACCCGTGGGAATTTCAGAATGTATAATACATATAAAACTACCTCTTGAATCACTCTATCTATAAAAAAAAACTGCATCAAAATCCATTGCTTAGTTTTAAAGATCTACAATGTTTTTCAGATAGCATGGGTACGGTGACATTTGGGATTTGAAGGGAATTTGCAGGGATTTAAAAATAAATGTATCATTTATATCATTAATAATGCAAATTTATATATATATATATATAATAGGGAGGACAGCGGAAGCGACTTCATTTTAAAGTATGTAAAGATACATTGAATCTCGATCTACCTTTTTCTCCTTTGGTTTGACAGTGACAACTTTAATTTAATGTGTCATTAACTTTAAAAATGCGTTTCAGAAACTTGCTCTCATTCTATTTATTTATCACGGCGATATTCTGCGAGAGGTTGATATTTCCACGTTTCGTTCGAGTTATTTCATGAATGCTTGGCCACTGCAAAATAATATTTTAATTCGTAAACGTAGGTTTTCATGTTACCTAACTATTACAGAAACTTATTTTTTGTTTGAAATATATGATCCAACCCTCTTCAACTATCCCTGGAGGCGTGGGTACATATATAAAATTATATTTTATCGTTACTAGAGTTAATTCTTTAAGTGCTGTCCACCATTAAGCTTTGTCTCAAACTGATTATACAATTTCCAGAGGGCATTTATTCTCATCAAATATATTTTTAGCTTGTTGCGACGACGGTGCGAGTGATATTTTAATGAAGTTAAATGAAAATTAAATGTGTACATTTTGTCACTTGTTGGTATTATGACACTATACACTATAAAAATCAGAAAAAACTACGAAGTAAACTAAGAAAGAAAAAAAGAAAGAAAATGCTTTTTTTAACTTTAAGTTTTATACAAGTTTACTTTCTTCTCAATGTACAGTTTAATCACTCATAGTTAAATATAAAAAAAAATAACAACATTGTGTGCGTCACAAAAGCATTTAATTTTTTCCAAAGTTCTAGTTTTTTTATACCACAAAGTTGGCAAACAAGCATACGGCCCACCTGATGGTAAGCATCACCGTAGCCTATAAATGCTTGCAATACCGGAGGTATCACTCACGCGTTGCCAACCCTCATAACTCCCCAAGTGGAACAAAACATGGCCGAGACCAATGCTATTTGGCTACGATCTTCTGTAAGTTGGAGGTCCTTCCCCAGACGGGCTGCTTGAGCGGAAAGTAAATGTTAGTTAAATTTTATTACAACAACATTAATAAAGTGTGATTATAGCCACATGGTTTAAAACATTGATTTTCAATTTTAAACAGTGTATGTAACAAGAAAACTTGGTGTGCAATCACAGTCTACACTGTTTTAAATTTCAATATTCTAATTGCGCTCAGGGTTTCCACATCGGAAACCTTCATTTAAAAATATTAGGAATAAAACAATATTATCGTACGATTAAAACGTCGACGTTCATATTTCGAAGGGTTTGTTGAATTTGAAGTGTATAACAGAATAGGCCCCCCGAGGAATCACTAACGAATTCACGACGCGTAGCAATATAGTTAATTGAAAGGAGCGATAGCCCTGCCCGGGAAGCAACAAGTGCGTAAATTAAAACGTAACAGAACGTTCTAGAACGACGCCGAAACAAAGGTTACATGACTGATGTAATCGTCGTAAACAAAAATTATTTTTGGCTACCACATTAATTTTTTGGTTGGTTTTTGTTGAATCCAATCAGAAATTAATGTCGTAGCCAAAATTTACTGGATATTCTCCTAATGTCAATTATTGACTACGACATAAATTTTTGGTTGGTTTTTACAAAATGTCCTAGAATTGAGAAAATTTGTAGTTTTTTCGGGTTATTAATAGACATGGAGAACATCTGAATCTGATGAATGTGATAAAAAAGGTATATTTATTTTCAAAAAAATTTGAGTCCGTAGTAAACAAGAAAACTTATTTTATCGCATTGTCCGTCCGTCCGTCCGTCTGTTCGCGGTTTAGCTCCAAGACGCTTAATACTAAAAAGCTGTAATTTGACATGTTTATAATTTACTATGCTAACATAGTGACAAAGTGATAGAATGGTAGTGTTTTTTTTTTTTTTTTTTTTTTTTTTTTTTTTTTTTTTTTTTTTTTTTTTAAAGCATTCACATGTTTTGTTGAATGTGGTATTTAAGTAAAATTACCTATTTTAAATCCGTTTCATTAGGTCAGTGTCGGCATTGCACCTGGATGCGGTGTGCTGCTGATGGAGCGTTCCGGGGTGAGCGGGTCCGGGCCAGTTTGTCTTTGGCCGGACATCCCTGGCGGGGTCGCAGATGTATCATTGTTCCCCTGGCCCCACCACTCAGGGGGCGAGTGGCATCCCGTCAGTTTTTTAGTGGTAAGTCCCACAGTCCCTACCGCATATTCCGCGGGTGGTGGGGCTGCTGCAAATCATTTTTCTGACGAGAAAAAAAAAGGCTTCTGTGCACCTGTCAGTATAAACTAGTTCAAACACCATCATTGAATTTCACTGGAAATCTTGTGCATATTAGAACGAAATATAATGTTTAGGTTCCCACTTGAGGCTAGCGTACTTTTAAACGAACGTCACATAAACAAAAATCTGCTAAACAATGGGGGTATTATTTTAAAAACATTTTTATGGTATGGTTTAATCAACATATCCGTCATTCCGTTCAGTATTGTTGTGGGTGCATTACTTTTGTTTGGTGTGATAAATTTATACGTAGAACTTTGACGAGAAAACATGAGCCTTGAATAATCAAGGTAAGTTTATATACATATATAATTATAATAATACTAAAACATTGTGAATATAAGTTAGATAAGCCAGTATACAATAACTGAAAATTAAAAAATTTACAAAATTCAAATTTCACATATTGATTTATTGTGAATAAACTTGTTGTCCTTTATAACGACCAATAGCCTAATATACTACCAATGCAACTAAATTAATTAGAAAAATATTATTGTCGTTACAGGAGCCTGACACTCAATGACATTATTGTGGAGTTAGAAAAAGATGATGATCAACCTATACCCGACATTATTACAATTTTACCACCAGAAAACAGCAATGCTGATGTAACAGATGAGGATTCTGGTGACGAAAATGTCGTCTTGATGCACAACTTGCCAGGATTTAAACTACGTGCACCAGCAGAGGTTCATTCCCGTGAGTTATCTAGTGATAGTGATAGTGTCGACGAGCTGACATTGGCTCAATTGACTAAGCGAAGGCGACTTCAAGAAGATGAGATTAGTACTTCCTTACTAGATTCTTCTCATAATGTGCCTTCGCCAATGCCATCTTCTTCAGGCTACCAAACAACAGTTGTGCCGAAAACTGTATAAATGGATTGCACGAGACATACAACCTGCAACTAAGATAAATGGCAAGAAGTGTAGGGAGCTATATTGAATAAAGACCATATGTACTATTTCAATTGTTTGTTTTATGATGACATTATTGAATTGATTATGAAGTATACCAATCTCTATGCTACCCAAAATAATAAAGAAGTTAATGTTTCGCATAGCAAGATAAAATGTTTCCTCGGAGTTCTTAAAGTGGGTATGTTATAGTACCTAGGCGACATATGTATTGGCGAAATTCATCAGATTGCGGGATGCCAATTGTTTATAGAGAGATAGGTTCAAATTCATAATGAGACACTTACATTGTTGTGATAACACGAAATTGAATCCTAAGGACAAATTTGTAAAACTGAGACCACTATTTGATATTTTGAATAAAAAATTTCAAGAGTATGCGCCAATAGAAGAAAACCATAGCATTGACGAGGCCATGGTCCCATATTACGGCGGCGATCCATGTAAACAATTCATTCGTGGAAAACCAATTAGATGGGGCTACAAACTCTGGGTCGGATCTGCACGTCTAGGCTATGTGATTTGGTTTGATCCATACCAAGGGCAGTCAGCTGAGATAGCAAATGACAACAAGAAGGCTTGGGCGCAAGTGTAATTTTACAGTATACTGATGTTCTACGCAAATTAGACTCGCAAGCACCTTTTCATCTGTTTTTTGATAATTTATTTACATCTGTCCCACTTATTGATGAGCTGCGTCTAAGAGGTTTGAAAGCCACTGGTACTATTAGAGAAAATCGTCTGTCTAAATGTCCACTCCCGTCAAATAAGGAAATGAAGAAATTAGAACGTGGAGCCTACAAGCACATGTCTACAAGAACTGAACAAATTTTAATTTGTAAATGGAATGACAACAGCGTACTTAGTATCTGTTTCATCAAATGCCGCGAAAGTGCAACCCGTAGGAAAAGTAAAAAATTTTTTACAACAACAAAAAAAAATGTAGATCAACCAGCCCTTATAAAGGCATACAATGAGAACATGGGAGGAGTAGACAGGTGTGACCAGAATGAAGGGTTGTATAGAACCTCAATACGCGGAAAAAAATGGTACTTTATACTAATTTCCCACTGTTTGGATATGACATATGACCATTCATTACGCTTGGCAGTTGTACAAAAAAAATGGCGAGGAATACGACCATCTGCAGTTTAGAAGAAGTATTGCGACAGGTTTACTCGAAACACACAAAAAAAGTGTGAATCGGAAAGCTGGGCGCACTTCACAGAATTTTAAAGAAGTTTCGAGGTATGATGAAATAGGACACATAATAAAATATAAAGAAAACCAATTAAGATGTGCCATGTGCCACAAGAAAGCCCATTTTTATTGTAAGAAGTGTGAAATTACACTGCATCCTAAGCACTGTATTGAAAATTATCACACCCTCGATAAATAAGTGTATTTGTATAATATTACCTATTATGTATCCAATAGACATATACCAATTTATAATAAATATATTTTTTACCATAAAACTGTTGTTTCGCGTACTATTTACCCACATAACTAATATAAATTATTTAAATCAGTGTAAAGTAGCATATAAGGCTAGCGTTCGTTTAAAAGGACGCCCATTTCCCGCTTTTCCGATAGTTGAATATTTTTTTAAATATTTATTCTAGTTTGAGAGGATGTCAGATAGTAGCATATGTAAAATTCATAAACATCCGAGCAAGTTAAAAGTTTCAGGCTCATGTGGGATAATGTTAAAGGACCGAATAGTCTTTTCAAATGAATTCCACAAGGACCTCTGAAATAACGTAAATAATAAAAGACTAATAAGTTGTTACTTACCCAACTTTGGGGTAATCCCTTTGGAGTTCAATTATTTAATTTGAATAACCCGGTTTATACCTTTGCCTATGATAGGGATAATAATATACTAGCGGTTCACCCCAGCCTCGCACGCCTTTAGTAAGGTTTCCTAATTTTTTGTAACTAATTATAATTTCAACTACACAATTTTCTGAAACCATTTTTTAAATTCTTTTACCGTTAGCACACTACACTATTCCCGTGTGACATAGGCTGTCTCCGTTAGTACACTACACTATTCCCGTGTGACATAGGCTGTCTCCGTTAGTACACTACACTATTCCCGTGTGACATAGGCTGTCTCCGTTAGTACACTACACTATTCCCGTGTGACATAGGCTGTCTCCGTTAGTACACTACACTATTCCCGTGTGACATAGGCCTGTCTCCGTTAGTACACTACACTATTCCCGTGTGACATAGGCTGTCTCCGTTAGTACACTACACTATTCCCGTGTGACATAGGCTGTCTCCGTTAGTACACTACACTATTCCCGTGTGACATAGGCTGTCTCCGTTAGTACACTACACTATTCCCGTGTGACATAGGCCTGTCTCCGTTAGTACACTACACTATTCCCGTGTGACATAGGCCTGTCTCCGTTAGTACACTACACTATTCCCGTGTGACATAGGCTGTCTCCGTTAGTACACTACACTATTCCCGTGTGACATAGGCTGTCTCCGTTAGTACACTACACTATTCCCGTGTGACATAGGCTGTCTCCGTTAGTACACTACACTATTCCCGTGTGACATAGGCCTGTCTCCGTTAGTACACTACACTATTCCCGTGTGACATAGGCCTGTCTCCGTTAGTACACTACACTATTCCCGTGTGACATAGGCTGTCTCCGTTAGTACACTACACTATTCCCGTGTGACATAGGCCTGTCTCCGTTAGTACACTACACTATTCCCGTGTGACATAGGCCTGTCTCCGTTAGTACACTACACTATTCCCGTGTGACATAGGCCTGTCTCCGTTAGTACACTACACTATTCCCTTGTGACATAGGCCTGTCTCCGTTAGTACACTACACTATTCCCGTGTGACATAGGCCTGTCTCCGTTAGTACACTACACTATTCCCGTGTGACATAGGCCTGTCTCCGTTAGTACACTACACTATTCCCGTGTGACATAGGCCTGTCTCCGTTAGTACACTACACTATGCCCGTGTGACATAGGCCTGTCTCCGTTAGTACACTACACTATGCCCGTGTGACATAGGCCTGTCTCCGTTAGTACACTACACTATTCCCGTGTGACATAGGCCTGTCTCCGTTAGTACACTACACTATTCCCGTGTGACATAGGCTGTCATTACAGCCTAGGAATAGTGTAGTGTGCTAACGGTGAAAGAATTTTTAAAATGGGTCCAGTACGTAGTCTACTTAATGCATACAAGCCACAATATACTATCAAATCATTCCTCTTTATAATATTAGTATTATAATAGAGACTATAGAAGAATTAACATAGGCTTGTCCGATTTCAGTATCTCTGTGTACCGATTTCAGTAGCTTTATGGCGCATTTGGGAGGAGGAGCTCGATGGCGCGAGGAGCTCGATGGCGTCGCTGTGTGTCGCACTCTAATATGAACACGCAAGTTAAGCGACGTCGATCCTAGCCAGCGTTTGGATGGGTTTCGTTATCTCGAGCTACTCTGTGCTTCGGAGGGCACGTTAAGCCGTCGGTCCCGGGTGTTGTCGATGGATGACAGTCTCGGGCCGAGCCAAGTCGGTGGCCTTAGGGCGGCTTGAAAACACCGGCCTCTGCCAATCCGCATTACTGCAGCGTGGCGGAGTACGCTCTAATCACCTTCGTTTGAAGGGAGACCCGTATCCCAGCAGTGGGATGATTATGGGTTGATATGAGGGTTCATTTAGAAAATGCAAAAATTTCCCCTTACAGCCAAGACACGAGCGGTGAGAACAAATGTATTAAAATGTAGAGTGACACCATGAGAAGCAGCACTTAGCGATTTTTGTGTTGCGGACAGTGTGTTTTATCCTTTACTATTTTTAGTATTAAATCCAATAAGTTCAAGTTTCATTGATTTAAATCTATTTAGCTTTAAAAGTCAAGTTTTTCTTGATAGTATAATTACATTACAAATTATAATAACTCAAGAAGAGGAAAATTTTATATAAGAGTAAATATATTATTCCTAGAAAAAGTTCTAGCTTCATTATTCACTGAATTTGATTCGCTTCCTTATTAAATTTTATATTTAAAAATGTATTTATAATCCAATTTGATTACTCGATCGGTTCAATAATTTTCATAAACTTTATCATACATTCAAGGATGTAATGAATGATGATGGCAACGCGCGAGTGATACTCCCGGTGTTGCAAGCGTCCGCTACGGTGACCGCTCACCATCAGGCGGACCGTAAGCTTGTTTACCACCTTTGCGATATAAAAAAAATGTAACTAGAAAATGCTTCTCCTAATAATTTATTTTTCAGTAAAGAAGGGTTCTCTTTCAACGTTGCCAAGAATTTTTCCCTTTGATAGTATTATTGTATTTCAGTAGCTCAGGTACTCGTAACTTAACTTCAGATGGTGAAGGTTCCTCGCACAATATTTATGTTTGTTTTGGATCTGTGTGTTTGCTATGTATCATTACTGAGACATACAAAGAATTATTAAAACTGTTTTGTCTCTGTCATTTTAGAGGAAAATTAAGTAAGTGTGGATAATCCGCTCAAATCGTAGCAGCCCGTCTGGGGAAGGACCTCCGCCTTACAGAAGATCGTAGCCAAATAGCATTGGTCTCGGCCATGTTGTGTTCCTATGGTGAGTAAGGTCCAGAGCTCCACTTGAGGGGGCTGGGAGGGTTGGCAACGCAAAAAAATTTCTTTTCAAAAATTCAAAACTTTTATTCAGAGAATAGGTTTTCACAAAAATACGTTCTCTTGTCAGAATGTACAGTTGTAATAAATTATGATTTGTTTATATTAATCTACTCTATATATTACTACCATGTCGGAAACAAAAGCAAAATGACCACTGGTAAAAGAAATGGCGAAAGAAAACCAATTACGGCCTTTTTTTGTTATTTATAAATATATCGTATGTTTTTTTTATTATAAAATGTAAAAACTAGGTACATACAAAATTACGCACTCGGAATGTCAATAAATAGTGCTATTAATTTGTCTTAACATAAAATTAAATCTAAAATATAAAAGAGCAGACCAGGCCCCCAAGGCAGCAACCGTTCTCGTGTATTTTCGAGTTGACGTGAGAGTCGGCCTGCCAGCCTCCATTACTAGGCTCACCATCAACAATATTATGAGCACTATTGAAGGGAACAACAGTAACTCGACCCACAACGCCACCGCCAGTTTGGACAAACGCGTGAGTGATACCGGTGTTGCTAGCGTCTATAGGCTACGGTGATACTTACCATCAGGGCCGTAAGCCTGTTTGTCACCTTTATGGCTTAAAAAAATTACTAAACAAGTTTTAGTTAAACCTGGTCCCAAAGTAAGTAGGCTTAACCTTCTTGTGTTATGTTATCAAACAACGGATATCTTATTGTAAATAATATGTCGCCGCAGACAATGAGTCATCTTCAGTGTAGCCCGGGTTGTCCTACTGACTGTGCCTTAACAGATTTGTGGAAGGCCACGGATAATGCCATCTCACTGGCTGAACATCTTGCCAGTAGGGTGTAGGAATTTTATTTTGTTTGAGTCACTGACACGAAAAGAAGAAGAAAAATAATATGTCTATACTAATATTATAAAGTGGAAAGATTTGATTGTTTATTTGTTTGCATTGAATAGGCTCCAAAACTACTGGACCGATTTCAAAAATTCTTTCACCAGTAGAAAGCTACATTATCAGGGAGTGACATAGACCCGAAATTCAATGTGGTTTTGTTGTGTATGGGAGCAGCAATGAAACGACCACTTAATAAGACAGCTGATTTATTACTAACTGCCGCGCGGTGGCGCCGCGCGCTTAATGTGCATACAAACATATCATTTCTCTTCCCTTAATTTTGTAACCTAATAACAAAAGAAAAATATATTTTATCATTAGAAACAATTTCTATAATCTATCTTACGTCTAGGTCTAGTATTACGAGCAGGCACTGCGTTGTCCTCGAGAGGCGCAATAGGTGCCGGCTCGCCTACCTCTGAGCTCTGTGAATTGCTTTCTGATTCCCTGATCACCGTCCCCTCCTCCTCATTCAATTCCGAGCACTCAACATCAATTTGTTCTACTAGCGGTAGCGGTAACTCGTCACTTCGCGGCATGCTGTGTCGAGATGGAGTTGACGGTCGAATAGGCAGAGGTGAATGCGATCGCACTACGGAAGATGGTGTACTCACTGTAGTTGGTAACTGGTTTGATTGTTCACCATCCTCTGAAGCCCGGTCTGAGTATATAGAGACCCCTGTATATCTCAATAGTTGGTCTATGTGCCTTTTACAAACAACATTGTAATCATTAACAAAAACCTCGTACATTCTGCTACCTATTTTATTTACAATAGTTCCTAAGGTCCAAAAATTTTTTCTCCCTGCAAACCATTTTAGCCAGATATAGTCTCCCGTATGAAATTGTCTAACTTTGTTTTCATTTTGATCACTTAATTGATGTCTAATTTTTATCGGTAAAACCAAATCCAATCTAGATCGCAGTTCACGGCCCAACATAAGTTTTGCGGGAGTTGCTCCCGTTGTGCAGTGAACTGTGTTGCGATAATTAAACAAAAAACCCACCAATTTAATATCGATCTCGCTAACTGTCGTCTGTTCTTCAATTATACATTTAAGCATTTTTTTACAGGTTTTTACCGAATTTTCTGCTTGTCCGTTACTACAAGGGTGATAAATTGGTGAATTTTTGTAACATATACCATTATTTTTACAGAACTCATTAAATTCCAATGAATTTATTTTCACGTCATTATCTGAAACAATCGTGATAGGTAAACCGTAACGTGAAAATAAATATTTCAACTTTGCAATGAGCGCATGAGTGGAGGTGCCGCAATTCATATACAAACATTCGAGCCATTTACTATAGGCATCTACAACCACGAGATAAACGCGCTGAGCTATAGACATGTAGTCGATGTGGATGCGCTGCCAGGCGCCCGCGGGGCGCGGCCACGGCGCGGGCGGTGCGCGCGGCGGTGCCGCGCGACCGAGGGCGCACACGCCGCACGACCCGATCCATCGCTCGATATCCCTATCGATATTGGGCCACCACATACGACTACGTGCGTTTGTTTTTGTCTTAACTACGCCTAAGTGCCCCGTATGTAATTCTTCTAACATACGATTCCTATAAATCGACGGAATTACAATCCTATGACCCCTAAATAAACATCCGTTCTCTTCTTCTAAGTCATTTTTGCATTGAAAATAAGGTATTACAGAACGACAATTAATTTTTCGTGGCCAGCCATGTTTCATATAATTAAGTACAGTTTGAATAATCTTATCTTCCGTAGTTGATTTTTGTACATCTTCAAATTTAATAGGCGCAATGTTAGAATTTAGAAACTTAAGATGTGATAATGAGCCTTCTGTTTCCGAAGTGTCTGATAAACCTTTTATAGGCGCCCGCGAAAAAAAATCCGCAACCAAGTTACTGTCACTATTAATGTATTGAATCTTATAATTATACGCGCCTAATATAAGTGCATATCTTTGTAGCCTAGAAGCCGTCATTATTGGAATTCCTGTTTTTTTTACCAAATATTGATAATAATGGCCTATGATCCGTTTTTAAAATAAATGGTTCTTGCCTTCCATATAAATACTGGTGGAAATGTTTTATACCAAATACAATGGCCGTAGCCTCCTTCTGAACTTGACTATAATTTTGTTCACTTTTTGATAATGTTCTAGACGCGAAAGCTAGTGGACGCTCTGTGTTATCAGTGCCGCGCTGCGTAAGTACCGCGCCTAAACCGGTTGGGCTCGCGTCGACCGACAAGATCAGCTGAGCGGACGGCTCGAAATGACTCAGCACGCGCTCCGATGTCAACTCGCCTTTGATTAAATCAAATGCGTGTTGTTGCCGCGCACCCCACTGCCACTCTGCACTCTCGCGCAACAATTCGTGCAATGGATGTAAAATCGCTGATGCATTAGGTATAAAATTACTATAATAATTAATAACTCCAAGAAATCTTTTAATTTCTTTTACATTTGATGGACGGGGTGCTAATAACATGGCTTCTACTTTCTTAGGACACGTCCTTAGTCCATTTTTATCGATAACATATCCTAAGTACGTTACGCTATCTTGAAAAAACACACTCTTTTCTTTCTGTAACCGCAGCCCGGCGTCGCTTAGCCTATGTAGTACTTCCCGTAGTCTTGTTAAATGACTTTGTCTAGTTGGACCGGTGACACAGATGTCATCGAGCCATACGCTAACCCCCTCGATTCCCGACAATAACGTTTCCATCGTTCGTTGAAATATTGCCGGCGCGTTTGCGAGACCATACACAAGACGTGTGTACATAAAAAGCCCTTTTGTAGTATTAATAGTCGTTAAAAGTTGCGATGACGGTGATAACTCAAACTGATTATATGCGTTACTAAGATCTATTTTACTATAATGTTCACCGCCCCCGATCTTGGCAAACACGTCTTCTATGCGCGGTAATGGGTATCTATCTATATACAGGTCCTTGTTAAGAGTGACAGAAAAATCCCCCGCGATACGTACCTTTCCATTTTCCTTTAAGACCGGCACAATCGGTGTAGCGTATGACGAATGATTAACTGGAACCAATATTCCTATTCCTATCAACCTATCGATTTCTTGTTCTACCTTGTCTTTTAGCGCAAACGGTACCGGCCGCGCTCTAAAAAACTTTGCTTCGACACCCTCCTTTAATTGTAGGTCAACTTGAAATTTATTGAATCTGCCTAATTCGTCTCTAAATAATTCCGAATAATTCTCCAATAGTTGCTGCACCTCACTCAATTTATTGCAACTTACAAAATTATTATTTGTTGTAAAATAAATCTCAAATTCAGTCATAAAATCACGCCCCAAAAGTGGTGGGCCCCCATTTTTAACCACGTAAATTTTTATTATTTTTGTTTTATTAGAAAACACTAGTGTTGCGTTAAAAAAACCAAGTGGTGTAATTTTATGACCGTTGTACAGACACATTTGTAGGTTACCCTCAATTAATGGTTCTTTATAAAAATATTTAAAATATAATTTATCGCTAACAACAGTTGTTCCTGAACCTGAATCTAATTCCATTTCTAAATTTATTTTATTAACTTCTACAGAGACTAATATAGGAGCCTTATTGACTGACCTGAGGTTAAAAAGTTCACATTCCTTGCAGTCGTGACCTTCTGTACCCGCCGACATTGACGATTGTTCTGGAACGGAATCCAAATTGTTCACACGTACTGCACTTTTATTTTTACACAACCTCACTAAATGACCTTTTACTCCACATGCACGGCACCGGTAATTTTTGTAACGACACTTATCTGCGACGTGATTCATCTTCCCGCACACAGCACACGTTGACGGCGGCGGCCGGCCCCTTGCGACCGCATGACCGGACACCCTAAACACTGGCTCCTGCTTGACTCGTGCTTCCCGAGCACACGACACCTGCTGAGCTATTTCCACAGCCTTCGCCAACGAAAGGGTCTTCGTGTCCTGCTCGAACAGACGGTCTCGTTCAGGACCCGAGTTCATGCCGAGCACAAACCTGTCCGTCAATATCCTTTCTAACTCCGTACCGAAATCACAATGAATGGCGAGCCCTCGCAGCCGCGCCGCCCATTCCTGTACGGTTTCTCCCGGTCCTCGTATTGCTTCGTAAAATTTTGCAATATCTGCATACGTACATCTTTTTGGAGTAAAATGACTATTAAGCGCCGCAATCAGCTCGCTATAAGTAATCGAATCGAGCGCCTTTGGATGCACCAAGTTACGCACCAGCCGGTACGTCTCATCTCCCAGATGCGTCAGCACTAATGCGCGCTTATTGTTCTCCCCGATGCTGCTATTTAGTTTAAGAAACTGTTGTAATCGACCATAAAATATCTCCCAGTCTTGAGAATTATGATCGAATATTCCCAATGTTCCAATTAAATACGACATTTTTTTTTTTTCTTCACTTGTGGGTAAGTGTAACACTCGTCGCCAAAGTTGTGTATGGGAGCAGCAATGAAACGACCACTTAATAAGACAGCTGATTTATTACTAACTGCCGCGCGGTGGCGCCGCGCGCTTAATGTGCATACAAACATATCAGGTTTCCACGGGAACGGGCCCGGAACTTCACGCGGACGAAGTCGCGGGCAAAAAAGCTAGTATTATATAAAACATTAGTCGAGACAAACAACTAACAGTCCCTACCAACGTATCACCGTGTTGTCGAATTAATTATTCTGTACCAATATAAATATACACTTTAGTTTGAACTTTTCAGAAAATATATTTTCATACTGACTGTGTTTATGTAAATTAAGATGTAAGGTTGTTTTGAAACTACTGCGCTACTGGTAACTCCTTTAATAGGCGGCCATTAATTTATATCATAGCTTTAAACATAAGTTTACTTTATGATATTCTAGTGAAAGCCACGCAACTTCGTTTGCGTGTCTGCTTTCCCCTGGGAATTTCAGATTTTTTTCTATTCATTTTAATTTAATATAGGTATTATTATTACCTAATAGAAAAAAATGTCTAAGATAAAATATTCATATAATCTATAAAGATATGAAATGATGTTTAATGGCTGACTGAATGACGAATCAACGCACAGCCTAAACCGTTGATCGTAGAAATTTTGAAATTTTTTGGGTTTTGTATTCTTTGTTTTTTTTTTATTTCCCACGGGAAAATGGGAACGCAAACGAAGTTGTGCAGGTGTCGCTAGTTATTTTAATAGAATTAAACATAGGTAAATTTCATAGTCACCATGTTACACTTTGTAATATTTAGTAGGGAAACTGACAAAACTACAAATGAAAGAAAATAGGCCTAATTCCAAGCCTTGCCGCAATCACGAGCCATTCGTAGGCAGCCTTCAACCATAAATATGGCCTTCACTTTTGTCGTATCGCAGTAATTAATCTTGTTTGAGAAATGGCCCCGAAGATGCAGGCCGATACTTTGATAAATAGATTTTTGCTTCTTACCAACTCCTTCGATCCGATCACTTGCAAAGATGTAAAATTTTGCAAATGTGATATACTGGAAGTGGCATTTGATTTGGTCTTATCGGCTATCTACACTCTCGGGAAAGTGAAGTGAAGTTAAACACGGAGAAGAAGACAAAGGAAAAGTAAAACTCTGGTAGATTAAAAATATATAATATACAACATTGTAAAAGACGTGTTAAAGTGCCCGTGAGGGGTCCACAGAATAAAGTTTTTTTCAATAGAAGTAGAACAAAAGGCGTGTCTATACTCTCGTTTTCGCTCAATTTCGCGGGAGTGTAGAGCCGTCATTAGACTATTTCATGACATGACAATGTGAAAAAAATAATGTTTCTAGCAGACTAGATGAACAGTGCCCTGACCATAACAATGTTAATAGCGACGAGATTATAGATTCGATATACAGGGTGTTTGGTAGAGGATTGAACATGGGATAATGGCAGAAAGGTGAGATGGTCTGCTACATGCTGAGCGAAAAAAAATTGACCTAAGGCCCATAGTTTTTTTTTAATGATTTTTTTTTAATTTTCACCAAACGTTCTTCCTTCGTGAATTTGAAGTACTATAACTTTTTTTTTATTGGATCAATCGTCCAGCTTATTTTTTTATTCTTATCTTAACTGAATGTAGCTTACTTTTAAATTGATATTTGTGGGTTAGAGTTACCAGGAAAAAAATTATGAGCCCTCAAACATCAAAAAAGGCGAGAAGTCCATGCCTAGCGTTCAACTTTGGACTGCAGTTAAAAAAAAAAACTAAAAGTGGTACAGCAGTTCTAATTATAGGAAAACAGCTCTAGTTCATGCCCTTTCGAATGGTATGTAATTTGTATAGTTTATTTTTTTCTAAGTAGTCTTTCTCGTACTTTCTACATGAAATTGACCATTTCTGACAAAAATACTTTAATGAAAATAAATCAAAAAATGTTACGAAACATAGAGCGGGATGGTTACACAATTCAGGTAAAAACGTTAACGTTTCTCAGCGTTAACGTCAACGTTAATCAATATCAGCATCCGTTCTTCCTTTTTTACTCTTTCAGTTACAAACATTTTGATGTCAGAAAGTCTACTCATCTGTTGCTCTGTCAAGATCAGTTCCAAGGCCGCTTCCAGTCAACCTTGTGAGTACATCACTGACATCTTTGTGTTTTCCAATTTCCCCGCTAAGTATGCGGGTCGCGGTGGAAAAAAAAGAGCAGAGGCCAATTTCTGTGAATGATTATACTTATTTCGGTCAATGTACCGCGAATGTGCTCACGGAAAAATATATAAAAAAAAATTTTTTTTTGCCTTTTCAAAGCGTGGAAATGTACGTTACAAAGTGCTATTTTATGCCACTTAAGTTACCAAGTGATTTAAATTTCTTGTACATACGCCGATAAAGGAATAAAAGGAAATATTCGAACATTTATTATTATCATTGAAAATATTGCTTTTAGAAGCACCCAATGCACTAGTCTGTAAGTTATCCGTGTATAATGTAATGAAATTTGTCGTGTATTGTATTGCAAATACAGTATATTCTATCTATGTATCTTATTACTAACTTATTTAACCGACAGCTCAAAAGATTAGCAAGCTGACGTGATAGTGGGCTGGGCACATAGCGCGCAGAACCGATGGTTGGTGGGACGGAAAGGTTCTGGAATGGTGACCACGTATCGGAAAGATATAGAAAAATAATATAAAGGCGTGTACGCACGACCGAACACGAACATGGTGAACATCGAACACGAACACTTTGTTCGCACGTGCGTACCACCAACGAACATCAAACAATTTGTTAGTCAAAAGTGTTCGTGTCGATCCAATTTGGTTGTTTTGTGTGGACGATGTTCTCAGCACGACCGAGCAAGAACATTGTTAACACGAACATCGAACCAAAAGAGTAAGGCTTGGTAGCCTCTTTTGTTCGACACTATGTTCTTGTTCGGTCGTGAGTGGTTGCGCGCGAACACAAGTAGAGCTATGATTGTAGGTGTTCATGTTCACTTTGCTAATTTACGTCCACACGTGCGAACCACATGTTCCGTGTTCGTGTTCGATGTTCACCATGTTCGTGTCCGGTCGTGCGTACACGCCTTAAGAAGTTTATACATAATGTATTTTATAATTAGAATTAAATCCAATGTTAAAGTTGTACACGTCTAAAAAATATAGGTAAATAAAAAATTTGAATTTTTGATTTTGAAAGCGCAGCGTAATTAATATCATGTGACGTCTGACGAAATAATTATTTCAACGAAAAAATTAAATTTAAAAATATATACAAAAATTGTAAATACAATAAATATTACGTTAATATGACTTGAAAAGACTTACTCTTCAACAAACAATTTTCATTTTCGAATTATCTCGTTCGCTTACCACCGATTCCAAACGGATCACTAACCAGTCATCAGACTTAATTCATTACATGTATGCTCAATAATATAATCTTAACACTCTGAGGCTCATTTATTATTTCTGCCCGCGAATAATACGAATTTATACACTTGGAAACAAAACTTTGGCTGTTAATATTTTTGAGTTCATTAATATATCTCGGATTCTCGAGATTTCAGATTTGAACTCGAGGTACCGAAATTTTCAAACAATGTTGAAACAACGCGTTATCTTCCATAAGCAGAGTTTCGTATGCGAGGACTAATTCAATCCTGGGAGACGGTGATTTTCAAAGTTTTTGCTTTCAGGGTCCATAATTTTCGTGCTCATGCTTGTTTGGTTATGTAAATATGCCATTTCTTTTACCGGTGGCCATTTTGCACTGCATCTAAATCACAGGTATTATAATACTAGAGAGACCTATCACTGCCCCACGATAATTTTTTTTTTTTGAGATTTTAAGTATTCTATTACTTTAAATGTCAATGAACATGCCAAATTTAAAAAAAAATATTTTTGATTCTACCATTTTGTTACATAATAATAAACGTTTATTTATTTCTTCTTGACAAACAAATGACAAAAAATAAAATATAATTAACAATGAATTTGCACCTTAATAAATATGAGCCACGTGTTTGTTGGAGAACTGGCGCCTGTACTAGATATCGAAAGAACCTGTAACACAGGTCACCAGGTCTGTTAGTAAAATGTGTTACCAAATTACAGCTAAGAGGAAACACAAGGGTCGTTTTTCCATACAAACGTAGTCCTCTGTTTCCTCCCTGGAGAATGTCAGTACAGCAATATTTTTTTTTTCCAAAAAATCTTTGGCCACTATTGGCATGTCCCTATGTCTTCCTATTTTACATAAATTAATTATTAAAAGTGATATTATTATGAACATTCAAAAACCTAAAAAATAGGCCAAATTTTCTGCTGTGTTCAAACATCCTGAATACAAATTTGACTAAATTCTATAAAAAAAGGAAAACATAGGAAGCCTTTCTTTAATTTTTTATGAAAAAAGTAGTTAAATTGGTTACGTTTTGGAAAAGGAATCAGGGGACTACGAATCGTTGATTTTGTGTACTTCTAATCATATAATAAATAATAAATATATAGGTATTTTCGGTCCAAGCTGCAGTTGTCTCTATCGCGCTCTGCGGGGGGAGGCTTGAGGTTTGCGCGACAGCAAATGAATTTAGCCCTTGTTCTCTAGCCCTTGGTGTTTCCTCTTAAGCGTCTCGGAGCTAGACCTCGGACCTTAGTTTACTAAGGAACCCTTATAAGGATTTTTTTAATTGCCGGAAAAAACTGAAAATTGGAAGTGTATGTACTTCTTTTGTGAACTGAACAAATATTTTCATCATAAAAGAAATGAGAAGTCATACAATCTGACAAATAAGTAAAAATATACTGAACTTTGAGAAACGTTGCTTCGCGCAATATAATTTATTTCAGTTATATGGATTATCAGGACAAAGCTTTGTTAACGCTTCAAAGGAAAATATATATTATCTTTAAAAAGATAGGATTTTGTTCGTGTATATTAATTTTTAATATTTTTTATTAATGTGTGGTCAGCAACACTGAATATGAATCCGGATATTACAGATTAAGTTATAATAGAGACTATTCAGTTTCACAAAGCAATTAATTATTAATTAATAGGGTAGATTGTGTAGTAAAGGATATATCAACGCACAGCCCAAACCGCTGGGTCTAGTCAATTCCAAATTTGGAAGGTTCCTTACGACGATGTCTATGGATGGGTGTACCAAGAAAGGATTTTTCCCAATTCCCACGGGAAATCAAATATTTTTATTCAAATAAGCATATTACAAGCACTTTCGAATCGTTATATTTTTTTCCTACCACCAGTTCAGACGGCAGATTGTGCTAAGAAGAATTGGCAAGAAACTTAGCGGAACTTAGGAAACCGAGATATACGAGTGTTTATAAAATGCTTTGTTATGAATGACTGGCTGGCTGATGGCACAGACCGGACACTCCATAAAACGCGTACTACATAGGCCAATGTCGTCTGTACACGCGCACACGTATGCGCACACCTATACAAAATCGTTCACTAAGCGCACACCTTTGCAAATTTTCCCGCCGCGACACCCGCCTGGGGTAAGGTGACGCGATTCGGTGCCGGGCTGAGAGTGGCCATTCTACCTCGGGTTATTATTATTTGACGATCTCCGTGGCGTGATGGTTACCACGCCAGACCGCCACCCAGGAGGTCCCGGGTTCGATCCCCGGTCGGGTCATGATGAAAAACGAACTTTTTCTGATTGGCCTCGGGTCTTGGATGTTTATCTATATAATATGTATTTGTTATAAAATATAGTATCGTTGAAGTTGAGTTAGAATCCCATAACACAAGTTTCGGACTTACTTTGGGGCTGCTCAATCTGTGTGATTTGTCCCTATATATTTATTTATTTATTACTTATTCTGTGCTGATGGATAAAACGCACAGCATAACCGCTGATCGTAGAGACCTGAAACAGTGTGGTGGAGTGTGTTCTTATCTTAATGACATAGGCAATCCGATAGAAATGTATTTTTGGGTTGAGCTCCACTTTTACAGGGTCCGGGCCGTAAGTTTGCCACCTTTGTGGTATAAAAAAAGTAGGGATTCACATAGAATCTGCTTGTAATGTACACCATTATGCTGGGGTCTATCTTGTGGGCTTAGTAGCTCGTGTACAGACTGATTGTGTGGTCTAGAAATCGATCGGAAGCTGGAATTGGATATATTTGTTTCTCTAGACGTATAAATTCATGATATTGATTATTCACGTGCATATTTTATGTAAATAATGTACAAAATATTATGTATTTTTTTATGTTATACAGCTGATAAATAGGCAATCGAAAGTGATCAAAAGTGAAAAGTTTTTTTATGTAAGAGATTGGCAAACGAGCATGCCGGTCACTTAATGTTAAATGATTGCCAGAAGGTGAGAAAAGATTTTTGAAATTCCCACGGGAAAGCGGGATACACGCAGTGACGTCACATGCCGTGTCAAAATAAGAAAAACCGGGCAAGTACGTGCTGGTTGTGTTAACTTGCAGTTTGCAGTCAGCTTCAGTCGAGTCCAATCCCAAAATCTATCACATTTGTAAGTTTTCATTAAAGAAATTTTATTTCATCATCATCATCAGTTCGTTGGCTATTACTCGGTAATTAGTAGAGCCTACTTAACCGTTATAGTTTTCATTGAAGGTTCAGCATATGGACCACTACCATGTTTTTTTTTTAATTTTTAACCATAAGACTTTCGGAGATAAAGGGGGGGGGACCACCGTGCAAAACGAAATTAACACGATAAATGTAAATAATTCCGAAACGGATCATTGTATCGAAAAATGTTCTTTCTATACCCTCTAAACTATGTTTTGAAGAGACCTATCTAACGATACCCCACAACATGGGGTGGACGCGAAAAAAAAAATTCATTTCCTCTTTACAAGTAGGGGTGGCACCCTAAAAAAAAATATTTTTCAAAATTTTGTCCCAGCACTTTGTTAGCATTGTTAATGTGTGTATACATACCAAATTACAGCTTTCTAGCATTAAGCGTCTAGGCGCTAGACCGCGGGCAGACAGACAGACAGTCGGACATGGCGAAACTATAAGGGTTCCTTGTAGTTTACTACGGAACCCTAAAAACGAACTTGCGAAGGTTTCGCTAGTAATGTTTATTTAAGCTATCACACCTGAAATACGCCTTAAACAGAGATCCATTCAAACTCGAGCAACCAATTTCCTTTACAGCCCTGAATAGACGTTGAAGTTTTGAAATAACTTTATTGGTTAACAAGTTGAATTATAATTTTAACTACTAATATTACTCTATATATAACTCTTTTGCAGTTTATAAATCATCAGTATTTATACATATAAATATATATATTTTGTTTATAAATGTATTTACTAGCTTTTCCGCGCGGTTCGCTCGCGGTTAATTTTATGACATAGATCTCGTTTGACAACAAAACCCACGGCGTGACTTGTGGCGCCATCTGCTGGCCTCGTGGTCAATAAAGTTAAATAAATAAATATCTCTTACGAGCTGTTACCCGCGACTTCGTCCGTGTGAAATGTTCAAATAAGGATAACTCCTTTTCCTGTCATGCGATTTAAATGAAACAAAGCATATATTCTGCTCCAAGCCGAGCTCTAGCTTCCTGTGAAAACAGCATTAGAATCCGTTCAGTAACTTAGAAGGTGTGCGCGTTCAAACAAACAGACAGACAGACAGACAAAAAATAAAAAATAAATTTTTTTCGTTTTTATTACCTTTCTCTAACTGTTCCTTCTCCATTTTTTCCAAATATGTTCAAAGAACAGACATATCGGGGTCTACTGTTTTATTATACGTATAGATAAGACTTCTTGGACTAATCTTAATTGCATATTAAAAATTATAATTTGTCTTATTCCAATTCGATGAAGAGCTCCACTTCGGGGGGGTTGGGAGGGCTGGCAACGCGTGAGTGATACCCCCGGGATCGCAAGCGTCTGCGGTGATGCTTACCATCAGGCGGGCCATAAGCTTGTTTGCCAACTTTGTGGCATAAAAAAAAGTATGTAATTAGGCATGCATTTTTATTATCATTTCAATTTATAATCATCAAGCAGGGAACCGGGTCTCCCTTCTAAGGGATTAGAGCGTACTCTGCCATGATACTCCAAAGCGGATTAGCGGAGGCCAGTGTTTTTAAGCGGGCTGATGGCCACTGACTTGGCTTACTGTCATTCATCGACAACAGCCGGAATCGACAGCTTAAATGTGACGAAAGAAATAAATACGCTATAGGCATGTACAGTCAACAAAGGAATGGGCTGATCCCCCCCCTGTATATATGATTAAAGATTTCTAAAATATTGCGTGAAGGGATTTGCTTGAAAATTTATTTATCTATAGTATTCATATTGTACTCCCTGTGGAATTACAATAACCTATGGATTTAGAATCTTTAATCATATACTGTATATATGAATAAAGATTCTAAATATTGCCTGAAGGGATTTACTTGAAACTTTTATATTATACAGCGGGGGGTCAGCCCATTTCTTTTTTGACTGTATATGTCAAAATCATTCAATTGAACGTCTTTAACCCTCACAATTAACATGCTTGAGTATGTATGTATAAATTTCATACTTCAGCAGCACCCAAGACAATCTCGTTCAATTAGAGCGAGACGTATAGTGAGAGGAGTAATGGACAAAGATACCGGAAGTGGCCCTCAGACCGCTGGTTCCGGCAAAATGGCGGCTATTGTGCCCAAACTTTGGTTATTGAGAGGGATAGTTTGTAAAGATGTTACGCTTTTGTACGCCTTAAGTGTAATATTAATCTGTGAAAACCCCTTTTATATAAAGGGTATAGGTTTAACAATAGCTTAGGATAAGAAGCGTTTGGAGTGGGAGCATTTATGAAATAAGTAGATCGATGAGGAAAGCACCGTCCTCTCACAGAATATCGACGTGAAGTTTCATTCAGAGAAGTCCTAAAACTGAAATCCTCTTTTATATAATTTCTTCTTAACTCTACATTTCTTTCTCTGTATCATCAGCAGAGTGCTTAGTACGACTTTTTGGTCACATTCGATCATGTCAACTTAAATAAACGGACAAAATAGAGAAGAACTCTCATGTTGCGAATTTATAAGACGCGTGTGACATATCAAAATTATGCGGCTTATTTGCTCACGTTTCGAAGTGAGTAACCCGGCTAATTTGGATATGTTACACGCGTCTGGTAAATTAACAATATGAAACTGTTTTACAATTTGGTCGGCTTGTAAACGTTAACACGTTCGAATGTGACGAAAAAACTCGTATTAAGCACTAAGTTGCTCGTTTGCCAACCTCTTCCATAAGAAAAAAACATTTCTTGTACACATCCTACCACTATCTATTTATCTGTCACTAGCTTTTTTGCCCGCGACTTCGTCCGCGTTAAGTCCCGGACCCGTTCCCGTGGGAACCACATTGAATTTCGGGAAAAGCTATAGCCTATGTCACTCCCTGCTAATGTAGTTTTCTACTGGATAAATAATTTTTGAAATCGGTCCAGTAGTTTCGGAACCTATTCAATGCAAACAAACAAACAAACAATCAAATCATTCCTCTTAAATTATTACTTACTGCTCCCCTACGTTGTAAAAGGAACCCCTTGTGTAAAATTTCAAGTTTCTAACCCTTATAGTTTAGGCCCTGCGTTGATAGTCAGTCAGTCAGTCAGTCAGCTTCTCCTTTTATATATATATAGATTGTACTCATCACTGTTCCAATGGGAATTTGCTTGAGAAACAATATCCTTTCTTAATATTTAATCATAAATTTTAGTTTTAATTTTAATTGTTTAATAACTTATTTTTCAATGATAAGCTCTCTTTTATCTTAATGGTATTATTACTTATGTAAACAAGTAGGTCTGAGCCAATAATGATAAATTAAAATTGTTTGTTTTAAATCTAATCTCTGAAACTACCAAGTTAGACAATAATTTTTATAATTAATTAGGTATAACATTTTAAAGGAAGGTTTTTAAGTTACCTATGCGTAATTAATTTAGTCTATAAATAAACGATTCACTTTGGCTATTTTAAAGAAACATTGACTTAAAATTCTAGAATCAAAATTCAGTTTAAAAAAAGGTAAAAGTGACCTTTTTAATAATGTTTTCACTTTATACATGTAAGAGTACAGTAACAACGACATTAAAGGCATATTATATTCAAATCACTAAACAGTTGGATCGTGGTAACAACACAATAATGGTGATAACTGCGGTATTGCGTTCAAAAATACGGATTAAAATTTACACCGTGGACGTTACTTTCTATGTGTAGCATGGGTCGCCAAACTTTTCAGGCCAGACTTACTCCTCCACGAAGTCCTAAGGGCCAGGATCTAGCTAGCTCATCGTACCAAAATACTGTAATTGTAAAATACGCGCGCGCCAATTGTCATTTCGCTCCGCTTACGCGGGCTGGATTGTTGGTGCTCACGGGCCGCATCTGGCCCGCGGGCCGTAGTTTGGAGACCCATGGTGTAAAGGATTGTAGCGGGAGCGATGGCAATGTGCTCGACCACCACAAAGGGAAGATCATCCAGCCAGGCTCGGTGTTATGCCTGGGGAACCGCGGCTCCGACAATGTCTGTGTCGGAAGTTGTTTAAATATCTCCATATAGTAGAAACTTCGATAGCGCGATGCAGGATACTAGTGGCGCCGTCATGTGTTCGCATTGTGTACTTTTTCTTCACTCTGTGGTTCTTCTGTATGGCGATAAGTATCGCCACATTATGTGTAAGAGTGAAGTGGAAAAACAAGATTTCAATGTAAAATAGAAAATATTATAATGAAAAAATAGAGAATAAAATACAGAGACAAGAGAAAAAAATCATAGAATGAGTTAAAGAAATAGACGAGAGGGGTTCAAGAATAACATTTAAAAAAAAACTACAAATAATAATATTAAAAAGTATTTACGTAACACCTTGCTTTATCGAATCCCAGTGTTCCTATCACGTAACATCAATTTATAATATAATACAGTGTTTATAATTTTGATGTAAATAATAAATAAATTTTATAGGGACAATTCATACAGATTGAGTTAGCCCCAAAGTAAGTTCGAAACTTGTGTTATGGGATACTAACTTACTAACGCCACGAAGGTCGTCAAAAGTGTAGGTAGTAGAGCATTAATGAAATGGATTAGCTCGGCCGAAACAATAGTATTCATTTTGTATCATGTAACTACAGAGTTTCATAACAATCCTTACAATATTAGCATAAAAATCTTACCTCTTTTATTAGTTGACTGTACAATGAGACCTAATCTCACGTACCTAGTAATTAACGGACGTTTGTGAAATTCATATTAATTATAAAGTTACACAGCTTTGTAGGTTCCACAAACAAAAGATAATAGATAGTTTAATTTTCATTGAATATAAAGGCTATGTTGTTTGTGTAGACAACGTAGTATTTTTAATTATTTTTTCATATTATTGTATACAATATCTATAAATGTATATAAAATTCAAAGTCCTGACTGACTGACTTAAGCCCAATCCAGTGGGCCTTAGATTCTAAATTTGTAATGTAGGTTTCTTACGACGACTTTTAGGGGTGTACTAAGGATTTTTCAAAATTCTCACGAGAAAGCGAGATATACCCAAATATGTAGGGACAAGAGAGATTCCAAATTTGGACCGGATTTTGCATGTGACAAATGTCTGTTCAGTATGTAAAATATTACGCATTTAGTTAGTTAATATTCTACATTAAATAACACTTTTTTTTTTCTAGTAAAACTTTAAAACGTAGGTAGACACAACACAAAACATAGCGTTTCCTGCGCGAATAAGGTTCTGTATATTCGAATACCTCGCTATTGTCGCCTACAAACGACCATTACAATAAAAAGTAACCACCGGCGTCGCTCGATAACACATAGCAGGGATGGTGTCAAGTAAGATATTCAAAGGGCATTAAACCCTAAACTTTCACAGGTGAAATAGGTATTACTAAAATCTATATCTTACTTCACATGGTGTTTCGACCGCGGAAGTACTAAGTCAAATCTTGGCATGTTTATAATATGAAATTGTTCTCATGTGACTAATATAATTTTTACTATGGAATGTGACAATAATTTTCTCCGAAATCGTCAGCTTTTCTCAATTCCTTTCATAGTTTACCTACCTACCTCGCTCGCAAAGAACAGGAACTTGATATATTTGTATTCTTTGGCGTGACGAATCTGCGTTTAGATTTTCTTCATGCGGGGGTGCAACCGTCTGATAGATGACAGATAATGACGAATGTTTGACAGCCGAAGCAGTATACAGATGTCTAAGGATGTATAAAAACGTAAGTGACGTTTGTAGGAGGGCGTTACTGTGGCATATTTCCATCTTAGAGAAAGGATGAATAGAGTTGTCATTTGGCGTATACCCGTAAGGGAGAGAAACAAAGTACATTGATTACGCAGTGTTACCAGAAAAGAGAATATTACCCCATGATTTACCCCATGTTTTTTTTATATTTTTATATACGATAAACTAATACGACTATTGATGATTTGCGATGTATTTTTTCATATAATAATCATCAATATATTGGGATCGATTTATACTTGTATAAATAAATCGAAGTCGCTGTCCGCGCCTGTTTGTCTGTATCTCCGCTAAGTCCTATTGTCTCCTATTAGTATGGGAAGGTTGGTGTGACTACAGATCTCTCTCAGCTTGTATTAAATAGATATTATTTTTAATTTAGGTTGTCACTTTTTTACCTCAATTGTGGGTAATATTGCATGGGTAAATTCAAGTAAATTGCTGGTATCCCCAATACGCGTGGTACCCGACTAAATTCAGGAGACACAGGACAGTGGCCGTCTGGCTTCATTTTACTTACCTACTTAATTTAGGTGCATAATACTACAAAATACGATTATTTTCTTGACCATTTACGTTTTATTTCTTTATTTCTGTACATTGAAGCCGTCATTTGAGTTTTAATAAATATAATCTGTATTCATTTTTATCAATTATGGCCGAAATAAAGTCTAAATAGTGTACTTACGAATGAAAGGTTATGTTGTCGATTTTACGTTCACTGCGGCTATTGCAGCCTAAAACACTACAATGCACTATAGTCTATGAACGCAAAAACACATCAACTCAACCACAGAACACAGTTTTCGCCTTGTTTTCACCCTGAAAGTTCAGATTTTGAGAACTAATGAAAACTGCTTTCGTTTGCTGGGCACAGTTAGCGACTGTGCCCAGCAAAAAAATAGTATACGTCGATAAGGACAAAAAATATTTCTCTAGCTCTTTTTGGCCTTGGGAATATTGTATTTACTCATCTCGCTCACTCCTACCGTGTCGCCTCTATTCATCCTTTCTCTAAGATTTCCATACATTTTGTCAAAGGCGAACTGTCAAAAAGTGACACAATATGAACGGGAGTTGTAGTTCCAATTTCGGCCACGTTCATAAATACCATTGTAGCACTATATGTACGTACAGTATAAAGATAACTTAAAGTGGACAAGGGAACCATGGTGGCTCAAGTTATGATGTGCGAAAATCGCGTAAATTTCGTGTTTCGTTCAAACAAAAAAAAAAAAATATATGTCGGATAGCCTAGCGGTTATTCGATGTGAAATTTAACATCACAAGGGCGCATCGAGGGTAGTCGTGATATGAGAGAAACAACAGTTTTAGTTTTACTTAAAGAATGTTTATTGAATTTACTAGCACTTCGGAATGACCACTGATGGAAAAGAAATGCCGCAAGAAAAACCTCAGTCTAGGTCTCTTTTTCAAATCGCTGTTACAACACAAGTTTTATTAGGTACAGTTTCTTAATATAACTCAATACGAAATAGACACTAGGTAAAACGCGACAGTTCTGTGACTACGAGTACTACTCTCTATGGCGCTCGACAACCAACTGTCTCCAGTCGAGCCCGCCAACCGCCACGGCTCCGCCCGAGCGCGCCAAAGCAACGTTTTCTCAACACGCCGCTAGATGGCGCACACTCGTTTTGCTTAGCGTCCATGTCCATACTCATGACCGTATGCGAAACTGCGACATATAGTAAAAATTTTATTTTAAAAAAGTAGCTTTGAATTTATATAGTATATATTTCTCTCCTACTTCCTATCTTTTTTCTCATTGATAAAATAAAATAAACTTTAATACCTTTTACAATTCTATTGAATTCTCTAAACTACGCAATAAATGGAAGTACCCCTATGCCGAAATACAGAGTGCTTATTTTCACACTGCATTTACCGGCCCCTAGGGGTTGTTCAACCCCATGTTTAAGATGTACGCAAGATGTTTACTATAAGGGAAGGCTTTATAGTAAACAGGTGGGGTTTGACCTAAGGGTTCAACGGAAGTTTTCCTGTTTTTATTTACTTTGACTTTGTATAAAGTGGCTTTCTCGTTTTGGTACTTTGACATTTACAAATTAGGCACATATGTGACACTATAGTAGAGGCCGTAATCAGTTTTCTTTCGCCATTTCTTTTATCTGTGTTTCTAGTACGTTTGTTTCCGAAATGGTGGTAGAGTAATATGCATATTATGTATTTTATACAATTAGAATTAATTCTGTTAAAGATGTACCTTATATGAGAGGAAATGCCTGTGAAGGCATTTCCTCTCAATTCTTTCTTTCTCAATTTTTTTTACTCTTAGTACATCTCCGTTGCGATGCCAACACGGCGAAGACAATACCTTCTGTGCGAGTTGTAATTCCCAAAATTACCCTCCTCTAAAATTCACATGCACATTCACAAGATAGCCACAAAGTAATGTGTAAAGTGTTATGGGATACTAACTCAACGATACTATATTGTATAACAAATACAAATATACACTGGGCGTCAAAAATAAGTAGTACAGTTTTAAAATTGCAATATCTCCTAAACTGCAGAAGCTAGACCTTTGAAATAAAAAAAAGTTAAAAGACAATTTAATTTCATTTAATACAAACTTCATGCATAATATAATTTTTTAAAGATTGCCTGAAAAAAAACTTTATAAATAAAAACACTATTTTTTTTAAATGTTGGCTTGTACTTTTGTTTTTTATTGTTTTCTTTATTGCTGATAAATCAATTGCAATTCAAAAGCAAATGTGTCTTCAGCGAGTAAACTTTACTAATCATGCCTCTTTCACCAGAAGAATGTGCAAGAATCATAACTTTTCTCGAAGTAGGCATCAGTATGCGTCGTACTGCAAGAACGGTGGGTGTAACTCTAAGAACGATCCAGCAAGTAAAGCGAAGATACGAAGAGACTGGAAACCATCTAAGGAGACCAAGTAATGGCAGACCCAGGTGCACTAGTACCCGAGAAGACCGCTTAATTGTCTCTACTGTATTAAGAAATCGTCACCTTAATGCAGTTGAGGTCCAGCAACAGCTTCTTCAGACCCGAAGAGACTACGTTAGTGAGAGTACAGTGAGGAGAAGACTTGCTGAAGCCAACCTGAAGTCGTACAGGCCAGCAAATGGCCCCAAACTTGAGACAGGGCATCGAGTAGTACGACTACGCTACGCACGTCAACACGTACAATGGGGCGAAGAAGAATGGACAAGAGTTTTGTTCACAGATGAGTCTCGGTTTTCGTTATTCACTTCCGATGGAAGGCGGAGAGTATACAGGCGACCTGGTGAGCGATACATTCAAGGTTGCATCTCGGAAAGAGTTCAATACGGCGGGGGCTCTGTACACGTATGGGCTGGCATCTCTTCAGAGGGTCGCACAGAGCTAGTGGTCATAGAAAATGGCACTCTGACTGGTGAAAGATATGCATTAGAGATCCTTAACGAGTATGCAGGGCCATATTTAGCAAATATGGATGATGGAGCTATACTAATGCATGATAACGCCCGGCCACACACCGCTTATCTCGTACAAGAGTACATTCAGGAGGTTGGCATCAGCTTGATGGCTTGGCCATCAAGAAGCCCAGATCTTAACCCGATTGAACACGCCTGGGATGAGCTTGGGAGGCTAGTCAGAAGACTCAGACCACCCCCCGCCACCCTCAGGGCTCTAAAACAGGTCCTGATAGAAGAATGGGTGAATATTCCCCAACACCGCCTCCGAAACTTAGTGTTCAGCATGCCAAACCGGCTCCAAGCTGTCATCAGAGCCCGAGGCGGCAACACAAGTTACTAAAGTGGGAACAAGGCCCATAACGTAAAAATTAAGTTCTTGATAGTTCCTTCAAAATGGTTAGCTTTTTAGTTTTTTCCTAATTTTCAGTGTAAAACTTTACTAATGCTAAATAAAGTATTATTTTTAGAAAACTTTGTTAAATTTTCTATAAAATGACTTTTATTTCAAAACTCTAACTTCTATAGTTTAAGAGTTATTGCAATTTTAAAACTGTACTACCTACTTATTTTTGACGCCCAGTGTATATAAACACCCAAGACCAACGCTAATCAGAAAAAGTTCGTTTTTCATCATGATCCGACCGGGATTCGAACCCGGGACGTCCTGGGTGGCGGTGTGGTAACCATTACGCTACAGAGGTCGTCGATGATTGCGTGACACATCATAAAGGCATCTGCAGATGTTGATAAAATCCAAATGTTTATAACATTTCATTACAACTGTACTTGGCAAATCTTCCAAAGCTGGAACGGGATATTTATTTTGTTTACGACACGTCCAAATGTAGTTGGAGTTGTTCATGAAAACCAAATGAAAGGACTGCGCTCACTTGCAGACCTACAAGGACTTTCTTACACTGGATGTGATCAAATCGTAAATGAGGGGAAAGGACAGACCATCTATAAAATACGTCAAACGATCAGGACGTCCTGCGAGTTGGATATTTTGCTTACTGGACGTTTTGCGAAATGGTCATTTTGTGGAACAAACAAAATGGACTTTTTTCGAAATGGACGTTCTGCAAAAATTACATTTTGCAAAGTGGTGCAAAGTGGGTTCTGCAAAATGGATATTCTGCATAATATAAGAAAATACGTTTCGAAGGAGCCTTCATAATAGGCCTATTCGAATAATGGACATTTTGTGAACTGGAACTTCTGCGAACTGGACATTTTGTGAAGTAGGCGTTATTGTTCCAATTAAATAAATCTTTTAGTGTTGTACATCCTTATAACGAGAAAGGCTATAAGCTATATTAACATCACTATACGCAGACGAACTTGCGCGGCGCAGTTAGTATTTTTTATAGATCCTTACATATTATAAAACAAAGTCCTCCCGCGCGTCTGTCTGTCTGTCTGTCTGTTCGCGATAAACACAAAAACTACCCAACGGATTTTCTTGCGGTTTTCACCAACGGATATCAACCTAGAAAGCTGAAAATTTTGTATAGAAGTTCCCTTTATGATGTTGACAAGGACAAAGACGGCAATTTGTAGAATTCCCACGGGAAAGGGAGTAATAGGACTGTAAGTGTGTTATTGCAGACGCTCAACCTAAAAAGTTGGAATTTTGTATAGAGGTTCCCTTTATGATGTTGACAAAGATAAAGACGGCAATTTATAGAATTACCACGGGAAAGGGAGTAATACGACTGTAAGAGTATTATCGCAGGCGCTCAACCTAGAAAGCTAGATTTTTGTTTATGGTTTCCTTTTAAGATGTTGATAAGGATAAAGACGGCAATTTATAGAATTCCCACTGGAAAGGCAGTATCCACGCGGGCGAAGCCGCGGGTACAGCTAGTATCTAATAACATGAATACGATAATATTATAATCAGTGAAAGAAATCTGCAGTCAGAATTTATTTCATTTCACAAATTAAATGTTTTTCAAAATTGATGACACCTATCTGATGTAAGCTACCTGGCGAGAAGGTTAACACTATTAATTAAATTTTTAATTAAGAATATTTTGTAAACGAATTAACTTTAATTAAGTTTCTTTAAAGGGATGACTCTGCGCAATTAAGAGGTATTTCAACTTTTCTTATTAAGTGTAAATAAAATGTATTCAGTATTCACGAGGTGTTTTAATTTACTGTATTTTATACTGTGGTATTTATTCTATTCTAATTAATATAAATAGGTAAAGTTATTATGTAGGATAATTTAATTAATTTTAGTTTTAGTTTTATGTTTTGACGACCTCCGTGGCGTAATGGTTACCACGCCAGACCGCCACCCAGGAGGTCCCAGGTTCGATCCCCGGTCGGGTCATGATGAAAAACGAACTTTTTCTGATTGGCCTCGGGTCTTGGATGTTTATCTATATACGTATTTGTTATAAAATATAATATCGTTGAGTTAGTATCCCATAACACAAGTTTCGAACTTACTTTGAGGCTAGCTCAATCTGTATGAATAATATCGGAAGAATCGACAAGGCAAAGACAAAACAAGCCAAAACCATAGAAAAATACAAATTTAGAATATAAAATTAAAACTATCAAAAAAGGTCCACTCAGTCGTGGACACAGGTCCTCATGACACTCATGAGGAAAACGCGGCAAAGAGAGAATGAATGTGAACATGAAAATGTCACATCTAGTATATTCTTACAGCATATCGTTGTGCTTAGTAGGTGTATATTCCGCGAGCATGACCCCACTGCATGTAATTTTGAGACGTATGCGGTTCACATTTCCATGCAAATTTGTTGACTTTCGTTTGTATGCTGTGAATAATTATTGTATGAAATAGCTAGGCGAGGTGTTATCTTAGAGATTAACAACGTTAATTTAAATTTTCTGTTGGTTTTATCTTTGTTATTAACATTTGGTGTTCCCCTAGCTTCGTCCAAATGAATTTTACAATGTTCTTTCGATTGTATGAACTGTTGTTACCTAAGAGGGGGGCGGACCCAAGCCAGGTCCTGCTCAAGTGGAGGGGGCAGGGAAAGAAATAATTTAACATACGACCATTTTTTCCTTTAGTAATTTTAAATGCTACTTTTCTTGCTAGTACCTAGTACAAATTTTTATCTACTCTCTGCACTGACGGTCGAAAGACAAAAAGGACGATGCGAAAAAGTTTGTTTGTAATATTGAAAATTTTGAACTTTGGTTAGCCTTCCAACATTCCTTACTCAAAAAATAAGGAAACAACCTATCACGTTCTTGAAAGTTCTTATAACAAATCTATCGTCTGAATTAGCGTTAAGAAAAATGGACGACTCGAAAGAGTTTGTGAGAAGTCAATTGAAAAACTTTTTGACTTTGACTTTGCTGCCACTCCAAAAATAAGAGGCCAACTTGACAAATTCCTAATATCGGCAATCGATACCGAAGGGACGGCCGGGGTTAACAATGGACCACCATTATTTCGTGTGAAACGAATCGGCACAGGCGATTTAACTTGCTAAGCCTCGGATTTCCCGGCTCATCGGATACGGCTTAAAAACCGGCGTGTGGGGTATTGCCGGTTTTTTTTTTCAGTACATTTAGATTCAAGGCTCACTTAACATGACATTTTCCTATGTATTAATAACTATAACAATATCGCGATATGAACAATTTTCCCCGTTTTTACAACATTTTTCACTGATGCTTCGCTCCTATTGGTCGCAGCGTAATGTTATATAGCATAAAGCCTTCCTCGACGCTTTCCTCCAACACACATAATTTTTCAATTCGAACCATTAGTTCCTGAGATTAGCGCGTTCAAACAAACAAACTCTTCAGCTTGATATTAATAAATAATAGTGCTACAATGGTCTTTATGAACGTGGCCGAAATTGGAACTACAACTCCTGTTCATATTGTATGTCACTTTTTGACAGTTCGCCTTTGACAAAATGTATGAAAATATGCCACAGTAACGCCCTCCTACAAACGTCACTCATGTTCATTTAGATTCTTGTACATCTGTATAGTTGATTACTTATAAGAATGTCATTTGTATGTAATTTTTTTATGACAGAAGAGGACAAACTAGCTAGCGGGTCACCTGTAGCCCTATTCACGTAACGAGAACCGATTCCAGTTCGATTCAACGACACTCGCTGTCTCACTCATACAACATATGAATTGAACAGGACAGCGAGTGTCTTTGAATCGAACTAGAATCGGTTCTTGTTACGTGAATAGCCCCATTGATGGTAAGCTATCACTGCTTCCATGACTACGATTATCATTTTAAGATATAGAAAAAATAATCATCTATTGTTGGAATATTTGAGAAAAAAGATGGGGAAGGCCGGGAAGAGCTTACATGGATCAAGTAAAGGAAATGGCAGGCGTCGTGTCTTGTAGAGAAAGGTGAAACAGCTGACACAAAACAGGAAAATGGAGACTACTACACCGACAAGCCTATGCCTCAAATGTCCCATTTTCCCATAACTCGGTAGGACGAACCAGGAATAAATCACTATTTCGTATAGTTTCACCGAAAGTGTACGTGTCACGGCAGTACCTATACAACCTATTTTGCGGTACCGGCAACAAACCGTGAAATGAGGTAAAAGGAATTGTGCGGATACTTTTTTGGAGTGAGTTTTAAAACCAATTTCATTATTTAACTTCCTAACTCAACGTTACATTGTGTTTGTAACAATTTGTTTGTAAAATCGGCCCCTAATAGACTTTAAGGTTGAAATATACTTGGGTCAATACGTACCTCAACCATTTATACACAATTTTTCAAGCGTATATAGCCAATTTGTGAGGAGCTACATATTAGGGACAGTCCACGACTTTTAGCTTAGCAACAAAAAGAAAAACAAATTACTCAGCAAAAATTTCTTCACAAGGACTTTAAACTACTTTAATAGCAATTGTTTGGTTACATAGTTTAATTAAAAGTTTCTTATACTAATGTCATGACATTTTAAGAGAGGTAGGGCACAGCGGATAATCCGCTCAAATCGGAGCAGCCCGTCTGGGGAAGGACCTCCACCTTACAGAAGATCGTAGCCAAATAGCATTGGTCTCTGCCATGCTGTGTTCCTACGGTGAGTAAGGTCTCCAGAGCTCCACTTTTGTTGGGGTTGGAAGGGTTTGCAACGCGTGAGTGATAGCCCCGGTATTGCAAGTGTCTATAGGCAACGGTGATGCTTACCATCAGGCGGGCCGTATGCTTGTTTGCCACCTTAGTAGTATAAAAAACATGCAAATAAAATTACAGTGGCGAAATTGTTTGTGCTAAAAACTCTGTTTTATACGTTACGGGAGACAAATAATATGCACGACTGCTATTAGCACACTGTGGGACAAATCACGTAACAAGACCCGATTCTAGTTCGATTTAACGACACTCGCTGTCTCACTCATACAAAATAGGAATTGAACGGGACAGCGAGTGTCGTTCGGTTCTTGTTACGTGAATTGGCCCACTGATATCTTTTTCTAAGGCGCGTCGGGGCGCGGTCGCGGGGGTGGGCGCAGCCACATACCATTAGATAGACAAAACATCTAAATTTACAACACACCTAATATTTTTTTTGCAACGGTCACTCGTCTCTTTTCGATGTGCTGTCAATTAAGGAAAAAAAAACATATCTTTCGCCATTTTAGTCAATAAATAACTTGCAAAATAAGTATTTATTTGACAAATTAAAAGTCGAATTTGACAAATCGAAATAAACTGCGGCAAAACGCAACTGTGATGAGAGTGAGGTTTTTCGCTCGCGAATTTAATCTGTTGTGTTGTGTATAAACGACCTTATATCGGCACCGTGTATATATTTTATTAAACGGGGGATTTTATGTGAATGCCGAATGTTTATGGCGTTTTATTAATGGTTGGGTGTGCGCGTACCCTATAAATTAAGTGAGATGGAAAATTAAAACATTACGTATGTGAAACGTTAGTACAAGGGAACGGTAATTATGATTAATTTTTCATTTTAAATTAACAATTGAATGTTTTTTTTTTAAACTCAAGTTGGTTGTCATGTTAGGGCCATCGTTCGGCACCAGACGGCGCGGTTTCAATTCTCACTCGGAGCAACAATATTTTTTAAATCAATCAATTAATCAATCAAATTATTTATTTTCAGTAAATAGAGTTTACAAAGTTGGTCGTGGTAAGAAATAGAAATTAAGTCGCCTAATCTTATTTAACCATAATCAAAGCATATTTTTTACATTAGGTATATAAATAAAAAAAAAATGTCAACTCTTAACAAAAAATTATACCGAACACATAACAATAACATCAATTTAATCTACACATGTAATAAAAATGGTAATAATGATTCTCTTTTCAATAAAAAGTAAGTTGGTATTTATGTGTTGACTTATGTTTGTCTCGACTCTGTTTGTTATAATATTTTTACAGTAAATATCCTAACGTATATTTTGGGACTAGCTGGCGCTGTAATTTATTTATTTTATTTTATTCCTGCATTGAAACAAAATAAATAATACTGTTAGTATGTATATACCTACAATTTTCACTCGCTTCGATTTATATGACGCCCGCATACCCGACGATGAATAAAATGCCGTAAATAAAAGGCAATGTTCACATAAAGCGTTTGATAATAGAAAGTTATGGCTGCCGACTGTAGAAGTTACTTATGACTGGTGGAGTTGAAAATTATGATTTTTAATCATATTTTTGTAGTTAGAATTTTAAATGAAAAAGTATAAATAAATAAGTTCTACACAGTTCATGCAACGCCACATGGTCCCAATTTGAACTAGGCTGAACCTGCCTGTATTATGGGAACCAATCGACGGATATTATTTGTATAATAGAGGTGCTTATAATACATAAAAACACCCAGAATGACAAAATACAAATGCCATTACATACATTTTAAGAGGGGTAGGTAGGGCACAGCGGATTATTCGCTCAAATCGGAGCAGCCCGTCTGGAGAAGGATCTCCACCTTACAGAAGATCGTAGCCAAATAGCATTGGTCTCGGCCATGTTGTGTTCCTACGGTGAGTAGGTCTCCAGAGCTCCACTTGGGGGGGTTGCGAGGGTTGGCAACGCGTGAGTGATACCCCCGGTATTGCAAGCGTCTATAGGCTACGGTGATGCTTACCATCAGGCGGGCCGTATGCTTGTTTGAAACCTTTGTAGCATAAAAAAATATATATTCGGAAATCGAATCTGCGCTCTTTGGTGGTTTGATGGTTGGATCACAGATATCAACGTAAAAAATTAAGTACAGTCCTAACATAAATTCAAAAGTGTTGAAAAATACAATATCTCTGAGCTGCTTTTACTGCGAAATAAAAACGTCTTACATGTCTACCAATAAATCAAACCGTGCCGATAAATTCATGAATTATGCCAGTAGACTCAATAAATTCGTTTTAGCCTGTCCAGATGAGACCCAGATCCAGATATTGAGATCTAGATCAAATATAATCTGAATTTTGTATTTGAATCTCTTTTATAACCTTTAAATTTGCTATGTTATGCTGTCGTCCCGGCTGTAGTAGATGGATGACGTGGCGTAATGGTTACCACGCCAGACCGTTCCGGTTCCGGGTTCGATCCCCGGTCGGGTCATGATGAAAAACGATCTTTTTCTGATTGGCTTTGGGTCTTGGATGTTTATCTATATATTATTATGTATTTGTTATAACACAAGTTTCGAACTTACTTTGGGGCTAGCTCAATCTGTATGAATTGTCCCTATATATTTATTATTATTTATTATTATGACAGTTGTCAAGCCAAACTCGGTGGCTTCAGGCAGCCTTAAAACACGACCAGTCGGGCTAACATGACAAACGCGACAAAATTTTCTCGCTCCGCTCTGCCAATAGCGTATCTCGGTTATGTATACAGTAGACAAAACAGGCATTGCTATTGGCGAAGCTTTGTCGCGTGCGAGAAATTATCTCGAGTGTAAGCATGTTTTTTTTTGACAATGTTGTGCAATCTAGTGGACCGACCTAAGAGACGGGTCAGCGCTAACGGGATACGCTTCACCAGCAACATTGGTTTTACGTGGGCGAGGTGTCAACCCGCCGCACAACCCCCGAAATGCTGGAGGACCACATCCGTCGTTGGTCAGCGAGTCCATCGGACTTAGCCGGTTAGTGTAGCTAGGCTGTACTACCGACCATTCCCCTATCCGCCACCTTGGGGACGCTCCCCTACGCTGTGAGGGCCAGCGCGGGGGTGTAAGCATGTTAGACTGGCAGGGGGCTGATTCTATTTCGATTTAAACGCACTCGCTGTCCCGTTCAATTCCTATTTTGTATGAGTGGGACAGCGATAGAACTTGAATCTAGAATAGAATCGGGTTTTGTTAAGAGAATAGGGGGTCTGACAATATGCATTGGAGCTTCGTGGCAGAGTACGCTCTAATCCACTTAGATTGAAATGAGACCTGTGGTGTAATAATGCTTACAAAAGATGATGTCGTTTTGATGTCAATATCATGTTGATCCCATTGACATGGTGTTTAAATGGATTGTATTAAAATGGTATGGTATTATGCTATATCAATGCTGTATCTCATTTTTGACATTTACGTGATGATAGATAATATATGAAAAACTATTATTGACGACCTACGTGGCGTAATGGTTACCACGCCAGTCCGCCACCCAGGAGGTGCCGCGTTCGAATCCCGGCCGGGTCATGAGAAAAACGAACTTTTTCTAAATGGCCTGGGTTTTGGATTTTGGATGTTTATCTATATATGTATTTGCTATAAAATATAGTATCGTTGTGTTAGTATCCTGTAACATAGGTTCGTAGTTAGTTTTGACCTAACTTTAGGTACACAATTTAAAAAAAAAATGTCATACAGTAGACAAACGAGCAAGCGTGCCACCTGATGGAAAGCGGTCACCGCAGCCTATCGACATCAGTAACACCAGGGGCGCTACCAATGTGTTGTCCACCAAGGAGGTTGGAGGAAAGGAAGGAAGAAGGGAAGGGAAAGAAGGAGGGGGAAAGTGGGAATGGGGAAGGAGTTGGGCTTCCGAATCTCTCATTCACCGAACTAAACGCATTGCTGCTTCACGTCGATATTCTATGAGAGGGTGGTACTTCCCCGGTCGAGCTAGCCCATTTCAAATTGCTCTAGCACTCCAAAAAACAATCTATGTGAAATGAATGTATGTCAAATAAATCTTGTGCGGAAATACTACCCTAGATATAATACCGTTACTAGCCACTTGACCCCCGGGTACATACAACTATTTCTGTTGTACACAAACATTATTCTTTCATTAATCATACTATCTGTCCAAAATATCGTAGCAGTTATTTCTCTTGGACTTTAGATTTATAAGGCCCTCAGAGGGGACCCCAAAAAAGACATCCCCTGGGGTATCTTGACATATTTATTGTCACTTTCTTTTTTCAATTAAGACTCCAACAGGTCCTTTGAAAATAGAGATTGTAAGAAATGGTAATGAGGTGGAATTACAACGGATTTCCTTGGAACCGGATTTATGACCATTTTTAGGGTTCCGTAGTAAATACAAGGAACCCTTTATAGTTTCGCCATGTCCGTCTGTCCGCGGTCTAGCGCCTAGACGCTTAATGCTAGAAAGCTATAATTTGGTATGTATATTAACAACGCTTACAAAGTGCTGGAACAAAATTTTGAAAAAAAAAATTTTTTGAGGTGCCTCCCCTACATGCGCCCACCCCATGTTGTGGGGTATCGTTAGATAGGTCTCTTCAAAACATTGAGGGTGTGGAAAGATAGTTTTCCGATACAACGATCCGTTTGCCAATTATTTACATTTAACGTGTGAATTTTCGTTTTGTACGCTGGTCTGCTCCCCTTTATCTCCGAAAGTCTTGTGTTTAGAAATTTGAAAAAAATTATGGTAGTAGTTCATATAGTGAAACTACAAGGAAAACTATAGCGGTTAAGTAGGCACTACTAGTTACCGAGACGAACTTATGAAGTAAAAGTTTGACGAAAACGTACAAATGTCATAGAATATGGCATTGGATTCATCTGCAAGCAAGAAATGCATAGCCAATACGGAACCCTACACTGTGCGTGGCCCGACACGTACTTGCCCGGTTTTACGATTTTAAAGAGCAAGCAAAGTGCTAAGTTTCTTGCCAGTTCTTCTAAGCACAAATCTGCCGTCTGAACTGGTGGTAGGAAAAAATTGTGACGATTCAAATGAGCTTATATTAGGTATATTTGAATAAAAATATTTTGCATTTGAATTTGATGTTACTAGTAGACGAACGCGGTTTTGCTCGCTCGATGTCACAATTCTCTGAATTCTTTATTTTTCATGCTCTCCGCAATTAGTGTCAACTGAGAGTAGCTGATGTCAGTGTGGTTGTTTGCCACTTAACGGTCATTGACTTGGCTTAAAGACTTATTATCTATCGACAAAAATTATCGAGACCTTTTAATATATTAAAATTCAATACTTTATGAAATTTGTTAGTCTAAACATACATTTGATACAAATCGAAGAGAACAGTAACTTTCTTTCACTAATTTTTTTTTTATACTCAATTATCCAAAAAAAAACTGTTTAGATTTTTGTTTCTCCGTTGAAAGATAAATAAAAAGAGATAAAAATGTAAATAAATCTAAGGGGATCATGTAAATCGGTCATAAAATTCAGGATCTGTTCGCACGGCGGCCGTATAACATCCTTATCAGAAGACCGCCTTATCAGCGCTGTTGTGGCGATTTAGAGGCCATCACTCACCTGAGAAACAATTCGATGCTAAAACACCTAACGTTGTTCTGTTTAGACAAAATTGAATACCCTAGGTTCGAATTGGAATATTTTGTATAACGCGTGTCCTGCTCATGCACGCAAGTTTAGCCCGCATGCGCAAAAACATATGTAGGCAGAAATATGTATGCGTGTTAGAATAAAAATCCCGCGTGCGTGATCAAACTTGCGTACCACTTAAAAAATACCCCAAATGATTGCTCAAAGGGGGGGGGGGGGGGGGGGGTGATAATGGGTGAGTGCTTTTAGTATAATTTGTCTTCACAGTTCTCTATTTAGACTTTTTCTTCCGAAACCGTTCTCTTTGTCCACATTAAGTGTAACTAAAATTATCTAAATTCAAAACTTTTATTCAGATAATATGTAGATTTCCACAAACACGTTCTATTCACCAGCGGAAATCGAACTGTGGACCGTTTATAAAGCCATATGTGTTGTTAACTTATTCTAGACCTACTCTAACAATATATTATAATAAGACAAGCAACCTCGAGGGAAATCTGCTTGTATTAATTCAGTTACAGCTGTCTGGAGACATCGTGTTTATAAGATTGTTAGCTTCCTGTTTACGCTAAACCAGATGTTATACTGCCTAGTGGTTATACTAGTCCTACTCTCGAGAAAAGTTCGATTCCTGTGCAGGGAGATTATTTATGTTATGTTTTTTTAAAGAACTCAATGGCGTCGCTATGTATTGCAACCTAAAGAAACACGTAAGACGTCGGTTCTGGCTGTTGTCGATTGATGACTATCGATGAGCAAACGCCTTCAGGCGGCTTGAAAACAATGGTCTCCGCCTATCCGTATTCGAGTAGCGTGGCAGAGTACGCTCTAATACCCTTCGATTGGTGGGAGATATCCATTCAGTAGGATGATTATAGGTTGATATGGTTGTATAAGTACATATATACCTACATAAAATACTTACATGTAAGTCAAAACGCAGAATTACAACTCTCGTATACCGACATGAATGTTGGATCTCCCGGGAAATTAATGTACCATATCCTAACGGTTGATCTACATGTAACATGCTTAAGGTAAGGAGATTGATTGTTCATGTTGTATGATCGTCGAATCTTATCCTCGGAGGGATAGACAGAGACTAAACAGCGGGTGTCAACTATAAAATTCAAAGTTCTGACTGACTTAACTATATATCAATGCACAGCCCAAACCGCTGGGTATAGAGATTCCAAATTTGGAATGTAAGTTCCTTACGACGTCTAGGGGTGTAATATGAAAGGATTTTTCACAATTCCCACGGGAAAGCGAGATATACGCAAAGGAAGTTGCGAGTATTTTACTAGTGTTATAAACAAATACAGTGGTATATAATGCATCAACTCATCATCATGTCAACCTATATTCCACTGCACGGGTCTCCGTTCGAATAAAAAGAAAAAGAGCTCCGCCATGCTGCTTCAGTACGAATTGGGAGAGGTCGGTGTTTTCCCTATCAACAACAACCTTGACCCATCACTTTCTAGGATCGACGTTGCATGACTTGTGTAATAAAATGCGACGTAATCGAGCTCCTCAAATTCTCTTACAGCCAGTTTAAAACAAATGTCCAAAATCAATAGGAAAAGAAACTAATAGATTGAGATTCGAGACCTCCGCCTTGTCAACGAAGGTCGTCAAGATGGCGACCTCGGATCCTCACCGTACCACGTTGCTTTCTTAAAGTGTACTTTTTTGTTAAAAAGTGTTCATTTAAATACTCGATATTGGCGAAATTGTCTATGTGTCGTTATGACACGACAGAACGCTATTAATTAAGACAAAAAAAACTGATAGGTTGTGACTTAATGTGCAATTAAAATTAAAACGCGTTTCCGAAACTGGCTGTCAATGACTACTACTTTCAAAAATAAGCAATGGTTGGTTGACCCGTAACAGTTCAATTTACCAAATGAACATGAAGAACGCAACGCAGCATTATACCTAGTACAATTTACTTGCTGCGCTGCACTTTACACACATGAGACACATACAAATAGATTGTATAATATTATATTTTTTAAGGTTTTTAGTTTTAGGTTCATTAATAATAATAATAATATATACTCTTTATTGCACCAAAAACAACATAAAAATACATAAATAAATTCATTAACAAAAGTACAATGGGCGGCCTTATCGCAAGGCAATTTCTTCCAGGCAACCAGTAAGAACAAAAACAATGATAAAGAAAAGGTAGGTGACTGAAAATTAATAGGTATGCAAAACAAATATTAGAATATACATAAATATATACTTACAACTACATATATATACAAATACAAACGTGGGATATTGAAGTGGACAGAAGGATAGGGATGAAAATAAGACAACATGACTGTAGGAGAAGGATCATTATAATTTAAGGTTTAAGGTTTAAAGAATTTATTCTCAAAAAATATTACATAATTAATCCACTTAGGTGAGAACAGAAATTACTTATATATAAGCTAAGTCTAGTGCACATCTCTACGATAATTAATAATTTTCAAAAATATATTTAGTTAGTTGTGACTTGAAGCTCCTTAAAGAGTCCGCATCTATAATTTGGGAAGATAATTTATTGTAAAATAGTGCTCCCTCAATTTATGTTTATAATAATATGTTTAGTTTAGTTTTAGTTTTAGAAGTAATGTAATTTTTAATTATAATAATAATATAGTCGTATTACAATTAAAATAAACATCATTTGAAGCTTCAAGTTATTTGTCCAGAATAGATTGGATTTCAATTAATTTTACTTTCTGTCATTTTGTTTAATTACAAGTTTGTTTATTCAAAACACAATAGATTGTAAATATTATACACACATAGATATATGTTTTTGTATAAATAATAACATAAATGATTAATAAATTCTCTTCACTTCGGATCGCTGTTTTAATCTACGCCTAACCTGGTGTACTTCTCACTGTGGCCAAAGACACCCTTAGCCGTCAGTACGATCGGTTGCGTTGAGTCTGTGCAACTGGCATTGAGAGGACACTAGAGTAGTTCAGTAAGGTCGTCAGGGGAAACCCTGCGACTTTATACAAGCTATAAAAAAACGTAAAAAGACTACTACTACGTTATAATGAAGCACTATTCTTAGTAAAATAAAAGGAAAATTTATGTGTGTTTCAGATATGAATTATGTTAATGCTTGTACCTACTGCAAGTTCAGTAAACATTTACAAGTTATATGCAGCATGCTGCAAGAAAAAGGCTGGATATTGTGCATTCACATAAATACTGAATGGAAAGCAACGCCTCGGGCTCCAAGTATTGAAACTAGCCGTAAGTACCGAAGTTTTCAAGTTGTATTCAGATATAATGTTATAAGCGTCGAGCGTTTTGTAAAATGCATCAAATGGACTTGTGTAACTATACCAACCAACCCCCGAGTGGTGCAATTATGAATACAAATTATAACGTCGTTTTGATGTCAACTTGACATTACAGAATATTTCATATTATGCTCTCCGAAATATGTGATATCAACTTGACATCATAATTTTAGAAATAAACATTCGTGTTCATAACTAAAAACACATTTTAAGCCATATAAAGTGAGTTCTTGGAAAAAACCTGTGTTACAGGTCGCCTATGTTACATATTAATGTATGATATTTTTAATACCGTGTTTGCCATTAACTTTAAAAATACTTTTTTGAAACAGACTGTTAATCGCCAAGCACTTATAAGTTACACCAAACTCTAATAGCAACTGCAGTGAAGGCCTGGCTAAAGAAGTTTGCATGGATTTCTGAATTAATTTCCAAAGTCGATACTATGGAAGTTGTTTATATCTATTATTTACGACCAATATATGTAGAACTATGTCAGAAAATCACTGAATATTATATTCACTTAGTTGGTGAACGTATATTCGGAGGAGGTAGCACGTAGTTTCAAGTCCTGGAGAGGACAAAAAAATTTAGGATATTTAAAAAATGAGACATTAATTACTTCTATTTTTAAGTTTGTAATTTTTGTTTGGTGCAATAATGAGTGTGTGACAAACCGAACTCTTTTTAAAAACCTCTTTGTAAATTGTTATTATGTTTCCTTTTTCTTTATGGTTTTTATATTCTATTTTACTGTCACTTCACTTCACCTTTTCACCTTCTCGCCATCGATTCATATTTTTTTTATTTTTTTATACCACACAGGTGGCAAACTAGCATACGGTCGGCCTGATGGTAAGCCGTCACCGTAGCCTATAGACGTAATCAATACCGGGGGTATCACTCACGCGTTGCCAACCCTCCCAACCCCCCCAAGTGGAGCTCTGGAGACCTTACTCACCGTAGGAACACAACATGGCCGAGACCAATGCTATTTGGCTACGATCTTCTGTAACGTGGAGGTCCTTCCCCAGACAAGCTGCTCCGATTTGAGCGGATTATCCGCTGTGCCCTACCTCTCCTTAAGTTATTTTTCTATAATATAAGTTTTCTTCACCCCTTCCTCTTTTCTTAATCTTTCCATCCTTAATGGAGTGTTTGTATTGTATTTTGTATCTTCCTGCCCCACCGGCAATCGGTTCTGCGCGATGTGCCCTGCTCACTGCCACTAGCTAGTGCCACTACAGCATCCCGATCCATTGGGTTATTTAGGTTATTTACATTCTGCTACGGATGTCTTCATTGACGTCCCCGGAGCTTGAGATTAAAATTAAAGTGCGTTTCACTAACTATCTTCATACAAAATTAGTTCAGAAAGGGTTAGGCATGAAAAATATCGTACACGAAGTTCTTTTCACATTTTAGGTTACAACATTCATAATGGATTTGGATATACTAAACCCATTTGGAACTTTCAACATGTTATTTTTTAATATACATACATATAAAAGCCATTTGAGCTTTCACGTCTTGACTGAACATTTCTCATAAAAGTCAGCGTACACAAAATTAATTTCGGTCTCTTGTAAGAGAACGTTTTCACTCGCTAATGAATCTGCATTTAGTATGCCACAGTGTAAGCTTGTGTTCAGTACAAAAGACTAATGAAAAATTAAATGAAAAACATTTGAAAAACATTGATTCCTTTCTCATAATAATTAAATTACACATTGGTCTTATGTAACGTTTTTTTTACATTAAATATTATTTAAGACGCTAATATTATTACAATATAACCTAATGAAATGATAGTCTAATAAGTAATTTTACATTGACCTAGATTTATAAAAATATACGACGTGCTATGGAATGAAAATGTTTTTATTTTTATTTTTTTAGAGTAGGCCTTACACATGCATGTTCTCTAGTCATGTTGTAAATTATTGTTTATTAAATCTAATATTATAAAATTGAAAATCCTGACCGACTGACTTAACTATATATCAACGCACAGCCCAAACCGCTGGGTCTAGAGATTCCAAATTTGTAATGTGCCTTGGTGCCAATGGTGCCTTACACAGATATCAGAATACAAGAGATATGGTTTGTGGGCGGGGCACATGACGCCATTTTCTGCACAAATGTGCAGGAACTTGATTGTTCTAAGTCATTCACAAAACAACGCTTCCGCGAACACACGTCCGTGAATGTCAACAAAAATGCCGGCTTGTGCTTTAATTACGTGCAAAAATCGCAGTGATACGGTAAATTCAAGTAATAGTGGTGTTACTTATCATAGGTAAGTCATTTATTTAATATTTTTCTATATAAATGACAAATTAACGAAATATTTTTGAGGCATAGAAATCATTAAACAATATACGGCATAGTCGATACTTCCGTTACAAATATTGTCCATTGCTTGTTTTGGATACGCGCTTTTCAATGTTTTGCGGTATGCACGTACAATGGAATGCAAACCTAACGATAATTACAATGTTGTGAAAATATCGTGGTACCGCCGCTTGTAGCTTCCGCGATCTGTCAAAGTAATAATGGCCGTCGCACAAGCCATGTAGTGCTGCCAAAAGTAGAATATTTTAGTATCGATAATTTTGTATTTCTAATTATTGAAAGTATAATAATTTGAAACTTTTACTACAGTGCATTCCTTGTACAGGGTGTCCCAGTCCCATAAGTATTGGATCAAACTCAAGGGGAAAGTAGCTCAACTAAAAACTCATTTGATTAGTTTTAAAAAAATCGCTTATTATTATGTACTAATTTTTTTAAGTTCTTTCTTTTAATTGGTTTGAAACTAAAAATTAATATTTTCCAAAAAATAAAATATTTAAAAACTAAAAACTTTTGTATTTTTTTTTTCTGTTTTTCTATTTGGTTTTAGGTAATTATTTTGGTGTGCTACATTTTCCTTAGGTTTCATCCAATATTTACGAGACCTCCTGCATTTCCATTATTCGTGGCGTTTTATTAATACGTTAATTGATTTATTTTATTGCAGTTTTCAACATGAATAACTTACGAAAACATAAGTAACGCGTTGTACGTGCCTTTAAAATCTGAGGGTTGCCCTCGATTTGCCTGGGATCCCATCATCAGATCCTGACTTGGTGACAATGGGACCAACCTAGGAGTATGCGCTTTCAAATAAATAAAAAAATTTGAAAATCGGTCAAGAATTGACGGAGTAATCGGCGGACATACAAAAAAAAAATATATACAATGAAACATAGAACCTCCTCCTTTTTTGAAGTCGGTTAAAAATGGCGACATGCGCCCAGCCCACAAACCATATCTCGTTCATAGTTGTAGTCCGTAATAATTGTTATTGTAAAATATCGAGAGGTAAAGTTATCGATAATGCTTGTCGCCCTTTTTCATTAGGTGCCCGTCACTATAATACACTTCTTACATCTGTGTTCGTAATCGAACTGCAAATCACGGGCTTACGATTTGTGTGAGTGTGACTGTCGGAGATTATTCTATGAATGTGTTAAAATGTAACTGTGTGTGTAAGTGGCGACATCGGTTCCGGTACAAAAACTGTCTTATTACATTTCTCTTCTTTCTGTGTTCTGAGGTGCCTTACGACGTTTAGGGGTGTACTAAGAAAGGATTTTTCCCACGGGAAAGAGAGATATACGCAAATGAAGTTGCGCGGGTTGTACTAGTATTAAATAAATAAGTTACTCTAGCTATAAAGTCTAGCTGTACCTACTAAACAATTCAATTTTGGATACTGGCAGTAAGAAGAGAAAATACGAAATATATTTTTAACACTGTTTATAATTATACTGCAACAAAAGATTTATTTACGACCTTTTGAATTTCTCGCGTTCAGTCAATCTGTATGTATTTAGCGAATTTTGAGTTGTACAGTTTTGTTGAGTGGCTCTAAGTGGTCGCATTAACTTTATGCATATGAATAATTTGCGCATCCGAAATTCGAAGAACAGCCGATGGGAGTCTGTTCTGAAACATCTGAATGCATGGCACACTTTTGGGGGAAATGGAGCCGCCCATTGCAATTTCAGGTCGCTGACATTGAAAGCTAGGTCAAGATGTTCAGTTAATTATGGTAGATGATTACTTCGTTTCGGATGAGATGACTTAGAGAAATTTCGAGTATAACTCTCTCCATCGCCCGCTGTGTGAATTTAATCTATCTACGAGTACGTATAACGTTTAATATCTTTCTGATTAGAGTTCTAAAACAGCGTATAAAAGTCGATTGACTACAGCTTGACGTCCCGGATGATAGCCGATTGACTACAGCTTGACGTCCCGGATGATAGTCGATTGACTACAGCTTGACGTCCCGGATGATAGTCGACTGATTACAGCTTGACGTCCCGGATGATAGCCGATTCACTACAGCTTGACGTCCCGGATGATAGCCGATTCACTACAGCTTGACGTCCCGGATGATAGCCGATTGACTACAGCTTGACGTCCCGGATGATAGCCGATTGACTACAGCTTGACGTCCCGGATGATAGCCGATTGACTACAGCTTGACGTCCCGGATGATAGTCGATTGACTACAGCTTGACGTCCCGGATGATAGCCGATTGACTACAGCTTGACGTCCCGGATGATAGCCGATTCACTACAGCTTGACGTCCCGGATGATAGCCGATTCACTACAGCTTGACGTCCCGGATGATAGCCGATTGACTACAGCTTGACGTCCCGGATGATAGCCGATTGACTACAGCTTGACGTCCCGGATGATAGCCGATTGACTACAGCTTGACGTCCCGGATGATAGTCGATTGACTACAGCTTGACGTACCGGATGATAGTCGATTGACTACAGCTTGTCGTCCCGGATGATAGTCGATTGACTACAGCTTGACGTACCGGATGATAGTCGATTGACTACAGCTTGTCGTCCCGGATGATAGTCGATTGACTACAGCTTGACGTCCCGGATGATAGTCGATTGACTACAGCTTGACGTCCCGGATGATAGTCGATTGACTACAGCTTGACGTCCCGGATGATAGTCGATTGACTACAGCTTGACGTCCCGGATGATAGTCGATTGACTACAGCTTGTCGTCCCGGATGATAGTCGATTGACTACAGCTTGACGTCCCGGATGATAGTCGATTGACTACAGCTTGACGTCCCGGATGATAGCCGATTCACTACAGCTTGACGTCCCGGATGATAGCCGATTGACTACAGCTTGACGTCCCGGATGATAGTCGATTGACTACAGCTTGACGTTCCGGATGGTAGTCGATTGACTGCAGCTTGACGTCCCGGATGATAGCCGATTGACTACAGCTTGACGCATTGCTTGCTCCGGATGATTCCCCGGGCTTCAAGCTTCAGTCTTCACTGCTTATTGTTAATCTTTGACCGCCGTTAATACGTTTACTTTACTGCTACCGATCTTCTCATGTTTGATTCGATTCGTAGAGAAACATTGAGCATAGCTGTTCCAAGCAAACAAACCAATAATGGTTCTAAATTAATGGTCCTAGTGACATTATTCCCAGAGTCTATGTCAAATTAATCAAACTAAATTGTTGTTAGGCGGAAGCGTAATGTCGTATAGAACATCAAAAGAATGTATTACAAACATAATCTAATGTTCTCGCAGACAGGTGTCTCAATATACAAATATGAATAAATCAGATGTTTCCTTTACGCACATTACTTACGCTATGGATATTTATTTTCCTTAGAGTGTCTTCCGGAAAATATTTGCCCATGATTGTACCAAAAGGCGATTAATGTCATTTTATGAGTGATGTGTTTTGTTGATTTTTTCTTTGACAGATTTGTTTCTAATATCTCATTTTCTGGTAGAAAATAAGGCTATTACTAATAGTATAAGGGCTTGTTTAGACGGTCGCCACGCGGTATGTACACCTTGTCGTCTAGTCAATAAAGTTAAATTTGTTCTGAACGACAATTTTTGCGCAGTCGCCGCGCGGCCGAGATCAATCCCGTAGAATTTCATCAAAAGTCAAAGTAGGATTTCATCAAATCAAAATAGATGGCGCCAATGTGCATAAATAAATACACGCGAATGAAGTTGCGCGAGTTTCACTAGTGTATAAAGCATTCCGAAATTCCCATGGGAAAGCGGGATACACACAAACGTAATTGCGCGGGTTTCTCTATTATGGTAATAAAGTATTTCATACAAACTTATAGCTAAACACATTACCAGACCGAGACATTGCGAAGTTCAAATGTAAGAATTATTATCCCGCATTGCGGGCACAATACAATGTTTAAGGAATGCCATCAGATCTAGATTCAGATTAGATACAGCTGTGCGTAATGTGTCGTCGAGATAAATTTATTGTACTAACTTTCTTCAAAACTAGCAAATCGTTATTTCATTGCGTTTCTGGCGAGGCCTGTAAAGCAGTTATAATGGATAACGAAACAGTTGTATTATATTTTATTCCGAAGAGAAAACAATAACTGAAATAACAAAAATTCTATTAACAAAATAAAAATAAAAAAGCAACGAAAAAAAAGACCACCACAAAAATAAAAGACAACTACAAAAACAAAAGACAACTACAAAAACAAAAGACAACTATAAAACAAAAGACAACTATAAAACAAAACAAAAAACAACTACAAAAAATAAAGCAAGACCATACAAGAAAGTATGCCACGCGCTTAAAACCTTTAATAATAAATATAATTTACGTTTTACGAAATGAGGTACGGTAAATATTAATACACAATTTCCGTCTACATAAAGTGAGATATATATATATATTAGGCAAAACCTAATCTAGCGCACGGACCTCAAATAAATATTAAATGCAGTTCAGATGGCCATATTCAACACAGGACTCCTTGGGGACCTCGTATTTTTCACGCGTAAACGAAAAACTTGGGTCAGGAGAGTATAATATGTAAAAACCGTTCCACACGACGCCATGCGACACCGCACCGAGAAATTTGAACCAAAGATAAACATATAATCTAATCGAGTAAGACGGCAATATAATTTATTTATTTATACAACTTTATTGGCCACAATACACAAAGAGCTCCACTTGGGGGGTTGGGAGGGTTGGCATCTCGTGAGTGATGACCCCCGGTATTGCAAGCGTCTATAGGCTACGGTGATGCTTACCATCAGGCGTGCCGTATGCTTGTTTGCCAACTTTGTGGTAAAAAAAAAAGTACTGATACAATAGGCGGACTTAATGCTAATTGCATTTTCTACCAGTCAACCATTGGGAGTGCTTGTGTTTGCACTCCCAACGGTCGACTGTCTGACAACCTGTCTTTTTTGGTTACATAGTTAATTTCACCTATTCTCTGAGCAAACCCTGCCCGGGTTGAATTAGCCATGTCTCGAGTAGACCATACCCGGTGTTTCCAGGCCGCTGATGATTACTTGCTTCATTTCACATGTTCAGGCAACCACAGGACAACGCACAAAATTCTACGTGCTTCGCGATCCGAGGCTAATGTTTACTATATCATTTTGTTCGTGCATTGCAAATAAAGCATATTATTCTATGGGCGGCTGTGATTGCTTACCTTCAGGTCACCCGTCGGCTCATTTGTCTACTATATAATAATGATAATAAAATCTACTGTCTTAGGGAAATTCGGGAAACCACAGTGTAACCGCACACTACCCGCGGCGATGCCGAATCGCAACGTGTGAAACGACTGTAACGCGGACGCAAAACTAGGTTGAATATTAGAATATTATACAGGATTCCACATAATGATGGTACATTAGTAAGGTTGTGTTGTGGTTTTATCAGTGGTTTTTTAAAGTATTATTAATATGCAAGATTTGTATTTTATGCTGAGTGGAGACCGATTTTGATACATTTGATTAGATTTAAGTAATTTTTAATTATAACTGTATGAAAATGAAAAATTAAAACTTACTAGTTACATTTCAAGTGACAGGGAGCCTCCATTTAAACGTAGAAATGCTTGTGTGTGGGACGCTCTGCTCTTTCTGAGTTTTCATAGAAATATGCAAATATTGTTCCAAATAATAGTTTTTCTCTCTTTCTTTAGATAAGCGAACACTACCTGTTGAAGTTTATTTAGTATATTTTTGTATGGGAATCTAATTTATGTTCTTTAACAAGAGATGGCGCATGGCGCCATGGAAAAATAGATCGCGCTATGGTTTCGTTTTTGGAATTCTATACATAATAGTCTTTTATTATAATACTACTACTAAAAGCAAATGTCAGCTATTTGCTTTTTTTTTCTTATTGCTTGGTTCTATGTGTAAATGGTATGTTATAAAGGTTACTGCTTTTACCAGATTCGTTTATCTAATTTAATGACTTTCTAGTTGCGTGACTAACAGCCAGTTTCTAAAACGTATTTTAATTTTAATTCCACGTTAAATCTCAGGCTTAATCTTAATCTTTTCTTAATTAATGACTTTCTGTCGTGTCTTAACGACACATTGTCAATTTCGCCAATGTCTAGTATTTAAATGAACACTTTTTAACAAAAAAGTACACTTTAAAAAAGCAACGTGGTACGGTGAGGATCCGAGGTCGTCATCTTGACGACCTTCGTGGACAAGGCGGCGATCTCGAATCAAGTCTCAAGCAATTTTTTTTTCTTTAGATTGACAAGTGACACCTTTAATTTAATGAATCGTTAACTTTAAAAATGCTATTCAGAAACTGTTAGGCTGAGTTGCACCATCTTACTTCAACAAACACAAACAATGAAACTTCAGTTAAAGTACCGGTTAGGCTAAAAATGAGTTGCACCAGTTGACAAATAGTTAAATGACGTCACAACTTTAACCTTAACCGTAACCGCTCACTTTTCGCTGGTTAGTGCTATTGTTTGTGTTAAATTATCCGTCAAGCTGTCAAATGCGTTGATATAAAACAAACACACCGAACTGTCAAAAAATTGACACTATTGGACAGCGCTAGATGATGATGGCATATTTCAAAATGTTACCCCCAACGAATTTGGGATAAATCACACCTCATTTGATTTGCAACACTTTTAACTTTAACAAAGCTAATGAATTCGCCGGCGCAACACATTTTGCTGTAGCCGTTAAAGTCAGCGTTACTGTTAGTGTCAAATTTAACACAAACCTTTACTATAACTTCTAATATGGTGCAACTCAGCCTTAGTGTTTTAAAAGTAAATAAATTCTTTTAACCGAGATTAAAGCAATGTAAACAGCAAATATTATTTTGCTTACAGGTGATACTAATAAAAGCATATCAAAAAAACGAGTAAAATATCTAGACCTTTGTAACCATTCACCTTTCATATATCGTACCAATCGTGTCCTATTCAGGGGTACTCAACCGTCAACCGCACAATAGAAAGTAATAAATATACATTAGAAAGATCGGGTTAAAGAAACTTCCCTGGGGTTTTGCGGCCTATCGTCGATGAATGATGACTGAAAAAAAGACCACGTTTGCCCACATTTTTTGTGCCTCGAGTGTAATGGAATGTTCGTGGATGTTAGTTAGCTCGTTTTCGGGGTGTATACGGTGTTTTTTGAGATTCATTACGTGGTCCACAAAAAAGTTTTTTACTACTGTTTTGTATGTGAGAGATATGAATGTTTTTATGTGAAAATTACTTTGATAGAATTTTTTTTCATCATCATCATATCAAACTATAATCTCCCTTCCATCAAAGGGGACTAGAGCGTACTCTGCCACGCTGCTCCAATGCGGATTGGCAGAGGCCGGTGTTTTCAAGCCGCCCGAAGGCCATCGACTTGGCTTAACGACTGTCATCTACCGATATCAGCCGGGACCGACGGCTTAACGTGCCCTCCGAAGCACGGAGAAGCTCGAGATAACGAAACCCATCCAAGCACTGGCTAGGGTCGACGTCGCTTGACTTGCGTGTTCATATTAGAGTGTGACATAAAGCGACGCCATCGAGCTCCTCGATTTTTTTTGCTGAAATAAAAATTATCGTTGATCTAATTTGTTTAATATGATGTTGTTGAACAGAATGCACTTAACGAGTCAACTGTTTTGGCATACCCGCAGATTTTTTTGTTTTTGTCTCTTCCAACCGTTTTTAGGTTATGAAAATTCAGAAATTAGACCTTCACAGGCACTTTTTCTTGTCATTTACAACTTGTTTAAATAAAAAAAATAAACTACGTTAAATACTACCACCATTTCGGACACAAGCAAAATGGCAACCGGTAAAAAGAAATGGCGAAAGAAAGCCGGTTACGGCCTTTTTTGTCATTTTGTACTTTTTTCTTTTTTTTTCCACTCATTAGTTACAATGTAGGTATAAGTACATTAAAATTTATAAGAAGAATACGCGGAATGTTATACACAATGGTGTGGAATGAACAAGTCTTAAATCTACAATAAAATAAAATAAAAAAGTCAGTACTGACAAGAGTGAGCAGACCAGTCCCCCCAAGTTATTCTTAAATGTCGCAAATAATTTACTTATTAATGTGTTACTCAGTATGCCTAAGACTAATTATATTATTAACACCTATTAAGTATGTAGTGAAGTGATTTAATTGATACGTCTATTAACGACACACGTCGATCGACTATTATTGTTAAGACTACTTTGTAAGTACATAAATTGTTTTCCCGTGTAAGTGAGAAATAAAATATCTTAAATCTTAAATCTTGTGTGCTTTATTGCGATTAAGTGATTTGTAATCGATTTATATTTATTGCGTATCGATTCATAAAGCTCAAAATAGTGGAATGGAGCTTAAAGCTTTGTTATGAAACCTTTTAATTACAATGTTTATCCGTGCCTATTCTAGGGTATACAGACGTTAAATGTATAAAGGTATACAACGTTCTGGGCGTCAAAGTGGATTCCCTTGTACACTCGTTGAAAAACTCTCAAGTTTGTCACAATGGCGCCTTTGAAACACTTTTTTGGCTTTCAAGGGAGTTTAATTACCAAAGTTTATTGTTTATGATTTTTTATACATTATTTTTTATAATGAAAAGACCTCGGTCACTTATTAAGTAATGTCCTTGATTTTAGTAAGAAATCGAAGTGGGAGGGGGAGAATTATTATTTTCCATTTCTTGTATTGCCCATTCCATGGCGTGATAAATAAAAAAAATAATACAAACTTAAGCTCAAACAAACTATGATTAATAACTTTATAGATGGAGGGTGTTCATACAAGCGCTCTGTCAAGAGTGAATCGCTAAACGCTCGATGACATGTCGGTGACATGCACTTGACACTTGCGTAATGTTACCAATGGAGGTGTAGTTTCCAAAAAGCGGGGAAATAAATAGAGTCCGTTTAAATTTCTCAACATTCAAGTAACATAATTTTAGGTAAGTAAATGATATCGTAAATTCACAAGGACTTCCATTAGAGAACGTGTCACATACCTACGTAAATATCAGTAGCAGAAGTAACTGTTTTAAAATTAATCAGTCGAAGCAATAAAAATAGTTAAAATGGGAAAGTATTTTCACAATCGGGCAACACCGAGAATTTCGATTAAAATAATACGCTGAAATCGTACTATTTCTTTTTCATAATTAACTACAAATTACTATGAAATATTTAAAACTTTCCTGTGAAAAGCAGGTGAAAAGTGATATCATTACATTTCTTTTGTTTTTCAGACGTATTGTGTTGTGACACGATTTAATAGTACAAACCGTCATATTATTATTATTTTTTTTTTTTCCTGGCTTCTTATGTTTATCTTAAAACAATTAAATTCCGCCAATGTCGAGTGGTTAAAGAGACACGTCAAATTTTTGAGATTGACCGGTGAAATATTATGAATTGGCCGGTGAAGTTTGGAATTAAACTTTTATTTTTTTGAGATTTTTCTGTCTACCAATCACCACCTAAAACAAACAACACAAAACATATATAGACGGCACAATGTTAGTAGGGAGATTCATGTTTATAATTTAATGTTATAGAAGTGAATATAATTACATAAATATTTTATAATAGAGGGAAGAGGACTGGCACCAGTTGAGGTGTATCAAAACGAAGTTATTACTCTGAGGTCTTGTAAAATGTAATATAATGCGTAATGTGCAATTTGTGCAAAAGTAATAAAAACGTGTTACCAAATATAAAGGTGTATTAATTAAGTTATACATCGGTAGCAAAGTTAGAACCACAGTCAGCAAGCGGGATACACGCAATTAAACGACACATTAGTGAGACCTGCGTAATAATAAAAGAATCAATAATAAAAGAAAATAAAAAAGTCCTCTAGACTACTTTTTAAATAGAGGCAGTCTAAAGGCGTGTACGCACGACCGAACACGAACATGGTGAACATCGAACACGAACACTTTGTTCGCACGTGCGTACCACTAACGAACATCAAACAATTTGTTCGTCAAAAGTGTTCGTGTCGATCCAATTTGGTTGTTCTGTGTGGACGATGTTCTCAGCACGACCGAACAAGAACATTGTTAACACGAACATCGAACTAAAAGAGTAAGGCTTGGTAGCCTCTTTTGTTCGACACCATGTTCTTGTTCGGTCGTGTGGTGGCACAAACACAAGTAGAACTATGTTTGTAGGTGTTCATGTTCGCTTTGCTAATTTACGTCCACACGTGCGAACCACATGTTCCGTGTTCGTGTTCGATGTTCACCATGTTCGTGTTCGGTCGTGCGTACACGCCTTATCCAGTAAATTCACACACAAACTCTGAGAAAAACGGACGTAAAAATATTTTTCTACGAAAATTATACAAGCGTATCTGCGGTTTATAACGTACCTATAAAGTAATATTAAAATCTCTGAAAAATACATTTTTAACTAATCTGTGCTGTCAAAGGACATAGGAAAGAGGGACATTAAATCCCAGCGTCTCGCCTTTTTATTGGTACATGATAAGACTATACAGGATGCTGCATTTATTCGCAACTCACAGGAAACTTACAACACATTTGTGGGGTATTCCAGTTTTTACCACGTTTTTTTTTAAGGATCGTTTATATGTATAGAGAAATGGTTTTAGTTTTACTGTAAAATTTTAGACTTTTTTTTTGTTTGTTCCTCAATCACGAAAAATCGCTTCCATTTATGTTTTACGAGCTGCTGCTCGCGGTGTCACCCGCGTTTAATTTTATGCATAGTAGCGACATCTATTTCATAACGCTCCATTTTTACCAGTGATTTGATCAAATCCTACGGGAATCGCGTACTTATCGGGATAAAAAGTACCCTATGTGTTAATCCAAGGTATCAGCTACCTACATACCAAATATCATGAAAATTGGTGTAGCCATTTGAGCGTGAGGAAGTAACAAACATACACACCAACTTTCGCCTTTATAATATTAGTAGAATTTTATGAGGAAAACATTGTATACATAAGTAACAAAATATGTACTTACATTAATTTAACGTCAGTGCAATTAAGCTTAAAACAAGATTGTCAGTTTTTGAATAATAACAGATAAACATGTTTTGGGAAATCCGGCTTATACTTTCTAAATTTCTTTTTGTTTGATTAATATTAGGGAAATACTAAATTCACACAGTTTTCGGCTCTAAATTTGAGCTACCATGTTTTCGCCATGTCTGCTTCAGTTATCTTTACTACTGCTTCGGCTGTCACACATAAGTTATTATATGTCATCTGTCAAAGTAGGTGATTGAGTCTTAATATATTGGGTAAAAAATATATAGAAGAATTGAGAATGTTCTACTTTTTTGTAAGTCGAGTTAAAAATACTGTCTAGAGGTAATAAAGCGAATGAAATAAATAACAATTTTCCCTTTTTTTATGAAATGTAAAGTTAAAATATCTTCCCGTGTAAACGATCCCGGAGTTCATGCTATAAAGGATGTTTTAGATAGAGAAACGTCCTTCAGGATACATCGTCCATATTGTATGGAAAATAAAATGTTTTTATAGTCTCCGTTTTGAAGGTTTTATTTCAAAGGCTAACCACGAAATTTGATATGACTTTTTTAGGTTATATTTTTGGTGATATCACGTTTATGAAAAAGTTATAGTGTCAAAAAGTTTATATACTGACAGGTTTCAAGCCACAAACAATGTCAACTATGCTGTTATAGTTTTTGGAACACCTCTTACAATTTTTATTTTTGTAAAGCACGCATAGATTTGATAGGTATGGTGGTTGAATAGCTTTAAATATTGCTACTTTATTAAAAGACCGCGGGTTCGAGCCCGGTATCTGAAAATGATTATAAAAAGGTAGTGTAGTAGTAAGACGGGTAAAAAAAACTCCCCATCGTACTACTGGTCCGGTAGGTAGTAAGTAACAGGGGAAGATTTAATTTCCCGTGTTTCTACTGGTAGTAAGACTGGTAGTAACAGGGGCAAGAAAGGCCCTACCCTAAGGCAAACATTTAGATTCATAATAATGGTGACCAAATAACGTGCATTGAGGAGGATATTAATCCTATGCAAAAAGAGCATCTTTACATAGTCTTAAGTTTCCAACAAACGAATTTTCACGGATTTCACCAGTCCTATAATATCTATTTATTTATGGACACGACATACACACAGTTTTTACGTAGTCTAAAACCTATTATTAAAAGGTTTAGCTTTGTCTGAATTTACATAGTTTAAAACCTAAGACGGATAATATTGTATTAAAAGGTTAAGTCTGAATTATTAGGTGGCCACTGCATGCTTAAACATAAAATGAGCAAAATAAAAAAAAATCTAAATTAACCTATTCTCAAATCGATGGATATTTTCTGAATCTACGTAAAAAACAATAATGTAGGAGAGAGGAATCCATCGCGGGTCACGGCGCCCCTAACGGTGGCCATTACGACGCTACGTGCTCAATATTTCACTGAACCTATGCCATCTTTTCACACGACATTCGATAGAGATAGTCTTGAATTATATAATGTGTAATTGATATAAATAGAACTGATAATAGTTACTGAAAGAGTAATAAAATTGATGGAAATGTGTGTAGGAAAGTATTATACTCGTTTCATATAAGCCGCATTCGTGAATTTCTGCACTCCCAACGGTTATAAAAATAAGAAAGCCTTTGAAAAAATACAATGGTTTTTTTTTTCATATTCATGACGTCTGACGTCTTCACGGTTCATGGCCAGGTCGGGCCAATTTCTTGTTCCGTTAGTCATAATTTCATCTTTCTACCTGGGCTTTGGTTGACCTCTGCTTCTGTATCCATGAGGTCCACTCCAAATAGTCGCGCTTTTCGTCGACCTATTGTCCGTGTAGCGTGCAATGTGACCCTCCTCCTCCTGATACCTCCATTCCTCGAGCAAAGGGCAGGACTGGCCAATGGTTAATTGATAGAAAATACATTTAACATTAAGTCCGCCACACAGTGTTAAATAAATAAGTGTATGGTCAACCGATGAATGAGATATCTAGACGTTAATATGATAAAAAAAAACTAAATATTACATGAAAGGATCAAGTTTTTATTTACCAATAGTATTCAAAATGAGCTGAAATTTTCACTGAAGAAGTGTTGCGGAGAGTAAGTGAAAAGAGAGCTTTGATGAAAGAAATAGAAACTATAAAAGGTAAAGAAAAAGGATAATCTTTCCTGTCACTAGCATTTCCAGGTATATATGTGGGATTTGAATGGTATAATGTATGCGAGTATCCGAACGAAATGAGTGTAGGAGAAGTACAAACGTGTAAAAGAGACAGATGAACTGTTGTAAAGAGTGAAAGAGACAATTAGATAGGAAAGCAAGGTGAAAGAATGAGACGGATGATTTAATTAAGTTGGTAATACTTGGTAACATTGGTGAGTTTAGAGTACTTCTTTGTTTTATTATGTTGGGAGAAGCTCTCCCAAAAGATGGCGATTTGTGAGCTAAGACGTGAAAATTGTGAAAACATGTAAAGAGTTAACATTAAACAAGTTTTTGTAAGATTTTAAGACTATTTATTTGCACACGACCTCCTACATATGTTATTATTTATAATAATAAACAAAGATATTTAAAAAAAACAGTATTGTACTGTACTAACTGTTGTATGTATAAACGGTAAAATCATATACATTCCAACTTTGTTAGGGACAATACCGTGAAATACTGTCAGAAATTATTTCCATTGTTTTGACTAGATGACAACACAGTATAATGATATGCAGTTAGTTCAATACAAAGAAAAATGAGCGTGAACACTGCAAAGAGTTAAAACAAATCATAGTTAAAATTTTAAAAGGCGATAATAAACGAATACGTCTTATTGAAACTCACGCATTTGTAATATTAATATAGGCATTTTATGTTTTAAAATCATAATTATTTAAACTAATATTATGAGAAGGAAAGATTTGTAATTTTGTTTGTCACAAATAAATTCAAAAACTAATTGACAAATTTCAAAAATTCTTTCAGCGTTGGGAAGTTACATTCATACCCCGGCTGACATAGTTTTTTTTTTAAAATTGGGATTTTTGTACAACCCGTGCGAAGAAGAATAAATCCTACTATTTGTCTTTTTCGGGGTTCATTTTTTATTTTTTATTTTTATACCACACAGGTGGCAAATAAGCATACGGTCGGCCTGATGGTAAGCCGTCACCGTAGCCTATAGTCGTAAGCAATACCGGGGGTATCACTCACGCGTTGCCAACCCTCCCAACCCCCCCAAGTGGAGCTCTGGAGACCTTAGTCACCGTAGGAACACAACATGGCTGAGACCAATGCTATTTGGCTACGATCTTTTGTAAGGTGGAGGTCCTTCCCCAGACGGCTGCTCCGATTTGAGCGGATTATCCGCTGTGCTCTACCTCTCTTAAAAGTTACATTCATACCCCGGCTGCTAATTCATTCACAAAATACTCTATATTACATTCCACGAACCAATTAAAGTTGGCGTACTGTAATATTTTATGCTGTGTATCATTACAGTTTTTAATTCAGTGGCAGTTGGCAGTTTTGTACTGAGCTCATTTTTGGAGGCTTTTGTAAAATATATGTTGCATTTTCGCTCCATGTTTAATTGCAAGTTGTATTTTAGTTTTTAATTGTATTTTTTTTATATAAGTGCAACTGCTACAATTTATTTATAAATGGTACAATAATTATTATTTTATTGTCCATATATATCCTTTTATAAATAACTAGAGAAACCCGCGCAACTTCGTGTGCGTTTATCCCGCTTTCCCGTGGGAATTTCAAAAAATCCTTTCATATCGGTTGCCTACATCATACACCACACTTTTCAGAACACACCCAAAAAGTTGTCTTAAGTATAGATATTTATTTTCTATTTTTATACTTCTCATTACAATCTTTGGTGTTTATGAAATAGGCTAGCCCGATCGGTGAAGAGCCACCCTTATACAGAATATTGACGTGAAGCAGCAATGCGTTTCGTTCGGGGAGTGAAATATCCGAAATTCTTGTTTGTCACCTTTGTGGTTTTAAAAAAATCTAACTCATTCCTTATACTATTTCTCGCTATATCCTGTTTTTTCCTGTTATAGGTCGGCAACGGGTTAGGGACCCTAGAATCTATGTGCTCCATAGTCGACGGTAATCACCTAATATCAAATGATCCCAGCTTGTTTTCCAACCACTTCCGTAAAAAAATGTAAATAGGTAATTCAATACCTACAACCTCAACCTACAACAACACTACGAAATAATAGAGCTAGTCGACTTAATGAGATATCCTATAAGTGAGAAAGAGACAATATCAATATGTATTATGTATGCCATTTAACCATTGACCAATTTAACTTGAACCCTGTCAAATATTACAAAATTTAATATTTAATTACTTACTATTGATTATCGATGAATTAGATTCAGACCGCTTTAAACATAGTTAGAATTTTAGCTGTTTTTCCGATATCACAAACAGAATAAATAGACGATATTAAGATTGAATATTCACAATTTATAATTACATGACAGATGATACACTTCACTTCACCGATGTGTCAAAATGAAATGTCATTGAAATCAAAAGCACTAAGGAGTATGAGTATTGATATCAACTCGAAGAAAATTACCCACAAAATACATTTTTTTCAAGAATTTCAATAAAATAAGAATCACATCTTCCATCAATTCTCTTAAACAATTTTTATGCAAAATTTGAAGTAGATTGGACCAAGGAATCAAGTTGTCCCATAGTAACTTTACCCCCCTTTTTTACCCCCTTAGAGTTCGAATTTCGAAAAATCCTTTCTTATCGGACGCCTACGTCTTATAATAGTTCCACCTGCCAAGTTTCAGATTTTTACGATGAGCGGTTTAGGCTGTGCGTTGATTCTCAGTCAGTCAGTCAGTCAGTCAGTCAGTCAGGACAAAGCATTTTATATATATAGATTATAATATGCTACATATAGGTCGCTGTATACGTAACGTGTTTTTTTCCGGACGGGACGGGACGGGAAGTTAAATATAGTTCCATCAAAATGTATGTGAATATGCATATGTAGCTAATGTAGCGAATACACGGACGGGACGGGAACGTGGCCGTGTCGCACAAAAAGTCACGTCCCCGTCTCGTCCGAGGTATTATCCCGTTACGTATACAGAGACCTTAAGACACGACCAAGTTCGGAAACATCTTCAAAGAAAAGATAGAGGGTATAAGAAGAAGGGGAAGACCAAGAACAGCTTTTAAGAGATCAAGTCAAGGAAAAGGCAGGCCTGGTGTCTTAAAGAGAGGTGAAGCAGCTGGCACAAGAGAGGGGAAAATGGAGACGTCAACACTGACAAGACCGCGGCTCTTTTATTTAGAGAGACTTGGTTAAATGTGAAAGTTTGTTTGTTTGCCTTTTGCTTCAAATTAGGAGAGGTAGGGCACAGCGGATAATCCGCTCAAATCGGAGCAGCCCGCCTGGGGAAGGACCTCCACCTTACAGAAGATCGTAGCCAAATAGCATTGGTCTCCGCAACGTTGTGTTCCTCCGGTGAGTAAGGTCTCCAGAGCTCCACTTGGGGGGTTGGGAGGTTTGGCAATGCGTGAGTGATACCCCCGGAATTGCAAGCATCTTCATTGGCTACGGTGATGCTTACCATCAGGCCGTATGCTTGTTTGCCAACATTGTGGTTTAAAAAAAAATGCTGTCTCTTACGTAGTTGTTAAGGAGGGAAGTCCTTTTAATACTTTTCACTCCGACTATCTTCTTTCTGATTAAATTCGTTGTAAGTTCCAAGACAGCTGTAGTTTTCTCCCCTGGGACGTCAATAAGCTTCATCGCTTATTGTCAATCTGAGGTCGCCGTTGTTGAGCTTGGCTACACAGGAGACAGACCTGAGCGTTAAAAGATTTTACGTTGGCGATGGCGGGACGATCTGGACACATTTTTAGACGGCTGAAGAAGCTTTTTACTATGACGAGTGGAGAAAGGGAGGAATGCCTATGCAGAGCAGTGGGACACAATACCTTCAGGCTAGGGGAAAAAATAGGTTTGTTTGACGTGTTTGAAATGTCGTTGAACAATAGCATTTTCTTTTATCTAGACTAGACATAAAATTTAATCTAGTGAAGTCTTAGTAAAAAAAGTTTTTCTTTCTTAATTTTCTTTTATAAATAGTCATTTAAATGAAAAAGTTTTTGTTTAGAACCTAAAGCTTTATTGTAAAATGTTTTTAAACTTTGTACCTTTAAATGACAGGTGATTTGTGTGATTAATTAAAAATATATTAAGGCGTGTACGCACGACTGAACACGAACATGGTGAACATCGAACACGAACACGAAACATGTGGTTCGCACGTGTGGACGTAAATTAGCAAAGCGAACATGAACACCTACAATCATAGTTCTACTTGTGTTCGCGCGCAACCACTCACGACCGAACAAGAACATAGTGTCAAACAAAAGAGGCTACCAAGCCTTACTCTTTTGGTTCGATGTTCGTGTTATCAATGTTCTTGCACGGTCATGCTGAGAACATCGTCCACACAGAACAACCAAATTGGATCGACACGAACACTTTTGACGAACAAATTATTTGATGTTCGTTAGTGGTACGCACGTGCGAACAAAGTGTTCGTGTCCGATGTTCACCATGTTCGTGTTCGGTCGTGCGTACACGCCTTTAGACGAGACGCGTGGGAATTTTGCGTCAAGCCGGTTTTTCACTATGAGATATTTATAAAATATATTACATCCTGAGATATAATATTTTATCGTTCGTTATTTATTGTGATCTAAAAAACTAATCGTTTACTTTATTCGTAATAATATATTATTTTTCACAACATTGAATACTCTGCGTTATACCTTTAGTAGAACAAAATAAAGTCGATAACCGACCAATTTATTAACACAACTGATAACAAATAAACGAAATTGAGCCGGCAACTATAATTCTAAAAGATAATCAATACCAATAATGGAAGTAATGAGCCAACTTGCCCGCAAATGGGCAAAGTTTCCGGCCCCCGGGCATTGAAAGACGCACCTGTGAGAAACGTACGGTATTGTTATCACAAAATAGATATATACTTGCTATTGCCGTTTGTACGCTCAGATAATCGAAAATAATCCTAAAGGCAATCCTAATCCATCTTAGGATTATTCACGATTTTTTTTAACTCTCAAAACGTTGCAAAATAATCCTAAAAATAAGCCATATTAGTAACATTCGAAAATAATCCTAAGCTAAAAGCAATGCTAATCTATCATAAAAACATTGTAGACGACTTGCTACATAGGCGACTTACGTCTTGCAACGATGTGATTTGTAAACAAGTTGCTACATAGGCGACTTACGCGACGACTTGATACTAACTTCTGAAAACCTATAGAAATCGAACGCACGCAATGCACAAATTCACCATTAAAGATATTAAAAAAGCGCTACGAACGTAGCATATGCTTCGATACGGGTCTACAACTGCTACGCGTTCGTAGCAAATCCTATGTATAATATCTAATAAATAATTTATTCAAAAAACGACTCAAAACCATCTTAGAAGAAAAATGTTATCTTCTTCTATACATATAATAAAACAGTAGACAGTAGATATGTCTGTACTTTGAACATATTTGGCAAAAATGGAGAGAGAACAGTTAGAGAAAGATAATAAAAGCGAAAAAATTTTTTTTTGTATTTATTCTCTGTCTGTCTGTCTGTTTGAACGCGCACATCTTCTAAGTTACTGAACGGATTTTAATCCTGTTTTCACAGGAAGATAGAACTCGGCTTGGAGCAGAATATAGGCTTTGTTTCATTTAAATCGCATGACAGGAAAAGGAGTTATCCTTATTTGAACATTTCACGCGGACGAAGTCGCCGGTAACAGCACGTTACACAATAAAAGAGTTTATGGAAGATAGGACGTTATGATGTTGATGGCTTTGTTGTGTGAATGATATTGTTGTGTTTATTAAATTAAGTATGTTATTAATGCTGTATAAGATCTCATCAGCGCCACTCTACTTATCTGCCTACACCCTTACAGGGTATATGTAATAATTTTAATTAGTCTCTAAGGATTCTATATTGTTACATGTGCTGTTTAAATAAATAAATAAATCTCCAATTGGCTACGCGCTACCATTTTTTCGTACGCAAAAGCAGTTTCGATTCAGTCGATCGAGTTTTTCCACTCCACGTTCGAATACTAGCGTTTTCGATTCGAGCGTTCGAATAGAATTACAGTCAACCAACGAAAGAGGTAACCAACGTAGAGAATTATGAAAAAAAATATTTATGAATTATTTACGTCTATTACAGATATTAATAGACCGCTTTACCGTATTTTTGCCTCTGGCCAACATAGGCATAGATTTTCTGAACGGCATTGTATAACATCGGAGTAAAATATTTGTCATGTAATTTAGGACTGATTTAGACTTGTCACTTATAAGTGACTGTAGATTTAATTGTAAACAATAAACACAGCGCCACGCGGTCCCAAAGTAAGTTAAGGCCCATTTTTTTTTTGACGATGTTGTGCAAGCTAGTGAAGCGCTAACGGGATACGCTTCACCAGCAACATTGGTTTTACGTGGGCGAGGTGTCAACCCGCCGCACAACCCCCGAAATGCTGGAGGACCACACCCGTCGTTGGTCAGCGAGTCCATCGGACTTAGCCGGTTAGTGTAGCTAGGCTGTACTACCGACCATTCCCCTATCCGCCACCTTGGGGACGCTCCCCTACGCTGTGAGGGAAAGCGCGGGGAGTTAAGGCCCATTTAGACCATGCCCGTTCATTGCTTCTTCTTCTTTCTTAATTAATGGCGTTTCTGTCGTGTCTTAACGACACATAGACAATTTCGCCAATGTCGAGTATTTTAAATGAACACTTTTTAACAAAAAAGTACACTTTAAAAGGGCAACGTGGTACGGTGAGGATCCGAGGTCGCCATCTTGACGACCTTCGTTGACAAGGCGGCGATCTCGAATCCCCAGTTCATTGCCTGTGGCATACAATAATTGAGATGCATCGTCGCTTACAATTTTTGAAGGACCAATTATTGCTCCCACTAGGTTGCACGCGATTCGAGATCGCCGCCTTGTCAACGAAGGTCGTCAAGATGGCGACCTCGGATCCTCACCGTACCACGTTGCTTTTTTAAAGTGTACTTTTTTTGTTAAAAAGTGTTCATTTAAATACTCGATATTGGCGAAATTGTCTATGTGTCGTTAAAACACGACAGAAACGCCATTAGTTATGGCGTTTCTGTCGTGTTTTGCAAGAAACATGTATGTGCAAGAAACTGGCTTCGTCTAAATGAGGCCTTAGTCTTAACCTTCTTGTGTATGGGTACCTGACAACGGATACGTTATTGTAAATAAATACTTATAACACATAGAAAAAACCCACACAAAATGTCATCAGATAAAAGTTTGTCCCATGTCGGGATCGAACCCACGCCCTCTGGTGCACGAACAAACTTTTTGATTTAAAGACTTCCGGTATTATATTACAAGATTTCCTTGGAGCTAACTTCTTAAAGTATTCAAATTATGAATGGGACCACTAGGAACGTTTAGGCGTGATGTATGGGACTGTTAGAGTGCGCACCACTGCTTCCGATATTGATCTTATGGATAACTGGGTATATGGCATTTAATTTTATTATAAGACGTCTGTCTAGTTAGGCTATAATGCTTTATGTTTTGAATTGCTGTCTCTCATGGAGGGAAAACCTTTCAATTCTTCCTATTCCATCTAATATCTTTTTGCAATTCTGTGAAATAAACAAATTATTAAGCACACTTAGCTTGAGATTTAATATGACAATAACTTTAAAAGTGCAATTCGCTGTTTATACTAGTCGCCAACACGGCTGACTTGCGCAGACGTAAAACAGAGTTTGATACTCATACTTATTATTCAGTGCTACAATCAATTTTCAAAAATTTTTATAACCAAATATTGGCGCGTTCAATTCTCAAAAAATGACATTAAACCTTACACTGCAACAAAAATCAAATTGAAATAGTTGAACCACGCTTGTCAAAGGGTTCATAAATCCACAGATTCTACAAAAAATGAAATAACATTCTAAAATGTTTTCCACAGCGAGATTGCACATTTTTATTTTAGTTTTAATTTGAATAGTTTGGTGAATATATTCAAAAATACATGTACCCGATTTTGTTACATATGAAGCATTTCGTTCCACCTTGTTGATTTTGAAGTCATAAATGTATGATCGTGTTTGACCTATAAATATTATATTAGAAATAGTTTCGCAAATATTGTAGTTCGAGTATTTACTAATTTCGTATGCAAAACATCTCTTACGTAGTATTTAAACTGTTACTAAAGAAAGTTGTTAAGATTTATTTATTTTGAATTTGATTATATTTATATATTATAAGCTTTGTCCTGACTGACTGACTGACTAATGAATCAACCACTGCTGCTCGTAAAGACCTAAAACATGGGTGTGGTCTTTGTGTGTGGAGTTCATCGGGTATGTATCTTATACTTGAAGGATGCCACATTTACTGCACTCTGGGACCAGTTACGTCCAAATTCTAGTGGTTTTATTTAGATATTTATGTATATAACACAAACACAGATAATATAATATTATCTAATATAATCGTATGTCACAATAAACGTCGGCGAGCGACCGTAGAAACTATTACGAGGAAAGTTAAATCAGTTTTGTTGCCTCTTGAAACTGGTTTTACCCGGTTATATCCAGATTCATCTGGTCCTAGCCCTCGTTCCTGCTGTTTGAAATATTAAATTGCGTTTTTCTCCTTTATTTAAAGATATTAAACTTAGATTCAACGTTGGTGGAGAAAGAAAAAAAATATAAATAGGTATTGCGGAACCTTCATTTGTTTTATAAAAAGGGAATAGTCGGTCACCTGATTTTAAATGTCTAAGGTAGCAGAAGACCGCGTCTTCGTAACAGAAGAAGTGTTTCTGATCGATTATTATCAACACAATGTATGTCGATAGTCAATCAACAATCACAAAACAAAGTCCATAACAAAAGTCACAGAAGTAGTTCTCAAGGCTGCTAAACTTAAGTGGAACTGAGCTGGGCACTTGAAAAAAATGTGTTCCGACAGATTCTGATGGGCTCGCATCACAACCCACTGGACGTACCAATCCATTAAACGCGGAAGACTAAAAAGCCGAGTGCGGAATGAGCTCGACGCTTATTTGGATGATTGGACGTCATCGTTGTCTTCATGTCTCATGTGCTGTGGTGAATAAATGTTATTCTTTCTTTCTTCTTTCGACGATCTCCGTGGCGTAATGGTTACCATTCCGGTCCGCCACCCAGGAGGTCCAGGGCACGAATCCCGGTCATCATTAAAAACGTACTTTTTCTGATTGGCCTGGGTCTTGGATGTTTATATTATGTATTTGTTATACAATATCAAGTCTCGGGGTGTGTACGTAATAATACGTAAATTCGAGAATTTACTTTGGGGCTAGCTAAATCTGTGTGTTTTTTTTTATATATTTTCTAGAATACTACGTTTATGCATGGAAGATTCTTATTTAAATAAACAGAAAATACTTGGAATAATACCGCGTAAGTTTATATCGCGCCATCAAGATAGGTTAGTGGTGCACTCCCCAAGGAATACACAAGAACGAAGATTGTACAACTTGAGACTTCCACAACTTAATCTGTCTAAGTGACTTTGATGGATGTCCTGGGTTTATTTTCGTTTTCATAGTAATTAATGGAGGGCTCTGAATCAAAACTATTTATTTATTTAATTTCTTTTGTCCTGCCAACTAATTAACGCACATAAGTATCTACTTTAGTATGCGGATTTTTTTGAATGAGTTTAAAAATTTAAAATGTTTATTTGCTGACATTAGGGTCTTCTTTACATAGTATAAAATGAAGTCTGTCAGTCTGTCAGTCCCTATGTATACTTTTCAAATTCAAATTCAAAACTTTTATTCAGAGAATAGGTTTTCACAAACACGTTCTCTTGTCAGAGTATACAGTAATAAATGATTTGTATAAATTAATCTACTCTATAAACTACTACCATTTCGGAAACAAAGCAAAATGACCACTGGTAAAAAGAAATGGCGAAAGAAAACCAGTTACGGCCTTTTTTGTCATTTAAAAATATATCGTACTTTTCTTTTTTCTTTACTTTTTCAACATAAAATTTAAAACTAGGTAAATACATACAACATTACATACTTAGATCTTTAAGACTACGTAACGGATATTGATGCGGTTTTTTAGTTAGATAGACTGATTCAAGAAGAAGGTTTTTAGGGATTATACTATCCGAAATTTCCACGGGAAAGTGGGAGACAAGCAAACGAAGTTCCACTGGTTCTGCTAGCCTATACTAATATATAAAGCTCAAAAGTTTGCTTGTTTGTTTGAACGCGCTAATCTCAGGAACTACAGGTTCGAATTGAAAAATTCTTTTTGTGTTGTATAGTCTATTTATCGAGGAAGGTTTTAAGCTATATAACATTACGCTGCGACCAATAGGAGCGAAGCATCAGTGAAAATTGTTGCAAAAACGGGGAATATTATTCATAGCGCGATAGTGTTTTCCCCTTCGTCCTCCAGCTCCTTCGACAACCACGCAAACGAAGTCGCGGGCACAGCTAGCATAATATAAACATCCAATTACAATACAAATTAATCACCCTTAATTAAAGGTGCGGCCAAACAATGCACCATCGAACCGACTGGTAGCGGACGGTCTGGTGAACACGCCGCACCGCACCATCGAAACGTCCGGTAGCGGACGATGTTCGATCTTGTGGCGCAGGGGATGCGGTGCGCTGTCGCACAGATTGGTCCGCCACAAGACTAGTCTATCTATGTGCAGTCGCATTAACAGCGGACCTAAATCGACCCGTGTAAGCTTTGTAAGCTGCACATTAATCACTAAATTTAATAATATTTATGGAACTCGTATTTCAAATTATCTCATACCTTGTTACTTAAATGAGACAGATGAACACATTCAATGCATGTTTTCTCAAGGCTATAATGGTGCCAAATGTAAAAAATATTTAAAAAAACTGTATGTGAGCGACCAGCCTTCGATAAGATAAGCCCTGCGTGGCTTAAGTCGTGCGGTAAATAAACTAATGTATTAAATTATTTTGGAAATAAATAAAAATAAAAAATAAAAAAAACTATTTTATTTCACACCATATAAATTGCTCATTTGGAATTTTTAAACTCAAAATTACACATCAAAACACGCTTATAAGTAGGATTTTCAATAATCCCATTCACATGACGAAGGCTGACGTCCACCATACCCGGATATGAAATAAGTCCGGGTATGAAAGGGTTAAAAGGTCTTATTTTAGTGGGACTTTTTACTGTCCTCATTAATACGGGTTGTTTTGGTTATTCGTGTAAAGTTAAATAATTTTAACTTAAAAATCTATACACATACAAATACATACAACAATTATATATTTTTTATATTGTACAAAGTGGAGCTCTGGAGATCTTACTAACCGTAGGAACACAACTTGGGCGAGACCAATGCTATTTGGCTACGATCTTGTGTAAGGTGAAGGTCCTTCCCCAGACGGGCTGCTCCGATTTGAGCGGATTATCCGCTGTGCCCTACCTCTCTAACTAATCTATCTTTCTAATGTAAAATTCGGGTTGATATGGATGACGTTATTTGTCGTTAAACTGTGACGTTCAACTGACTATAAATATATTGAGAGAGGTGCTATAGTTAATTCAAGGTGTACTTAACAGGCATGAATTGAACAGTACAAGGGTAGTGTAGGTACACTACCCTTGTACTTGCCTTGTAGATAGGTATCTAGGGTGGCTGCGGAAGAATATGAAAATTAAATCAAAAAAAAGTAAAAAAATCTTTCAATTTTACTTTGCCATTTCATTCTGTGCTGTAGGACGCGGCGTTGATTTTTTTTTGGGAGAAATTCAATAATGGCGACTTAGCACCAATCTCCTGAATCAATTTTTAGCGGTGTTCGGGAAATTATTTGGCCTATAAGTTAGTCCCTGCAGATTGAGTGTATACAAGAGAGAGACCCTTTTTTATCCTTCCCGAAGGACGGTCACAATTGGAAAACAAACAGCCATGATTAAGTTGTCGATGCTGTATTTACTAAATTGAACTTATTTTTACGCCACTTTTTCGTCTGTGGCACTTTTGGAAAAGTGTTTTCACAATTTAATTGCACTAAAATAAAAATAAATAAAATAATTTACAGGAAATTCAACACGTCTACATTTTGTAATCCTAGTAACATTTCGACGTAAATGGCCTGTTGAGAAGAAGATATTTGAATAAGAACTGATATTTTTTTATGACAAAGGAGAAACGAACTGGCGGTTCATCTGATAGTAAGCAATCACCTCTGCCCATGGATATCCTGAACTATAAGGATCTAGGAAGCGTTGCGTATGTGAGAAATAAAAAGAAATGCAGGGAGAAGAAAACGGAGAGTATGAAACAGGACGAGTATAGACTTTAATTTATTGTTCGAAACACAATGATTCACTCCAATTTCATTTCGATATTCTTTGAGAGGGTGGTGCTGCTTCGGGCATGCTAGACTAGTAGTAGTAGTGCTAGTAAATTATGAGCCACTACCCTATATTACGAGTCGCCAGTTCATTATAGTAGCAAGACTCTACCACTCATCTCAACAAGTAATTCACGTCGAAGTGTTAAAAAAAAATTACGTGAACCTATTTTCTGTAAATCTATTATTTTATTTTAATGTACTAAAAAAATATTGTACAGTCAGGTGCACGTTGAACTACACTTACCGTACAATTTTGGCTCTTGTGATATCGAACTTAAGAAGAGCAGGTTGACCTTTACATATTGGACTTTTTACTATACAAAATCCAATATGTAAAGGTCAACCTGCTCTTGACTGTACAATGTGTTAAACAAGTTTTATTTTTTAAAATCTCATGGGTCACAGACCAATGGGATTCTACGGGCGTTTGCTTAAAACAAATTGTTTTCGTACAGAAAAATCAATATTTACTCAATCCATATATGTGGTACAGGTGCGTACAAAAACATTTTTTCTTAAAATATTATTTTGTAGCGTACCTTAGCTTTAAACTAATAGCAAAGTTGACCGAATTTAGGCGAATACGTGTATGATGTGCTTAGGGGCAACGAATTTTTGCAAGACATTATATTTTTTTATATACATAGTCGAACTCAAAGTGAAATAAACCTGTTAATATTATTACATGTAATTTATTATACATTTTCATATACTTATGACACTTAACTATACCTTTTACGCTTGCATTATATTAAATGATTGTTATAAATAATTTTATATGGATCTTGTACCGCCTGGAACACTGGATCTTTTCTTCCTAGTTCAATGTTTTATTTTTACCTCAAGTGTGTGAGTGAATTGTATTTATGCTGTTAATTGTTGCTCTAACTGTAAGTTTCATGAATAAATATTTATCAAAGTGATCCCTAAATTATACTTATTTACTTAGAAACTTTGAAATGAAACGAAAAAATATTTGTTCATAATAACATTTATTTTCGTTATTCTATTAGGATGGAATTTTTGTTGCTTTCCCATTGCGACGACGACGGTCTCTTTACATAATTATCTCTTGACCTTTCCAAATTTTCTGACGAAATGCCTAAATTAAAAAAAGGTATTAGGAAAAGAGGACAAGTTGCTACTTTATGTTAAAAAGTTTTGTTTGACAGAAAAATTATGCCGCGATAAAATTATAAAATCAACTTTTTTTCCTTAATTTTTTTTAGAGTAAATTCCGTAACTCGTAAAGAACAAAACGGAACCTTAATTTTATCACTTTGTTAAGTTTGTCTGCCAGTCCGTTCGTCTGTGAAACATTTATCTTTTTGGATCGCTTTGTCAAAAATTTTAATAATTTATATTAAATATTTTAATATAAAAAAAAAAAAAAAATCTATATTAATTAATTATATATAAAAAAAAATTATGATTTTTATTTTGACTGTCTGTCCGTCTGATAAACTTTTTTTGACGCTTTTACTTTTTAAAAATAAACTGTACTTATATGTAAATGTAAATAGCGCCCTCTTGTGTCCATTAATGTTGTAGTGCCCAACAGGGTACAATGTTACTACTGTATCTCTAAGCCCGTAGCATTAAGACTACGTATGTCTCTTTTGGTGTAATATGCATATTGAGTATTGAACTAAAATTAATAAATACTTAAATCAGCCGACTTTTGCATCAAAAAACATCAAACTTTTTTAAGTCAACCCGATTATCAAAAAAAATATGATCGTTTATTAACGATTTCTATACACATCGCTAGTTACTAAACATCTATAATACCGTAAACCTAGAAACGTGAAACTTAGCAAAAACCAAGAAAAGAAAAAAAAGAAAAATTGTAATTTGTAGTTACATTTTGTGTGCGAGTTGGACTCGCGCACAATGGGTTCTGTAGAAACTTGAAGGTGTACCTAACTCGCAGTAAGTTTTTCTACATCAAAATTAGTACGAAATTTAATTTTTTTTGACACAACTCGCGGTTAGTTTTTCTACTGCAGATTAGTACCAATGGGACCCAAAAAATTTATGAACCAAAAAAGTTTGCGTCTTTAGTCCAAAATCTATATGGCCCTGAAATCAGTTTTTTCGTGAAGTTTTAATACTTTTGTGTTCGATGTTACATAGGCCAAGAGCGTAGTGTTACTCGACATTCGTAATACGAAGCACGGAACCCCTTGGGCATATTACCGAATATTTTTTCCGCCACTCCACAATGTAGTGAATTCTCGTATCCATCAGAAATGCAAATAAAAAGATTTTTGTTTTTATCATAATACTTACATAAATATTATTTTTTTATATCTACATATTATTTAATTCCGCCCGCGTAATATTTTTGTGAAGTACGATGTCATCGCTGTTTGTTGCGCACTATAACGATTACGCAAGTTAAGCAACATCGACACTAGTCAGTGTTTGGACGGGCTTCGTTATCTCGAGTTGCTCCGTGAGCTATTGATAAATAAAAATTCGAGTAAATGCCTTCGCGCCCCCGGTATTGCAAGCGTCTATAGGCTGCGGTGACGGCTTACCATCAGGCCGTATGCTTGTTTGCCACCTTTGTGATATAAAAAAAAGAAGGTCTAGTAGTCAAATAAAATTATGCCTTATCCTCGAGTTCTCAAGTATGGTATTTTTATAAAATGTGTTATAGGAAATTGAAATTTCAACGTTTCCAAATTTCACAGCAGTGAAGTGACATGTTAAAGTGATGTTTGCTCAAGTAATAGCCTTTTTTGTCAAGTGTATACAATTTTGTAACGTCGTTTGCAGATCAAAATATGCAATACACGTCTATTCCGCTGCCTGATGGTGCGTTTGTAACTTATTTATAAACTAGCGGGCAGCCCCGGCTTCACACATGTTCTAGTAAAGATTCCTAACAGTTTTTTAAGGGTGAAAGATTTTTCAAATCGGTCTAGTAGTTTAGGACATAAACGACCAATCAAATCTTTCCTCTTGATAATATTCGTACTTGTAGGTGATATGTCAAAGGCTTTACTTTTATTTATCGTAATTGTACCTTTTATGTTTTATCATTATCATTTTAAAAGAGCAAGTGCTAAGTTTATTTCCAGTTCTTCTTAGCACAAATCTGCCGTCTGAACTGGTGGTAAAAAATGTGACGATTCGAAAGTGCTTGTAATATGCCTATTTGAATAAAAATATTTGATTTGATTTGCTTTTACACAAAAAAGTTTACAGAGAACATTATCACACAACGTTTGCCTCGTATGGTAATTAAACCATAATAATTCATAATTCATAATGGTTCATAATTCATTTATTCGTTCATGAACATAGGTTAGTAACAATATTGATCTTAAAATTGTACAGTCATGCTCCACCTTATTGGCATAAGATCTCTTCACCAATAAATTACATCTATTACATTTTTGATTCAAAGAGAGTATATCATATTGGTGCATTTGTAACTCGCCTATGTAGCAACTGGTCTATTTATCAACTCGTAACTCTTGTAAGTTGTAAATCGCCTATTTATCAACTCGTCTATGATTTTGCAATAATTATGTAGGTATGATTTAGATTATTTAATTAAAATAAAGAACCTGCAACCTATTGTAGAAGATAGGATCCCTACGAACGTGGCACTATGCTGTCAATTTATTATCGTCTCAGTCTCGGCGTCGACTCACAAGTTGTACTGGCATTCAATAGAATTCAATAAAGGCCGAATCTGTAGCAGAATTCGCTGATGCTTCAAATTGGATTAATGGATCCCCTTCATTCATTTCTGATCGTTACGCTGCCAGCTTTTGTTCATGTGTTTTTTTAAATCATATACAGCAAGCAAATAAGCCAGAGATGGAAGTTGTTAATGTCGCCTATTTGTAAATTAGTAACACTAGGAATGCTAGTAACGAGTTGTCCGCTACAGAGGTTTCCCACCTTCTTTGTAGCGGACAACTCGTTACTAGCGTAGACAGAGATAGTCCTAACTTCCTAGGACTCCGGATCACTTATTCATGGAAAAAAACGCATTGCTACCTTACGCCGATATTAGATAGATGGAATTTCCTTTATTTGCAACTAGCTTTCCCCCGCGGCTTCGCTCGTGGTTAAATTTATGACATAGATCTCGTTTGACAACAAAACAACCCATAGCGCGACTTGTGGCGCCATCTGTTGGCTGACATCGCAATTGTTTTCGAAAGAAAAAATGTTTTCTTACTTTTTTATTGGAATGACATACTTTCACGGGACTAAAAGTAGCCTATGTTGGGCTCTATACCTATGCATTGCATGTTGAAAAGATTGCTATTAGAAATGGGAACAAGAAGGCCGAAGAATTCGATATTCTGTGAAAGGGTGGTTGTATTTACCCACACTTATTGTGTATTTTTCATGTGTATTGTATGGTTTTTAATGAGATAATAAATAGTCAGTCAGGGAAAGAGATGAACATAGCCTTAAATATAATTCAGTTTTCGTGAAGGAATTTACAGGATTTTTTATTTATTAACAGTTGCGCCATCTATATCAGACTTTTGATGAAATCCTACGGGAATCGCGTACTTTTCGGGATATGTGTTAATCCAAGGTATCAGCTACCAACATACGAAATATCATAAATATAAATAAATAAATAATAAATATATAGGGACAATTCATACAGATTGAGCTAGCCCCAAAGTACGTTCGAAACTTGTGTTATGGGATACTAACTCAACGATACTATATTTTATAACAAATACATATATATATCTAAACATCCAAGACCCGAGGCCAATCAGAAAAAGTTCGTTTTTCATCATGACCCGACCGGGGATCGAACCCGGGACCTCCTGGGTGGCGGTCTGGCGTGGTAAATATTGATCCAGCCATTTGAGCGTGAAGAAGTAACAAACACATAACTTTCGCCTTTATAATATTAGTAGGATATGTTTGTACAATCTATATATTGAAATGTACCGGTCGTTAAACTATTCCATGAACGTTGCGCTATTTCATTAAAAAGCATGAATAAATTGTTCAAGTTCTTAGTCTTTCTCGGATTAATCGGTGTTGTCGATCTAGAAGTGTCTACGAAGATCCGACTGCCCACATAGATACTATTATGTAAAAAAAAAATATATATTGTGAATTGCTCATTTAAGTGAACCATGTAAAAAAAAATGTTCTTATGAGTAAATAAATTCTTTAAACCGAAGTTCCATGCATTTTATTCGGTTCAGACCGAATCTTCTGACTATTGCTGGAGCGATTGCAACTTAATAATTTAAACTGATCGTAGTAAGAAACAATACTAGTATTGTTCTAAATCTTCTGTCAATATTCTTTGAAATTTTTAGAAATATCTGATTTTAGTTAAAAGTGCATATTTAATTTAACATCTTTATTGTATTTTTTCATATAACTAAGGTGGCAAAGAAGACTACGGCCCGCTTGCAACACCGTGGGTATCACTCGCGCGTTGCCGACCCTGTAAAAATCTTTTGATGCCCCTTTTGAAGAGCCCCATCTATATATATAAAATTCAAAGTCCTGACTGACTGACTTAACTATATATCAACGCACAGCCCAAACCGGTGGGTCTAGAGACTCCAAATTTGGACAGTAGGTTCCTTACGACGTCTAGGGGTGTACTAAGAAAGGATTTTTCAAAATTCCTACGGGAAACCGAGATATACGCAAACGAAGTTGCGAGGGTGTATCAACGCACAGCCAAAACCGCTGCGTCTAGCGATTCCAAATTTGGCATGTAGGTTCCTTACGACGTCTAGGGATGTACTAAGAAAGGATTTTCCAAAATTCCCACGGGAAAGCGAGATATACGCATACGAAATTGCGAGGAGACGCACAGCCCAAACCGCTGGGTCTAGAGATGCCAAATTTGACATGTAGGGTCCTTATAAGGTCCAGACCGACCGGACCGGACCGGACCGGAACGGACCGGACCGGATCGGAACGTATCAGACCTGATCGGTCTGGAAGGAACCGCACCGTACCGGGTCGTGCCGGACCGGATCGAACCGGACCGGACCGGTTTTTTTTTCATCTATATATATAAAATTCAAAGTCCTGACTGACTGACTGACTGACTTAACTATATATCAACGCACAGCCCAAACCGCTGGGTCTAGAGATTCCAAATTTGGCACGTAGGTTCCTTACGACGTCTAGGGATGTACTAAGAAAGGATTTTTTAAAATTCCCACGGGAAACCGAGATATACGCATTCGAAATTGCGAGGGGACGCACAGCCCAAACCGCTGGGTCTAGAGATGCCAAATTTGACATGTAGGGTCCTTATAAGGTCCAGACCGACCGGACCGGACCGGAACGTATCAGACCTGATCGATCTGGAAGGAACCGCACCGTACCGGGCCGTGCCGGACCGGATCGAACCGGACCGGACCGGTTTTTTTTTCATCTATATATATAAAATTCAAAGTCCTGACTGACTGACTGACTTAATTATATATCAACGCACAGCCCAGTCAGGTGGGTCTAGAGATTCCAAATTTGGACTGTAGGTTCCTTACGACGTCTAGGGGTGTACTAAGAAAGGATTTTTCAAAATTCCTACGGGAAACCGAGATATACGCAAACGAAGTTGCAAGGGTATATCCACACACAGCCCAAACCGCTGGGTCTAGAGATTCCAAATTTAGCATGTAGGTTCCTTACGACGTCTAGGAATGTACTAAGAAAGGATTTTTCAAAATTCCCACGGGAAAGCGAGATATACGCATACGAAGTTGCGAGGGGACGCACAGCCCAAACCGCTGGGTCTAGAGATGCCAAATTTGACATGTAGGGTCCTTATGAGGTCCAGACTGACCGGACCGGACCGAACCGGACCGGACCGGACCGGAACGGACCAGACCTGATCGGTCTGGAAGGAACCGCACCGTACCGGGCCGTGCCAGATCGAACCGGACCGGACCGGATTTTTTTTCATAAATAAAATTCAAAGTTCTGACTGACTGACTTAACTATATATCAACATACACACACACAGTACTAAGAAAGGATTTTTTTAAATTCCCACGGGAAACCGAGATATACGCATTCGAAATTGCGAGGGGACGCACAGCCCAAACCGCTGGGTCTAGAGATGCCAAATTTGACATGTAGGGTCCTTATAAGGTCCAGACCGACCGGACCGGACCGGAACGTATCAGACCTGATCGATCTGGAAGGAACGGCACCGTACCGGGCCGTGCCGGACCGGATCGAACCGGACCGGACCGGTATTTTTTTCCTCTATATATATAAAATTCAAAGTCCTGACTGACTGACTGACTTAATTATATATCAACGCACAGCCCAATCAGGTGGGTCTAGAGATTCCAAATTTGGACTGTAGGTTCCTTACGACGTCTAGGGGTGTACTAAGAAAGGATTTTTCAAAATTCCTACGGGAAACCGAGATATACGCAAACGAAGTTGCAAGGGTATATCCACACACAGCCCAAACCGCTGGGTCTAGAGATTCCAAATTTAGCATGTAGGTTCCTTACGACGTCTAGGAATGTACTAAGAAAGGATTTTTCAAAATTCCCACGGGAAAGCGAGATATACGCATACGAAGTTGCGAGGGGACGCACAGCACAAACCGCTGGGTCTAGAGATGCCAAATTTGACATGTAGGGTCCTTATGAGGTCCAGACTGACCGGACCGGACCGGACCGGACCGGACCGGAACGGACCAGACCTGATCGGTCTGGAAGGAACCGCACCGTACCGGGCCGTGCCAGATCGGATCGAACCGGACCGGACCGGATTTTTTTTCATAAATAAAATTCAAAGTTCTGACTGACTGACTTAACTATATATCAACGCACAGCCCAAACCAATGAGTCTAGAGATTTCAAATTTGAACTGTAGGTTCCTTACGACGTCTAGGGATGTACTAAGAAAGGATTTTTCAAAATTCCTACGGGAAACCGAGATATACGTAAACGAAGTTGCGAGGGGACGCACAGCCCAAACCGCTGGGTCTAGAGATGACAAATTTGACATGTAGGGTCCTTATAAGGTCCAGACCGACCGGACCGGACCGGACCGGAACGTATCAGACCTGATCGATCTGGAAGGAATCGCACCGTACCGGGCCGTGCCGGACCGGATCGAACCGGACCGGACCGGATTTTATTTCATAGATAAAATTCAAAGTCCTGACTGACTTAACTATATATCAACGCACAGCCCAAACCAATGGGTCTAGAAATTCCAAATTTGAACTGTAGGTTCCTTACGACGTCTAGGGGTGTACTAAGAAAGGATATTTCAAAATTCCCTCGGGAAACCGAGATATACGCAAACGAAGTTGCGAGGGTATATCAAATTTGGCATGTAGATTCCTTACGACATCTAGCTATGTACTAAGAAACGATTTTTCGAAATTCCCACGGGAAAGCGAGATATACGCAAACGAAGTTGAGAAGGGACGCACAGCCTAAACCGCTGGGTCTAGAGATGCCAAATTTGTCATGTAGGGTCCTTATAAGGACCGGACCGACCGGACCGGACCGGACCGGACCGGATCGACCGGACCAGATGGAACCGTACCGTACCGGGCCGTGCCGGACCGGAATTTGTTTCTGAAGAAAGATATGCTAATTGTTACTAGGCCACGCGGGCGAAGCCGCGGGCGGAAGCTAGTATTATCATATTCTTCAATACACTAGCAGCTTACAAAGCTGGGGCCTGATTCTACTAACACAAATGCACCAATGGACTCTCACCAATGGTGTCTCAATCGTGTCTCAAAATAATGCCGATAGTGTATCAGTAGAATATTTTTTGACATTTGTTATGGACTTAAAAAATAAGTTAAACATTATGTTATTGTTTAAGTCTAAAACGTCCATAAAACTATTCCACTGAAACTATCGGCATTATTTTGAGACACGATTGAGACACCATTGAGAGTCCATTGGTGCATTTGTGTTAGTAGAATCGGGCCCCTGATGCGTATGCATCTTGATGCTTGGAGATTTTGTCGAGACGATTTTTGAAGCTGTCTACTGGTGGTGCATTAACAAATTACTCTCCGGAAGTTGGTTCCATTCCGTGATCACACGCTTAGTCAGAAAACGCAGAGGTGGATTTCTCCTTGCTGGTATCCGACAACTTTAATGAGTGACCTCTCAAGTGATAGATATCATAAGGTCGGAAGATGTAGATCAGAATTAGAATTAAACTTCAACGTGTATTCAGCCTTAACTATAAATACTAGCTTAAACATTGAATTCATTTTTAAAAACCGTTTTAAACTTATATAACGAAGCTGAATCATTTCGAAAACTAGTTTGAAAATAAAACGGTTTTACACCGGACGCCAGCTCGACGCTTTCCTTCAATCGCCGTCAAAGGGAATTCAATTACATATAAAAAGTCCATGTTTCTTTGGTGAAAGTGCAGCTGTAATATAAATGGCTATCACTATCGAAATAAGACATCGGTTCTTTGATGTAATAACGTTTTTTTTTTTTTGTTAGAGCAAGGCAAACAAGACAGCGCGCAGCGAGGGCTAAATCGTGGCCTTTTTAATACGCAAAGATCTGTAAAGGGTAAAGAAAAAAAAAGTGTAAGTACTCTATCATTATGCTCTTTTTGCTTCGTTTTCAAACAGGCAGTTTCAGAAACGCATGTGTGTTATTAACTCTAAGCCCCTTCGCACACAAGGCGACGCAAGTCGCCGAAACTCGGCGATTTTAGCATCCAACGACGAGAGTGTACGTACGAACCTCAATGGACTTGTAAGGCGGTAGTCGCTTGGATACTAAAATCGCCTAGTATCGGAGACTTGCGTCGCCTTGTGTGCGAAGGGGCTAAAACAGTTTCGAGTAATTCACCATAGCCGGTTAAAAATAGAACTAAAACACTTTACGGTCCCTACCCAGTTCGGATATTCTCTATGGACATCCCTTAATCATACCCGCCCATATCCGTCAGGGATACGGATTAATTTGTATACTAATCAGGCTCGTTTTACCCGCCATATGTAGCTGCTAATCATAGATATTAACTTAATTAGATGAAGGAGCTATAGTACTTGTTAAAATGGAGTCAAAGATGGTTTATTCTCAATAAAATCAGTTAAAACCTAGTCCCAATCTCGGCGAATTACACACGGCACCGCGCATTGCCGCGGTAGGCGCAGGCCAGACATAAATGGTGACGCACCATATGACGCGCCATCAGCGCACCTCTGCTAACTGTTTCGCACCACGTTCTTTCCTACATTTACAAAGAACAAATGAATGGCGTCGAGGCGGCGCGACCACGATGGTTGCTGGATGACTACGTACTCGATGGTTGCTGGCCATCGGGTTAGCCATCGGGCGCGCTGTTCCTGTCTGGCTCGCGCTCTAGGCGGAGCGGATGTCATGTCACATTGGCCTTTATTAGATCCGTTGATGTCTTCCCGACCGCGTATAAAATAGAAATTAACGTGCTATAAGCATAGTTAGGGCGCGTTTTGACGACGCAAATGCGTCCAAAGCGTTACGCACAGTTCCGCTCTGCTAGCGCTATGTGATTTGTGTAGAATCTTAAATTACATTATTTAATTTTGTACAGATGAAGGGATTGGAGGTATCTATCTTAATTTAAGTCTGTACCGCCAAGCTACCCCTCGTTTACATAGGTATTGTACCTACATTCCTTTATGAAATTAAAATAATTATATTTAAGTGAAGTAGTCAAATTCAAATCTAATTGTCTTTACATAGAAGCCCAGAAATAATTTTGGTTCAAAAACTTATCATACAAATTTTTTTTTTTTAAACTCTTAAGTATGCAAAAGATTTAACTTTAAAAAATATTCTAGAACTAAAACTTAGAGCACAATAATGTGTTCATGTTGAAGTGGTAGAGCTATAAAATTGTAGCTTACAATGTTATTCCCATTTTAGTAAGCACTGAGGCGACGAATTATTTCTATAATAGAATTGAAGTTTCAATTTTTCAAATCTCAAAACGAATTTTAAATTACAAAATAAAAACTATTTACTTTATCTAGAAAAAAAGATTACAATTTTCGTGATGAAAGATAGTCTTTGTATTCTGGTAGGCGAGTTGCGATAATCATTATTTTTAGTCACACACATGAATGGGCCTGAACCATTCATATGTTTCAAAGGCCGTGAGTGACGTCACGGCGATAGCATTGAAAAAAAGTTACACAAATGTAATGGTTTTTAAAGAAAAAGAGATGTTTTTAGAAGAGGAAAACAAATGAGCTAGCATTTTATAGTAAGCAAAAAGTCCACCTATGAGGGAATGAAAAAGGAGATGGGAAGGGAAGAGAAAGTAGGAAGCATTATGGGTATTAGGCTTCATCACCCATCATTCACCGAGACACAGCAGTATTCTTTGATAGGGTGGCACTTTCTTGGTCGAATTTGCCCATGAAATGCTTAAATTTAACAGATAACAACTAATAAGATTCATCATCATCTCAGCCACAACAAGTCCAGTGCCGGACATAGGCCTCCCCAAACTCCACTGGGCTCTGTCGGCAGCGTCCAGCATCCAGCAGCTTCCTACGACTTTCTTTAGGTCTGACCACTTTGTCCGCGACCTACGCTGCGCTGCCCGGTACGCGATTGCCAGGAATCAATGCAAAATCTACATGTTTTTCTGTTAAAATGTCATATATGTTAGTCGAAAAACAGCCAACATTTCAAAATACTAATCAGATTTTATTATTGCCTTTGACAGTCTATTTTTTTTAGGAAATTATCCAAATAAATAACATCGCTTTATAACAAAGTGATCTTTGAAGTAAATAGAGTTGTAAACAGATAGAAATATATATTAGATTAGGGCAATCTTTTGTGACTAAGCCATGCCTTTAAAATATAGTGTTTTAAAAAAAACACAACTTTTAAGACCTTTTTTTATATTTCTACTTAAAATAATATTCTTTTCTTTTTAGAGTAACGTAAGCCTCCACTGTCCGTCTGTCTTTCCGTCTGTCACCAGTCTCTATCTCATGAGCCGTGATACCTGGACAGTCGAAATTTTCACAGACTACCTATATATTTCTGTTACCACTAATTGCTCACCATCAGGCGGACCGTAAGTTTGTTTGCCACCTTTGTGGTATAAAAAAAAACTACTATTAACTTATTACTTTATTATCTTATATTTGTTATATTGACGACCTCCGTGGCGTAATGGTTACCACGCCAGACCGCCACCCAGGAGGTCCCGGGTTCGATCCCCGGTCGGGTCATGATGAAAAACGAACTTTTTCTGATTGGCCTCGGGTCTTGGATGTTTATCTATACATATATGTATTTGCTATAAAATATAATATCGTTGAGTTAGTATCCCATAACACAAGTTTCGAACTTTCTTTGGGGCTAGCTCAATCTGTATGAATTGTCCCTATATTTATTTATTTATTATTATATTATATTATTTATCTACTTTAACAACAAATACAAAAAAAAATTATGAAATAAATATTTAAGAGGCTCTAACTCCTCCAAGTGCAACAAACGTGATTTTTTGCCGTTTGTATAGATATAACGGAACCCTTAGTGCCCGAGTGAACGCACTTGGCCGGTTTTTATGTGTCTACTTATAGTAATCTTTATTTGTGATCGAAGAATATTAGTTTATTTTTGGTATGATTAGGTGAAATTGAATGAAACAGCCTCTCAAAAAATATTAGTATTATTTGAAATCTTGTTATTTGTCAATAAAGACTATTCATTTAAATTTTAGATTAATATTTATTACGAGCTGTTACCCGCGACTTTGTCCGCGTGATATGTTAAAATAAGGATAACTCCTTTTCCTGACATGCGATTTAAATGAAACAAAGCCTATATTCTGCTCCATCCCGAGTTCTATCTTCCTGTGAAAACAGCATAAAGATCCATTCAGTAACTTAGAAGTTGTTTGTGTTCAAACAGACAAACAAAAAAATCCAAAATAATTTTTTTTGCTTTTATTACCTTACTCTAACTGCTCCCTCTCCATTTTTGCCAAATATGTCCAATGTACAGACATATCGGGGTCTACTGATTTATTATATGTATAGAAGATATTGTAAAGATAAGATATTCAGACTATTTTTCATTTGCGTGTATCCCGCGTTCCCGTAGGAAAAAACGTTTTTATTTTTACCGTTTTGTTATAAGACACTTTTTGCCAACCCTCTATAGGGTCCCGTAGTATACTATCAAGAAAGTTTTATAGTTTTGCCATATTCGTCTGTCCGTCTGTCCGCGGTCTCATAGACACTTTACTAGAAATCTCTGTAGTTCTGTGATACACAATCTCCTTGAGTACCACGTGGTGCACTCTATCAGAATGTCCACCGTAGCGTTACGTCCACAGTATAAAAATACCAACTTTAAAAAGTCCACCTTATCGAAATGTCCGCTGTATCGAAATGACCACTGCATCAAAATGTTTACTGTATTGAAAAATCCACTGTAAAAGGATTGAAGCACTGAGGACTGTAAGGACGTAGGTATGTCAAATGTCAAAAATGACATAGGTATGTCAAAAATGTTAATGTCAGTTAGCCTTTTTATGGGGCTGTGAAAAAAGAAGGGTCCTTAAAAACCAAATTTCTTCTAAACTACTAAAATTTAGACTTAATAGAAACTTATAGGTATTTATTGGTAAAATACATAATTAAATAATATGAAATTCAATAAAATTAATTAAAACTAAACTAACAATAAAAAATAAAACTAAGCATTAAAAAGACATGGTCCCTGTTTAGACTTACATTTTTGGATATGTATTAATTCATCATATAATCGAAATTTTAGAAAGAGCCAAAACACGATTGTGACACATTTCCTCGATAAAAAAAAATCCGAAGTAACCTCTGTTTTTTTTAGAACTCTTGTAACTTCTAAACGGTAAATAATAGAAATTTTAAACTTCACATAAAGAAATACATTAATGTTTTTTATATATAGTAAAAACAAATATTAAAAAACTCAATTAATGAATTTTAAATAAGCCTTAATGTGTTTTGGCGCGTACGGTGTTAAAAATTCGCCGGGTTCACGGTGTCCCATCTCTGTCTCTCGAAGCAGGGATTGATATATGCGACACACGGGCGGGGCGGGCTCAGTCGGCCGCAATTATTTTACGACGTAGGCCCTTAATCTTAAGTACGCTAACGAAGTGGTAGAATACATTGAAAAATATTTTTTTTATTCGAAAAAGAAGCCGTCATACCGACCTAATTAAATCAACCGTAATAAGATTCAGAAGCCATTATAAAATAAGACCTTCATCACGCTTTGACTCTGTCTACCCCTCAGACTTTATCACATAAAAAGATAACAGTTTCCAATAAAATTAATTAACACCATTGTATGCCTACAGTTTAAAAACCAATTAATATTGCGGTACTGTTATTGAACAGTACACTTCTATAAAATTTTGAAAACCCGTGTGAAAAAACGCCGTGCTTCGGAGGGCACGTTAAGCCGTCGGTCCCGGCTGTTATCGGTAGATCACAGTCGTTAAGCCAAGTCGGTGGCCTTCGGGCGGCTTGAAAACACCGGCCTCTGCCAATCCGCATTGGAGAAGCGTGGCAGAGTACGCTCTAGTCCCCTTCGATTGAAGGGAGACCCGTATCCCTGCAGTGGGATGATTATGGGTTGATAATGATGATTTGAAGTGTGAGAAAAACTTTTTTATTTATTTTTTAATGTCAGCACATTTTTTTATTGCGTTGCTAGGTACTGGTCCACGTAATCATTGCTATTGGATGCGTTACGATTGCTAGTGGTGCCATTGGTTAATTCAATGACCCATTTCACTATGGCAATGTCGAAAATGCGTGGAACATAGTAAGTTTTTTTAAAATAACAGACTATATAAGATCCTACTTTATTAATGAACTTCCTTTTAACACATGACTATATAGGTTACATATTATCGTTTAAGCAAGGAAATAATGGTCTAGTATTTTTATTTTTATTTTTAATACCACAAAGTTGGCTAGCAAGCATACGGCCCGCCTGATGGTAAGCATCACCGTAGCCTATAGACGCTTGCAATACCGGAGGTATCACTCACGCGTTGCCAACCCTCCCAACCCCCTCAAGTGGAACTCTGGAGACCTTACTCACCGTAGGAACACAACATGGCCAAGACCATGACTATTTGGCTACGATCTTCTGTAAGGTGGAGGTCCTTCCCCAGACGGGCTGCTCCGATTTGAGCGGATTATCCGCTGTGCTGTGCCCTACCTCTCTTATAGTATTCAGTAAAAAAAAAAAATTGTATTGTAGGTAAGTAGTTCAAAAATGTTGCTTACTACATAAAATTATCCAGATTTACTGAATACTAGACCATTATTTCCTTATTTAAACGATCATATGTAACGTACATAGTCATGTTTTAAAAGGAAGTTCATTAATAAAGTTGGACCTTATATAGTACAGTCAACAAAGGAGTTGACTGACCCCCCTCTGTATATATATTTAAAGATTTCTAAATATTGCGTGAAGGGATTTACTTGAAAATTTGTAATTACATAGTACAATATGAATACTATTGATAAATAAAATTTCAAGTAAATCCCTTCACGCAATATTTAGAAATCTTTAATCATATAAACAGAGGGGGGTCAGTCAACTCCTTTGTTGACTGTACTATTCGTTTCTACTCTCAGACGGAATGAGAAAATCTGACAAGAGTGTCAAATTCCATAGTGAAAAGTATGTCAAGTGTAAATTTGACACTAATGACACATTTTACTATGTACCTAATTTTACTCTTGTATCTAAAGTTGTCTGCAATCACACGACATCTTTAACAATAAAAAATTACCACGGGCGTACCCGCCAGCAATAAGCTAGTAGTAATCGAGAAAGTAGTTTCTAAAATAAAAAGACCATGTTTAAAATATATATTCTACGGAACCCTTTAAAACAACTCTCACTTATCGTGTTTTTTTTACTCAAACTCGTTGTTAATTGGTTGGAATTGCCGCAATTTATATTCTAACGCAATAATAAAACGGTCTGATTTCCCTTGGTGAGCGATTTCATTACGAGATTGTCTCATGGGTATATGGTTCTATTCCCAATTCTCATTTACGTGCTATTGTCACTATGAAGAAATATAACTGATGTAAATTGCTTTGGTAACAATATACGGACATTTACTATATTAAAGGCTGTTTTTCGATTCACACATGGGCAGACCTTTAGGACTCTTCATTCTAATCGATATATGTACCAATTACTTTCATTTTGAAATTGCATTGTCGAAGGCACGGGGCGCGGCGGGAACAAACGTATGAACTACCTAATGCAATGCCACGAAATACGGCTCGGGTAACGGAAGCAGTCGCAAGACGCTATTAGACACAAAGATTTCATAAGCCACCGATGCGCTTGCAGACTTACGTCGCCGCTTACCGCAAAATTGGCTAACAGATCCCTATCAGCATCAAAATTTACCCTGCAATCAGCGGCAGCGCGAGCGTATTTGCGTAGAACAAATGTACTCGCGACTCAATGCAACACCACGACAGAGCGTCCGCGCGGGCCGCCGCCGCTTGCCACTAAGCCAAAAGTCGTGACCAGGGCGAGTTTGTAATAATATCTATAGTTATAACAGTATATCGAACTTTAAAAGTAGGGAAATTTCGGCTATTTTGTATGCGCGCCGGGAACGGACGCCGGAGGACTTCCAACGACCGCATTACTTTATACAAATTGAAATGTCACCGGCTGATTTGGATACCCCTCATTTGGAATTATGTTTACTTTATTTTGGACCTTGTTATGGTCGAGGAGGTAAACAGAGGATAAAATGAATGCTCATTTTTGTTAACTATCCCATTCAATTGCCGGTTTTTCTCACTTGTAAAGTCCCGAATAGGCTATTTGTCAATAAGGAAATATCAAATGTCTACTATTAACTTTACTGTCAAAAAACTATTAGTTTATTAGAAGATTAAGCTATTCCAACTGTTGATCTACCAAGAACCGTTGTTGGTATTTTTAATATCAACATCATCTATACTAATATTATAAAGACGAAAGATTTGTTTGTTTGAATTGAATCGGCTCCGAAACTACAAGACCGATTTCAAAAATTCTTTCACCAGTAGAAAGCTACATTATCAAGGAATGACATAGGCTATAGCATTTCCCGAAATTCAATGTGGTTCCCACGGGAACGGGTCCGGAACTTCACGCGGACGAAGTCGCGGACAAAAAAGCTAGTAAAATATTTATTACAACACACGATTTAAGGATCTTGGTTTTCTTTCGCCATTTACCTTCATTATTACATTTATTGACGACCTCCGCGACGTAATGGTTACCACGCCAGACCGCTACCCAGGAGGTCCCGGGTTCGATCCCCGGTCGGGTCATGATGAAAAACGAACTTTTTCTGATTGGTCTCGGGTCTTGGATGTTTATCTATATAATATGTATTTGTTATAAAATATAACATCGTTGAGTTAGTATCCCATAACACAAGTTTCGAACTTACTTTGGGGCTAGCTCAATCTGTATGAATTGTCCCCACTTTTATATTTATTATTATTTATTATTTCTTTTAGCAATGTTTAAAAAAATGAATGATTACATAAAATTTAACTTTGTAGTGTTTCTTAATTTACCTTAATTTAAATCAACAAAACCTCACTCAAACCTAGATTAATTTCAAGGACTATATAATATTAAATCGTGCAATGTTTAATCAAGGGAAAGCGTAGACTTAAATCTGATAGATAACGATAGAACGGTTTGGTGAAGAGCTGTATGAAATCCTCTGGGCGAGACGTGTCGACTTTTGATTTTGAACAAAAGCGTACCATCCTCTCACAGAATATAAGAGTGAAACAGCAATACGTTTCGTTCGATGATCCGCTAGCCTAATAACCTTCTCTATCTCTTTTCAACTTATTTTCTATTTTCTCCCCTGGTGTCTCCATGGGCGGCGTTGATCGCTTAGCATCAGTCACCTCGTTTGCCACTCTCTTCTATAAAAAAAACAAGTGTGTGTCAGGCCAAGCGTCAAGCACAGGTAGGAATACAATATTATTTAATGCATCTAAAAATAAATTACAGTCGGTCAGCCAGTCAAAGAGTTGAGTTTATTTTCTCATGCGTTAATTTTTATGATTAAATCAAAGATATTAATATTAACTAAATAAGAAATCTAGGCCCATACGTGGGATTCTATTGTGGGCAAGTCCTGAATTTTGATGTAATATAGCTAGATTTATGTCTACGATATGAACCTTTATCAAATGTTTATTCACTTCGTTTGGTCTGAGAGATTTATGTAAACCCACAAACTTTGAAACAATGTGTCAACATGTATATAACGTTAAGTGGGGTGTAAATTATGTATAATGTGAAATTACAAATGTTAAATACATAAAGTACAAATCTTCTGTCTCCTAAAAAGATAGGTAACATTGGCCGAAAGAACAGAATAAATAATAGTTGCCAAAAGGTTCTCAAAATCTCGAATTCTCAAGTCTAGAGATTCCAAATTTGGGATGTAGGTTACTTACGACGACGTCTAGTGTACTAAGAAAGGATTTTTCAAAATTCCCACGGGAAAGCGAGATATACGGAAAGTTGCTAGTATTTTACTGGTAATATCACAGATTACTTAATAGTTACTTTGTAAGTAATACTATAAATTCCGACATATAAAATTCAAAACTTTTATTCAGAGAATAGGTTTTCACAAACACGTTCTCTTGTCAGAGTATACAGTAATAAATTATTTGTATAAATTAATCTACTCTATAAACTACTACCATTTCATATATAAAGCTTGTCGTGAACTTCACTATACACAGGAAGCTTTTACCAATTTCAACGGTTCGTTATAAAACGAAATAGAAATAGACGGGTCCACACTTCATCTCGGCTCCAGGATCGAACATTTCCTGTGTTTACTTGGAATCAAACAATCTGCAAAAGTCCAATTGTGTGGTTAACTCAAATAGAAAACAGTGAACGGGAAATATAGGAAACAGCTCGGTTTTAACTTTAGAAATTCTAGAAATCTAGAATTTCAGAGTTTGAACGTTTCGCATCGAGTGAGGGGTAGTGGTCGTCGAGATCTAGCTAAAAGTTGCAGTCTGGTTTTGTTGTGGACATGACTATCAGCCAGTTGCAGAGTATTTTAGTCTTAAATTCACATTAACGGTGAAATTGATAAACCATTTTTTTAAGTTAATGACACATGTTTTTTTTTATGCCACAAACGTGGCAAACAAGCCGCCTGATGTTAAGCATCACCGTAGCCTATAGACGCTTGCAATATTTATTTGGACCAACATCGGATCATGGGTTAGTAGGTAATACATAAAAGTTAAAATTATTATTGAATTTAAAAACATTTGATTACAATTTAATTAACTACTGCTACTTGACAGCCCCAATGACACATCTGTCTGACCCAGTTTATGAGCATCGGGCTGTCATATTTGTTACAGTCTTCCAGAATGCCGTTACTGCAGCCACGCGTTCTGGGCAACAAGGAGGCGATGCGTTTGCATCTGATGGCATAAAATTCATCCGTATGTCCGATGCGCTGCAGAAAGGCGGCAGCCGCATCAGCACTCTGAAGACAATATTAATTACAGGGAGGTGAAAATTTTCTTTCAAAAATCAATTTCAAAATATGAATGGCTAGTTGCCTAACAACTATAATAAATAATCGTTTTCCAGAGAGCAAATCCTTAAATATTTTAGATAAGAATTATGTATGAGGAAGATAGCTTTTGAATTGTTTTTGTTACGACAATAGGCCCACAGACTTCACATATATCAAGGTGTTAAAACATAGGTATATCCCACAGATTATCTGCCAACTATTCCAGACAATTGCGGCGTAACCACGGAGTTAAACGGCTTACAAAATAATCTGGTATTACAAAGGGTTTGCACACACCAAAACCAAATCGTCTGTTACACTATACAGTTTTTTTTAAATAAAACAAACTATACTAATATTATAAAGAGGAAAGATTTGATTGTTTGTTGGTTTGTTTGTTTGAATTGCATAGGCTCCGAAACTACTGGACCGATTTCAAAAATTCTTTCACCAGTAGAAAGCTACATTATCAGGGAGTGACATAGGCTAGCTTTTCCTGAAATTCAATGTCGTTTCCACGGGAACGGGTCTGGAACTTAACGTAAAAAAGCTAGTCTTAAAATAATTTCAATACAAAGAAGGATTTACAGTCCTTCTTAGTTGTCTAAGTAGGTACTAGTCGTGGGACATAATACTCTACTTTTGTTTGGTAAAAAACTATGGTGTGCTCCTGTGACATTTATTTATTGTGCGTCTGTCTAAAATCTCTAAAATCAAAAATAAATAGTCAAAATTTGTGTGCATAACTTCCGAATAATTGCACCAAATTCGATACGATTATGATTTTAGGATTAATGCCTACTTTGAGAGAGGCATTAATCCTAAAATCATAATTTGATACTTTGTGAGAGTCTGATGTATTATTATTATTTTTTTTTTTGTTTAAAGTCAGGAAAATGCATTACTGCATGTTCCGCCACTTGGGGAAGTGACGGGGGTCTGTCGGGCTCGCCTCTCTAGCCAATGAGGGATACCGACTAAAAACCTGACTGTCTGCCACCTTCTCCGCCTTCACGTGGCGGGGTCGCGGGCACTGGTGATACTTCCGCAACCCCGCCGGGAGAGTCTGATGCCTGACAAAGGTTCAGAGTCATATGACTCTGTATTACGTGGTCGCATGTGCAAATAGTGAGTGCACTGCATATTCGCCCATTTAGAAGCGTTTCTATGCTGTAATTGAATATATATTTTTTTTAAATTTATCATTTTGTTAATATAATACTGTGGTATAAACGTCTCACTTCTCCAAGCACTACATGGCGTCGCATCACGAGAGAAGCGGTGACGAAGGATCTGACCTAGACATGACCACGACCATTCAGACAAGAGAGCACGACTAAGAAGAAGATAATAATGTGCGTGGCCGGACACGTACTGGCACGATTTTTGTTACTTCATACATACGTCTTGACATTCGCATCTCATCAGATCATTATAAAGACTTTTGTGGGTCATCTTTGGTATACAGTCCTTTATTAGGGTTACTCGTAAAGGGATCAGGTCAAGGCAGCCACGTGACACCTTTAGGGTACACGTGACCTCCCCTTCTTAAAACATTTCTTTATACGAAATTGCCTCTTAAAATCTCAACCTAAAATGTAGCTAATGTTGTTGTTGTATTTTATTAGCTGTTGCCTGCGACTTGGCCTGCCTGGGTTATATAGTCTATGATACAAATAACGTGGTTTTATGCCGGAAAAGAATTTTCAAAATGGGTTCAACAGAATCTAGAGTTTTTTAGGGACAAATCACACAGATTGAGCTAGCCCCAAAGTAAGTTCGAAACTTGTGTTATGGGATACTAACTCAACGATACTATATTTTAAAACAAATACGTATATAGATAAACATCCAAGACTCGAGGCCAATCAGAAAAAGTTCGTTTTTCATCATGACTCGACCGGGATTCGACCGCGGTACCTCCTGGGTGGCGGTCTGGCGTGGTAACCATTACGCCACGGAGGTCGAGTGATTACCGCTACAATCTCACAAATTACCTCTTTGTATAATATTAGTATAGATTTACAAAACTAGAATTATGTTGGAAATCTTTGGAATCTTTTTCATAAATTCTCGTTATTACTTCTCACGCAAGATTGGTATTTTTTTAATTCTAAAAGCGGCAATCATTAAATGCAGATTTACATACAACAGTACCGGCACAGTGCCGAGACGTGCCGTTCAATAACGTATCCATCAGTGTCAGTGAAAAATGATATTGTAGCAAATTAAAAATAAGTTTATTGGTAAAATACATAATTAAATAACATGATATTCAATAAAATTAATTAAAACTAAACTAACAATAAAAATTAAAAACTAAACTAACAATAAAAACTAAAACTAAGCATTAAAAAGACGTGGTCCCTGTGGCAGGGTGCCCAAAATGCTAGCAGCGTTACCTCGCTGAACGGCGATAGATATCCGTTGAGCGAAGTAACTGCCAGCCTTTGGGTCACCAGTGGTTTGTCGCAGCCTTTTTGCGATGTCCCTAAAAAAGGACATTGTAGCATAAATTTTGTACGCTGACGCTATCCATACTAGTCGGTGACGTTCAGTGCAGCACTGACAGCACTGTCGGCAAATGACACAACTAGTTGTGCTTAACAGTTTGATCCACGAGGAATTCATGGCACTGTGTTGGTACTGTTGTGTAAATCCGCCTTGATACAATTTTTTGTATCTATAATATAAGTAGGATAGGATGGCAACATTGTAAGTAGTAATTCATTTTTCAGTACAAAATATTGAACGTTTGGTACGCAAAGAATTTGTGGTAAAAATGTGATTTTTCCACGGAACGAACGCTCGGGGCTATCGTGTTCGCGCCGTTGAATGTCGAACACACGATATTCGAAATCAATCAGAAATAAATCTATCATTTTATTTATAAAATACATCTTCAATTCAACCAATGAAAATAGTTAGGATTTTTGTTTTGATTTTGAATTTCAATTTGTGTGATTTACAGCGCAAACTAAAACGCATTTAAATTTCATTTAAGTGTTGTTATGCTATCTCTTTTTGTCTTCTGTAGTTTGACAGTGACAGCCATACACAACAAACAAAAACAAAATATTTGTTTAACCTAATTATGCGAGTCATATCCGCCATGTTGGATTTGCGACGTCACATGGAATACTAAGGTAAAGTAAACAACTTCACTTGTCAAAATGCAATTAGATTTTTATCTTATTGTTCCCGTTCCCATGGGAAATTAAAATAGGGCATTCTTTTAAACTAAAGCGTTTCAATCTAATAGTCAAATAAAATATTGTAAAATACTTTTTTGTTTATTACAGAAGAGGACAAACAAGCTAGCAGACTACTAGACAGTAAGCAAGCAATCACCGCTGCCCATGACCATCTAATACTAGACATCGACTGTAAAGAAAACCTTATAATTGTCGCAAAACAGAAATATCCAAATATCACTCCAAAAAAAAAGGCCTAATATTTTTATTCAAATATGATCAAGCTATTTTGAATAGTCTTTTCTTATCCTAATACCAGTACAGACGGCAGATTTGTACAGTCAAGAGCACGTCGACCTTACACTTCCAGTATAAGCTAGCCCTGTGTAGCATGCGTCGTAGCGGCTACGCGGGACCAGCTTATATTGTAAATCCCTCGCAGCTTCGTTTGCGTATATCTCGCTTTCCCGTGGGAGTTTTGAAAAATCCTTTCTTAGTGCTCCCCTACGTTATAAAAGGAACCCCTGTGCTAAATTTCAAGTTTCTAACCCTTATAGTTTCCCCGCGCTGGCCCTCACAGCGTAGGGGAGCGTCTCCAAGGTGGCGGATAGGGGAATGGTCGGTAGTACAGCCTAGCCACACTAACCGGCTAAGTCCGATGGACTCGCTGACCAACGACGGGTGTGGTCCTCCAGCATTTCTGGGGTTGTGCGGCGGGTTGACACCTCGCCCACGTAAAACCAATGTTGCTGGTGAAGCGTATCCCGTTAGCGCTTCACTAGCTTGCACAACATCGTCAAGAAAAAAAAAAACCCTTATAGTTTAGGCCCTGCGTTGATATGTCAGTCAGTCAGTCAGTCAGCTTCTTCTTTTATATATATAGATACTGTACTACGAAGAACTGGTAAGAAATTTATGCTCGTTTTCACCCAAAAATAATAATATCTAAAATTTAAAAATCTCCTAACAACGGTAAATGTATGACATCGTAAGAGAGGTAGGGCACAGCGGATAATCCGCTCGAAATGGACCTCCACCTTACAGAAGATCGTAGCCAAATAGCAGTGGTCTCGGCCATGTTGTGTTCCTACGGTGAGTAAGGTCTCCAGAGCTTCCACTTGGGGGGGTTGGGAGGGTTGGCAACGCGTGAGTGATATCCCCGGTATTGCAAGTATTAGGTAATCTTTCAAATGGTACTGACTGATTGACTAGATGTCACTTGACACTTTCGATTTACAGATAAATTAGAACAAATGAGAGTTTTATAGTTATTAAGTAATTAATTTTATTACATCTTGAATCATATTGTTATTGCTAAAGATGTAATAAAATTATTAAATGATACTCGGCACTTCCGGTTCGACTTTTTAAATGTTACAAGTCGTACTTCCGTTCTGAAAATAACTTGGTTTACGATTTATTTATGTTTTAAATCCTTGTTAAATTTATGTTAAAATTGTTTTACGTTTATTATAAATTTATTTAATTTACAAGTTTAAAATTAGAAGTAAAATGAATTGCTATTTTGACTTGTTGTAACGATTGGCGGGGAGGTAGCGATTGGCGGGGAGCGAGGTTATATAGGGACATGGTAGAACGTTAGGCGGCAATTATTGTAAGGCCGCCGGACATTAAAGATAAGTTCCAATTGTTTTTATTATTATTGTAATTTTGTATTTGTATGAAAAAGATGTGTTAAAATACCTGATCGATAAAAAAAGGCCATAACCGGTTTTCTTTCGCCATTTCTTTTACCGGTGGTCATTTTGGTTTATTTCCGAAATGGTGGTAGTTTATAAAGTAGTTAATTGATTTAATAAACATTTTGATTATCTACCCAAGTTTTGGTTTTAATTGAAAATATATAATTTACTAATTACCTACTTTGTTTAATTTACTTTCTTGATACTTATTTCCTTTTAATGATCTTAATAACCTGACATTTAGGGAGTTTATCTAACATCAGAAGTGGGATAGATCTGCGTGTTAACATGGTATTAATATTTTGAAAAAAAAAATATTTCAGACATAGAACTATATGGATCTGGCTGTGCTTGGGAGTCTGCTCGCCGCGATTCAAATGCAATGACAGAAAAACCGCACGAGACAGCGGCAGCACGACGTCTGCCTGTAACGAAGCTGCGGTTTGCTGCGACGGCATCGAGAAACTTGCTGGTGCAGCTTATCTCAGCTTGCAAAAGCAGGTAAACCCTCCAAGGGTTCTGCATTACCGTCTAGTTGAGTTACTATGACAATAGGGTAGTATTCGTGATCAAATGTAAGAATGAAAAATGGCATCTTTTAACATAGCAGTGTTGGTGTCAGTCGCTGAATTACCCTTAGTACCACTTCCGAGCTAATTATTATTTTTCCTACATGTTCGCTGGTAGCGATAATAAATAAATTGCGATAATAACCAAATTGCAAGTACTGGTAACTAAATATTGTTTTATACCAAAGTAATTTTCATGACGTAATAATTAATGGCAAAGCAACTAACATTTTAACGTAGGTATCTCGTATAAGCAAACTACAGGTAAACATGATATGATTTTTTTTTTTTTTACAATAATGTATTTAAATAATAAAAGGCGTAAATAAATTTAATCCCAATAATGATAACTTGATTAAAAAAAAAAGACAATAAATGAATAGGTGATAATATTTGAATTAAAAATTGTATAATAAATTAAGAACAATGATAAACCTTAAAAAATAAAAAGATAATAAAATAAAATAGAATTAGTTAGTATAATGAATTTACGATGTTTTTATGTAAAATAATGTCTTATACCCATATCCATCTATTAGTTAGAATCACAGTAATTCCTCGCGGTACTGAACAGGTACCATAATTTGTCATCATAATGAATTTACTATCTATCAGGTTGACCGAACGGCAGGATATTTCGATTTAATTTACAACTCTTTTGATAAACCTTATATTTATAGAATTCATAGGTTTGTCTGTTTTTCAACTTCACCTTCACATATTTTGCTCACGTCTGTACGTTTTCTCATTTTAAAAGTTTTCTTCATCGCTTCCTCTTTTCGTTGCCTCTCCATCCTTCATAATTACAATTATAAAAATATATTAAAATATTTAATAATGAAAAATAAAAAAAATACATCCAAGCGTCATCACGTCGTGATCTAAAATCCATAAATATTCATTTAAATTCAATAACTAATGGGTTAGTTAACCTAGTAACCCAGATATTAGGAAAAATCATATTTTATCCCTCTAAAATCCGTCTTTACAACTCCTTCAGCTTCATATCACATTTGGTGATTCAAAGGCGATACTTGCTTCTTTTTCCTAAGTTTCTATTAAAACTAAAATTATTATTTGTATTTAATAATTACATTAATTATAATTAACTAAATTAAATTACACTTTACTTAATATAAATCACGGCTAGTTACATCAATCTAATATCTTGTTAATATGTGAATTTAGAATCTTATACTCGGTTACTACAAAATAGCCTAATTTGCTAGCGTGATCGTTACTGATTACACCACAAAAAAAATATATATCGGCTCGGAGAGGGGATTGAGCGGACTGGTGTGAAAGATGTCATTTAATGAAAAACATGTTAAAATATTGTTTATAAAAACTAATCACATTATTATAAACTTGCCGTTATTAATTTATATACATATCTTGAAGGAATTTCTGTTAAGCGGTGCTACTACAGCTTAGACGTTTTTTATGTTTTTTTTTTTAATTTATTTTTTGTAGTTTATAGAATTTATAGATGTTTAATTTTAAAATTTATTGATTGTATGTACCAAATTATCACTATTTAATATTGTTTTACCGAGGTAAATAATTGAATTGACCCGACAACGCACAGTTTTTGTATAAGAGAGAAGTAAAAGGCGTTATTTTGTGTTATTTTAAGATGTAATAATTATGAATGATTGTAAACCTGTAAAGACTATGAATGATTTGACTTGACTGATGAACTGCTGAAGTTATTTGCTTTTCTAGCCTATCTCATGCGCAGCAGGTGTGGGGCTAGAGTTTATAAAGTAAATGACCGTTGTTACTGGTTAGCTTAAACTGTGACAAGCGGAGCCTGTAACAATGGCATGCCAAAACTGTAAATATGAATTATGAACTGCTGAAGTTATTTGCTTTTCTAGCCTATCTCATGCGCAGCAGGTGTGGGGCTAGAGTTTATAAAGTAAATGACCGTTGTTACTGGTTAGCTTAAACTGTGACAAGCGGAGCCTGTAACAATGGCATGCCAAAACTGTAAATATGAATTATGAACTGCTGAAGTTATTTGCTTTTCTAGCCTATCTCATGCGCAGCAGGTGTGGGGCTAGAGTTTATAAAGTAAATGACCGTTGTTACTTGTTAGCTTAAACTGTGACAAGCGGAGCCTGTAACAATGGCATGCCAAAACTGTAAATATGAATTATGAACTGCTGAAGTTATTTGCTTTTCTAGCCTATCTCATGCGCAGCAGGTGTGGGGCTAGAGTTTATGTAAAGCAAATGACCGTTGTTACTTGTTAGCTTAAACTGTGACAAGCGGAGCCTGTAACAATGCCAAACTGTAAATAAATATGATTGTAATTACTTGTAAGTTTTAACTTAATGTGAAAAGCGAAACTGTAACAATGCCGAAATATAAATGTGTATTAATGTAGATAATTGCACATAGTTTTTCACTTTTTTTAATTTCATTTGTTTTTTTTTTTTTTTTTTTTTTATGTCCATCGAGAACGCTGTACTGTCAGTATGGCCGTATTAGGTAATCTTTCAAATGGTACTGACTGATTGACTAGATGTCACTTGACACTTTCGATTTACAGATAAATTAGAACAAATGAGAGTTTTATAGTTATTAAGTAATTAATTTTATTACATCTTGAATCATATTGTTATTGCTAAAGATGTAATAAAATTATTAAATGATACTCGGCACTTCCGGTTCGACTTTTTAAATGTTACAAGTCGTACTTCCGTTCTGAAAATAACTTGGTTTACGATTTATTTATGTTTTAAATCCTTGTTAAATTTATGTTAAAATTGTTTTACGTTTATTATAAATTTATTTAATTTACAAGTTTAAAATTAGAAGTAAAATGAATTGCTATTTTGACTTGTTGTAACGATTGGCGGGGAGGTAGCGATTGGCGGGGAGCGAGGTTATATAGGGACATGGTAGAACGTTAGGCGGCAATTATTGTAAGGCCGCCGGACATTAAAGATAAGTTCCAATTGTTTTTATTATTATTGTAATTTTGTATTTGTATGAAAAAGATGTGTTAAAATACCTGATCGATAAAAAAAGGCCATAACCGGTTTTCTTTCGCCATTTCTTTTACCGGTGGTCATTTTGGTTTATTTCCGAAATGGTGGTAGTTTATAAAGTAGTTAATTGATTTAATAAACATTTTGATTATCTACCCAAGTTTTGGTTTTAATTGAAAATATATAATTTACTAATTACCTACTTTGTTTAATTTACTTTCTTGATACTTATTTCCTTTTAATGATCTTAATAACCTGACATTTAGGGAGTTTATCTAACACAAGCGTCTATAAGCTACGGTGATGCTTACCATCAGGCGGGCCGTATGCTTGTTTGCCAACTTTGTGGTATAAAAAAATAAAATAAAGACATAAATTTTTTGATTTAAAAAAACCGAATGTGAATCGATAATTTTAACGTACCATAAACAAAGATTTGGACATAAAAAAGCTGACTTTAAAATTTTAGGAATTGTTGGTGTAAAGGGTATTACTAGGTACTTGGCCCTTTAAAATGGTACTTCTACATCACAATTTTTTTGATAAAAGCAATTAACAATTACACACAATCACATAATTTATACATAAGAATAATAATTTACTTACTAAGCATAAAAAAGTAGGAGTAAAATGTATTATAGGCAGTTTGTTAGATTTGTGAAAGTAGTCAAGAAATACTTGCCACTTGAAATGCGATTATATTTTCATCTCCAACCCTAAGGGTAGCCTTTGATCTCGGGGTTCCGTCAACTGCACTTGGAAATAAGTGACTCTGATTCAAAGCTGAACATTTTTAGGTCATTTTATTTTTCAGAAACGCTCTCATTCCAGTATCTTTTATACGTAATAATAAAATGAGATTTTTTGTTTCAAATATTGTTTTTATAAAACATATTTGTGGATTTTTTGAAGCTGTGGAATGAGATCTCCGCCCGTTTGGACTTTAATATGAGGTTCTTCATAAGGGGCATTAAAAGATTTTCAGTCGGAAACGCGCGAGTATTACTCCCGGTGTTGCAAACGTCCATAGGCTACGGTGTTCGCTTACCATCAGGCGGGCCGCAAGCTCGTTTGCCACCTTAAGAGGTATAAAAAATGCTTTGTTGTTTTTTATTTATGTCATCCAGGTTTCACTGAAGGATGTACTCGCCACGCTGCGGATTGAAGAAGGCTAGTATTGTCAAGCCACCTACAGGCCACCGATTTGGCTTGACTGTCATCCATCAACAAAAGTTGTGATCGACATCTTTTTTTTTATTTTTTATAAATAAATATGTATATAGGGACAATTCATACAGATTGAGCTAGCCCCAAAGTAAGTTCGAAACTTGTGTTATGGGATACTAACTCAACGATATTATATTTTATAACAAATACATATATAGATAAACATCCAAGACCCGAGGCCAATCAGAAAAAGTTCGTTTTTAATCATGACCCGACCGGGGATCGATCCCGGGACCTCTTGGGTGGCGGTCTGGCGTGGTAACCATTACGCCACGGAGCTCGTCAATCTTTATTATATCTTTATGAAACTTTGTAATTACACAACTTAGCAATCGCACATAAAGCCGTTGGTCACGGCTATTGTTGATGGATAACAGTGGTTAAGCAAAGTCGGTGAAAAATGATAAAAAATATATACGGTCCTACTTTATTAGTGAAATTCCTTTTAACACATGACTATATACTTTATTTAGTTATATATTTTCGCCACATACCCCGTCTATAATGATTCTTAATTTCCACTTCTTCTAGGTTGTCTGGAAGAGATTGCTTCTGCGATAAGACCGCCTTTTGTTCATTAATTTTGTTAATTATTTTTATTTTTTTTTATCTGTATCTTTATATTTTTAATGGCAATAAAGTGTTTTGTATTGTATTGTATATAGGTTACACATTGTATATATGTATGTTAGACTATAAGGTATGTATTATATGGGCCATAATTTCATTGTTAAATTCGTTACCTGAAATAAATGATTAAATAAAATTAAAATAAAATTATCTACAGAAGACCAGATATGATCGTTTAAGCAAGGAAATAATGATCTAGTATTCAGTAAATAAAAAATAGATTGTATTGTAAGTACCTAGTTAGAAAAATGTTGCTTACTACATAAAGTCATCCAGCTTTATGTAGTAAGCAACACGTATAAGCATACATTCACTGAATACTAAACCATTATTTCCTTGTTTAAACGATCATTATGATCATAGTCATGTTTTAAAAGGTTCATTAATAAAGTAGGACCTTAAATAATAAAAATCTTTGTTCTTAGGAATCCAAGCATGGCTAGGCATAGCTATTTGTCGACTGGACCACAAACAACCCTGAAATCTGTGAAAACTACAGGAAAATAAAACTAAAGTGTTCATTGCACTCTTTTATTCTCTTCTTAGAATTTAAAGCAATATTGTTCTCGTCAAAAAATCTTATAAATACAACTATTTTTACAGGTATTATTCAGCGATGCCCGATATTTTACCTGCTACTTTTAATATAATAATTAAATAATTATTAGCGAAATGATTTTTTAGAAAGCAAGTAAATTAAAAGTACTTATTTAATTTAAGACCTATATTGTACACTATCTATCTAGTAACTTGCTAATAAACGATTAAATTTAATTGAAAAAAAAAATTGCATTTCTGGTTGACAAAATGCTTAATTTATGTCATTGATACCCAATAAAATTTTATTTCTCTTTCTAATCTACCCGTAAAAAATTACGATGGTAATGATACCATATATTTTGTTTCTACCTATCTGCCGATACATTTAAATGGACTGTCTGACAGCCGAGTATCGGACGCATCAGATCGAAGGGATTGCGCGATTCTACCCATCGGAAATGCCGATGCTGCCGATGACGTCATATGGAACGTCCGTGGATCCACCACGGACGACGCGGAGCGATCGAGTATCGGCAAATTCTGTGGACGCGTTGTAAAAAAATATTTGATCCGAACCGATGCGTCCGATGATGCCGACCTGTGGACGCAAGCCTTAAATCGATATAATCATATATTTTGTATCGATACAAAATCGTTCCACAAAATATAGCTTAAAACATTAATATGGTATAAATGTTGATTAATACAAATGAATAATAAAAATATCTGTGACATATATCACGAACAACACAAATATTAACCAATACAACAAATTGTAATATCAGGCATCACTGTTAATGATTAAAAGGAACATTAACACACACTTATAAACTGAATTTTACAAAAATCTAATATTAAAGCTGTTAAATTATTAGACAGTACAGCCAGTTTCTGATCTAGCTATCTCCTTTTTTCTTCTTTAGTTTGACAGTTACAGCTATAATATAATGTGTCATTAACTTTAAAAATGCATTTCAGAAACTGGCTGATACAGGTAATCGGACTCAAATGCGTATAAAATATCTTATGAAAAAGTTTTATAAAATTAAGATGTGGTGTGTCGCGTTGCGTCAAAAATATAATGTAAGTCGGTTTCACAGGTTCCTAATAACTTGTCAGATAAATTGACATATTTTGTATATTATTCGACTATTTATCTAACAAGCCTTTACGGAGCAGCAACAGAAAATGTGTCGTCGAAACTGAAATCTTTTATTTAAAGGAGCTTCACATGCATGTTACTTATTTAGTCAAGTTTAACAATTTTTTTTGATTAAACAATTACATATGTACCATCATTTCGTCGCAAATCTGCAGGTCAGGGTTGAATTGAATTGAAGCTTCAAGAAATCATATTGTTGTACAAAAATGTCATGTTTCCTATTTTTGTTTTAATGCGAGATCAGCAGTTTATTTCCTTTATGTAATTTTTAATAAATAAAATGCAGTGACTTTAAAATTTTAATACTTTCATTTAAGGGGTATTATATTGTCTATTAAACACTGTTCATTTTATTAAGCTAGCATTCTTAGTTTCCGAGATTTATAGGTTTCTTTAGGTGACCCGCATTCATTGCTCTCGAGTGTAAACCGGTTAAAATCTAGTATCGATTTGAAACGCTATCTTGCTAATACAAAATATAATAGCGCATGAGATTGAGACTAAATTTCAACTGTTTTTATAACGAAAATTCAATGAAATACCATCTTTAACTAAAGGTGTCGTTGAACCGGCTGACAAGAATTTTATACTTGCAGATCTGGTAGTGATGGCAAAGAGTAATAGGGGTTCAAAATCATAACATGAAGCGACATGACGCAACGACATGTCCCTGCGACATAACGCGGTGACAGTTGACACGACACGTTGCTGCTTAGTCGAGTTGGCTACGAAATCAACTTTAATATGACACATCAGTTTGAAATTGGAGTGTTGAGTACGAGATTTTTGGTCACATTCGAACGTGTGCAAGCCGAACAAATTAAAAAAGTTACATGTTATAAATTTATCAGACTCGTGTTACATCCTTTGTCGGTTTACTCACTTTAAAATGTGAGCAAGTAAGCTACATGATTTTGATATGTAGCACGCGTCATAGCTTTACAACATGAAAGTTCTCTAATTGTCGGTTTGGTTACATCGATATGATCGAAAGCGTACAAAAAACTCGTACACAATCGGGTCTAAATTTCGTATTCTTAAAATAATCATCTGATTTTCTAACACAAATAAAATTTTCATATAATATTAATCAAACTCGTAACACAAAACAAATTTTATCTACAATATTGATATGTCATTCAGTTATTTTACAATAATGCAAATCAATTTCTGGCAATTAGTTCTAAAGAGTTTTTTTTGTGAAATTTTTATAAAACGCTTTTTTAAAGTATCTACTTTTTACAAGGCAGTAAATTCAGTTGAAAACGTCGACAGTTGCATTGATAGGTCAGTTTCTGGTTCTACTCTCTTGTCTCCATTGGCACCTGGGAGAGACCACGTGGAACTACCTGCTGCAGTGATCCTAGGACCCATATTATCATATGCAGACTTCAAAAAGCATGTCCTACTTCGTCTCGGTAAAGTAGCTCCACCACCTAACAAATCTGGATATTCATCATTATGACCAGATACTTGGACTGATATGAAGATATTGCCATATGGAGCTGGTAAAGCGAACTCAGCAGGTGGCGGCGGAAATGACCCAGGTGGACCTTCGATTGTAATCTGTACTGGTTCCAAACACCTTTGAGTGTCTTCGCTCTCCATAGACATTGATCTGTCTAACATTTCAAAACCATATGATGAACCCAAATCTGCACTAGTTCTATCACAGCTTGCTGCTAATGATGTATCTAATAACTTCTTCTCTTGGTCAGTGAAACTTCTGCTTGGTGGTACTCTCCGACGTCTGGTCTTCCAGCAAACACAAGCGGCTATGAAACCTAATCCAGTCATGGCTAACATAGAACCAGCTACCATGAAGAACGTTGAATAATCTGGTGGAACACGAGCTGTTGCTGTTCTAGCTTTAGGTAAAAACAGTGTCAAATAAGCTGACGATTCGCCTACTGGACTTTTAGCACTACATTTCCATTCACCAGATAAGTCACTTGTAACATTAGTTATGGTCATGTTGACCCACTGTGCACTTTTATTTATAAAATCGTCTCTATATTCATCAAAATGTTCAGTTTGATACTTATATATTAGAATATCACTATGCATGCTCGTGCTATTGTGTATTTCAATATGACGGTATGACCAAGTCACTGCTGGTTTTGGATCTCCTCTCACAAAACATCCAAAAGATATTTCAGCTCCAGCTTCTGTTCTTATGACTGATGGACTCGTAAATGCCGATGGTGGGCAAACCATATCTTCGCCTTTCAAGCTTCGCCATGAAATCTGTGCTCTCTTCTCTGGACCACCACAATAAACTTCTTCGTTCCCAAGATTACTATTTAGGAACCATTCATGGAAATCTCTTAGTCTACAATCACAGTACCATGGGTTATCAGATAATGTCAATGTTTTTAATACTGGCAGATTAAATGTATTTTGGTGCAGGTATGTTATAAAATTTTGATGTACATGAACAGTTTCCAATGCCCTTAAATTTACGAAGGCAAACGGGCTTATATTGCGGAGTTTACATCTTGCAAGTTCAAGTTTCTTTAGATATTGCAACGGCGGAAATTGCTCAGCGACTAAAACTGTCAAGGGGTTGTCGTTCAGAACTAACAGCCTCAGTCGATCGTTTCCCCTGAAAGTGTCAGGTGAGAGTTGGAGCAGTTCATTTTGTGAAAGATCCAACTCGACAAGTATACGTAGTTCCCTGAAGGCGTCTGGATGCATTGAACGGAGATTGCTTGCACTGAGATTGAGACGTTGTAAATGCAATAACTCTATACTCGCAAATGCATCTTGACCTAAACTTTTTAACTGATTTCCGTGCAAATCTAGTACTTGTATTTCTGTCGCCAGCCGTGGTAGTTGTTTTAATCCTGCAGAGATGCATGATGCTGTTTTCTTTCCCGAAGACCATTTGCAATTGCACTCCGGGATGTGAGCGCATTTTAGCCAATCGCTTCCTGTAAGGTTTATGAACAATATTATCAGCCAACACCCGTTGCGTAATGCTCGCATGCCCATTTCATATCTCTTTCTTCGCTTTACGTTTACCTGAAACAAAACATAGCTTATATTAGAATGAGTATTTATTAAACAAAATTATAAGGTCAGCAAATAAATATTTTGAATTTTGAACAGTAAAGTACATTATTTAGGTATTATTGAAATTTAAACCGCTCTTTTAGGATCATACATAAAGTTGCAGAAACGTATTTTTTGTTTAATTTACTCTCAAGCTATCTATTTTCTTCTTTACATTGACAGTGACAGCAATAGTATAAATTGTCATTAACGTTAAATTGTTTTTGTGCAATTCACCATTAACTACGTTCTTATCTGACTAACTTATCTCGCACGTGTTTCACGAAGAACTAAGATAAGATACAGAGTTGTTTAATTATAGTATTCTACAAAGGGGTCCACATCTCAACTAACACTAAGGTTAAAACTATATTTGCAGAGTTTGGAGATAGGTGGCTGTTCGTTTGTTTCATGAGTTCCCATAGTTTGTTAGATCTTTGATATGACATTTACCTAAACTAGTCATTAGATGCTTGAATTAGCATTTAAACAGTAAACTTTAAAAACATCTTATTAATACAAAAATTGTATAGTATCTATACAATCTATACAATTGTATAGATTGTATAGATTCTTATAATGACAGCAAATGAAACAGTATATTTTTAAAATTGTTGAATTATGATAAATTGATTAGTAAATAATGTATAAGTATTAAATTATTGTACACTAGCTTTTTTACTAGCGACTTCGTCCGCGTGAAGTTCCGGCCCCGTTCCCGTGGGAACCACATTGATTTCGGGTAAAGCTATAGCCTATGTCACTCCCTGATAATGTAGCTTTCAACTGGTGAAAGAATTTTTGAAATCGGTCCAGTAGTTTCGGAGCCTATTCATTGCAAACAAACAATCAAATATAGAAGTATAAATTCATTCAGACTGTCGGACACAGTTGTAAGATAATTGACTAAATGAAATGAAATTTAACGAGTGGTGCAAGGGCAGTGTATCTATACGCACAAAGATAATTAATTTAATATAAACCAGATTCAGAAAATTAGTTAATTATATAAATGGTTTCTTGCTGAAATTTATTTGCTCAAAATTATCTAGATTTTCAGTTAGCAGATAAATTAAGTAATAACCGTTTGGTGTTGACATGAATTGAATATAATATAGAATAGTTAATTAGATTCTGTAATTTGGTAATTTGGCAAACTTAGTTAAAGTTCACTGATATTTGGTAACGTCTGCAACAGAAATGAAATAAGATTTAGACTTTATTATAGGGGGTTCTTCAAAAGGGGCATTAATAGTACATTGTACACCAAGGGAGTAAAGTAACCGTTTTCCGACGAGGGAGTCGTTTGAGGAGGGCCGCAATACTGTCGAGGTGGAAATCGCACTTTATTCCCGAGGGTTACATAGTACTATAAACACCTGCAAGGAAAGGACGGAGAGGATTATCCAACGCGATATTCACTTGTAATTTATGACGTCATTGTCGACCACCGGACGGACATCTGGGAGGAAAAAATATATGCAAATTCATTATTGCCCTCTTTTAGATCTAGGCAAGGGATTGCGTACTTTCTCGCTACTTTTGAAGGAAGGCCCCTTTCCGCGTAAGCGTGGTATAATAGTTATTTGTTATGCAAGGCTGCAAAGTTGTTTTTTGGCGCGAGTACTTAAATTGAAACCTGAGCTTAGCGAGGGTTTTAAAGGTACGAGACGCAGAATAACTTTGCTGCCGAGCGAAACACAAAATTTTTCACCTCACTACAGCGAGGAAAATCCTAGGTGCAAGAAAAACCCAAATAATATATTAAATAAGTGTTTTTTTTTTTTCATGCGGTGTCGTGCTGGCCAGTTTGATTACTCTAAAAATAAGGTTGGCGCACTGGCATGAAATAAGTATTAATGCATTTTCAGAGGACTGGCGGTATAAAAAATTAAGGATAGAAAGGTTCGAATTTTAAAAATTATTTCCACGCTAGGGCACAAAATGCACTTTTGCGCTCAGATTTCGAATGACAAACAGATTATTTCCGAGCTTGTGAGGTGAAAAAGATTTTTGCAGGGTCGGCACCGCGCGTTTGATACTCCTGGTGTTGCAAGCGTCCATAGGCTACGGTGATCGCTTACCATGCGGGCTTTAACCAGGCGCCAATGACGCTGGGTCATATTGACCCGAGGCAATTTTAAACTAATACAATATTTCATTTTTGCGTCGGTCGTATGATTTGATTGTTTGTGTAGCTGGAGTTACGGCCCTCCTCTATCCGCTTCATTAGTGATATTAGGGTTAGTTATAATTATGTGAGATGAGATATACATGCGTCAAGTGAAAACAGGTAACTATGCGTAGTAATTTCGTGACATACGTTTATGCATATTTAGAGTTTATGTTAATGTACCTTTTTTATAGGTTATTAAAAAAATGTCATTGATAAATGACCCAGCTAGAATTATGGCGTTGTTAGAAGAGTCTGATCCCGACAACTTTACCAAAAATTCAAAATATGAACATGTTACGTTTTCAAATTTGATTCACGGTGATTACGATACGATTTTGCACATTGAAAAGCTAATGAGTAAGAAATGAGAAATAAGAAATGAGTGCTCTATTCGCCAACAAACTGTCTACTTATACAACTTGTGTACTTATGTACTTTTTGGATAATAAATAAATAAAATAAAATAATAAAGGTTTAATCCCTAAAACTTATTATTATTTTTAATAAACAGACATTAAAAAGGTTACTTGCTAAATTTCTTGAAAAATTATAGATAAAATTCGGGTCAAAATGACGCGGCGTCATCGTTCAGGTAATTATTTTTACGTCATTTGCGCCGGGTTAAGCTAGTTTGCCACCTTAGTGATATACAAAAATCCAAAAAAATAATAAAAATATTGGAGTGGTTTCGACCCGAACCAACCAATAAGGGGATTAAAATATAATGACGACCTCCGTGGCGTATTGGTTACCACTCCAGACCGCCACGCAGGAGGTCCCGGGTTCGAATCCCCGTCTTGTCATGATGAAAAACGAAATTTTTCTGATTGGCTTCGGGTCTTGGATGTTTATCTATATATGTATTTGTTATAAAATATAATATCGTTGAGTTAGTATCCCATAACACAAGTTTCGAACTTACTTTGGGGCAAGCTCAATCTGTGTAAATTGTCCCTATATATTTATTATTTATTTATTTATATTTACTTTGCCACGCTGCTGCTCCAATGCAGATTGTTGATTGAATCCAGTGTCTTCAAGCCGCCCGAAGGCCACCGACATGGCCTTATGACTGTCATCTACCGATAGCAGCCGAGACCGATGGCTTAACGTGCCCTCCGAAGCACGGAGAAGCTCGAGATAACGAAACCCATCCAAACACTGGCTAAAGGTCAACATTGCTTTGTGTGTTCGCTTTATAGTGCGACACACAGCAACACGCCTTCGAGCTCCTCACGTAGGTATTAAATAAATAAGTTTTCAGATGAGTGTTAATTTTCGAACGGTCAAACCTTTGTAGACTATTATATATTTTTTATACCATTAAGGTGGCAAACAGGCTTACGGCCCGCCTGATGTGCCACCGTAGCCTATGGACGCTTGCAACACCGGGGGCATCACTCACGCGTTACCGACCCTCATAATAAAATTATTTCTACGAAATTTCAGATAAATTTCACCCTAGGTGGTTGGAGGTCAGGTCACTAATTTAGTGTTAGCCTAGCTTTCGTAATATTACGCTAAAATATTATTAATGCGTCCACTGTGGAGTGTAATTAGTACGTGTTTTCGTCCATGTTTAGTGGCCCAGTTTACTGATATTAACTTCCAGTTATTCGGTGTTTGTAGGATTTCTAGAATTCGTGGAATTTGTGTCATGTATGTATGATGTTTGCTTGAGTTGATTGAAATCACAGACATAGTGAAAGACAAATAAAAAAACTTTAGACTTCAGTGCAGTTTTTACCTTGGTATCTTATATATTACTAGCTGTTACCTGCGGCTCCGTCCACGTGGTCAAGGGAAAATGTCAATAATTTTTCCCATGGGAATCTCTTTATCCCGTGAGAAAAAAGTAGCCTTATGTCACTCTCCAGACCTTAAATTATCCCCGTTAAAAAAATATGAAAAAATAATGTTATATTTTATTCCCGTGGGAATGAGATGGCTTTCCGGGATTAAAAGTAGCCTATGTCACTCGCCAGACCTTAAATCATGTCTGTTAAAAAAATCATGTCGTTACATGTTCCTTCCGACGTGAAAGAAAAACAAAAAATTATATAGGTACTTTATTTTTTCCGTAGGAATAAAATGTTTTCCCGGAATAAGATGTTTTAGCCTATGTTGTCCAGATCTTAAACTATCTCCAATAAAAAAATCATATCAATCCGTTCATTACTTTGAGGACAAACAAACAAACACACTTTCACATTTATAATATTAGTAATTAGTATGGATATGGATATCACATAGTGAAAAAGCGCCTTAAGAATTAAGTTTTCTCATGTAATTCTCAATGTATTTAAAAGAAAATTAATAAAAAAATACATTTTGATTATGTTTAGTATTCGATGAAATTTAGTTATTTGATTAGAGTTATCTAAAAAAACAATTTTTACTTCGATCTGTTAATGTCGATGGCTTCTTTGCAGCTACAGAGTCTAAGCTGCCTCAAAGCGGCGATTTTGTGGCTTGACCGTAACTGGTGAAAATTATTTAATATTTACTTGTAACTAGCGAGCAGAGAGAATTATCAGGCATTTAGAAGGTTTTGCAATATATATTAATTCAAAATAGTAAACAACAGCTCAAAGCATTAGGTCCCAATAGTAATGTTACACAATTTAATCCCCCCTGCACCATTCCGCCATCGGACGACGCGGTGTGGACAGGGATTCCATCCCTATGTGGTTGACATTTCCACCTACCGTACCAGTCGATTCGCCTCCACTTTCATAATGCTAAGCTAATAAAGGTATGGAACTCCCTCCCCGCGTCGCTGTTTCCCGATTCATATAATTTAGGGATTTTCAAGGCAAGAGTGAATAGGCATTTTTTGAGTTTCCCTAGACCTCATCTTTGCTCAACATCAGTCAATATTGAGGTCAAACGCACTCAAATCAACTATAAAAAATATAAAAACAAATGTAACAATAGACCGTGGTGCTCGGCAATCGAGCCTCACTTGATTTTCCATCTCTCTAGATAATGCCTTTTGCTTGAAATTGCTGTCTCTCACGTAGTTAAGGAGGGAAGTCCTTTCAATACTTCCTACTCCGACTATCTTCTTTCTGATTAAATTCGTTGTAAGTTCCAAGACAGCTGTAGTTTTCTCCCCCGGGACGTCAATAAGCTTCATCGCTTATTGTCAATCTGAGGTCGCCGTTGTTGATCCTGGCTACACATGAGACACATCGGTGGGAATGTGTGGTGGGCTTGTCCCGATTACTTATAACTGGAAGAACCCTAGCATTAATACACAACTGAGATATCGTCTCAGATATTATAATTAAATTTAAACTCCAGTTATAATTTCATTTCACAATAAATGTTGAATAATGTTTGAACTTATAAATGTAGTAAAATTTTAGAAGCAATTAATTTTGATATGCGGTCCACGATGGGTCTTATTGCGCCTGAAGTGTGCCGATAAGATGGGACTTATGAAGCTGTGAGAACAACTTAAGAGACTAATCCTTATTAAAATGATCTTTAGAATTAATAATATTTAATAATAAAAATTGTTGGTTTTATCTCGACATATACCTACTTATACAATATATTTTTTATAATTAACATGACTAAACATATCATATCAACCCATAATAATCTCATGCTAGAGCGTACTCTACCACGCTGCTCCAATGCGCAAAAGGCCAGTGTTAAACATCTGATGTTATCTCTATAAATAAAATATGTCTTATCATTAAGTTTTAAAAATACTTAACAATGTCTTTGCGCAATAAAATTAACTTTATGTCTTTGCGCAACTCACCGTATAACTAATGATTTGGTGATAAAACTTAATATTACATAAATTCATATAAAAAAATATTTCGTTAATATTAACAGTATAGACCAAGAGCTGTCATCTAAAATTATAATTAAAGTTAGTGCTGAGAAATGTTGACCATTAGTAGCACACCTTGCGATAGTATCCGTCAAGGCCGGCAGATGGCGCTAAATGACATTAAGGGCGTAAATTAACGGCGCAGCCTCCCCAATTAGTCGCCCACCACTTTAATTATTGTTGTTAGCTAAATTCCCCAGGGGCTGATAGTACAGTTAATATAGTATGCTTCATGGTTGAAATTTTGGTGTGTCATTTTGCTTTCTGTGTTTGTCTATTACACTGTACGTTGTTGTAGTCTTCGTGTCGAAAGAAAAGCCTTTTTCAGTGCAGCACATGACTGTACTGAAAAAAGGTTTTTCTTTCGTTTATTTGATAAAAAATGCAAAAAACATTTTGTGAAAACATATTTTAAACATGATTTTTTTTCTTAGGTTCTGTATTTTTACTGTAGAATAAATAGAGTGTCGGAGAGTAACCAGTCTGAATAGCCGACTGTATAAAGGATAGTCTACGTGTCTCATGTGCTGTACTAAAAAAAGCTTTTTCTTTCGTGTTTTTGATAAAAAATGCAAGAAATATTTTGTGAAAATATATTTTAAACATGTTTTTTTTACTTAGGTCCTGTATTTTTACTGTAAAATAAGTAGACAGTGTCGGAGGGTAACCAGTCTGAATAGCCGACTGTAAAAAGGGGGCCTAACTTAAGGACCCTAAATGTGTCGGAGTATTTGTTGCCTCGGTATACCAATGTCTACGGTACGAGAGAATTAGTGTATCTACCGTGTTGCTACCTTGGTGCCCAAGGTAGCAACACGCCATACTGTCAAATCAATAAAAAAGCTACCAAGTATTTCAGGGATTTCAGAATTTAAACAATAAATTAAACATTCAGAAATATTGACATAATATTGGTTTTGTAAATTGATCCTTTGTTAGCCAAATTAACTTTATAAAATATGAGGTCTATTTAGTCATGTTTCTTCCAAAGTTATTAAAATAACACCGCTTTGTTTCGTCTTTATGTGAGACAAAATAAATAAAAAAATAAAAAAAACTAAGAACACTTTGTGCTAATTTAGTACTTTTTTAAGCTAGACGTAAATTTCGACAAAAAGTTATTGTTATAACATACTTTTTTTATTTTATGTCGCCGCCGGGGCAAATAGTGTTTGTCTCGAGTCTGGGTGTTCTGTGTGTTATAAGTATATATTTTCAATAATATTCATTGACTGGCACCCATAACACGAGGAGGTTCAGTCTAGCTTACTTTGGGACCAGCCCCCTTACTCTTGAAGATAATTCCGCACGATCGACATTGGATTGTTAATTTTAGGTACTGCAATGTTTGCGGAGGCTCACATAAATTGTTTTTAAGCGATCATTCGTAAGCGAGTAGCCTCCGCGTGGCGCCGGCTGCGAGGCAGCCCTAACAGCCTGCTGGCTGAGATAGGGAGTCGCTTTTGCTGCCCTATACCTAGACATTGGAGTCAAGTCCATGTTGGCTCAAGACCAGACATGGTTAATATAAAATAAAATAAAATAATGTATTAATAATATAATTTAATTGTACTAACATAGTTTTTAAGCATTTGTAATACTAACACATTATATGGAATTTTATTCTGAAATAAATGATTAATAATAATAATACTAAACTAAAGAAATCGGATTGTATGCTAACCAAATAGTTAGTAAAGTATAAAATTTCAATTGTACGAATTTGGATTTGCTGTTAATTTTGCATTTGAAATTATACAGAATTAAAATTAAAATGGCCATTGCTATGTAGAGTAACCTAGCAGGTGGCGCTGTGTGACTTGTGTAGAGTTTATTTATTATTACGAAATTTTAATAATTATTACAAAACCAAAGGAAAAAAGCCCAATTAAGAGAGCATTGGAGAAGTTGGGGGGGAGGCCTTTGCTCTGCAGTGGGATACAAAATTAAAAGTTAGATATTTTTAATCCACGGAAAATATAAAAATATCACAGATACCATGAATACAAATACTAATTACTTAATTATTTTTTTGCAGTGCGTAGATCAAAATATCAAAAGCGAGACATTGAAATCGGAGGCACTACTCCTTGGTACTCAAATTTAATAAGTCGGAACTCACGAACTGAGAAATTGAACTGGGAAAGATAAAAGAACTAAATAATACCCAGTTACGACTTACGACCTTTTCATTAATTCACCACTTTCATTATCCTTTCTTCATTAAAAATTCTTTTAATATACTTTCAACTTTAAATTCTTCATAAAAGAGATTAAAATCCAATAAATCACTTGAAAAAAAAATCTTATTCTATTTTCTTCGACGATCGCTCACTCAAGCATTCTTATCACGACCATAGTCCAAGAGCCAATAGTCCGAATATAATGTAAAACAATATTAATGTCTGACTCAGTGCAGTGGAATCACCCGCGACATTCGTACGTGAGCGAGATAGCATTTCAATTATATACATCTGTCTCACTCCACAGGGACGTATTCAGGGTTCACAGGGCTGTATTCCTGGCATGACGCCAGTCGCAGTGCACGGTTAGCTTGAGTTTAATAAGTAGCCCAAAAGGTGCCTTAATGAAACACCGCATGGTTATTGAATAAATAGTGCCAAGTTTATAAGTTAGAATTACGATTATAACTATCTATATAAAACATATTGACATATTGATATTGACAGAGTGAGATGGGGTCATTGTATCAACTAATAGGAACGCACGCAATCGCAACTCGACAAATTAGAAATAGTTACGTTACGTGGACCAATAGCAAGCAGTAAAAAATAACGGTATTCGTTTCTTAAAAAATATACTTTAAGGCATTGCACTGCCTTTTTTTAATTTTTAATATTCGTTTTAAGTTTCGACATAATAAAATTTTCTAATGCTAGTTAAGTTTATTTTTAAATATGTGTTTTTTTTGTCTTATTTAATGACGTTTCTGTCGTGTCTTAACGACACATTGACCATTTCGCCAATGTCGAGTATTTAAATCAACACTTTTTAACAAAAAAAGTACAAACTCAAACTCAAAGCATTTATTTGCAGAAAATAGGATAAAAAAGGTCTTAAAATTGTCAGCTGCTGCCGCTTTTTAGTTCCACAATTTTCCGACAATCGTAGATGGCGGTGTACGTCAGCGTGCTTTCAATGAGTTACCGAGCCGAAAAGCTGTCGCTGAATAAGTGAGAAAATAGAACAAAAAAAAATATTATTGGTTCACTATTTTGTTAACACTTGTTAGCATGCAAACTTATGGTTGTAAAACTCCTGAAGACTATAGAAGCATTGGCTGATCAACCATGACCGTAGGAGCTTAGTCATTGGCGCAATTGGGCCCGCAATTTTTTATTTTTGTGGGATTTTATTATAAATTTTGACAAAGCACACTTTAAAAAAGCAACGTGGTACAGTGAGGATCCGACCGAGGTCGCCATCTTGACGACCTTCGTTGACAAGGCGGCATTTATATTAGTTTGTTGTTCTGATATACAAAAAAAATGGGTATTTTGTAAATCAATGACTGTATATTTTTAGATATGACGTCATAAGTGTTTCCGACGCGACCCACGTGTTTCAATTTTTCTTCTTGGTGTCTCAAACATTATGTCGGCTTGAAGTGACATTTTATTTAACATTTATTGTATTGTATTGCAAATATTTACTTCCATTTTCAGGGGAATTCTAATTCTGTAAATAGAATAGACAGAGACTTTTATTTATTTATTTATTTCTCTTTAAGTCTCTATTCCTAACTTACTCTAATTTACAGACACAAAATCGCACGTGCTATGCTAAAGTCAACGCTACACGATTTAAAATATTGGTTTTTAAACGAGGTTTATAACAGTGTAGACAAGACATTTCAAACTAATTTTGACCTTCAGCAGCAGTAGCAGGACATGTCTTTGACGTAAACCGCGCAAATGTCTGTATATACTGAAGTTTGGAGGTACAAAGTGCAACTTGCTGTGACCTAAGCTTAAGAGAGGTGGGCTACAGCGGATGATCCGCTCAAATCGGAGCAGTCCGTCTGCGGAAGGACCTCCACCTTACAGAAGATCGTAGCCAAATAGCATTGGTCTAGAGTCTAGGCCATGTTGTGTTCCTATGGTGAGTTATCCAGGGCTCCTCTTGGGGGGGTTGGGAGGGTTGGCAACGCGTGAGTGATACCCCCGGTATTGCAAGCGTCTATAGGCTACGGTGACGGCTTACCATCAGGCCGGCCGTATGCTTGTTTGCCACCTTTGTGGTATAAAAAAACCTTTGTTTTAAACTGACAACATACAGAAGATAAATGGCAGTCATGAAGTATCGACTTAGAAGAATAAAACGTCGCTAACGTCGTGTTGTTAACTAAGCATGGTATATCATTCAAATGCATAGAAATGAGTAGTGTCCGTGACGATTTGTCGTCTGCAGCTGCGTGAAGATTCCTTACGCAGCTGCAGACGACAAATCGTCACGTCACGTCATCTTCACTGTCACGTCACCTTCACTGTCACGTTCACTGAAGACTACAAACTTATCTTCTTTTACCTTCAAAATCAATTAAGCGTATAGACCAAAGTTATATTATCTTGACAATAACAAGTCTTCTTAATCCATTGCTAGAAAACTTTTTTTATCTATTTGTCGAAGGCTTAATCGAAAAACTGGCTGGCACAAAAGATTAGAACTTTTCTATCCACTTTCGGTAGGAATTTTTATTGGGATTTCGTACTATTTGGAAATATATTATTAAATACAATTTTGTTCGAATATGTTTGTAAATTGCATACATATTAATTAAATATTATTGTGAATATTGTAATCAATATAATAATAATTATTATTGGTAGGTAACAAAAAGTTATAGTTTTTGCGGGTCGTATCTGGATGAGAATGGCACAGGACCAGTTGACGATGTGTGAATTATGTACAGTTTGTTTATTTATCTATACTTGTTTAAATTATACAGAGTATGATGGCGTCGCTGTGTGTAGCATCGCACTCTAATAATGAACACGCAAGTTAAGCGACGTCGGCCCTAGCCAGCGTTTGGATGGGTTTCGTTATCTCGAGCTTGTCCGTGCTTCGGAGGGCACGTTAAGCCGTCTCGGTTCCGACTGTTGTCGATGGATGACAGTCGTTAAGCCAAGTCGGTGGCCTTATGCTTTGAAAACATCGGCCTCTGCCAATCCGGATTGGAGCAGCGTGGCAGAGTACGCTCTTATCGCCTTCGATTGAAGGGAGGCCCGTATCCCAGCAGTGATGATTATTGGTTGATATGATGATGACAATATGATAGATTCAATAACGATAAAACTATCAGTCGATTAAGAGTCACAAAAGCGAGCTCACACTTAAACGTGGGAATTTTTGTTAGAATTCCTTTACTATCAGAAATTGGGTCAGAAAATCGTATTACACGTGATTCGGAACGTAACGGCATTGCCGACGGTTACTACACAATTATGAAGGTAGGATAGAAAATTGTTGGCGTTTTATGAACCCAGTAATCCGAGATTGGGGCTTTCGGTATCAATTTTTGTTTAGAGAAAGCCAGGAGGCTGTAGGGGATAATGCGGGAAGCCAGTATGACCAATATAACGTATTTTGATGATGATAGAAAAATTATTTTGATGTCATAATAATTGTAAAACAACTTACTGAGTGCTTAGTACGAGTCTTTTTGTTCACGTTCGTTCATGTCGACGTATACGAACCGACCAAATAGAGACGAACTCTTATGTTGCGAATTTATAAGACGCGTGTCACATATCAAAATTATGCGGCTTACTTGCTCATGTTTCGAAGTGAGTAACCCGGCTAATTTAGAAATGTAACACGAGTGGTAAATTCACAATATGAAAACTGTTTTTCAATTTGGTCGGCTTGTAAACGTTAACACGTTCGAATGTGACCAAAACACTCGTACTAAGCACTCTGATAATGATAAACAGACTTAGTTATAATTTTTAGGATTCCGTAGTAAACTATCAAGAACATTGATGGTGGAAGGTCATTTTAAATACAATGATCCGGTTGCGAACTTAACATGTTAAATTCGTTTACACGCTAGTCTACGCTCCCGCTCACCGTGTTTTACCGAAACTGTAGTCTTTACAAATAATAAAAAAAGTATATTTAGTGAAATTAAAAGAAAAACTATCACGGTTAAGTAAATAATAAAGTTCTACTTGTTGCCGAGTAATAGCCGAAGCCGAGTTATAAAATGAAATTCCTTTGATTTTTTTTATATTACTAAGGTGGCAAACAAGCTTACGGCCCGCCTGATGGTAAACGGTTACCGTAGCCTATGGACGCTTGCAGCACCGAGAGCATCACTCGTGCGTTGCCGACCCTGTAAAAATCTTTTAATGCCCCTTTTGAAGAACCCCATACGTAGTCTAAAGGAGACATCGGCAGGGATCTCATTCCACAGCTACAGCGTTCGCGGGAGGAAACTCGTCGGATTGAAACGTACAAATGATATAGGACATGAAATTGCATTTATCTGCAAGCAAGTAAATCGTAGCAAATACGGAACCCTCCATCGTGGTCCGACACACACTTGGCCGATTTTTTATAATATTCACCGAGAGATAGATTCATGTCTGAAGGATATAAACTTGGTACGAGTAGTTGAGCCGTAAGCTCGACCGGTCACTCAGTCGACGTCTCAAGCTCCGCGAAAGTGAAACTTTCGTAAAAGCTTAGATAGAGAAATATAGCAAAAGATATTTCCTTGCGGTTCATTAAATCTTCGTCTTGAAAGAGCGCTGCAGTAAATTTTTATTTGAAAAATAGTATAGAATTTACGGTTTACTTTTTATAACTGAGCGTGGCATTGTAATCTAGAATGAGAATAGAAAAATATTTTCTTTAAGTTCAAACGAAAATTTAATTTTACATTGAAATATTTACTTAAACAAACATCTTAAGTTCAAAGAAAATGAATTACTGGACTTATTTTTCTGTTCGTTCTATTTATAATAGGAAGTTACCCAAATCATTTATTTCGTTCCTCTCATTCTTATATTGGTAATTTTATTCTGCAATTCTTTTCACTCGTCTCATACATTTGATGCATTTCATTATTTATGCCAATTTCATTCACCTTATTTCATTAATCTCTACATTTGGTGCATTTCATTAATTTCATTCAAATCATACACTGCTACAATGGTATATAAGAACGTGAGTGACGTTTGTAGGAGGCGTTACTGTGGCATAATTTTATACATTTTGTGCGAACTGTCGAAAAGTGACATACAATATGAACGAGAGTTGTAGTTCCAATGGGGAAGAAAACGCAAAGCTAATAGCAGATGTCGCTGCGCTCGCTTGACTCGAAGTAAATATGTCACCTGTCAGTTTGTTTAGTTCTTCGCATAAATTACCACATTACCGCGTTTATAATATTACTTTTCTTGATCAAAGATAACTATGTATTCAACATGGTCTATTCATAGCAGAACTGTCGCCTTTATAATCAGATGCAAGAAAATGTTCTGAACATAACCTCAAATTGTTCGTAGCAGCCTTCACCCAAAGTCTTCTCATTCGCAAATTCTTAGGAAAAGAATGGTTAACATTATTATTGCACCCAATTACAGCACAACGAGGCATTTTTGTAATAAAAAATATTTTTCACATTCGACGTAAAATTTTGTATGATATTTGACATAACTTGAACGTTGTTTTGAGTCAAGCGATATCAGCGCTACTAGCGGCTAAACTTGGCAGTTTTCTTCCCCACTTTGGCCACGTTCATAAATACCATTGTAGCACTAAACATTTCGCGCATTTCAAACAATTCATTGTTAATCTCATTCATTTTATTAGAATTGTTCACTTCCTTCATTTTACACCGGGAGGTTCATAAGCAACAAGTCTCAACTGTAAACTCGCCTTGCGTACATTAATATTCCAGTTCAGAAATGCCATGTCGGATAACACCGCGTAGTTACTTGAAGCTGTCAAACGCCAATGAGCAAGGGTTGTATGACGTATTGACGTCTATCTAAACGAGATAAAGGGAAAGCGATCCCAACGAGTCGCCCTTCGTTGCTATACGCAATTTATTGCAAGATGGATGGTACAGATGTGGTACAGATATTGTATTTCACAAAGACCATTTAGCTATTAATGTTGTAAGGCGTGCATATGCATAATGTTTATGTGTGCGTGAGTGATTTTACGAGCATTTCCGACGTTACGCACACTGCAATAATGTGCGTGTGAACGTTACAACATTCAAAGCCATACTGCTCTTCGTGAAATAATAAACCTGTATTGTGTCAGCTTCTGATTCTATGACACGTGCGCTAGCCCACGACGTCATTTTGTAGCGATCCAGTCGCGCGTTTTCAATACGCGCTTCTGTATCGCTACTGCCGCGCGTTTTTCGCGTTCAAATTAGACTGGATAGTGACTGCATCGATGCGCAACCGTATGTATTGCTACTGTAGCACTACAAAAACTCAAACTGACAATGTCTTTATTCAAATACGCCTATTACACTTTCGCAGCCCTTTCAAATAATTTCACGTATAGTAGGTATTTCATTCATTTCGAAATTTTTTTTGACAGTTCTAGTTCAGTTTTATGAGTTTGACGTTCTTATTTGCAAAATAGCCTATTCGGTAGCGGACCGCCCCAGCTTCGCACGGATTTTGTTTTTGTAGTACAGTCAAGAGCAGGTCGACCTTTGCATATTGGACTTTGTACTATTCTTATGTTCTATGTCATAAAAGCCAAAATTGTGCTGCAAGTGTAAAGCTCGACGTGCACCTGACTGTACATTGCCAACGGGGAATGATTTTTTTTAATCCATTAGTTTTTAAGTTTTTACGTTACACAAACAAATATATAATATAAAAAAAACCTTTTTATATAATTAGTATAGAAGTATAAATTGGAGAAGCCGGCGGCACTAGAAGAATAAAATTTACCAAAAAAGAAAATATATTTCTTTAAGTCGTACTTATGTTCAAAGGTTCGGCAGTGTGCCAAACTAGTTAGCCTAAACTTAGTGCTTCAATGTAAGACAAATTCACTGCTGACCCGACAGTAAACTTTGGTTTAAAGCACCAGTTTTATTGGACGAGGATAGCTGTGAACTGTCCACGGTTTTATTTTATAACTACTAATTTTTGGCAAATTATTCAGACCGTTTTGTCCAGGTTTTTCATTCCCATTGTATTATCTTGAGAGGCTTTTATTATTAGAGGAGGGCATCCACCTTACAGAAGATATTAGCCAAATAGCATTAGTCTCGGACTCTCGGTCATGTTGTGTTCCTACGGTGAGTAAGGTCTCCAGAGCTCCTCTTGGGAGGGTTGGAAGAGTTGGCAACGCGTGAGTGATACCCCCCGTTTTGCAAGCGTCTATACTAGTCTATAGGCTATGGTGGTGCTTACCATCAGGCAGGCCGTATGCTTCTTTGCCAACTTTGTGGCATAAGAAAAAACAGTCCACCAATGAAAGAGATGAGCAGGGTAGAGGACTAAGAACAAAGATTTAATAACGTAAGCATCGTTATAAAACTTAATGGTTACCACGCCAGACGGCCACCCAGGAGGTCCCGGGTTCGATGCCCGGCCGGGTCATGATGAAAAACGAACTTTTTCTGTATGGCCTCGGGTCTTGGATGTTTATCTATGTATGTGTATTTGTTATAAAATATAATATCGTTAAGTTAGTATCCCATAACACAAGTTTCGAACTTACTTTGGGGCTAGCTCAATCTGTGTGAATTGTCCGTATATATATATTTTTTACATAATACAATATGAATACTATTGATAAATAAGAAATAAGTAAATCCCTTCACGCAGCAATGCAAACAAACAACAAAATCTTTCCTCTTTATAACATACTAGCGCCCCGCCCCAGCTTAGCACGGATTTTACTAAGGAACCCTATTTTTTTGGACAATATAACATAGCCTATGTTACCCGAGGGTAATGTATCTTCCCAAAGGTGGAAGTATGTTTGAAAGCGGTCCAGTAATTTTTGAGTTTATTCATTACAAACACACACACACACACACACACACAAACACACACACACACACAAACACACACACACCCAAACACTCACTCACTCAAACACACACACAAACAAACACGCACACACACACAAACACACACACACAAACACACGCACACACAAACACACACACTACCACAAAAATACAAATCTTTCCTCTTTATAATATTAGTGTACAAACGCGGACACAGCTGTGTATCCATTGAAGACGCAACTGAGAGAAAATATTACTGTTCGAAAGGGATAGAGATATTTCTGTCAATTTCAATGTAGTTTCAAGTTATCCAAAGTAATGATTCTTAATTCGGTCGTATAATAGGGATGAGGGTTTTCATGAAAACGCCCCTAGTTGGCGCCACTTTGACAAGAGGGTGCCATTTCAGAAAACCCTCAAAAATTCATGAATTGCCGAAGCAACAATTTATTATATTTAGCCTTTTTAGGGTTCAACAATAAATTTTAAAAACCATGTTTACTAGATTCAAATTAGCAACGGACACCATTAACGATTTTTTTGTTGAATTAAGTATTTAATGGCTATAACAAGATTATTGGTTTCTAAAAATTCTTCACTATAAAAAGTTTTCTACTACCTATACTTAATTTATATCAAACAGTTCGTATATCTTTAACTGTCGTCTGACTTTAAACTCTCCACTAGAAAATTATATGCACTCAACAAGAAAACTCAAACAGAACCATATAACTATGGTTCGATACAATCTTGACTTTTATTCGAACTCTTATTTAAATAAATTCTTCATGGTTATCTCAGACAAAAAACAGAAAAAGTATATTTTCTCGTTAAAAGTCAAAAATCTATATTCTGTCATTTTTCCTGTCTAACTGACACCGGAGCATAATTTTAATACAAATTTAATAAAAAATATTGCTCAAAAAAATGCCCGCACGTCTCACGCTTGCTGAAAGAATACGCATTGTTATTCTTAAAGAAATGGGAATGAGAGTTGCCGAAATATCCCGGGAACTAAATGTGCACGTAAGTTTATCAAATTTTACTTCTAGTGTTTTTCCGTGTTCGTCTAAGTAAGTATATGTTTAGATGATTACACACCTGGTTCTGGTTTTTAACAGCACTGATAGTGTTTTTAGAGACGGTCGGTATACACGTGGCTACGACGGCATGAGGAAGGCGGAGATGAAGCCCTACGCGACCGTGACGTGTTACAACGGAGGCTGAAGATGCTGCCATGGTCGCTAGCCACTCACTGCACCCCTTATGACATCTTTGTGTATCTTGTAGTTTCTTTTTTCAATTGAGATTATACCTACTGAGTCATAATGCTTGTTACAGATTTCAATGCAGACAGTGCGTCGTCGCTTAAATGAAGGGGGCCTGCAGCGACACATACTGGCCCGAAAAATATTAATCACCCAAGCGCACAAGGACGACAGAATAGCTGGATCTGAGATGACTGGATCAATAATATAGTCATATTTGTAGACGAAAAGAATTTCAAGTCGGATAAGGATGGTCGGAAAAAATATATATATACAGGCGGAGAAACGAACGCTATGTAAAAGATTTTTCATCCTCCGTTTGAAAAACCCGGGATCATGATAGAGGATGAAAACACGTGAGCTGGCAGCGAGTTCCACGTTGTTGAATTATTCGAAGACAAATTAGCAGATTGGCTGCGTTACCGAATGGGGCGTATTGACTTAAAATATTGTAAAATAATTGAACACAATGTTGCACATAAAATAAAAATAATGTAAATAAAATAATAATGATAAACGATTGTTTTTATTTAGAATATGTTATTATAGTCGATAAAACGGTAACAAAGAAAATATCTGATATATAAATAAATAAATATAAAGGGACAAATCACACAGATTGAGCTAGCCCCAAAGTAAGTTCGAAACTTGTGTTATGGAATACTAACTCAACGATACCTACTATATTTTATAACAAATACATTTATAGATAAACATCCAAGACCCGAGGCCAATCAGAAAAAGTTCGTTTTTCACCATGACCCGACCGGGATTCGAACCCGGGACCTCCTGGGTGGTAGTCCGGCGTGGTAACCATTACGCCACGGAGGTCGTAAAATATAAAACGATACATACTCTGATTGGACGTGAGTGGACGGCCAATCAGAGGGCGTATTGCTGATCGCCACCGCGGACACGAGCTAAACGCGTTGGTTTGGTCGAGGTTTAACCGAATTTTCCCGATTCGAAAACCCGACGAAATTAAGTTAAATTACTTAGCCACTGGCTAGGATTCATAACTGTCAACGTCCAATGCGAGTCTCATTCCTGCATATATGACAGAAGAAAATGTGTATCATTAAGTATGTTGCCGTTTGTACATAGACATAGATAAAGAATCTATGCATTAACATTAAAACAAAAAAAATTGTCATATTTAATTAAAAAGTCCTTTTAAATTCAAAGCCTTGATTATGGCGAAACAAAGAAATAAATTGCAGCGCATGGCGCACACCCCAGCTTTTAGTCTTTTATTTAGCACATTACATGCACTCCAGTTGTTATTTCTACACTTTAGCATTTAGCCTTTTGAGGTTTATTTCCAACTAGCTTTTCCCCGCGGCTTCGATGGCGTTAATTTTATGACATAGATCTCGTTTGACAACAAAACAACCCATAGCGCGACTTGTGGCTCCATCTGTTGGCCGATAGCCCTTCCCATACAGCGCCCTTTATAGTATAAAAATTTATTTCCCATTGGAATGACATACTTTGACGGGATAAAAATTAGCCTATGTTGGGCTCTGTACCCCTGACAATATGTATACAAACTTTCATAATGATCGGCTGCTTAGTCAAGCCGTGAAGGAATAACAAATAAACAAACAAACAAACTCTCTTTTTCATTTATAATATTAGAATGAAGTATGATGGAGATTATTGTATTTGATAAAATTGACATAGGTAATCATCTGATATTTCAATTGATTTATCTGATCTTTTATCACTATGAGCCACAGCACAGGGCGTATTTTAAACGCACAGAACACGCGCGTATCAAATTATCCATCGCGGAGTTGCAAGCATTTCATCTTGAGGTCTACAAAGAGATCAATGTAGCATTAAGCGCGCGTCATCTACGCGTTTAAATACACCGTGTGCCATGCATGGCTCTAAGGCGTACACAAATTTTAAACGCGCAGAGGAACGCGCGTTTAAGTAAAGCGCGTTTTCGGTGCCGTAGATGACGATTTTTGCGTTTGTATTGAAATACGCGCGTACAAACACAAATGACGTCACTATAGAACAAACTGTGCTTCAAATAAGTTTAAGACTCCACCCGCTTATTATAAAGCCATAGCTTTACTGCCAAAAGTGTTGTGCCAAGTTCGACAACTTTGAAATATAGAGCACTAGATTAGAGATGATGATCTACGATAGTTCACCCTGGATTCAATTAAATCTCTTAAGCACTTCAATATTACAGATGAACTTAATGATAAAATTTAATTAAGTAGTCAACGAGGGTTCCTAGTTTGGAATAGAATTGTGAATCAAATAAATAAATAAAATCTACACAATTCCCCAAATTAGCCAAATTAGCAAAGCCGTTTTGTCCGAAGGGCCGTGGTTTCAGATCCTGAGTGATGCAAACAATATTTTGTGTGTATGTCCACGCAGGTTTCTCTCGATCTAAACATTTTCTATGTATAATAAATAGGTATTTGTTTACAAAAATAATATGTATATTTATCAGCAATTAGTAGAAGCTTTGCGTAGTTTGAGACTAGATGAGGCGCTGTGCGAGGAGCTGGATATGGCGTCGCTGTGTCGCACTCTAATATGAACACTCAAGTTAAGCGACGTCGACCCTAGCCAGCGTTTGGATGGGTTTCGTTATCTCGGGCTGCTCCGTGCTTCGGAGGGCACGTTTAGCCTTCGCGTCGGTCTCGGCTGTTGTCGATGGATGACAGTCGTTAAGCCAAGTCGGTGGCCTCAGGGCGGTTTGAAAACACCGGCCTCTGCCAATCCGCATTGGAGCAGCGTGGCAGAGTACGCTCTAATCACCTTCTATTGAAGGAAGACCCGTATCCCAGCAGTGGGATGATTATGGGTTGAAATGATATATGATGATTCGTCCAAAATAGGTATATTTTTTTTAAAAAAAAAACCTTCAATTACAAAAACATAAATTTTTCAAGGCACAATAAAATCACCTTTACCTCTACTATCCTGCAAGTAAATATATAGCACGTATATAATCCTAAATCACTCGCTGTACAATAAACAATGATATCCCTAGAGTGCAAAATCTCAGTACGACTATACATCACTTTGAAGTTAGGTACGTAGGTACATGTACGTACTTGTTATATTTAGGAAGCAGGTACACACTAACTTTTGATCGTGACTTCACATTCATAAAATAATAAACATTTCTACACAACTAAGTAAGCGACAGTGCCCTAAACAGGTTAAATTTTTTATCACCATCCAAATTGTTATATATTTTTGTGTTGTGAAAATCATGATATACGTGTTTTTTCATTTAGTACCAATTACTATGAAATAACTAAAATATGAAGTTACAGCATCACAAAGTTATCTAATCAGGTAAAATATTATCATTTTACAAATCTTGTCTAAATTTTTTTTCATAAATAGGGTCTTTTATTGATACCTTGTACATAGAAATAATTTGGATGGTGACTGAAAAGTGAAAGAACTGGAAATAGAGAGGAAAATTATAGAGGCTGGTACGCTGACAAGAGTAGCGGCTCTTAAAACAGAATGAGAAGCTAGCAAGCCTAATTTTTTTCCCTCACAAGCTCGGAAAGAATCTGTTTGTCATTCGAAATCTGAGCGCAAAAGTGCATTTTGTGCCCTAGCGTGGAAATAATTTTTAAAATTCGAACCCTTCTATTCTATAATTTTTTATACCGCCAGTCCTCTGAAAATAGATTAATACTTATTTCATGCCAGTGCATAACCTTACTTTTAGAATAATCGAACTGGCCAGCACGACACCGCATGAAAAAAAATAAACACTTATTTATTATATTATTTGCGTTTTTCTTACACCTAGATTTTCCTCGCTGTAGTGAGGTGAAAAGTTGTGTGTTTCGCTCGGCAGCAAAGTTATTCTGCGTCTCGTACCTTTGAAACCCTCGCTACTCTCAGGATTCTATATTTGGACCACTCGCTTCGCTCGTGGTTCAATCCTAGAATCCTTCGCTAGCTCAGATTTCAATATAAGTACTCGCGCCAAAAAACCACTTTGCAGCCTTGCATAACAAATAACTATTCTTGGGGATATTTTTTTACACCATGCCACCTGTGTTTTTCCTTGTGTTATGGGCAACGTATATAATATTGTAAAAATATAATTATACTTGTGTAATGCTTGTTTAGTTATACAATGTTTTGTCACTTTCACACTTCATTTAATTCGCATCAAGAGAGACAGTGACACAACAGTTAATAACCATACACTCGTTATACTACGTTTATTTGTAACACCCATAGTATTTAGAAAACATCCAGATTCGAGATCAAACACAGTCACAAAGCTTAAGCGGAAGTTTGGTGTAAAATGTCATCTATACAAATATTATAAAGAGGAAAGATTTGTTTGTTTGTTTATTTGCATTGAATAGGCTCCGAAACTACTGGACCGATTTCAAAAATTCTTTCACCAGTAGAAAGCTACATTATCGGGAGTGACGTAGGCTATAGCTTTTCCCGAAATTCAATGTGGTTCCCACGGGAACGGGTCCGGAACTTCACGCGGACGAAGTCGCGGCCAAAAAAGCTAGTTATTTATTTTTAAAAATTCAATTTTTATGGTCGGACACTAGGGGTTTCTCAACATTATTATCTCAAAAACAACCGGTCGCATTCAGTAATAATGCGAACTTGTTTCCCTGGCCGGTTGTTATGATCCCTAAAAGTAGCAAACGACTTTAAAGCCACTTCAGCTACTTTAAGTAAGTCTAGTCTATCTCTCAAAGACTTCAATTTACAACGTAGAACGATGGAAATAACATTACATGGTATAGTGCTTATTAGGAATGTAATTACGGGACTCAATTTGCTAGGCGTAAATTGTGTTAGTGAGACACTCACACTAGTCCGTTGGGTATTATAGACTTTGAGAATGAAAATATAAATCTATTACTAATATAATAAAGTAAATAAATTTGTATTTTTTGTTTGTAACGAATAGATTCAAAAACTACTTTCGGACCAGAGTTTTTGGTCACATTCGAACGTGTCGATGTAAATAAACCGACCAAATAGAGAAGAACTTTCATATTGTGAATTTATAAGAGGCGTGTTACATATCAAAATTATGTGGCTTACTTGCTAACATTTGGAAGTGAGCAACCCGGCTAATTTAGATATGTAAGACGCGTCTGATAAATTCACAACATGACACACACATTGACACGATCGAATGTGACCAACAACTCGTACTAAGCACTCTGTTTTGAAAATTCTTTTACCGTTGGGAAAGTTACACTATCCGCAGATGTCATAGAGAGTGATGTAGATATTTTAAAAAAAATAGGGATCTTTACAAAACCTATTACCGAACTGGGTCGGGACGCTTAAAGTAAAGGTATTGGAGAGTAGTGAAGAGCATAACTACATGCAGTAAAGGTGGGTTTAGACCAAAAGAACATAGAGCTAAAATAAGAGCATTCTTCTATAAAGCACTCTGTCAGAATTCTAGTACCCATAGTAAGTACAGTCAAGAGCATATCAACCCTTACATACTGGACTTTGTACCATTCTTAAGTTCTATGTCATAAGAGCCAATATTGTACTACGACTGTAAAGCTCGACGTGCTCGACTTTTGGTACTAGATGGCGTTGTACGAGCATGATTTGAACAAGTAATTATTTCTGAAGACATGAGGAACGCTATTGGTTAGTTCGACGTTTTATATTTATGCAGGTCTGCAAAGTAATGTTGAAAAATGTATTTTTGTTATAAGCTATTGTAGTCTTTTGTATACATAATGTACGTTACTGTACGAGATGCTCGCTCAGCCATATTTAAAGAACAAAAATATTCTAAAGCCTAAAAATTCACAGCACATTACACAAAACATTTCGTGGAAGGAAATTGAAAAAAGGTGGCCTTTTGGTGTTTCTTACGACGTTAATTCCTCGGCAGCCAGCCAACTACCAGACAGGGGGTCATTGACATTTCCCAGTTAAAATAAACAGAAGTAAGTACTACCCTGTCCTTGTGCTAGATGTATGATAAGAATTTTCAAACAATTTAAATGTTTTTCCTGACTAACCTTTTACGTTTTGAAACGTAAGAGAATTTCGAAATGATGATGAAAAATTTGAGTTTTTAGGTACGGCAAGCAACAGATAAATAATTTTTAGGTAGGTATGGTCAATAACAGAACTCTTTTCCAGAGATCCTAACTGTAATGAAACAAACATTGGCCAAAGTGGATAGTGTTTGGAGTTTATGATCAGGATCTATTAAAATTGCTTATTGTGTTGATTTCAGAATCTGCCTTCTCTGATGAAATTTTACTATCATCTTTTTTCGGGAAGTCTTGACCCAGAGACGTATACTGAATCGAGACAACATGAATACGCTGCTTTGAATGATTTATCACCATTTTGAAAATATTTTTTGAAGGAAAAATTTCAACTCCCGCCCCAGGTGAGATTCGAACCCACGTCCTCTCGATATCCGGCCGAGTGCTCTTACCACTGAGCTACTCTGAAGGTTAATAATGGTGGTGTTTCTCATTGTTTATTCCTTTACAGTGTCACAAACTTATCTGCGCCAGTGGTCAAAACTAGAACTAATTAATACGCCTTGAATTTCTTGACCAATACCATCAATCGATTGGATCGCTCCGGCCATCGGCACAAATAAGTCTGTGGCACTGTAAACTGCGTGAGTCGCAGAACACGTCAGCATATTACCATGACACTGTTTTTTTTTGCTACGAACAAGAATACAGAAGCCGTGAATTTAAAAAAAATATGGTCCTATTTTTCCATAAACAAATTGTAATCTACATAAATCATACTTCATGCTAATATTATAAATGAAAAAATGAGTTTGTTTGTTTGTTATTCCTTCACGGCTTGACTAATCAGCCGATCATTTTGAAAATTTGTTTATATATTATCAGAGGTACAGAGCCCAACATAGGCTTTTTATCCCGTGAAAGTATGTCATTCCAAAGGGAAAATATTTTTTCTACTGGGCGCTGTATGGGATGCTATCGGCCAACAGAGGGCGACACAAATCGCGCTATGGGTTGTTTCGTTGTCAAACGAGATCTATGTCATAAAATTAACGCAAGCCAAGCCGCGGGGAAAAGCTAGTGTTACTATAATTTACGTATCCAATTATCTCTTCGATAGAGAAAGATTTCTTTTGTTTTCTGGCCAAACAAAAGCGTCCAGTGAACGAATAGTTACCCGTTTACAAGTAGAAGACGTTGAGTTAGTGTCGAAAGAGGTTATAAATTGCCGGCAGACCAGCCGAGTCTCGTGGGAAAAGATGGTTAATACTGCTATATGTATAACACTGGAGAATATGTGTTTTTCGGCTAAATTTTCAAGAGAACATGTATTATAAGGTGGAAAAATTTATAGTCTGAATTGCAAGTATACGTTTTAGTATTTCCGTAGTAAACTAACAAGCTATTGTTTCGTCGTGTTCATAGTATCGTCATGTCCGTCCGTCCGACCGCTGTCTAGCGCCTAGACGCGAATAGTAAAAATTATGACTATTAAGTACACATATATTAACTAGATTTTTAAAAAAACATTAAAGAGAAGATCATTTTTCGATCATCATTATCATCTCAGCCATAAGAAGTCCACTGCTGAACATAGTTTTTAATACATAATAAAAATTTGCAAACGCATGATCCGTTTCCGAATCTATTTATACTAATAATATAAAGAGGTAAGATTTGATTGTTTGTTTGTTTGAATTGAATAGGCTCCGAAACTACTGGAGCGTATTCAAAAATTCTTTCACCAGTAGAAATTGTAGAAAGCTACATTATCAGGGAGTGACATAGGCTATAGCTTTTCCCGAAATTCAATGTGGTTCCCACGGGAACGGGTGGGGGCTTCACACGGACGAAGTCGCGGGCAAAAACACTAGTTATTTATATTTAACGTGTCAATTTTTGTTTAACACCTTGGTCCACAACTTTCTATCTCCGAAAGTATTGTGTTTAGAAATATAAAAAAAACATCATTGTAGGTAAATAGTCCTTATGGTGAAACCTACAATTTTATTTACAACACTAGCTTTTTTGCCCGCGACTTCGTCCGCGTGAAGTTCCGGACCCGTTCCCGTAGGAACCACATTGAATTTCGGGAAAAGCTATAGCCTATGTCACTCCCTGATAATGAAGCTTTCTACTGGTAAAAGAATTTTTGAAATCGGTCCAGTAGTTTCGGAGCCTATTCAATGCAAACAAACAAAGAAACAAATAATCAAATCTTTCCTCTTTATAATTTTAGTATAGATGACCGAATTTAACAATTTCTGGAATCTTTAAAAATAAATAAGTAAATAAATATATAGGGACAATTCATACAGATTGAGCTAGCCCCAAAGTAAGTTCGAAACTTGTGATATGGGATACTAACTCAACGATATTATATTTTATAACAAATACATATATAGATAAACATCCAAGACCCGAGGCCAATCAGAAAAAGTTAGTTTTTCGTCATGACCGGACCGGGGATCGAACCCGGGACCTCCTGGGTGGCGGTCTGGCGTGGTAACCATTACGCCACGGAGTTCTTCGTCAAAAAATCAACAATAAAGCTACTGGTGATAATACAAAAGAAACAAAAGAGTATAGAATAGGCTATTCTTGAACCAATTATCCATCAACACTTTTCATACAAGTTGCTCTTATTAAGGAACTTTTTAAGTTAACCGGAAAGTTTGAATAAGCCGTCACGTACAAACTATGGAATACCGTGAACACAGGTTTGTGTTACACGGTATATTAGTTTCAAATTGGCCGGGTTCCCGCAAAGTTAATAAGACTGCAATTGGTAAAGCTTCGTGTAGGTTTAACGGAAATTATTAATAACTAGCTTTTCCGCGCGGCTTCACTCGCGGTTAATTTTATGACATAGGTTTCGTTTGACAACAAAACAACCAATGGAGCGACTTGTGGCGCCATCTGTTGACAGATACAGTGCCCTCTATAGTAGAAAAAATATTTTTCCATTGGAATTACATACTTTCACAGGATAAAAAGCTATATAGCGGATATGTTGGGCCCTGTAACCCTGACAATATACTTACAAATTTCGATAATGATCGGCTGATTAGTGAAGCCGTGAAGGAATAACAAACAAAACTCACTTTCGCATTTATAATTAGTAAAAGTATAATATGAAGGACTACTAAATGTTTAAACCTGGGGCTCAAGTCTGCTATTTTAAATTAAGCGACCAACTATTGCCTTAACATCACCATATTGTCATTATTTTTCCATAGTGCCAAATTTGGTATTCTGCTAAAAGTTAACTAGTATCTCAATGTATTGACTATAGAGTGTCAGTGGAATATGAACGGAATGGTTGACAGTTAAAATCTACCATGAACTACTATTTCCGTTAAATCGCTTTATGTGAAAGATACTACCGAATAGATCAATAGTATTTAGTTCGATAGTGTGTCACGACCTCCGTGGCGTAATGGTTACCACGCCAGACCGCCGCCCAGGAGGTCCCGGGTTCGATCCCCGGTCGCGTCATGACGAAAAACGAACTTTTTCTGATTGGCCTCGGGTCTTGGATGTTTATCTATGTATGTATTTGTTATAAAATATAATATCGTTGAGTTAGTATCCCATAACACAAGTTTCGAACTTACTTTGGGGCTAGATCAACCTGTATGAATTGTCCCTTAAAAAAAAAAATTTAAACGCCTCGGACCTAAATAAATATGTGAATACCAAATGTCAAAAACTGGTCAAGTAACACACTATCGACACTCTATTGGTGCATTTATATTTAGCAGACTTGGGCGCCTGGTCAAGGACAGCGCACATTATAACTAGTCTCTTTACAATCGAAGGGGATTAGAGCGTACTCTGCCACGTTGCTCCAATGCGGATTGGCAGAGACTATTGTGTTCAAGCCATTAAAGACCACCTTGACTTGGCTTAACGACTGTCATTCATCGACAACAGTCCGAGACGGCTTAACGTGCCCTCCGAATCTCCGAATCACGAGATTACGTAACCCATCCAAACTGTGGCCAGGGTCGACGCTACTTAACTTGCGTGTTCGTCATAGACCTCCTCGATCTTTCCATTATTAGTATACCTATTTTTTTTGTTGACTTTATGTAAACGTCAATAACACTTAGCTAATAAAAAAGGAGCAGAATAACTTTTGAAATCCCTTGGGATTTAATTCTATGACTTCGGGGTAAAATTATGCGGAACAATGTACGTGACCATTTAGATTCTAAATTTGTGGGCATTTGTCACTGTTTTCATAAAACTAACTCGATGGCGTCACCTTGTTTTTCAAACGAAGACGCAAGTTAAACAATGTCGACCCTAGTCAGTGTTGCTGATGATTTTAGCTATCTGGTGCTTCACCGTGCTTCGGAGGGTACGTTTAGCTATCATTAGCACCTCGTCTAAAGCGCATGTCGTCTATAATTTAATGTCGTCTAAAACAAATGGTCTAAACTTAATTTCGTCTTTTTTTGTCAAAAGAAGTTTCGTATGAATTTTTCATTATTTATCTCGCAAGGTAACTGTACCTCACTTCTAAAGGTCATAGCGTGGTGATGATAAGCCTTTAAAAATCGAAAAAGGTTGGAATTGCGTTTTTTTTCTAATTCAACTATTAGTTTGAGGTTAAAACATAAAAAAAACTTTTCTTAATATAATAGTCAATATGGACGATTGAATATCTAGTAATTAGATTGCATTAATCATTGTAAATTATCATAAATATTCAAACAAGTATTTTTTTTTAGTAAACAAACATGTAAGTAATTATTTTATTTAACTAAGTATTTAATTATGTAATATACAATAATATAATTATAATACATAACAAATTTGAGTACGTGTAATTATTTGAATACATAAAATATTTTTTATAAAAGTGTATTTTTTATTAAACGAGAAACAATTAAGTTCGTAATTAATAGTATTTCGAAATATCGCAATAACATTTAAAAGTAGGCAACAAATTTACAAAAAAAAAGATTTAAATTCAACTACGAAAAAAACTTTTCTGCACATAGTAAAATGAAAAAAACAAAATAGGTGACACGGAAATTAAAAAAAGAAACCATTCAAACAATTGCTCAAAATACTGGCCACTGACAACAATAATAAAAAAAACAACTCACAAAATACTGGCAGTTTATAAAAACCAATAAAAAAAATATCGGTACTTACTATTTCATTATATTCACTGCACAATACCACTAAACGTCACAAGGTAACGACATCGCGCGACATACGCGACCCGCGTGCATCTGCGGCGCTTACTGACGCCTCTCTGGCCCGGACGAAGGTCTGATCTATACTTATGTTTTGTATTATAACCGCTTTTGAACTGAATTTTAAGGCTAGGTGTTTGTGAAGAGGCCTTTTTTAAATTCCAAATATGAATTTGAATGTTTTTGTGTATTTTTTTTTATATTCGTCTGCAGTTTATTTCATACGCCACTTGAGCTCATATTAGACTGAGCTTGAATGTATTGTGTTATGGATACATGAGAACTTTTTCTAAAGTTACATTTTATGATATTAATTTATGAAGTGGTAGAGTTAGCATATGTAATAGGCTAACTCGTTTGGGAAAATTCCACCCTTTTACAGAATTTTGTCGTGAAGCAGGGTTGAATTCAATTCGGTGAGTGAAAAATCCGAAAGCCCACATCCTTTCGTATTTCTCCTTATTTCCACCTAAGTACTACTAGTAGGTACTACTACTAGTATATTTTCCCGTATCGTATATCATTTCGTGAACGGAAACAACAAGATTTCGCGGGGTAAAAGCATGGGCATCAGCTAGTTAATAATAAATTTAGCTCTATATAGGAACCTAGTCCCAGTACCGTCGTGGCCTATCTAACCACTAGATTACTTGAAATCAAATTCAAAAAAATGTCATGAAAATATTTGCAAGATAATAGGCATAATAAAAGGTCGTTTTTATTAAAACCCGAAAAAATATCACTCAAACTTTTATCTCATATCAAATAGTACGAAATTATTTAAATGATCGTAATAAAAATGAATAATAACTTATAAGAGATCTCGAACATGAGGATTTTATAATAATGTTTAAGTTACGTCAATGCGAGCCTCTATGCCAAATAAAAAAAAATCATAAAAATGTCTATGGTTTTATTCATATTTTTACATCATTATCATATCAATCCATAATCATCATACTAAAAGAATACGGGTCTCCTTTCAATCGCAGGGGATTTAAAGCGTACTCTGCCACGCTGCTCCAATGCGGATTGGCAGAGGATAGTATTTTAAAGCTGCCCGAAGGCCACCGACGTGGCTTAACGACTGACATCCATCGACAACAGCAACACGTGACTAGTGGTAGAGTAAATTCAAATTCAAATTCAAAACTTTAATTCAGAGAATAGGTTTTCACAAACACGTTCTCTTGTCAGAGTATACCGTAATAAATGATTTGTATAAATTAATCTACTCTTTAAACTACTACCATTTCGAAAACAAAAGCAAAATGACCACTGGTAGAAAGAAATGGCGAAAGAAAACCAGTTACGGCCTTTTTTGTCATTTAAAAATATATCGTACTTGTCTTTTTTCTTTTCTTTTTCAACATAATATTATTTAAAACAAGGTACATACATACAACATTACGTACGCGTAATGTCAATAAATAGTGCCATTAATTTGTCTCAACATAAAATTAAATCTTAAATATAAAATGCTAAATCGGAGCAGCCCGCAAGGCAGCAACCGTTCTCGTGTATTTTCGAGTTGACGTGAGACGTGAACGTTAGTTCTATCACCCTTAAATTGAAGGGTGAGTTCACTAGTTAAATCATATAAATAATGCCAGGCCTAAGTACTGAAACATCAACACACTAAGCTCTGGTTAAGGCCTGAATCACTTTGATCATTGCGACTGCTGGTGAAATTACTATTACGAGGTAAATTCTACTACGAGGGTCAAACTGAAAGTTCTTAGAAAATCAAAAACTGGGCAAAAATAAAAGTTATTAGTTTTATTATATCTTTTCAAAATAGTGTCCCTTCACATTGATGCATCGTTGCATCCGATGAAACCACTGGGCAAAGCAGTTTTCCCTCTCGTCTTTTTCGGGTTTCTTCGACGGTCGGTCAAATTATGAGGTATCCACCGGGCACAAAGCTTCCTAAACGCTAACGTTCATGGAGGATTCTGTGCACTTGACTCCTACCGATGCCTAAGCTTGTCCGAATTTGCTGATAGGTCACTCGTTTGTCATTATCTATCATACGCCGCACAACACTGATGTTAACTTCAGTCGTCGCCGTAGAAAGCCGTCCTTCACGCAGATCATCGGTAAGAATAGTGCGACCACGTTTGAACTCATTATACCAGTTGTAAATTGTGGCACGGGATGGGGCTTCATCATGAAAGGCCATTCGAAGTCTATTATAACATTCTTGTTGACTTAAATGATATCAAAAGTCATAAAAAATCATGACACGAAAATTTACTCGCGTTAAATTCATGTTGACGTAATTCGGGAAATTTTCAATTTGCCGCCAAAACGCAAAACAAAAGAAAAATATAAAAAAACATACTCGTTAATATTGACAAAGAGTTCCATTTTCAAAATTTTAACTTATTTTTTAATTATATTGATTACAAGTGGCCAGTTCTAAAAACTTTCAGTGTCGCCCTCGCACCTAAATCTTTTGTATTGTAGTAATTGAGGGTGAATCACCTGCACTCGCACTAATCAAAGTGAATACAGGCCTTTATGCAATAATTTACAATTTCCATTATTTGCCGAACAAATTTTCACGTTCAATTATTCGGCATTGTTGTCTGCAAAGGCCGAGACTCTCATTTTATGAAAAAAATTGGAACGAGTAATACAATTTCGAGGCAAAATCGAAATTTGCTCTGAGGTTTTATTAGAATTAAATATAGCAATGCTATTGTTGTTTTTACTGTGTTATTCTTAAGGTTATAATGCTATTAATCAGATTGTTTTATTTATATTATTTTTAAAAAAGTACACAATTCACACTAGTTTCTGGTCAGTTCTTCTCAGTACACATCTGCCGTCTGAACTGGTGGTCAGAGAAAAATTGTGATGATTCGAAAAAGCATAAACTAGGCCTACTTGAATAAAAATATTTTAATTTAACTTTGACTGCGCTTTTTGATCTCAAAGTAAGCTAGGCTTACACATCCTTGTGTTATGAGTACCAAACAACAGATACCTATATTATCTATATATATAAAAGAAGCTGACTGACTGACTGACTATCAACGCAGGACCTAAACTATAATGGTTAGAAACTTGAAATTTTGCACAGGGGTTCCTTTTAGCGTAGGGGAGCACTAACAAAGGATTTTTCAAAATTCCCACGGGAAAGTGAGATATACGCAAACGAAGTTGCGCGGGTTTCGCTAGATGTTAATATTTATATACTTTATAAATAGAAAACACCCAGACTCGAGACAAATGAACTTTTTTTTATATTAGAGTTAGAGAAATGCATTACTGCATGCCCCGCCGCTTGGGGAAGCGGCGGGGGTATGTTGGGCTCCCCCTCTACTGCCACTTAGGGTATACCGACTAAAACTCTCATTCACTACCACCTTATCCGCCTAGGTGGGCGGGCCACGGGAACTAAGATACTTCCGTGACTAGACAAATGAACCTGCCATCACATTATTTGCCCCGTGTTTAAATCGTACCCTCGTCCCCATGGTTTCACGCAAGGCTCAGATGAAGATAACCCGATGACACTGTCACTACGAGTTACATACGCACCAAGCTATCATTACATAGTCTTACATAAAACCTTAATCAAAATTTAACACAAATCACATGTCCTTCGTTTGTCCTGTGTGGAGTTCGAACCCTGCACCATCAGCGGAGATACACGTAACGTGTCTACTAACCGGGGCTGTCAAATAGAATTTATTTTTACACTTTCCTTATCAGCTAACTTAGTATGAAGCCTACAAAGCGTTCTTGTTTCCAACAAACTTGTAAATGTTAAACACAGGAGAGAAAAAATAAACTTTCCAAAACAAACTTTACGATGATCTCTTAGTACATGAAAGAAGTGAAGTATTTACCTCCCAAGTGTCGTAAACTGTAGCAGATGGCCGCATTCTATGTTTCGCGGAACAGTACTTAGAGTTATAAATAGCGTAGTGGGTAAGGAAACAGGTTATTATCTGATACCCATGGTTCAAGTTTTGGGTCTTCTTCAGCACTTCGCCACCTAATTCAGTCGCCCGTTTCAGCCTTGTGCTTTCCTCATCCTCCTTCTTCTGGCAATTTTGACCACGTTGTTGGTCCAGCGTGTAAGTGTTTTTCCAACGTGGTGACCAGTTCTGGGTCTCCGTTTCAGTACCAATTTGCCCCCACGCTCGTCTCTGGTACGGCAGATATGGCTTGCCCATTTCCACTTACTCTGTGCCATCACTTTGACTATGTCGGTATTTTGGGTATGTACAGTAAATTCTAGATGGAGGCCAGCCGGTCATAATGAAAGCGTTTAGAGGAGGACTTTATCAAGTGGACTTCTTGTGCCTTAGATGATGATGACACTAAATTAATTTTCGGATTTATTTAAGTATTTCTATTCAGTTCCTTGTACACGTTTAACGTTTTTTTATTATTATACCATAACGGTGGCAAACAAGACGCTTGCAATTTTACTATTAGTATTACTATTTTGGTATTCTACTTTTTTCGAAGCGGGGGATCCAGGTGCCCTGAGATACAGGTCTCGGCTTAGTTCAGGCTCCAGTCTCTCTTCTATCTAATATTGTATGTTATAATGTCTTGTTAAATTACCATTTAAGCCTATGCTTGTGGAGAGAAAATAAACGTTTTTATTTATTTAATTATTTAAATTTCTATTTTATCTCGGTTATGGTTTCTGATTATGTATTTCTAATGATACACAACAAATAAATAAATATTAAATAAATTCTGCACAAATATCTACAGAGGTTGGCTTGCGCTTGGTAGATTAGGTACATAAATGTATTTACTAGTTTTCTCCGACAGTAGTCAACTTGATATTGTCAAAAGCTATCACCGATCTACTCAATTCTACATCCTATATAGATGAAAAATGGTCTTGATCACGAATACCTTCCCGTTTCAAAGTTAATGTCTACATAAAGTGATTCAACCTCCGGAACAAATTGTTATCGTGGGGTGAATGCCCGTGAAATTATTTTCACGCATTATTAAGTATACGTAAGCCAAATCATTTATTCTTAGGTTATATTAGTTTGTAACATTCTACTACGACGCGACCCAAATGATGCGATGCCACTGCGAGGCAACTAAGTCGCGTAGTATGCGACTGTATATGACAGTGTTCGCTCGTGATTGGACAAGCCTGGTAGATTTTTCACGTCTAATCTAAACTCCGTCGTATCCAATTTAAGATACACATAAATGAGATCTTTGCAAAGCAGTAAAATAATTTAGATCAACAAAGTCTAGATTTCTATATCTGAAAGCCTTTTCAGTAATTTTTTTTAACTTAATGCACAGAATATAACATTGACTTTTCGTATACAGAACAGTTTCCGTGCAATACAATCCTTTTAGTATTCCAGTCACGAATCTCTGTACACAGCTTAGAAAATAACAAATTGTATATAGATGTTGTGCATTTAGAATCACCTAATGCGAAAAACGCGATGGCGATCAAATTGTGTCGATTCAAAAGGACTTGTAAACTATCTATATATATAAAATTCAAAGTCTTGACGGACTGACTGACTGACTTAACTATATATCAACGCACAGCTCAAACCGCTGGGTCTAGAGATTCCAAATTTGGAATGTGGATCATTACGACGTCTAGGGGTGTATTAAGAAAGGATTTTTAAAAAATCCCACGGGAAAGCGAGATGCTTACAAATGAATACAGATAAATGTCTTGCCCGAGATTCGAACCCGCGGCATAAGCCGTAAGCTAGGAATAGTTAATTAATCCATAAGGATTAATTAATTATTCCTAGCCACTCGGTCACCAAGCCTGTCATTTTATAATATGAAATTGTAGGTGATAAAGTGAAGGTATCGTGACTAGGAAGCCCTAGTTACGATTAGTGCGAGCAGACGTAGGAAATCGGTCACCACTTACTAAAGGGTTAGTATATTTAATTTACTATAAATCCAGCCCCATGCTTCTTTGTAACTAATTATTATTAATCCTCACTAATATTATAAATGAGAAAGTGAGTTTGTTTGTTATTCCTTCACGGGTTGACTAAGCAGCCGATCATTATGAAACATACATATTGTTAGGAGTACAGAGCCCTACATAGACTACTTTTTATCCCGTGAAAGTATGTCGTCCCAATGGGAAAATAAAAATTCTACTATAGTATCGTATCGGCCAACAGATGGCGCCACAAGTCGCGCTATGGGTTGTTTTGTTGTCAAACGAGATCTATGTCATAAAATTAACGCGAGCGAAGCCGCGGGTAAAAGCTAGTTTTTTTTTTTAATACCGGTCCGGTGGTGCAAATGGCACAGAGTAGTAGCTCAAATATTTATGTGATGGCATTTTTTTAGTTTCTAGTTTGGGTCACCTCTATGTATATACATACTTAGAAAAAGTTTGACAGAATGATAACAAAGTTAGGGAGTATATGTGTGTCGTAAAAAGACTCTCTTGACACTTAATGGTTCATTAACTTTAAAAATGTTTTTGTACAATTTTATTAATCAGATAGTTATTAAATACACGGAGAGATAGATGAAAATTAGAAAAATCGCTAAATACGCCGTTACTAAAACAGATCACTCCAAACTTATATCATTAGGAAAGTTAATTAAGAAAAGAGGCTTTATTGAGTTCCCGAGGGATCCCACTGAAATATATTTAAATTATCGCCGGGGAATGACTTAGGTGTAAAAGTTATTTAAGCTGTGGATTGAAGTCAAAAGTATTAAAAAGTTGGGTTGGGTCAATGTTGCATAATGTCATTTTAAGTAGGTCTCGTTTGGTGATACCGTATTTACTTTTGTGCTTTCTTCGCATTGGAGCAGAGTGGCAGAGTATGTTCTAATTCTTCTTCGATTGAAGGGAGACGCATATCCCTAGAGAGAGATGGTAATAGGTTGAAATGATGAACCTGCATTACATAATATCATATCAACCCATAATCATCCCGCTGCAGGGATAGTCTCCATTCAATCGGAGGGGATTAGAGAGTACTCTGCCACGCTGCTCCAATACGAATTGACGGAGTGTTATCAAGTCACCTGAAGACTACTTGGCTCAACCACTGTCATCCGTCAACAACAGGCGGGACGGGAACGACTATTATTATTATTCTTCTATTCGTATCAATTTTATTATTCGAAAATGGTTGGTCCGGGTTTTTGGAATGAATATCTGTTACGCATCAACCACGTTCTCTATTCAAGTTACTCTGTCCAGTCGGCTGCCAAAGCTGCTCTCACAGGTCTGGCGTAATGGTTACCACGCCAGACCGCCCAGGAGGTCCCGGGTTCGATCCCCGGTCGGGTCATGATGAAAAACAAACTTTTTCTGATTGGCCTCGGGTCTTGGATGTTTATCTATGTATTTGTTATCAAATATAATATCGTTGAGTTAGTATCCCATAACACAAGTTTCGAACTTACTTTGGGGCTAGCTCAATCTGTATGAATTGTCCCTATATATTTATTTATAATTTATTTATTCTGGTAACAAAAACCGTTCAAATCTCGTGTCATTCAAAATAGAAATTGAGCAGGATAGCGAATGAGATTGACACGACATTTTAACGATTCTTATTACGAGAACAGAGCCGCTGATATACCTGTGAGAGCAGCTTTGGCAGCCGTTGGCTGGGCGAAATAACTTGAATAGTAAAAGTGGTTGATTCGTAACAGAAATTCACACCAAAAACCCGAACCAACCATTTTCGAATAATTGATAAGCCTGTGAGAGCAGCTTTGGATGTTACTGAAACGAGGTATCTTTAGCCTCAGATCGACAAGAAACTATTGTAGATATTATTTTTTTCGTAGATAGAAAAGACAGCTTAAAATATGCGTAGATTCGCGCTGGCCTATCTTCACCCGCAATAATGGTATGAAAGGTTGGATCGGGCGACAGCAGGCGTAATTACAGCTTTGGGATTACCGGGTACGCCAGGACATAGTGCAGAAACAGTACGATGTCTTTAGTCAAGTGCTTGTTTAAGAAAGAGTAGCTTTGGACATTGATTAAATGAAAAAAACTCTAGATATTTAATTATAAACTTATTTAAAAAAAATACTTCTTTTAAATCAATATATTATTATGTACTGTAAGAAAAAAAATTATACTATTATTTATTTCTGCTTAATTGTGAGACATAAAATATGGTAATGCCATATTTTATGTCTCACAATTAAGCAGAAAAGGAAGATTGTTCTCAAAAAACTTTAACGGCCTTTTTCTCGAAACTAGCTTTTTGTGGGTTGACACACGAATTCGAAATAGCTTATATTAGGCCTATTTGATTAAAAATATTTTGAATTGAATTTTGAATTTGTTTAACAGCGTCCTTTTTGTTTAATAAATGTTAGTTATTTTTTTAAGTTCTGATGTGTTCTTAAGACAACAAAAAAACTATTTTCTTTCTTATTTCTAATATTAAATAATTTTTCCATGATAAAAGACCTATCTATTTTTGTGTACCAAAGAATCGAATCGTTTTTTGTAAAAATATGGATTTAACAGCCCGGTGATGCATTGCCCACTAAAGGGCGCGGGTTGATTCCCGGCTCGGTGAAAACATTATGTTTCCGTGTATCCCGCTTTCCCGTGGGAATTTCGGACACCTGCGTCATACAAAGATCCCACTCTCCAAGGACTCTGCGATTAGCTGTTTGAGCTGTGCGTTGATTCTCAGTCAGTCAGGCCAAAGCATTTTATATATAAGTGTATAAATTGTACAGTATAAATATGTCATACTGTCCCTATCTGTATTATGCCCCGAGCATGTTGCTGTCTCAGTCCTGAGTTATCTTATTTAATTTATTCACGGTTCAGTGCTGACTCGCTAATTTAATACGTGTAAAATAACGACGCCTGTGACAAAATGAACTTGTCGGCTTCAAACAAAACATACTGTTTCATAAATTTTGTAAAATATTTAACTACTAACTCTCACTGCCGACTTCGCATGGACATTAACAAGCAAACTGGAGCCTTTGAACATAAGTGACAGTGGAATTTGGCGTTACCGAGTATGGCGCATACAGCAGCGGCACCATCTTCTTCATGGGCGGCACTGTGCCGTAGTGCCTCCGTGCATGTAGGTAGATTTTTACGGCGAAAAAAACGTGTGTGGACAAGTGGTCTTAGGCCGTTTATCTACCGTCACCGTCATGTCACCGAGAACGACATGACTGCGCCAAAGTAGCGATACATACATATACTTTACCGTCACCCGAAATATGATTCGGCAGACGAGATGACGTCGTCCGTCGCGTCCGACAATACAACAAACTGACTGAACCACTAAGATCGTCGCGGTGAACACACGATGGCCGTCACGTCAACTTGATCTCGGCCAGAAATAACGTGACATCCCCGTGACGGTGGTGGTAGACTAACGGCCTAGGCTTCCGAATGAAACGCATTGCTGCTTCACGCCAATATTTTGTAAGATGGTGGCAGGTACCTCGTCGAGCGATCTCATTAAAAAAATGTTTCACCACTATAAAAAATAATAGATCATACTCTTTGAAATTAATCCTTCACTAACCAAGATTATTTAGCAACTTGAGAATAAAGGTTAACAGTATCATAGCTATGCTTTATAGAGTCATAAACTTTACACAAACAAACACGCGACCATTTTATGTGTGGCCATTAAATATAAAATTCTATTGTTTTTTTATCTTTTTTGGGTACTTTGGATGGGTTTTTTGGTGTTTTTATTTTTTTTTACTTGAATTTATATTTTTTTGATATTCATTTTACCTTATAAGTGTTTATTTGTTTTTTGCTACTCTCGACGTGACTTGGGTTCGATTCGAATACCACACCCTGTGGTGGGGAGGTGTATTATTAGTATTAGTAAGTAAGAAGTAGATATACTAGCGTAATAGGTCTTCGCGAAAATAGAATTGTCATTAATTTTAAAATCTTACAATTCAAATCAAATCGTTTATTCAGAGAGTAAGCCTTCACACTTTCTCTGGTCAAAGTGTACATACAATAATGAGGTTTAATTCTCCTCTACATACACACTACTAATTTTCGAACTTAAAATATTATACGTAAAAACAAATCTATGATTATTCTTGAGCTCGTTGGCCTTGTCGATGTCAGTAGAACGATCACGCAAGTTAAGCAACGAAACTAGTCTACACTTGGATGGGTTAAAAAAAAAAAAAATCTCGAGCTCCTCTGTGCTTTGGAGGTCACGATAACCTATCGATCCCGATTGTTGATAGGTAACAGTCGTCAAGTCAGTGACCTTTATGTGACTTGAAAACACTGACACCAGTTATAGTGCTACAATGGTCTTTATGAACGTGGCCGAAATTGGAACTACAATTCCCGTTCATATTGTATGTCACTTTTTGACAGTTCGCCTTTGACAAAATGTATGAAAATATGCCACAGTAACGCCCTCCTACAAACGTCACTCACGTTCATAACATAAACATCCTTGTACATCTGTACCCACAGTTGACACTAATTGCGAAAGCAAACGAAAAGAAAAAAACCAATATTTTTTTTTAAATAAAACTGAAGAACTCTAAAACTAAAAACCTCATTTCAATTGAATTTTATTTGCAACTCGTTCCGCTGTTTTTCCAGCTTATTTAATGGCCGTACACTGTATTTAATGTTGGATAAAAATAGCTGAACATTTAAACTGCCCATTAAATTGTTAACAATAGCTACTTAAGTACTTACACCTGGTACACACTGTGCCGAGTGGAATCGTACCTTTTTGGAATAATTAGTATGGTATAAGATTTAGAAATTATTTTTATGAAACAAAAATACCTAGTTTGAGATCGGGGATAGCAAAATCAAATCGTTTATTCAGCGATCAGGCCCCCCTAATTCTCGAAACAAACAAAACAAAACAGATTCAAACTCAATCGCTGTCTCACTCGTACAAAATAGGAATTGAACGGGACAGCGCGTGAGTTTAAATCGAGATTGAATGTATTTTTTATGCTATTACACTGTTAAGTATTATAATATCTGTGCTATTGTATAGCTTTTATCGCGGGCTTTGAGCGCGGCGACCGAATCAAGAAAGCCGTGCATCGTCTAACGTCGTTTCAGTTCGGCAGACTTCGGCACGGTGTTTGTGTGCGTGCGACTAGACGTACGCTTTACCGCGGCCGTCCCCGAGTGCCACACCTTTTTTTTTGATACGAGAATACGGAGGCCGGCACTTCCTTCGGCAGTAAGTAACTCCCCTCTGAGTAACATCAACTGAACTGAAACCTTCTTATGCAGTTGCAACGCACACATGCTAATGTCTAATTTTATTGTATACAATTTTATTATTGTTAAAATTTGTTCCGTGTGTAGCAGTTAACAAATAGATAATATTTTATGACTACTTATATTATAGTAAAATAGTTAGGGATAACTAGCCAGCCATTATTATTTTTGAAGGAAAAATTTTCACCTCCGGCCCCCGGTGGATTCGAACCCACGTCCTCTCGATATCCGGCCGCAACTGGGGCAGGGAGACCAAATATTTCTTTCAAATAAATATTATATCTATATTTTGCTCTATTAGATTTGGCACTGGATTTCTAGTGAAATTCAACGATTGACTTTGAATTAACTTGTCATACCTTATTGTGGTAACAAAATGTTGTGTGCTTTATTTGTTACTAAAGTTACGCTCGCGTTAAAACAACCCATAGCGCGACTTGTGGCACCATCTGTTGGCCGATAGCCCATCCCATACAGCGCCCTCTATAGTAGAAATAAAAAAATATTTTCCCATTGGACTGACATACTTTCACGGGATAAAAAGTAGCCTATGTTGGGCAAATTTTTATAATAATCGGCTGCTTAGTCAAGCCGTGAAGGAATAACAAACAAATAAACAAACTCACTTTCTCATTTATAATGTTAGTATGATAAAGTGATTTTTAATCGATTCATGTTTTTTTTATAAAATCGATTCATATTTTAATCTTTGCGTGCTTTTGTGTTAAGTATAATAGTGGAATGGAATTAACTTATCAATAGCAACGGAGAAAAAATCAATAGTCGTGTTTAAAAAAAACTTGACTACAGTAATAAATACTTAGACCTAAACAGAATTTACTATCTACACGATTGGATCTAGATATCCTAGCAATAAAACCTAAGTGTAAATGTGACAAAAGTATTTACAAAGTAATTTACAACTAGGTCTTGAAGGAATGTGCTGGCATAGTAATCTTCTTAGCGCGAATAGTTTGCTGACCGCGTGACAAATGATCAAGAGTTACGTAGACCAATTAGTTTATGGACGGGCTAAATGTAACAACTTAATAAACTTGTTTTTGTGTGAATCCCTCAATTACTGTCAACTCGTTTGTCTACTACAAAATATAAAATAACTGTAGAAAAGCTGGTGTCATGGATTCTGTTTTTACATGTAATCTATCGACAACAGTAACTGTCAATCAAGTTGTTTATTCAGGGACAATAAAATAATAAATTATTTGTGCACATTCATGTACTCTACAAAACTACCACCATTTCGGAAAGGAAAATGACGAATGAAATAAAAGAAATTATGACGAAAAAATACCATTCGAGAAAAAATAATAAATTTTCTGAAATTTGGAGGAAATAGAAAATTTCAATGCTCATCCAAATATCAGCTGGGTATGCTGTTGGCAATACTGTCGTGTATGTTGTTTTTATTACGAGAATAGACCCAGAAGTATATATTATTCTTACTGACTTCATTGCCAATTTGATCACGTCCATAAAATTAAATGTCTATGGCAGTTTATGTGTAGTGTGAAGCTAATAGTTTTCTTGTAGCACTTTATCTAAGTCTCTACTTTGTTACTTGGATATTGCTTGTTTAAAATAGAAATGCAACTATTATAATATTGGTATACCGAGGTATTTTGTTAGAATTTGTCAGGCCCCAAGAGCCGCAGGTTCGAATCCTGCACAATGTGTCAAATTACCTATCCATTGAAACGGAGTATAAGATTCTATATGGAAACAAACAAATGTCATTTCAGGTCATGTCAAATGTCATGTCAAACTGACATATCAGGAGTTTGAAACAATTTGTGAAAAAGCTTTGCGTGTAATGTGATTCTAATAAATAGGGGAATAGAAGTCTCAAATGTTGCGAGTACTGTGTTTCAGTCAACTTTATATTATTACGACGACCTCCGTGGCGTAATGGTTACCACGCCAGACCGCCACCCAGGAGGTCCCGGGTTCGATCCCCGGTCGGGTCATGATGAAAAACGAACTTTTTCTGATTGGCCTCGGGCCTTGGATGTTTATCTATTTGTATTTGTTATAAAATATAATATCGTTGAGTTTCAGTATCCCATAACACAAGTTTCTAACTTACTTTGGGGCTAGCTCAATCTGTATGAATTGTCCCTTAATATTTATTGAAAAACGAATGATTTTATTGAAATGAACCAACACAAACGAAATAGGTATATTTTTATTTATAAATGACGTCATCACATTTTTTTTAAATGAAATAATATTTTAAAACTTTTATAAATATCGTGTCGCAGGTTTTTGATTTCTACATATTGCCAGCAGCATAAAATGTCATCAATTTTTAACGATTTTTTATCACAATAAATTAACAAAAAATTTTTTTACGACTTTATTTTACACTTCTTTAAGAGTTGAAAATAATGGTCACATACCATTTTAAGGGTTATCGAAAACTACTGTAGACAACAGTAGACAATTATTTTTATTTGTATTGTTTTTAATCATAAATTCCATTTCAACGTATACAGTGCAAGCTTTGGTTAGTTGAAGGATAGATGGCGTTGTAATGTCTTGGTGTCATTTCGTTTTTTTTTCGAAATGGTTTTAGCTTATAAATTATAATATTTTAATACAAGTTTTAAATATCTAGAGAAAGTGTCTGTGAAAGACTAGCTTCTGAATATACGATTTGAGTTTGAGGCTGAGATGATATTGATGATAAAATCGACATTATCCCAAGCAAATCCGTCGGCACAGCCAGTGGATAATAAAGACAAAATGATGAATGAATATTTATTCTCATTAAACCCTCTTCGTAAAGATAAATTTTTGAGCGGTACGTAATATTTTCGGGGTCAGAAAATATGAGTTAGAAAATAATAGCGTTGCAGCTCATCTTATATCCTGACCGTTTATACAGCAATAAAGACACGATAAAGTTAGGTTTACATGGTTCAAATTTAATTCAGCCTATTACCCTGACACTGACTGACAACCCTGTCAGTCAGTGTCAGGATAATAGGTTTACTTTCGCCCTTTCTTTTCCAGTGGTCATGTTTCCGAAATGGTGGTAGTTTATAGAGTTGCTTATTCATTTAATATTTTATACAGTATACAAATATGTACAACATGAAAGAGAATGTGCTTGTGAAGAGAATGTAAACGTGCTCTCTAAAATAAATGATTTCATTTAATTTACATGAGTAAAGTCTCTCAAGATTCGAACCCAAGGCCCTTGGGATAAAGTAACTATTTCTAGCCACTCGATCAACTGGCTTCCAACCTGTTTACCTATAATGTCACATTTGATTTTAAATTACAAAAAATCTACTTATCCCATGACCACCATTTAAACTTTATATCATACCTTCAGCTAGTCTAAAAACATAATTACATTTTTATTTAAATGTGTAAAAAACACAATAATAATTTCTTGTCAAAATTTTCAATTTTAAGCTGCAGAAAATAAATAGGCTAAAATAGAAGACAGAGTATATTTGTTAACTATTAAAACAAGGGGGAGAATCTCAGATTATGTAGCCACGGAAATGTAATCCTTAGCTATACTGGTTTTCAGTTTAAAAACAAAATGTCATGTAAGCCTGCTCTAACATTGTCAAAATATAAGCACTGTATCGCGCCATAAACCAACAGACATCATTATAAATTCCATTGTTTATAGTACCATTATACCCTACTTAACTTGTTACCTTACTGTTAATTACTGGACTGAAGATATTTTTACTTTACTAAAATATTGGTGGGCAAATTATGTGACAATTATTTATAAACAAATCAAAGTGCAAGGAGTATTTACATCCCCATATTGGATTTGGCAAAGCTAAATATGAATAAATAAATAAAATAATAATTAACAAGTTCTACATAATTCACACAGCGCCAACTAGTCCCAAAGTAAGCTAGTAAAGATATACTAACATTACCTAAATGTTTTCCCCTGTGAGGATCGTACCCGCGGATGCCCGCGGTCTCTGAAGCCGAAAGATCATTATGAAAAAGGGGTGCCACCACCGGGCTGTCAATATTTATTTATTTATTTATAGGGTCACCAACATAAGTACAGTAATATATATGTAACATAGGATAACTAAATAATTTTTAAGCTAACTGCACTTACAATTATATTTTGGTAAATAAAGATTATTATTTTTATTATTATTAAATACAGGTTAACCACAACATGCGTTAACATTTCATAATAATAAAAATTAATATCGAAATATATAAAACTAGCTTTTTTCCGGGGCGTCGTCGCTCGCGGTTAATTTTATGATAAAGGACTCTGCCCACTACAACGTATCATACCATGATCGTGCTATGAACGTGTCAGACAAAAAAATATTCTTTGTACTTATTTAAAAGTATGAGACAATGCCCACTAGCCCGTTCCGTCACCGACCAGCACCGTCGCGTGCCATGCACGGAGCGGCAACTATCGTGGGAGAGAATATTTTGCCGACGCTCTAGTGGGCATAGTAGAGCATATCGGGTTGCTTGTCGTGTCTGATACGTTCATAGCACGGTCATGGTATGATACGTTGTAGTGGGCGGAGTCCTTAAAAACGACCCATAGCGCGACTTGCCGGCCAACAGATGTAGCCACATCTGTTGGCCGGCAATTGCGAATTGCAGCGCCATCTTTAGTAGAAAAAATATTTCCCCATTGGAATGACATACTTTCACGGGATAAAAAGTATATTGGGCACTGTACCCCTGACAATATGTATACAAATTTTCATAATGATAAGCTCATTAGTCAAGCCGTGAAGGAATAACAAACTATCAAACAAACAAACTCACTTTCACTTTTCTTTGTCCTAAATGACTTAGTGACTGACTGAGAATCAACGCACAGCCCAAACCGCTGATCGTAGAGGCCTGAAACTTGGAGGGTGGGTTCTTTTTATAACATAGGCATCCGATAAGAAAGGATTTTTAAAAATTCCCACGGGAAAGCGGGATACACGCCAACGAAGTTGAATGGGTTTCACTAGTTTAATATAAAATCATAGATAAATAAACCGTGAGCAAAATTCTGGAGGACTTTTGCTAGTGAAAAACGATATTACTGTTAATTACATTCATTACCAAAACTTTCAAATATTTACCTAAACAAAGTTTTCGATGAGTTATAAAATTGTTAAGTATTCTAAAGTTTCAGATGACCGTGACAGTTTCAAGGGAGTTTTCACATAAAAGAGGCCTGTAATTGTGGTAAAATGCAAAATACATAATGAGTAAGACAATATTTTAAGTTAAAATTGCAATACTAGTTAACTTTTTACAAATTATTAATAAATAATTACTGTAATAATCAACAAAATTGGTCGACATTGACACTATGAATTAAACTGACATTTAATTTTGTCAAATGTGATCTATATTGTATATAATTTGGCCCTACTTTAAACATAATTACTTATTTCTACAGGATGGTCTAAAAACAAACGCTCGATACCACAAGTGTACGTCGAACTGATGAAACTTTTTCAATCATAACTGACAGATTGAAATAACACGAATACGACCGATATCGGCGTATCTTCATTTAACTTTTTGTTTTTGTTTTCTTACTGGCTTTGAAACTGGAAATCCTATTTCAATTATTTCTGTTTACATAATTCTTATGTTAAGTCGGAGTAATTCTATTTTTTCATAGTAAAGAAAATAATGAAATCATTTTTCAGAGAGGCCTTTAGTCTTAATTTTTGACAATTAAAAAAACTTTTTTATTCTGTGCCATCGCCATTTTGATTTTTCAAGAATAACGCGTCATAGCACTTTCGCAATTTGCAAAAAAAGCAATTGAAAAATAGTTCCCTCAATGGGTTAATAGGTATTAAATTAACCGTACCTTTGCTGTCAAAATGGCGCTCATTCGATTTTGATATGGGACAAATATTTTATTTGTTGAATTATTAGTCTCATTATCTTCCACATACCTATCATTGTGGTTTAAAAATGTACGTTTGTCGTTGTCCAATTTCAAGACGGACCGCAGACTGCAACTGCAGGCGACACTGCGGTTGTCATTGTCACTTTCATAGAGATACATAAAAACTATTATGTCAACTAGTATGTCGCTTGTAGTGTGCGGCTGCAGTCTGCAGTCCGTCTTGAAATTGTACCTTTATCCGAAAATAACATAAAACCAAGTTATATAAAACCATGTGGTTGCTGAAAAAGTTGTCTAATTAGGTCAAAGACATAATGCGTAAATATAACAGAGGGTTCTAAGACATATGAGCCACACTTAAGTATATTTACACAGTGTCCCATATTTGCACCCATAGTTAAGGTTTGAAGCACCCGCTCCAAATTCCCAACGAGCTGCACTGCGCTAATGGGCCAGTACCGGAACTTTATCTTAATAAATGTTAAAAGGCACCTGCGTTGTCTACACTTCACACCTATTTTATGTCTATGGCCACTTATGACGTAATTACTTGTATGTGAAGTTGTATGTATAAAACAAAATATTGTTTTTAATTCGACTTTTTAAAATCTATTTTTTCGGCCATTGCAGAATTCAAAAGTTTGAGATATTTTTTTTAAATAAAATTTGGTGTTTGTAATTCGTAAATAGTATATTCAGTTAGAGTCAAATATTTTTATTCAAATAAGCAAGCTGTCATTTCGAATCGTCCCAATTTTTTTCCTTCTAAATCAATGAGGCAGACTATAATATATGTGGGATTTGAATGGTATAATGTATGCGAGTATCCGTACGGAATGAGTGTAAGAGAAGTACAAACGTGTAAAAGAGACAGATGAACGATTGAAACGAGTAAAAGAGACAATTAGATAGGAAAGCAAGGTGAAAGAATGAGACGGATGATTTAATTAAGTTGGTAAGCTTGATTAGCTTGATAAGTTTAGAGTACTTTTTTTTGTTTTATTATGTTGGGAGAACGGACGGTCTCTCAAAAAGATGGCGATTTGTGAGCTAGACGTAAAAAGATTTAACGAGTAACAATAGATAAGATCTAATAAGATTTGAAGATTAATTATTTGCACACGACCTCCTACATAAATACTATCCAAGTAACATGCCAAGTCTTCTTTAGACTATTCCTTATTATCTCTTGACAATTTCCTTTGTACACTCATGATATAATTTCCCGCCCGCCACAAAGCCTGTTATCGCACAACTTGATCTTTTCAACCTCTTGTCTCGGATGCGCCTTTGCTGTGCACTAATTAGAAAGCTCTAGATTTAAAAGACTTGTTTTAGGACTCAAACTCAAACTCAATAATTTATTGCATCTCATGTGTTTACATAGCATGTACATCTGGTGTAGGATTTACATTAAGTTCAGTTAAGGACACTATAATACATCATATATTTATTACGTATTTATGGTAGGATGAATATTTATATAATATGTTATAGTAAGTATATGGTAGGATGATATAATATTTGAAGTTGTTAATTTTGTTTTAATATTTTAAATGATGTCCTAAGTATCTATCATTTTCTTGTTTAGTATTTATTTTCTTGTCTTGCTAGCCCTGCCTGCCCACTCCATACAGAAATTCGTTACCTTAAGGTTGCCTTGAAAATATTGCTTTTTAGCAATAAGGCCGCCTTGTTGCATTTACACTTGTTTGTAAGATTGTTTTTTTTTGTACTTTTTCCTGTGTGTAATGCAAATAAGTAGTATTCTATCTATCTATCTTTTCTATAAACAGAAAATTCTATGAAGTTCTTTTTTTTATCACACAGATTGAGCTAGCCCCAAAGTAAGTTCGAAACTTTTGTTATGGGATACTAACTCAACGATACTATATTTTATAACATATACATAGATAAACATCCAAGATCCGAGGCGAGGCCAATCAGATAAAGTTCGTTTTTCATGACCCGATCGGGATTCGAACCCGGGACCTCCTGGGTGGCGGTCTGGCGTGGTAACCATTATGCCATGGAGGTCGTCAAATGGTCGGAGTTGGTAAGTTTGTAGTGACCCTACCTTCGGCACCAGAGGGGTTCGATCCCCGGACGGAGCAAACATTTATATGATGGTATCTGTGGTACCTAGTCTCGAAATTAGATGTTTTTACCTCGTGTTGAAGGAAATTACTAGTTCTTTTGTGTAATGTGACGTGGTTCGACGTGATGTGACAGGATCACACGGATTTTTTGTGCGCCGGACTTTTTGCGCGTCCTGTGCGTTACTGCAAAATTGCATATAGTTTAATTTTCACAGACAGAAAATGCATCAAAAATAATTGACGTGCAAAAGTATTTCTTGTAAGTCTACTTGCAAATTAAATGTTTTTTTGAAGTGAAAACTTCTTTAGCGGCGCTTGGCACTTTTTTTAGATGGGTAAAAAATGTTAAACTCGCGTCAGATCCGTACACTGATCGTAAAAGCGTAAGAAAATATTCAAAAATGCACAACGTTGATGTTTAAGTTTTCACTTCTGCCGTCACTCCCGGAGTGCAACCCGTCCTTTTTTTATTTACTTTTATTTATTGACCGTCTGTCATCTGGTGTCTCTGTTATATAAATAACTTTAGTATTATAATATTTGTTAAAAGGCAAACCTAACCATTACATTAAAGCCCTGACTGCGAGAAGCGAGAGTCCACGTAGACACAAAACAATTTGACCTGATTCCAACTAATATCGAACAATAAAATCCTCAAAGCGTATTGTACAGTCCGTGATACCTTTTATTTCACTCCAAAACGTCTGTGACCTCCCCCCATTGGATTCCAATTCAATTAAAAACGTCCAATTGGTTCCATTACAAAACTCTTTGGTAAGTTAATGGGCAGTTTATCATTAAAAATACACTTAAGTCCTTACAAGAATTCGAAAAAGTTATTCAATAAATTGGTTTGTGTGGCATTTTTGCCTTAGTAACCGTAATCTAGGAGAGTTTTTGAGAAATCTCATAATGAAAGTAGTTTTTTTTTATCATAACTGACTCCAAGACCGCGTCTAGTATTTTACAATTTGAAAAAGTTGGAAAACGATCATGCATCATCTGATGGTAGGACATCCGTCCATGGAGCAGAGAAACATCAGCAGAATCTCTGACACCATATACCATCCGAAATGCTGGCATATTAAAAAAATATACCTTAAAACTGTAAAAGCCGTATAAAGGTGCAAAAAAAATTATATTACTCCCAAACAAAAATAATTTTTGATTTTGATTTGATGTTTGATTTTATAAAAAGGAAAATTCTATTCGACCCAAGCCAACCAATACCAAATCACGTCTAAGGCAGTTTGTCTACCTACACCGTCAACGGGACGTCACCGAGAACGAGATTATTTCCGCCGAGATTGAAGTTGACGTGACGATCGTTTGTCCACCGCGACGATCTCAGGGTTCAGTTAATTTTTCAACTTCATCTCGGCCAGAAATAATCTCGTTCTCGGTGACGTCCCGGTGACGGTCGCGGTGGACAAACAGCCAGGGTGTTTTGTATCGCTGCCAATTCGGGCCGTCACAAATGTCACAATCTCGGACCGAGTTCTAGCGGAAGCGCCGAACTAAGCGATAAATCGGCGGCCGGGATGACGGCGCTCGGGTGACGGGCGTGCGGTGGACAAACGGCCATAGTAAATGTATGTATCGCTAAATCGGCGCCGTCATCTCGTTCTCGGTGACGTCCCGTTGACGGTGTAGGTGGACAGTCTGCCTTAATGGGTATGTACAAGTTGTAAAGGGCGAAATCTTTATAAATAATACCTTTTTTATTTTCTTACATTGTAACACGGTGTTCCAATCAGTTGGAATGTTCTATAAAATAGAAAACTTACAAGTCCCTTAGCAGTAAACATTTTATGACGTCATTGGTTAAAACACTCTTTGTTAAGATCAATACAACCTTTTATTCACTCGGAGCTCTGTTCAACATCGCACATTCGATTCGCTTTTTTCAAATTTTAATCGGGAAATCATAAAAGGTTCGTATTTTTTTAATAAACTTTTTAAATTTTTTAATAAGTTTTTTTCATTTTGTTATTTTAGGTACTTAATTGGTCATCGCACAATGTTTGCGCGGTATTTTGATATCATCGTGCGATGAATCGAAGTACCTATAATAATTGAATCGTGCGAAAGGTTGCATTTAGACCTTGTATCGAAATGGCAACCCCCTGTGAGCTGTCGCATGGTTATGTCAATGTAAACCTTTTATGGCTGTAACAGTTATTAAAAGTTATGAACCGTTATCTTTGGAACTTTGGACACAGGTTAAAAGTGTTACATTTTTTTACGGGGGGTTACCATCATCTTTTACCTAACTACTCACGTTTTGAATTGGTTCCGTTTAGGTACCTAAACGTAATCGCATTATTTCGTACCACCATCTCTCATAAACAGGATCTCATTTCGTCCGATGAGCAAATGAAAATTGTCGCTGATTAGTTGCAGCGGTGCGTTCAAAACAAACCATAATTCGTTTTGGTCATTACCGGTTTTTTAAAACAACTTAATTTTATTATTTATCTATTTTAAAATTGTTTAAGATGTATATTAATCTATATTCAAACGAAAAACACAGATTTTTTATAGATTATAGATAGACAGATTAAACGGGGTTACTTTCTTATACTTGCGTAAAAAAAGTATTTAATGAAAATTAAATATCACATGTTCAAAACGCACCCTGTCGGATCGGACTGACACAAATGTCAAGTCAATCTTGTGAAGTGAAATCGCGTTTTACGAATTTAAATAAATTTACGCCTCGTCATTTTCCATCTGCGACCGTAGCAGCTACGCCTCAGCATCTAACTCCTAGACGCAAAACAACGCGTGACAGGCGGAGACGTGGTGTGGTGATTTGAATTCTGTGGTGATGGTGAACCGGCGTTGAAATAAGATGCAGCACGCAGGGCGTTGTGTGCTGTCTCAATAGAAAAAGCCAATTTATCGAGGGAGAAATTTAGTATTTTTTAGGAATTTAGTAGAGGAGATTAAGAGATATAAAAAATATATTAATTTCTATAATTTAATATTTACTACTATTGTTAACTAGCATAACATTATTGATGAATATCATATCACATCATAACATTTTTTTATAATGTTAATGTTCATAACTCAGGTTCATAACAATAAATGTAATTTATATAAATGTTACAACAATACATTTTGTGTGGTCTTTTTCTTTACTTTCTTATTTATTTATTCGTTTCTTATAATTATTAAATTATATAAAACAATTCGCACCAAGTAGCCATATTTTTTAGATATTACCGTCAATTTTCATTGGCAACAGCGACATTTGGCGGCTGGCGGGTGAACTAAAATTTAAAAAAAGCGATGGCCATTTTCCAACTTCACATGGCGTCTGATGGACCGCGGACCATTTGATACCATTGACGTTATTTATTTTATTAGTTATTTATTTACTTAAATGTAAATAAAATATAAATTGGATACTTAAATACTCAAAATTTTGTATATTCCGTCGGTTGGGGGATGTCTTTGGGGCGCTAACAAAGAAAGATATAAAAGGGTAGCGTATACATACTATGTATAAAGGTATATAGTTGAAATTATAGTTCATATCTCAGCCAGTGCATAGCAGCACCTTCCATACATGACGATTTCACCCCGGAGTTGCCACTCTATCCTCCTTGACAGTCCTTGATTTAGTTTAGGTTGACAGCTCTTTTGACAGATAAATCCTTTCAATTTAGGTCGTGGAAAGACATGGTGGTACGAAAGTTCATACAATATGAATGAATAATATCTGCTGAATCGCTGTCACCTAAACCGAGTCGTTTAGAATACATGGTGGTACGAAATAACGATTCTATTCTGTTTAGGTCCTGAATTGAATGGGAATAAGAGATGGTGGTGTGATGTCCACTGTTTGGTTCGTAATAAAACACAATAATGTTTGCTATATTCCAATGCCCCGTTCCGCACGCGTCCGTCCCGTAGCAGCCGCTGGGCCAAAGTGTTGGGTGGCGCGTGCGTAACTTTGCATTGCATTTATTTATTTATCACAACTTTAATCGTAGTATGGCACATCTACCTTTTACAAAATTAAATATAAAATAAATAAGCTACTTTATAAACTACCACCATTTCGGAAGCAAAGCAAATTGACCACTGGGGAAAAGAAATGGCGAAAGAAACCCAGTTACGGCCTTTTTTTCCATTATTATTGTTATTGTTTTTTATTCATTTTTTCATTAATTTATTTTAATATTGTTACAGTGTTTAGAATACATACAACTGGTAATAGCAAATTGAACAATGAGCCTTTTATATAGCGAGAATAATCGCATGATGACGTCTACCTTTCCTTTAATTATAAAAATGACACTAATTAAGGTAACAATTAACCTTTCGCAAGACACGTCCAAATGATAGCCACTGATAATAATCATACATACATAATTAATTTGGTCTTATTTTAGTATGACAGTTAAACAAAACATTCTCGCGTCTCCTTTTAAGTAGACTATATTATATCATTAAATAAAGTTAAGAAGTTAATCTAAACAATGTTAGCAAAATATAAAACAGTAATGACTGCAGTTTCATAGTTCAAAAGTATCTAATTATGTAGAATTATAATAACTTGAACCAAGCAACTTGTTAGTTGAAATAAAGAGATATAGTTGAATACTACAAGTAGTTAGTTATAGCTGAATATAACATACATTTAATTTGTTACCTTATAGTGAGTTATTACATAAGACTGGATGAAACTATTCCACTGCTAAACAATGATTTAATTTAATGAAATTATATTTTCATTTTGGACTATTCCACTAGTACTCTATCAATTGAAAACTTTAATGTAAGATCATTATAAAACAAATAAAATTAATTAAAATTTGCTTCAAATTATCCTAGCTTTATACCGTGCTTATGAAATACAAACAACAACAGTCTGTCTATTCAAATTCTAGGTTTCAAACTAGATAAATTAGGTTTATATCATAAGTCATAAATAACAAATGATATGTATAACCATAACATTTCCTCCAAACTTTATAATAATTTGATTTCATAATATGTCACACAACAACAACTATGTATGTATTTAAATTCCCAACGTTTTAATCGGTTGTTTGTAATTTCATAAAACGTTTACATCGTTTGTTTTGTACACATTGTATCACAAATAACAAATACCTATGTACATAATCCTCAAAATTACATTAAACTGAAATCCAAACATTGCAATGCAAGTTTCAGTTAAGTATACTGTTTACTCAGTTCTCTTGACCTTAACATAGGCATCGAGGCCAATACACCAACTCAAGCCTATCATCCATAGGCATCGAGTCATACTCTATGATAATGGGGAATGTAAACAGACACATTTTAATTAGATCACCCTAAATATGACAAAACACATTAAATTCACTATACTTTTTGACTGAAAATTGTAACTTTCGTTTCCATTTGTTCCCATATTTTATCATTTTTATAATATTAGAATTATTGCCAGAATCCCTGGACATTTACCCAGAAAAGGGCTTATGACATTTTCCGGCCAATTACATTTGCCACTTTATATTGTGTGGGTAAGGATTCAGATGTCTGGTTAAACTCAAGACACTGATCAGTGTTTATAGGTCACTGTGCTTGATCTAGGATCAGCCATGTTGGGCCTAGCCACCATAAAGTGTATGACTGCAATGCAAGGATTGAGGCATGACACCTAGATTCATCAAGTCTGCTGGATTCTGCTTTGTATTAATATAATACCAGTCAGTACCTGAGATGGAGTTCGCGACTTGCATGAGTCGATGTGAGACACGAGAACGATATATATCGTGTTCGTGTTTGTATTAGTGATGCACCGATTCCTATTTTGGGGATTCGGATTAAGATTAGGATTATTGAGGAAAGGAAATGCTAACTGACTTGAAGTACCTCATAATGGCTCATAATATGACTCTATTTATTGGTTATAATATTAATATTCAAAATTAATAACAGATAAGTTTTTGTTTAAAAACACAGCATTTGCAAATTATTAGGGTTCTCTTTTGTGAGTTTGAATTTTTTGTTCGATGGCAAAGACAAAGGGATTAGAACCCTAGGATTAATCGTAAAAATGCTGATAATCGGCGATTACGATTGATCCGAATCCTAATCGTTGCATCACTAGTTTGATGGGGTTTTGATCCATTTTGAGAAAAGAAGAGAAAAGAAGATTTTGTTAATTCATAAATTATAAATTGTGGCCATAATTCCATAATATTACATAGCTAATTTGGATAAGTAGAACGTTCCACACAATTCTAAAGTAAAATGGGTTTTTAGACATTTTTTTTTTTTTTTTTTTCCGGTTTTCACCGAACCACCTCTTGATCTTGTCAATACGAGATCATTTTTTTTTGATATCATTTTCATGATATAGACAAATTTTTTTCCCGGTTTTCACCGAACCACCTCTTGATCTTGTCAATACAAAATCATTTTTTATTTTTATTTTTTTTTTTATCATTTTCATGATATAGACAATTTTTTTCCCGGTTTTCACCGAACCACCTCTTGATCTTGTCAATACAAGATCATTTTTTGATATCATTTCCATGATATAGACAATTTAGGTACCATTCGATTTTCATCGACTCATCATTGCTCAATTTAGGTACCATTCGATTTTCATCGACTCATCGTTGCTCCAATTTAATGGTGCTTCAGCTCCAATTTCATGGTGCTCCACAATTTAATGTGATCCAACTTGGAATTGACAGGTTTCCCTTTGAAACATTTGGTTATTTGATCCAATTATATTTTTTGAGTGACTTGGGTAGGTGATAAATGTATTTGCAACGTATTATGGTCACAATGTAAAATATGTTCGCAATCGTATGTGAAATGTGAGGGTAGGTACTGTAGGTAGGTATCTACTATAATAAGAAATAATAATTATTCAGAGTAAGTATAATAATCATCATCTAATTTCATTCCCTTATTATTTTTTTATTTAACATTGATATTGAGATACTGTATTAATTTAGGTAGACCCTAATGCACTACTATAGATTTAGGTCCTAAATATACCCTAAATATAACAACCTTTGAAATGAGTAACTTTTAAAATATATTAAAAATTTAATAACTTAGGATACCCATTATTAAAATGTGCGATTAGTATTTCGTGATCTGCTTTTAGATTACCTACCCCATTTACTCATAGAACTTCGTACATACTTGTATTGATCGCTTACAATTTGACCAGTATATAGAACTTGATTGATATTCAATTTCATTGTGCATGTACAATTTTGGCTCTTATGATAAAGAACTTAAGAACGGTACAAAGTCCAATATGTAAAGGTCGACCTGCTCCTGACCGTACGTAAATTGTATCGACCAAGGATCGACCATAGAAATAATTTATTTATCCATGGTCAGTGTGATCTTAATTTGGTATTCATGTAGGTACCACATTCCACCTCGCTCACACATTACACCATATTTAAACAGCGCTGCCATTTTAAACATGAATTCGCGCAGGAAACTGCATCTTGCTTGCTTATTATTTGACCTTCTAAAATTTAAACGGTCACAATACCTATATTCTAAGCTTAAATTTCCTCTTTCACATTCTTTTTATAGTACGCGACCGAATCGATTTTTATTGGCGGTACACTCGCACAAAACAACAGCTTTCAGAGGTAGTTTTCGTTATCAAGCCACAAAATGTTGGAACAACATACCCCCCTCCTTTGCGATTACTTCATAGCAAAATTACTTTTAGAACAAAATTCAAAAATACCTACTTGATAAACAACAACTTGATATACCCTTGCGATACGTTGATGAACTTTTTGTGTGCTAATTTTTTGCCACTATTATATTCCGACTGTATTCTGTTCCAGTATACTTGGCACAGGATTTCCAGTCAATTTCAATGATTGTGTTTGAATCAGATTGGCTTGACTTTAGGTGCTTTATTGCATTGCAATGTAGTGATTTGAAATCGTTTCAAATTGATTAATATATATTTTTTTTTTGACATTAGTATGGAGTTTCTATCTATCTACCATACTGGTTAGTCTATTCGTTATACTAACCATTCGTCAGTTATTGATACGTCTATCAACGACACACGTCGATCGACTACATATATTATTGTTAAGACTACTTTGTATACATAAATTGTTTTCTCGTATAAGTAATTAACATTTCAATTTTTATGAGAAATAAATATCTTAAACCTCTTAGAGAACGTAAAATTTGAAATTTTACCGATATTTCAACAAAGTGTAAATAAGTAGGTAGAAGTAAAATGCACTGCGTTCGACCACCCGGCGCATATCATAATTATTATGCAAAGGAGGTGCATGGCCATTACTCGTTACTAACTAGATTTAAATTTAGCGTTGATAAATTTTGATTGAAAGAAATTTATGATTTAATTAATGACGAATACACAAATATCCAGTATTATTTATATATTCATACACTTTATAGGTTCTTTTACTGCAAAATGTCTACTATTGCATAAGAACATTAAGGTCAAATAGATAACTATTTTCTCCTATGTTTTTTATTAATGTGTGGACAATATTCTCTTACCTATCCCATCCTCGTCGCCACTGTGATGTCCACTGTTTGGTTCGTAATAAAACACAATAATGTTTGCTATATTCCAATGCCCCGTTCCGCACGCGTCCGTCCCGTAGCAGCCGCTGGGCCAAAGTGTTGGGTGGCGCGTGCGTAACTTTGCATTGCATTTATTTATTTATCACAACTTTAATCGTAGTATGGCACAGGTGGTAACCCTGCTGTTCTACTTTTAAATAAGAAATGAAAAAAATTATTTAAAACTCTCTATTTAAATACCTGTAAAGTCCTTTCGTGCATCCCCTAGAGGCCCTAGACCATAGAGGTTAGTTTAAATTAATAACTTTTAAACTTTCGCGTTGCATTATTCTAAATTAATAATAAACCGGAAATTAAATCGATCATACCTTGATATTGCCTGTAATTTCGACCAGGTTGCACCGGCCGTGGTCACAGGCGAACTGGCAACTGCGGAATCATCTCAGAAGATTCCGCCTCGGATATGGAGACATGATGTGTGACCACGGCCGGTGCAACCTGGTCGAAACGCCAGGAAATATCAAGGTATGATCGGGTCAATTCCTGGTTTATTATTAAGTTTAAATTATGCAAAGTTTGAGTCTGCGATCACATAGAGATTGATTGTTATCCCCTACCATACCCTATCTATATTATAATACGTGTATATAACTTGGTCGTTACTAGCAAAACGATCTCGACTTGATCGTTTAAGGTAAAACAGCAAGCCAAACAAGTTTCGCCCTAAAACTTAATTAACTATCACGTTTTGATTGGATGAACGTGTTACCGCCATTGTAAACGTGATGACAGCTTTCTGTGTCAATAAAAAAGATAATAGTGATTGTGTTAGGTTACGTAATCTAGTAGCTATGATAATGTTTGTATTATTCAATAACTATTACATGTTCAATCCTGAACGTGATCCGTGATTTTGTTCTGCCAGATTGACTTTTAAATGTGTTTTTCAATCTGTCAATCCCAAACGTTACACGGATCATGACGGTCAATCTGTCAATCTGTCAATGTTGTCAATCTGTCAATCCCAAACGATCACGATCTACATATTGACGGTGTAATAACTGCATAACAGTAGTCGAAGTCATCGACATAAAAATATAGACAAGCTGTCCAGTAGGTACTAAGATTTTGTAGCATTGGTGCACATTCACACCACCACCTTTCAGTCATTTGCGAGCGAGCGATAGAAGCAGTGGTGTCCAATTGACAATTTGTCTTGTGTTTGTATTGATCATTTTTTGTCGCTCGCTCGCAACTGACTAAAGGGTGGGTGGTGTGCATTTATTTGCACCATCGCATTGGCACAAAATCTCAGTACCGGGCATTTATGTCGATGGTTATAGTAGTTCACGCGTTTGATTTTCGAAATTGATGCCTGAAAAGCCTTTCCCCAAGAATCCTAACGATTGTTATTACTAACGCTCCACCAGACTATCCAAATTTTGCTTTTGCAATAAAATAAAAATTATATCAAGTTATTAACTAAACTTACTTTTTTTTACACCCGACGACGTTTCGACAGAGTTGCATCTGCCATTGTCACGGTGGGACAAGAGTACTGCGGTGCACGAGTTGATGACGGTAGGACGATATTACACTACTCACTATTATTGTCAATAAAAAAAAAATATATATAAAAAGGATTGTCAATGTAATTTCACACAATCCTATTATTATTATTCATTGACCAAAAACAAAATGAAAGTAAATCCCATGTTATGCAAATCCGGATAACTAGCCACCGATGTGAATAAAAAATCGGATATCTTGTTAAAAGAAAAAGGTATTTCTTTTCACAAAGAACAATGCTCAAACGACTGTGAGCCAATTAGTATAATTGCGTGGACCAAGTATTACAGACTTTATTACAAATAGATACTTACCTCAAAGTCGTGTGATAGTCGTGTAATTTTTTTATGAACTTTCAGAGACGAATGTTTTTACCGTTTATTCTATAACGTCTTCATCGACTTGAAGGACATTTGAAAAAAAAGGTCATAATTAAACTTCAAAATCAATTCAATTTTACTGGTACCAAACGATTATTTTAATTCATAGACCACATGCGTATCGTGATCGTGTGCGTATCGTCTGTGCGCGTTTATAATGTGACGTTTTATGTCACAAAGTTTTTAAATTATAGTACGCGCCAAAATTTTAGCCCACAGATTATACAACAATTGGAAATCAATTGTCATTATGCATTATTATGAATAGATAGAAGAAATATAAATAAGTAAGAGTTTCGAACTTCGATTGACGTCTGCGCGAGCCAGCCGTGTTGGCGACTAACATAGGTACTTTCGTCCTCATAATATGATCATAGTACACATCAGACATTTTTAACAAAATTTTAAAGTCAAAGTAGTCGCTTCATCTATTTGAATTAGTGTCTGTGGTCAAACTTGAAATATAGATTTTGAAAGCTGTATTTATGATGTCACAAATAACAGTATTTTCGTGAGTGTACTTTATTTGGACTTATTAATAACTAGATCTTGTTTTTGGACTTTTTAGACACAAACTTTTGTAAGGATTTGTGCACTAACGAGAAAATAAATAAGACTTGTACGAATCGTAATTTAGTTCTTTGTTAATAATGATTCTTCTTTATAATCTTCTACTTTGTAAACTGCCAGTGTCTGAAACGAATTTTAATTTTAAATCCACTTGTCTCGAGTTATCTCTTTTGTTTTTATTTGACAGTCATCATTTTGACATGTGAATGAATTAGTGACAAGGATAGCAACACTTCTAGTCCTGTCAAAATTAGTTTAGTACAACAGAATTAGCACATTACTTTAAAAACGGGGTTCCGGAAAGTGACTAAAATTTTTATAAAATGTCGTCATAACTAGCATGTATTTTTTTTTTTCTTGACGATGTTGTGCAAGCTAGTGAAGCGCTAACGGGATACGCTTCACCAGCAACATTGGTTTTACATGGGCGAGGTGTCAACCCGCCGCACAACCCCCGAAATGCTGGAGGACCACACCCGTCGTTGGCCAGCGAGTCCATCGGACTTAGCCGGTTAGTGTAGCTAGGCTGTACTACCGACCATTCCCCTATCCGCCACCTTGGGGACGCTCCCCTACGCTGTGAGGGCCAGCGCGGGGGTGGTATAGCATGTATTTTGCCCACCGAAATTAGGACAAATGAGCTTATTGAGGTAAACCAGGAAATGGTTTGACTTTTGTCTTAAAAATTCTCCAAGGGAAAAATAAAGCCAATAGGTTTAGCTATTATAAAAAAATATTTCCATAAAAAACCCGTTTCATAAAAATGCATTAAAAACTTTTAATCTTTCATCCTTATCTTCTAAGCCAAGCAGACAGAACAGTAATTAATTAATTAAAGGATTAATTAATTTTCGGGCCGCTAATCATTTCCTTCTGCGTCGTGAAACAACAAAAACATCATTATTTTTTTTAAAGAAAAACAAGATTGGTGCTTTTATGCAAATCTATAATGTTTGTTTGTCATTAATCATTAATTTATCATTAATCAGTGATTTTCATTTTCGTTAAATTGCAAGTTATCTTTTTACTCTTTCGTTCAAAATAATAGTACGCGCCAAATGTTGAGCTCACAATTTATAAATCAATTGAAAATCGATCGTCGTTATGCACTGAGTTAAGTATGAGTTTAGAACTTCGTTTTACATCTGCGCGAGTCAGCCGTGATGGCGACTAGTATTGTATTTTTTTTTTTAACTTTAGGTGCAAAGTTTGGAAATATTATACATATTTTGGCGCCCTTTTTGTCATGTTGACGTAGAAGGACACATATTTTGTTAATAAAATATATAGTAGCTGTACGATAAAGCTTTTGAAGAAAGTTTTCGTTTAGTTAAAGCTCTCTGATGGATACAAAATATCTATAATAAAGAACAGACTGTACTGTAGTAAATAACATTTTTATGTTGCCGCCGAGTTGCGAGCAGTTAAGTTATTACATAGTAAACTTTTAAGCTATTATTAATGTTGTCTTTTTAACCCCCGACGCCAAAAGAGGGGTGTTATAAGTCTGACTTGTGTATTTGTGTATCTGTGAATCTGTCTGTGGCATCGTAGCAACCAAACGGATGATCCGATTTTGATTTTTTTTTGTTTGAAAGGTGACCTGTGCGATAGTGTTCTTAGCTATGATTCATGAAAATCTGTTCAGCCGTTTGAAGATCACCAGCTTTTTTTTTATTCAGATTTTTACAGGGTCGGCAACGTACGAGCTGTATACCCCCGATGTTACAAGTGTCCATAGGTTGAGGTGACCGCTTACCGTCAGACGGGCGGTATGCTTGTTTGCCACCTTGGTGGTATAAAATAATCCTAATATTATAAAGGTGAAAGTTTGAGATATGTTTGTTACTACTTCACGCTCAAATGGCTGCGCCAATTTTTATAATATTTAGTAAGTAGGTAGCTGATGCCTTAGATTCAAAGATAGGGTACTTTTTATCCCGAATAGTACGCGGTAAGGATTTGATCAAAAGTCGGCTCTAGGATTTAAATATATTTATAGGTCAAAAGTCTGACATAGATAGCGGTGCTGTGCATAAAATTAAGCGCGTGTAACACCGCGGCCAGCAGCTAGTAATAAATAATTCTGTCAATAATTTAAAAGGGGGTCAGCATAGTCTGTCCTTAGGTCGTCTGACTACCTTACTAGACGTCTGTTACGATTTCCGATACGTGGTCACCACTCCAGGATCTTCCCCAGATCGGTTCACGAAGCGGAACAGAACTGTGCCAGCCGCTCATACTAGATTGTTGTAGAGTTTTTTTTAAGGAATTGCTTGCCATCCAAATGATGTTTAAGTTCCATCTTTGACGACCTCCGTGGCGTAATGGTTACCACGCCGGACCGCCACCCAGGAGGTCCCGGGTTCGAATCCCGGTCGGGTCGTGATGAAAAACGAACTTTTTCTGATTGACCTTGGCTCTGGGATGTTTATCTATATATGTATTTGTTATAAAATATAATATCGTTGAGTTAGTATCCCATAACACAAGTTTCGAACTTACTTTTGGGCTAGTTCAATCTGTGCGTTATATTTATTTATTTATCCTCAACATTGAAAATTAGCGTAATAACAGAGCGGCTTTATTCTCGTAACAAACCCCCCAAAAACAGCTTCAAATCTCTTTGCTCTTGTCAATCTCTATTGCTGTTTCACTCACACAAAATAATAATTGAGCGGTATAACAATAGAGATTGACACAAGATTTGAACGAATTTTGTTTCGAGAACAGAGCCGCAGAACAAACGAAATTATAGAATCAGCAATGATCAACATTCCCATTAGTCCTTGTCAATTATTCAAATTAATTAAATTTGAATTTAATTTGATTCCGCGAAATCTGGGAGCCGGTAATTGATATTTAACCTGCCACTCATATTTTAAATGATTTTAATTCTCAAGGAAAATATTTTAAGTAGATTACAATAATGTAATGCCTTATTTAAAATAATTATACCTATAGGTAAAAAAAAAAATAGACACGAAATATGTATGGATGGCTTTGCCGACAAGTGGCGGCAAGCATAGCATCCCACTGAGTCGCACGTCCATTTTGTCTTCTCTCCGCGTCCCGCGTCACCGCGCGCCCTTTCCAAAGACGTCTCGTGGCATCATTCAACATATTTGTACATTTTGTTCTTACTGCTCGACGCCCCGCCCTAAGCTGCTATTGAAAGTGATGAGTTCGTGACTTTCGGCTTTTCATCACTTGTTGTACGAAACTCTGCGGTATACCTACCCACCTCTGTTTCATTTCAATATTCTGTGTAGAGTTCCAATCAAGCCAGTCCATTAAGGTGCCTTGACCTTCACCTTACATAAGATCGTAACCAACTAGCATTGGTCTCGGCCATGTTGTGTTCCTACGGTGAGTAAGGTCTCCAGAGCTCCATTCCCCAACAGGTTGGGAGGGTTGGCAACGCGTGAGTGACACCCCCGGTATTGCAAGCGTCTATAGGCTACGGCTTACCATCAGGCCGTATGCTTGTTTGCCACCGTTGTGGTATGAAAAAAAAGCGATGCCAGGCAGATTGCTAGTCGATTTAGCCAATTACGTGTGACGATACGTAGTTGCTTGAGAAGGGTTAATGACACCATGCTGCGAAGCGTGAAGTTAACGTAACTGACATCTCGTTATTGGTACGTCGATACAACCAACATTTGGGCCATGTTTTGCAAAAAATGGATAAATTCACTTCGAACCTTACTTTGTATCGGCGCATTGAACTTTGTTTTCCAACTTCAAAATGTCGTTAATAATTCTATTTTTTTTTAATAATCATCAAATAATTAATTTAAATATGTGCATCGAGTACGTATCCCTCTTTTATTTGTAAATAGTTTATAACACATAATGTTTAAAATATTAAAAGGAAACAATTGAATGTCTACAATTATAGGAAACGTAAATTTTCCTATAATATAATACGATACATTTCTACAACATTAGATAATGATGAAAAAGTTGCATGGGTTTCTTCAAAAAGGGCGTGAACGGGTCGACAGCACGTTAGTAATGCTCCTGGTACTGCAAACGAACATAAGCTAAGGAGACTGCTTATCATTAGGCAGCCGTATGGATGTCTGTCACCTAAGTAATGTTTATACACAAATAAGTTTTACATAAATACCTATATAAAATCTTCCAAGGCATCTCTTTTTCGAGTGAGAATCTGGAGACCTAAAATACTAGGTCGCATTGTTTAGGCTTTAATATCAGCCATACTGTTATATTAAGATATATCCATGTATTGTAACCTATCTCTTCTACCTGTACCGTTTCGTGTGCAAATAAATAAACATTTAATTTTATTTTTATTTCTAAATCGGCACACCCATGCAAGGCTGGAATGGCTTGATAATAAAAACAAAAGTAACAGTCATCGCTGCTTGATTTGTATGATGTTTTGTCACGCTTACAAAGTTGAGTCACGCATTCAATTACGAATTTCACTGTAAATATTATTAACTAGCAAATCCCTCGCCTCTCCGTGCAGTGGGATTTAGGTTGACATTTTTTTATTTTTTTTATACCACAAAGTTGGCAAACATGCATACGGCCCGCCTGATGGTAAGCATCACCGTAGCCTATAGACGCTTGCAATACCGGAGGTATCACTCACGCGTTGTCAACCCTCCCAACCCCCCCAAGAGCTCTGGATTCCTTACTCACCGTAGGAACATATCATGGCCGAGACCAATGCTATTTGGCTACAATCTCCTGTAAGGTGGAGGTCCTTCGGATTATCCGCAGTGCCCTACCTCTCTTAAACCACATGTCACACTTCAGTCATTTACCTACTTTGTAACCTTTTTGTAACACGTTTTGTGAAAATATCAAACTATAAAGCACTTTAATTCTCTTTTAAGAAAACAAAGGTACCTTACCACTAAAATAATTTATTTTTCTGTTTTGATGTTGAACAGCAGTTACATACAACGTTTATTGCAATAAACAAACATAAAAATAACATTACTCTCAATGGTTCCGTTTATATTAAAGATATTTTATTATATTGTTTGTAAGCAGACTTTAGGGAGTCATGTAGGATGTTGGCCATGTCTCACGACTTCGGTCGAACCTATTCACAACTTGATTGAACTTAAAGCGACTATACAGCGCAGTTTTAAAGTCAGAAAAACATACCAGTGCACTTCAGTGCAGTGGTGACTATTATAGGTCAGAAAAACAAGTTTTTATTTAAATGCCTAAAAAAGTTGACAAGATAAATCAATAGAGGCCAGAAATACAAACAACGCCGTAGCAGACGTAGCGATGAATTACGTAGCAGTCCTTTTCCTATCGTAGCGTGTAGGTGTCGTAGCAATTACTACGCTGACGTAACAGTCGCTACGCTGTCAAGACACTACGCATAGCAGTGGCTACGCTGTCGTAGCAGTCTTAACAAATGATAGAAGTTTACGCTACGCTGTCGTAGCTAACTTTTAGTCAGAGATACTAAATGTTAAGCTGTAATTTTAGCTAATTAACTACCCAAGTTAATTAGTTTATTAATTGTTAAATTACTTAATCCATTGTGAGCTTTCATTCAATTTAATACGGAATCCTAGAAATTTTAGAACAATTACGCCCTGAAGCGGCTAATAAAATTATGTTAGCTGCATTGCCTCGCAACGGGAGTTGAATTTAAGATTGCATTTCGAGGTGTAAGATGGAATTGTTAATGTTACAGCAATTTATGGCGCAATTTCCAAGCTTTGCCAAGTAAACTTTTGAGTGCAACTTTTGTTATTATAAAGCATTTCGCGCGACTTTTCTGAAAAGCACCTTGTGGCAGGAAAACTTGCAGTAGCTGACTAAGGGCGCATTTAAATGTTTGTAGTGAAACAGTGTTGTGACAAATACCATATTTTACAGTTAATAAAAAACGAAGATCCGGGAATTTTTATATTTTTTCTATAATAATCACAGTGACGAGACAAACAATATTTATAATCATAGTGACAACAAAACTTAAACCAAAATTTTCTTATCAAACGTAATAGTATACATCCTTCTTGTTCTATTATATTTCAGTTTTAACTTTAACATAATATAGTTTATTAATAAGTGACCTTAAACATTATTAAAATTAAACTAAACATATTCTTATAAACAAATTATCATGAACCTAAAACTAAAAACCTTAAAAAATATAATAAAATAACTAAAATATATTATTAAAAGGAGTCCCTTTAGGCAAGGTTCCGAAGATACTGGCAGCGTTCCCCCTTTGAATTCGACTATCCAGTTTCTAGTTTTCCAGTCAGTTTCCAGAGTTTCAGTTTTCCATTGCTGCTTTATGCCGACATTCTGTGAGAGGGTGGTACTTCTTGGGCGAGCGTACGTATGCACCATTTCAAACTTAACCTAATGTAAAATAAATAAATAATGAATAAATAAACCTCTACCGCGTATAAATAAAATATTAAGTTTTACATTTTCCTTATCTAAGGTCCCGCTAAAACCATGTATTATGTTATGTGTATAATGCAATCTTTCTTCCTACTAGGAAATTAAGATGTCACATTGCAAAGGAAATTAAAGTCACACACGACACGAATGATATAACTTACGAACAGGCGAAATTCTTATCATTATTTTTTATTTCGTCATTTTCTCCTTACTCCTAAAAGCCAGCAATGGATTTTGATGCCACGTTTAAAGTTAAAATTATCTACATATTTTTTTTATTTAATTTAAAATTATTATCGTTTTTAAAAGAGTCAACCTATTTAATGACGAATTGGTCGCATGTTCGTGCGTCGACAGTACGTGGTCGAACGCACGAACAGCGACGAATTTAATGTGTGGCGACACCTATCGCCATACAGAAGAACTACAGAGTGAAGAAAAAGTTCACAATGCGAACACATGACGTCATATACGACGACACTTAGAAATCCTGAATCACGCTATCGAAGTTTCTACGATATGGAGATATATATACAACCTCCGACACATACATTGTCGGAGCCGCGGTTCCCCAGGCATGACACCCAGCCTGGCCGGAAGATCTTCCCTTTGTGGCGGTCGAGCACATCGCCATCGCTCCCGCTACAAATGAAACGTGTTGTTTACCAAAAGCTGTCGACACGAACAGCGACCAATTTCCTAATGACATCCCACAACATGGGGTGGAAGCACATGGTGGAAGCAAAAAAATACTTCATTTCCACCATTTTGCAAGGTTTTGTTTTACTTTGTTAGCATAGTTAAGGCTCAGACCAAATAAGAAGTCAAGACGGAGCGCTGCGAACAATTATGTGAAGCAGGCAAAACTACGCCTCGCCCTGTCCATATACGCCCCTAACGCACACATTTATAACCAAACTACGCCTCGCCGATTAGTTTGAGCTAGTTCGTCATTGACGTATGACATCCAAACAATTTAATTCATTAATAATCAAAAATGCCGAATTGTGTGGTGAAAGGCTGCAAAAACCATTCCTCAAAGTATAAAAAGCAAGATCACATCACATTTCATACGTAAGTAAACATAAAAAAAAAAAAAAAAAAAAAAAAAAAATACATATTTTTAACAAATCAATTTCATTAATTATTATGACAGCTTGGAATACAAAATCTCCACAAGTGTTGCCGCTAGTAAGCGTCACAACAGTCCCAGTTTATTGGGGTAGTTATTAATGTGACGCGAAACGTAACGTCACTTTCTTTTACTTATTTCTATTTTTACTGTTAGTTTTCATAAAATTATTGTAAGTGTAAATAGGCGTTAATTTTTTTTGGTTTTTCCATGTTTTATCATCACTTCAAAAATATTTATTTTTAAGATTCCCGAACCGAAATAAAGATATTAATTATATTTCTAAATTGGAAACAATTTCTAAAATGGTGGACAGTAAAAGGCAATATTTCAAAAAATTGACCCAACTTAAAGGCCATTAAAACCAATGTTTGATATTACTATTGTTTTATTTTATTCCCCTATCTCGTCTGAATACTCAAAACATCTCTTAAAAGTGAGGTATCCAATTTAAAAAATTGCTAACTTTTTTACCTATAAAAAATAAAATAAAATAAAATAAAAAATTTGGGTAATAATTTTTTACTGCACGGCAACACTCCCTAAATGCACACATGTTTACAAAACCGGCTTCACATCATTGTTCGCAGCGCTCCGTCTTGACTTCTTATTTGGTCTGAGAGTTAAGGTACTTATGGTATTTAAACGTGCCAAATTACAGCTTTCTCGTATTAAGCGTGTAGGACATATTGATGGACATGGCGAAATTTTGGATAAACTTTATTTTATATTGCATTAAAATTAAAACGCCTGTTTTACCACATCCCGACATGCATCGAAATAATCTCACCGATTTTTTTATACCTACTTGTATTATTTTGACTGTTCTTATTTGACAAGTTGGCTAACCTCAATCAAAACATACCTAACCACAGATTACTAATTAATAGTCACTTCGTGGCGACCTCCGTGGCGTAATGGTTACCACGCCAGACCGCCACCCAGGAGGTCCTTGTTCGAATCCCGGTCGGGTCATGATGAAAAACTAACTTTTTCTAATTGGCCTCGGGTCTTGTTTTTTATCTAAATATGTACTTATTTGTTATAAAATCGTCGTATCGTTGATTTAGTATCCTATAACATAAGTTTCGAACTTACTTTGTGGCTAGCTCAATCTGTGTGATTTGTCCCTATTATTTATATTTATTTATTTACTTCGTAAAGTAATAATCACGTAGCCTTAGAGTAATAACAATATAAAGAGGGAGTGTCCCTGCACCCGTTTTGATAGGTACACCTCAACTGGTGTCAGTCTTTGGCACCAAACGCCGAACTTTGCCGAACCGCTTCGTAGTTGTCGATGTCAAAGCGCACCAAAATAAATATGGCGGTTTGTGCTATTAAATCGTGTCCCAACACGTCTGAAAAACAAAAGAAATGTAATGATATCACTTTTCACAGGAAAGTTTTAAATATTATATAGTAATTTGTAGTTAATTATGAAAAAGAAACAATACGATTTTATCGTATTATTTTAATGCTCGGTGTTGCCCGATTGTGAAAATAGTTTCCCATTTTAACTATTTTTATTGCTTCGACTGATTAATTTGTGACACGTTCTCTAATGGAAGTCCTTGTGAATTACGATATCACATAACTACCAAAAATTTTGTTACCTACTTGAAAGTTGAGAAATTTAAACAAACTCTATTTATTTCCCCGCTATTTGGAAACTACACCTCCATTGGCAACATTCCGCAAGTGTCAAGTGCATGTCACCGATATGTCCTCGAGCGTTTAGCGATTCACTTTTGACAGGATTCGAGATCGCCGCCTTGTCAACGAAGGTCGTCAAGATGGCGACCTCGGATCCTCACCGTACCACGTTGCCCTTTTAAAGTGTACTTTTTTGTTAAAAAGTGTTCATTTGAAATACTCGACATTGGCGAAATTGTCTATGTGTCGTTAAGACACGACAGAAACGCCATTAATTAAATAAGAATAAGAAGAAGAAGAACACTTTTGACAGAGCGCTTATATGACCCCACTCCATCTAGTTTAATCTAAGCACGTAGCGTAACATTATTTCACATAACACACAACAACAAATCTCAGTATAGTGACCACATAGAGATACGTGATAAAAAGCAGTGCGACACAGCCGACGGGGCACGTCCGGACACGTTCTGCTGACTCGCCATGACGGGACGTGTCGATAACCCGACGCGAGACTCGAGTGTCCTTACACCGTCTTACCGTTCTACTTGTGCTAGAACTTGTTTGTAAAATTAGTAGAATGCAAAAGGCTGAGCGCTGCGGTGTCAGAAAGTTTCGGTAGGGAATGATCTTCTATGTTAAAATAATTATATTTCTGATCAACATGAAATAGAACAACATAATATTATCCTACTAATATAGTCCACCCAACGAAGACATAAAAATAGCTCTCAGGAGAAATAATTCGTGTAGTTTTAAACAATATACTAATCGCTCCACCCCCACCAATCAGTACTTTTAGTATATTGTTTAAAACACTATTTCCTACAAATATGCCAAAATTCGCTACTACACGAATTTTCTCTCCTGAGATTCCTTCCTTCGGTGGACTCAGACTAATAGTATAACAGCGGAAGTTATGTGTATGTTTGTTATTTCTTCACGCTCAAAATGGCTGGGCCAATATTTATGATATTGGTATGTAGGTAGCTCATACCTTGGATTAACACATAGGGTACTTTTTATACCGAAAAGTACACGATTCTCGTAGGATTTGATCAAAAGTATATATAGGTGCATAAATAAAATATACGCAAACGAAGTTGCGCGGGTTTCACTAATATAACATACATACAAAAACAAGATAAAATCGTATAAGACGTAAGTGCCCGTGAAGGCCGAAAGCATAAAGTATTTTTCAATTTTGATAAATCGTAATAATCCCGCCAGCGGTGTTTCCAAATGACTATGATTTGGAACCTTCAAGAAGCGAGCATACATGCACTTAAAAGGCCGGCAGCGGCTCAGGGACTCCCCCGGTGTCCCTGTGCTCCATGGGTGGCGGTGATCACTTAACATCAGGTGACCCGCATGCTCGTCTGCCAACCTCTTACATAAAAATAATAAAAATACTGATTTGGTCAAAACAGACACCTTAACTTGTAGCCAAAGTATTTATTTGAAGACTAAGCCCGCACAGGTACTTTTTCTTGACAAAGTTTACAAAAATAATATTGAGCTGTATAAATCTACTGTAATAAGTAGCTATTATCGGCGATTTAGCTACTTTTTATGCCACCACCAGCGTCTTTCTCTGCGACTTTCTGACCACCTTACCGTTCTATAAAATAAACGAAACCAGCGCAACTTCATTTGCAGTATCACTTCTGTCCATGGACATTTCGAAAAATCCTTAAGGCGCTTCACCCACTGCACCGCGCTCCGTCGCGTAGCGCGGTATCGCAGATTTTAACGTTGTATGCAAGTGTCAAAGTTCGTATAGAAAACCCGCTTGGTACAACACACTGACAAAGCGTCGGCGCGCGGTGGCGCTTCTCGCGCGCAGATTCTATCTATCGGCGCGGAGGCGCTGGGCTCTCCGCGGGGTATAAACACACTGAGCTCCGCAGTACCGCGCCGGTCTTTTTATTATTCCGGGTAATTTGAGTATACAAAAACCACATTGATAAAATAATTGCAGCATCCTGAATGATTTCCGTATTAACCATTTTTAAGTACTATCACCACGGCGATCGACTGTGAAGTGAAGTTTTTATTTGGCGCGGGGCCGTCGTATAACGACGCGCGGAGACGCGGAGCTAACCGCGCGGTGATACAGATCTGCTCCTCCGTCGCCGCGCGCGGAATCTGCTACTCCGCACAACGCGGCGGAACGCGTAGCCAGTGGGTGATGCGCCTTATGTTTATTAAATTTGAAATTTTTGAGAACTGGCTCCTGAATTAGGTATCTGCAGAATCTCGGATGCCTACGTCATACAAAGAACACACTCTCCAAGTTTCGGGAGGACTACGAAACGTAAATCCGATACTTCGGCCGAAATATCGAAAGAATTTTAAAACAATTATTTAAATGATTATTTTAGTAGTTCGTTGAATTCTATCCACGAAATATATTGTACTTTATGGTTATTTAAGTAGTTCGTTGAATTATAATCATGGAATACCTTGTATCTTCCGATTCAGCCGATTTATTTTTATGTCATTTTTTTAGGCAAGCGGGCCACCCGATGGAAAGTGGTCAACGCCGCCTATGGACATCAGTAACACCAGGGGCGCTACCAATGCGTTGTCCACCAAGGAGGTTGGAGGAAAGGAAGGAGGAAGGGAAAGGATAGAAGGAGGCGGAAAGAGGGGATAGAGAAGGAGTTGGGCTTCCGGATCTCTCACTCACCGAACGAAACGCATTGCTGCTTCACGTCGATATTCTGTGAGAGGGTCGATTTACGTTTTGTAGTAGCCCTCCAGGTCTTTTTGCGATTTAAGGTAGTTTTTTTTTCATTTTTTGTTACTACTTACAAAACGAAAAAGTTAAAAAATATACAGAACTGTAGACAATAAAGAACGCTCTGGCAAAAGCGATAGCCGATTATTGTATTTGTACAAATACCACATAATACACACGAGCCGGCGTAATGTGTTTCTTTTCAATCAATTTTCTCTTGTCAATATTGATTCTCACAGTCTCACGCTTTTCAATCAACATCAAGTCAGTGACTGACCTTTGTTTCCTTGAGACAAACAGTTTCATTGGTTCTGGGCAATAGATGTTCTTTTGTTTTCGTGGTAATTTTGCTTTTCTTTCCGAAATAGTAGCGGCTTTTAGGTTCCGTTGTTTGATCAGTAGTTAACTAAACTAATGGTTAAAATTCGTTGAAAAAAACTATTTGTTAAAAATTTCTACTAATTTTAACCATTAGACGACCTCCGTGGCGCAATGGTTACCATGCTTGCCCGCCACCCAGGAGGTCCCTGGTTCGAATCCCGGTCGGGTCATGATGAAAAACGAACTTTTTCTGATTGGCCTCGGGTCTTGGATGTTTATCTATATATGTATTTGTTATAAAATATAGTATCGTTGAGTTAGTATCCCATAACACAAGTTTCGAACTTACTTTGGGGCTAGCTCAATCTGTGTGATTTGTCCCTATATACATACATATACATTAGTATACTTAACTACTGATCATTCAATCGATCCTTAATACAATACAATACAATACAATTTATTACCGTATGAGGAGAGAAAGTGTCTGTGAAGTCCTACCTCTCTCAAATAATCGTTTTGAATCTTTGTATCTTTTCTTGTAGCCTCGTTGCTGTTAGTTTGTTTGAATTGGAATGACAGTGCCAAAGTGTTAAACAACTTTTGTTGCTGACTGTACCATTTCAATGCTGTCAGTTGTTGGGATCTGAATGATAATGATACTAAAGTTATAATCTAGGTACTTCTGTTGCTGACAGTACCTATGTTTAAATATTAATAATAAAAGGTTAGGAGTTGACCTTAAAACAACGATTACAATAAATAATATAAATATATCCCATTCCCATACAACAAACGTGATTTTTTGGCGAATCTTAATGTTGAATGATAATGGTCCAGAACTCCTCGTGAGCGAGTCTGACTTACACTTTTACCGGTTTTTATATGTAAACATTATTAGCTTTTCCCCGCGGCTTCGCTCGCGTTAAAGTTTATGATGACAACAAAACCCATAGCGCGACTTGTAGCGCCATCTGTTGGCCGGCAATTGCGAATTGCAGCGCCATCTATAGTAGTAAAAACATTTTCTCATTGGAATGACATACTTTCACGGGATAAAAAGTAGCCTATGTTAGGCTCTGTACCCCTGACAATATGTGTACAAATTTTCATAAAGATTGGCTGCTTAGTCAAGCCGTGAAGGAATAACAAACAAACAAACTCACTTTCTCATTTATAATATTCGTAAGGATTATAAAAAAACAGTAAAGTTCTACATGAATAACATTTTCTAAACTTTCTGCAATCTACGGTTTTTTAAATAAAACTTTTGAATAATGCACTCTTTGTCACATCTATGTTCAAATATTGGATTAGTTTACCTTTTTTTTTTGTTTGCGGTCATGTTAAATTCAACAAACAAGTCTATTTGGCCTGTCCAACACCGAATATTTGAACTAAGTTATTCAACAAAAAGCTGTGTGTAATTCAACAAACAACTGGTCAAGTTGCATGTTTGAAATAAACGAGGCATGACCTCTGGATGCGTTAAAGGTGAACGCACAAATTATCCCAGCCGAACGCGTCGAACGAGTCGAATGAAACGAATTTAGAATTATTGAATTCTAAAATTCATATTGATGAAATCTCTGACATTTCCTGTTGAATCTGGAAGAACCTCAGAAAACCTAGACGAATTCGGATGACGTCAATCGAATTCAGCGGGGCTTATACGGTCGTCTCGACTGATGCGTCCGCATTCTATCAGATGCATATGACAGAGCAACGCATTACTTCTTCTTTGTTTTCTGTCGATTGTTTCGGCAAGTCGATTCTTCCGGTGCGGTTATGTGTTCGTTCGACGCGTTCGGCTTGGGTAAGTGTGCGTTCTATTGACGTATTTTCGTAAATTCTTTTGAATTTGAATTAGGTATGTATATTTATTGGGAAAAAATCTGATTTTATCGTCTATTGTGATAAGACTTATGTTGCATTAGGGCGCGAGTTTGATTCCCTCTCGGGGCAAACATTTTATGTGATAGCATTTGTTTTTCTCGAGTCTTGTGTTTTCTAAAATATGTTTTTCAAACATATTTACAACTAGCTGTTACTCGCGGCTCCACCCGCATGGTCAAGGGAAAATGTTAATATTTTTTCCCTTAATCCCGTGGGTAAAAGTCTATGTCACTCTCCAGACCTTAAAACTATCCCCAATAAAAAATTTATATCAATCCGCTCATTCCTTTCGACGTTAAGGGAGGACAAACAAACTTTCACATTCTTAATATTAGTATAGATGTATCCGATGTGGCGCTGCCCTGTGAGAATTGTGTAGAAGTTATTTATTTACATAAATTTCTTAGATAGTTAAGTAAGTAAATAAATTAGATAGTTAAGTAAGAAAAGAAACTGCGTGGGCACCATTTTGCAAAACAGAATAAAAATGGAAATCAAAGAGAGATCCGTTTATTTACATAAATTACTTTGAATGTTTCAGAATAAATATTTTGTTTAATTCAATTAAGTTCTTAAATAATTGTCAACTAGCGAAACTTACGCAACTTCGTATCTTGCTTTCCCGTGGGAATTACGGAAAATCCTTGTATGCATTTAATCCTTTCTTTAAAATCACTCTATTTATTGTTGAAAAATAAAGTCTGTTGAGTAATTTATAAGATCAAAGCGAACATACAATGGAAGCTTCATCGCGTGGTCAAGGGAAAATGTCAATAATTTTGCCCATGGGAATCTCTTTATCCCGTGGGAAAAAACAGCCTATGTCACTCCAGACCTTAAACTATCCCTAATAAAAAAAACATATCAATCCGTTCATTACTTTCGACGTGAAGGGAGGACAAACAAACAAACAAACAAATAAACGCACTTTCACATTTGTAATATTAGTATGGATATGGATTTTTATCGGTTTTACAAGCTTCTATAGGCTACGGTGATGGCTTACTATCAGGCCGGCCGTATGCTTGTTTGTCACCTATGTGGTATAAAAAAAATACAATACATCATTCCTTATTGCACCAAAAAAAAAAAAAAAAATTAAAAGTAATTATAGATAGGTAAAAGTACAACAGGCGGTCTTATCGATAAGGCAATCTCTTCCAGACGTAGATAATACTCTGAAAAGATTTTTAATAACGTAATATTATATATTTTTTTATTAAAAATAGAAAGAAAACATAAACAGAAGATGTCTCTGTAGGTATATTTTGTGTCAAATTATTCTTTACATTCTTTTTCTTGAAAAAACTCCTTTATTGTTATAAACTTAAGGTTGATTTAACAATTTTCATTCAGATAGCGTCAGAAAATTTGAGGCACGTGAGCAATATTGGTTGGAGTGGAATATATTGAGATGTAATGTTCATCTTGGTGAATGTAAGACCTCGTTTCCACTATAAAGAAATGCCGCAAAACTGATATATATATATTTTATGTCGATACTGCGCCTTTTTACCAGAAGTCCCTTTATTGTGAAACTTTTTGTCCCATTTGTTTAGTATTGGCATACTAAAAATAAGACGTAGTAAGTCTCTTGCGTCATGGCTTCTGTTGCGAATACAGTTTTTTATGCTTTTTTTTTATACCACAAAGGTCGTAAACAAGCATACGGTCGGCCTGATGGTAAGCCGTCACCGTAGCCTATAGACGCTTGCAATACCGGGGGTATCACTCACGCGTTGCCAACCCTCCCAACCCTCCCAAGTGAGCTCTGGAGACCAATGCTATTTGGCTACGATCTTCTGTAAGGTGGAGGTCCTTCCCCAGACGGGCTGCTCCGATTTGAGCGGATTATCCGCTGTGCCCTACCTCTCTTAAAGTGCCATTATTTCAAAAATTTAATTGTGAAAGTGCAATAGAATAGTGTTAAAACAGTACCTATAAAAAGTTTCAATAATAATATCGTACGCCATTAGTTCTGTTAAAGGAACCACTGAGACTATTTAGTTCCTTTATTGTTTTAGGCATGGTGTTGCAAGATTCCTTTATTAAAAGAAGTCCTTGGTATATTTCAAGAAACAAGTGACACTTTTTTGTCCCATTAGTCCCTATAAAGAAAACTACTAAGACTATTTAACTAAAGAAAATACTGCTCCTAAGCAAACAAGGAAGCGAACCACCTAATGAAAATTGGTAACTACCTGATCAGTAATACCAGAGACATTTACAAAAATGTTGAACTGGATTTGAACCCGCGTCCCTTGGAACAAAGCAACCTTTGCTAGCCACTCGAACGCTGAGCCTGTCAAATATTAACTTCACACCATAAAAGATAAACCATAAGCAAGCGTAAAAAGTGTTTTAATGGTGCCATAAAGAATTGACTTCCGGTCCCATGGGACCGCAACGAAATATCCAGCGGTTCCTGAGGTTGACCGTTTCCGTCTTGTTTTAATCTGTGACCGATCACCCACTTCCGTCGGAAATATAATGTATTGTGTTTTTCATCCAAGAAGATATTATGTGTTTGTTTTTTTTTTTGTATTTTACATAGATAGATAGATTTATTTGCGAAAATTAGGAACAATGTTACAAAATTAGTACCTATTCCAAATTCTACCCTCGCAGGGGCGGCGTGTAAATTATGTAAAATCATTTTTCTAAGTTTTGAAGTTATATTTAATTATATAATAATTTATACATAAAAAAAATGAATTGGTGGGTGTCATGGGTGGGCGTTAGTCTCGCTAAAATTCGAGTCGAGAATGGCCGAACCGATTGGCTAATTTTGATCTTGAAATATTCGTGGAAGTTGAGGGAAAGTCTAAACGGTGATACGTCCACACTCTAAACAGGGAAAGGACGTGCACGGTGCCGAAGGTAAGTCTACCAATGCACCACTGGGCTGTCAAAATAATAAAGTTCAATCATGGCAAGTTGAAAATAAAACTATCAAAACGACGACACAGCCGCTTGTACACCTGCGAAACCAATTAAAACACAGTTCAATCGAATACTCGTGTTTGCTGTATGGAAATATGATTTTTTTGGCATAACCATCGGATGTCAATCATGGAGTTTATTTTTGAATCACAACAAAAAATCTGTGTCGGCTAGGACGCGAATCCGCGATCATCGCGCGAGTAAGCGATGCGACCATCGCGTGTTCATAAGCGTGCGCCTACGCGTCGCGCGATTGTCAGTAAGGACACCAATTCGAGTTCAATATGTTTGATCGCGAGTTCGTACGAGTAAAATTCGCGCGAACCAACGATGATCGCGCATTCGCGTCCTATTAGGACAATGCCTTAGCGTTTAATCCATCTAAATCTACTTAGATAAAAAATGCTTTGACGTTAATGACTGAACGCACAGTCATAGGGAGCATAATAGAGTCCTGTTCGATGTTGTAGTTCACAGTCCATAGTGTCCAGCAGATTGCTACTGACTTGATGGATAACAGTCGGGACCGTCAGCTACGAATTCGAGTCGTCAAAACGCGCCCGGTACATCTAACGATTAATTTCGTTGTTCGAGCGACTTCGAAACAGGTCCTAGCAGATAGTTGCTCTATGTTATCGCAGGCATTGTATTCATAGTTTTTTTTGGGTACACTACAATACTCCGAAATATGAAACTCCGATTTTGAAAATTCTGATGTTCCAAATTCCGAATTTTATATGATATATTTTTTTATGCTACAAATTTGGCAAACAAGCGTATGGCCCGCCTGACCACCACTTCCCATCTATGTCAATAACGTCAAATTTGTGGATGCTTTTTAAATATTTTTCATAGGCTTTTTTTATTTTATTTTATGATACAGGTAGTAAACATTTTCAAATTCAATAAATTTTACGGAGAATTCATTAACAAGTATTTTTCTGTTGCTATTTAATTATTATTGGTAGAGAATATAAGGCATTAAGTCCTCCCAATTGTACTCTCAATCTCAAAAAATTGCTAAATGACAAAAAAGGCCGTAACCGGGTTTCTTTCGCCATTTCTTTTACCGGTGGCCATTTTGCTTGTGTCCGAAATGGTGGTAGTATATAACGTTGTTTATTTTCTTTATACATATTATACAAATTGTAAATGACAAGAAAAAGTGCCTGTGAAGGTCTAATTTCTGAAATAAACGATTTCATTTCATTTCATTTCAATCGTGCCATAAAGAATTCATACTAATATTATAAATGTGAAAGTGTGTTTGTTTGTTTGTTTGTCCTCCCTTCACGTCGAAAGTAATGAACGGATTGATTATGATTTTTTTATTGGGAATAGTTAAGGTCTGGAGAGTGACATAGGCTACTTTTTTCCCACGGGACAAAGAGATTCCCATGGGAAAAAATATTAACATTTTCCCTTGAATTATTATATAAAATACTAGCTGCCCGGCCCGGCTTCGCCCGGGTACTGTTTCGTTTTTTTTTCAATCTTTCTGAGAGATTTTCTTAATATTTTTTTCCGTAAGAACCTTGTACAGAGTATTAGAAAACTACAAAAAAAATCAGCCAAATCGGTCAAGCCGTTTTCATGTTATGTCGTGACAACGGAAAACGGGTTTCATTTTTATATATATAGATAGATAGATAGATTACTCTTTTAAAATATATGTATATTTATTCGATAATGTTTTTATTCAGTTTTCTTTTGTTATTGCTATAGCAGTCAGATTTTTCACCAATTCTTATAAAAATTATAACTATCAATCGAATGCACTTGGGTAAAGACATCGAGGAAGCGTTTATGGAGCAAGCCATGATTTAATTCGATCGCATCGCCATCGACATTCAATAAGGCTGTTTACAATCTACAGATTCAGATATTAAAAATAAATTAAATACATACCATATCACTATGTGACATACTGAACTCAAAAAAATTACTAACCTTATTTTTTTTGAGTAAGTGAAATTAAAATATATATTAAAATAATAAGCCCAATTAAATCTTTTCAATCTAGGATTTTTTCCTAAGTTTCTATTAACTCCTAAAATATTATTTTGATATTTTTTTAAATAGGTATTTATCTTAGAGTATGGATAAGCATAGCTTGCTTATCTATACTTTAATCTAAAGTAGTCATATTTTTCATTTGTCAGTCACACTTTCGTTTCTCGCCCTGTCTTCACTTCTCTTGTAATGTACCTAAAACATCACGCATATTAAAAATGATTTGATGTGCGTTTGTCTCGCTAAAACTCGAGAACAGCTGGACCGATCTGGCTTATTTTGCATTTAAAATATAATTGTGAGACTTCAGGGAAAGTTTAAACGGTGAGAAAATATGGAATTATTGCGAGAAAATTACTTATAATTTATTTTCTCATACAAACGGTTCCTACCAAACATTGCTATCTATCAAACATTGATGTTCGTTCAATGTTAAAATATTTATAGGTGCGTTCAGAATTGATAGATGACAGTGACGTACAGCCCTCTATTCTCGTAACAAAACCCAATTGCTATTTCGATTCAAATTCAATCGCTGTCTGACTCATACAAAATATGAATTGAACGGGACAGCGAGTGTGTTTGAATCGAAATAGAATCGGTTTTTGTTACGAGAATCAGCCCCCAGCGCAGCACTGACAACACTGAACGTTACTGTGTCTGAATAGTAAGGATAGCGCTGTACAGTGCAACAATGGTATTTATGAACGTGGCCAAAATTGAAACTACCACTCCCGTTCATATTGTATGTCACTTTTTGACAGTTCGCCTTTGACAAAATGTATGAAAATATGCCACAGTAACGCCCTCCTACAAACGTCACTCACGTTCATAAATACCATTGTAGCACTGTACAAAATGTATGTTAAAATATAATTTTTCACTGACACTGATAGATCAAATACATTATTGAACGGCATGTGTCGGCACTGCGCCGGTACTGTTACACTCCATACACTCCACACAGAAATTCGTTACCTTAAGGTTGCCTTGAAAAGATTGCTTTTTAGCAATAAGGCCGCAACAATCTTCCAATTTAGTGTTGCATTTACACTAAATTGGAAGATTGTTTTTTTTTGTACTTTTTCCTGTGTGTAATGCAAATAAAGAGTATTCTATCTATCTACTGTTGTACGTTCAGAGCAAGATTTCTTGTGTTCTCAATGATCGATGCGTTATGGAATCGTTAAAAAGTCTAAAAATCGCACAGCTTGTAGTTCACCTTAAACATATTGGTGTTGCCAACTATAATTCTCGCACATCCTACTATATTTCACGTGACACCGACGTTAATCGAATGGAAAAAATATTAATCGATTGTACACTTCGAAATGAGAAAATTATTCGATTATTTTCTGACCGATTACAAGCGTATTTGTACTTTATGAGTATACCATTGTGTGAATAAAATAATAATATTTTCCTTTATGTAATTCAGTTATTTCAAAAAATCTTTAAAAGAGAAGGTCTTCACAAACACTTTCTCTTGTCATACAGTAATCAATTATTATTGTAATTAATAATAATATACTCAATTAACTCCTACCATTTCGTAAAAAAAATGGTGAAAGAAAACCAGTTATGGTTTTTTGCATTCAACATAGCAAACAGTTTTTCTCATTCAACAAACACATTTCATATTTTATTAATATTTAAAAAAAAATACAGAATCAGGGATAACATTTTATTTTGATATTATTAAAATAAAATAAATGTTTGTAATTAAATACAGTTTTACATAATATTTTAACCGTTTGGAACTAGCCATAGTAGCCGTCTAGTTCCAAACGGTTAATATATAATGCGTTATGTAATTCGTCCAGGAATATTGATTTTATTATTTGTAATAATAAAAATAAATATAAAACAATTATTTTATTTTTATATCGTTTTTATTGCGTAAATAATTAAATAGACTAGATTCGGTGCCTAAAAAGTTCTAGTGCGATTATTTGTAAAAAAAAATCTGGTATAATCACGAAGAAAATGCTAATAGAACGAAACATTTTTGATCTTATTAAAAATTCCAATGCAAATCAGTTTCGGAACATTTTAATTCGATTTCGATCTAGTTATCAATATCCAGAATATTTCCATAATCGAAGTTCAGCCTTCTCTGATAATTAAAACGTTAGCTGCCAACTCTTGATTGAATTTCGGAAACTTTTGTGAGATTCGTCCTTGTAACGCTGTGACTTTTCATTTAGTTTTTTATATGACTAGCGCCCCGTCCCAACTTCGCACGGGGTTTTGTAACTGTTAGGAATATACGAAGCGCGTGAGCACGCCCTCTAGTTCCAATTAATGTGACGTTTTTTATGGCTACCTACTGTCAGTTGCATGCCTACACCGGCATTGTCGCGTCACTGATTGTGCTCATTATATTAATAAAAGTAGTTTATTTTGCTCAAGTTGTCGTTAATTATCCATATCCCATCAGTAACTATCCCTATTTAAAAAATGCATAATATAGCCTATGTTACATGCACACAGTATAGCTTCCCAACGCAACGGTGCAAGATTTTTTCAAATTGAACCGGTAGTTTTGGAGTTTATTCGTTACAAGCAAAAATTCAGCGGATAATCCGCTCAAATCGGAGCAGCGTCTGGGGAAGGACCTCCACCTTACAGAAGACCGTAGCCAAATAGCATTGGTCTCGGCCATGTTGTGTTCCTACGGTGAGTAAGGTCTCCAGAGCTCCACTTGAGGGCGTTGGGAAGGCTGGCAGCGCGTGAGTGATACCCCCGATATTGCAAGCGTCTATAGGCTACGGTGATGCTTACCTGATGGTAAGATGGCGGGCCGAATGCTTGTTTGCCAACTTTGTGGTGTAAAAGAAAATACAAATCTTTCGTCTTTAAAACATTAGAATGATTAGCTGATGTCCCGCGAAATCACGTTTCCTGACTAATATCCATGTAGTATATGTTAATCCAAGTTATAAACTACCAGTTTACCAAATTTAAAACAAATCTATCAAGGTTTTTTTGCGTGAAAAAACAACAAACATACATCCTCACAAGTTTTTGCATTTATAATAGTAAGGAAGTTACTACATTGCCTCATTTATACACTCATCCTTCCACTGACATATTAAGATAGTCGGAGTAGGAAGTATTGACAGGACCACACTAAAGGCTTGTATACAAAACACCTTCCGAATTCGCTATGAAAAAACTAATTAATTCGCAACACGTTGCGTATTGCGAATTAATTAGCAAGTTTTTTTTCTTTGGTTTCCTGAATCATAGAAGGAAAGGAAGACGCTTTGAAACACCGTTTCTCAGTTTCTTTATGCATTAAGAGCTCCTTCATACATAGCGTAGGTGTGCGACGAAATGAACTGTCTCTGCATACAGTAAAAACGCCCAGACGCGTATAAACTTATCGAACGCCTACACTACGCCTACGCCATGTGTGAAGGTGCTCTAAGATATCCAGTTCATCGTTCCCTTATCCTGAATTTGTAATCTTTTCGTGGACAAAAGGTAAATTGGCCACGCGTGTTCCTACGGCAGTAATGACGTCATCACTGCGTCCCGTAATCGACGGGTGTGGCCACTTTATGGCATCCTTACTGAAAAGTTGCATGTTATCACACCGTAAGATTTTTTTTAGGTAAAACCAGCGTTGCGAAGCTAAAATGAATTTTTAAATTATGTTCAGACAAAATTCTGAACATGAGAATTTAGGAAATAATCAAATGTTGTTTTGAAGCTATTGCATTTATCGCGGGCTTTGAGCGCGGCGACCGAATCAAGAAATTCCGTAACCAAAATAAAACCTACCACCCCCCACTCCGCGCGGCGTTGAAAGCCGTGCATCGTCTAACGTCGTTTCAGTTCGGCAGACTTCGGCACGGTGTTTGTGTGCGTGCGACTAGACATATGCGTGTAGACTAGCTGCTAACTACTCATAACTGATTCTATCTCATTTAGACACGATGCTAGGTGAGACTGCGTGCTTTTTGGCTGCGTCCACGAGTGAGTTCGAGCCCGCGACTGTGCAATAGCTTTACCGCGGCAGTCCCCGAGTGCCACACGTTTTTTTTACATGATTTTAATAATTAGACAATAAAGTTTTCAAGTAAAAAATAGATTTTTTTCTTCCTAGCATTATCTCATTTCCTTATTCGTTTGGATTAGAAGGTATAGAAAAAGTGCGTTTTCGGATCTGTCACTGACCAAACAAAATTCTGACATTTTCAGAGAGCATGAATTTCCACAAACTTATGAACTATTCCAGAGAGCTGACGACGGACTATTCCAACGGATGTCCCTAGCCTATTTCCAATTTCGATGGGTCTATTTTTCAGCTCCTATGCGCTTTGGACAGCACCGAATATTATTCTATTCGCTTCGGTGTGATTGTGTTCCGGCCATTATGTCCGGGATACGGTAAACGACGTCGTGAGAGCGGTCCGAACCTTTTGTATGAATCTTATCAGGGTTTGTGGTGTCCAAAACCACAATATTGTAACATTTTGTTACAATTGACTGAGCATTGGCGGGCTCATAATAAATTTAATTTAATTGATATTGTTAGTTGAGGTGTTAAGAATGTTACGACAAATTTTATGAAAAGGACCCCGGATAGGATTAAAATTGTTTATAGTGGTTCGTTTGAAACTTTATTATAATATTCAGTACTTGTTTACAATAGATTAGTGAAATGTTTGATGTTTCTTTGATGTTTAAGGTTACTTGAACAATCCTATTTTCGAAGAAGGTTTCGAAGAACACTTGTAATTTAAGTATATTTTATGAACTTCGTTTATGTTTTTTAGTTTCGCCATGTCCGTCTGTCAGTCTGTCTGTCTGACTAGCACCTAGAAGCTTAATGCGAGAAAGCTGTAATTTGGTATGTATACACATATTATCAATGCTAACAAAGTGCTGGACCAAAATTTAGAAAAATATTTTTTTTGGGTGCCTCCCCTACATGAAAAGTAGAAATGAAATTTGTGGGGTATCGTTATATAGGTCTCTTCAAAACATTGAGGGTGTCGGAAGATCATTTTTGAATACAATGATCCGTTTCGGAATTATTTACATTTATCGTGTCAATTTGATTGCAAGTCACACAGCGGGCGATGGAGAGAGCTGAAACGAAGAAATTCGACGGAGAACGAAAGTCTTCGATATAGCTCTCAAAGTCAGCAAGCTGAAGTGGCAATGGGCCGGCCACATCTGCCGTGCTAGCGATGGCAGATGGGGGAGGAAAGTCTTGGAGTGGAGACCGCGCATGGGGAAGCGAAGTGTAGGGCGCCCTCCCTCCAGATGGACAGACGACCTCAAGAAAGCGGCTGGAGGCGGATGGATGCGGAAAGCGGAGGATCGCATTTGGTGGAAGGCGTTGGGAAAGGCCTATATCCAGCAGTGGGTAGAGACAGGCTGATGATGATGATGATTGTGTATAACATGAAATGGAATTTAAGATCAAAAGAGTAAAGAAGTGATACCCAATACAAAAAAAAATTGTCTACGATACTTTTCGATAACCGTTAAAATGGTACATTAGAATTATTCTCACCTGTTAAATCAGTATAAAATAAAGCCGTGTGAACACTTTTAATTTATCAAACTCCCTGATATGTCACTTTGGCAATGACATTTTGTTTGTTTACATTTTTGATGTAAGTTTATTCGTGTTTATTGTAGAGATGTATTCATAAAATTATATTAAAGCTAATGTACACTAAAACTAAACTAAACATATTAATATAAACAAATTATAATGAACCTAAAACTAAAAACCTTAAAAAATATAATAAAATAACTAAAATATATTATTAAAAGGAGTCCCTTTAGGCAAGGTTCCGAAGATACTGACAGCGTTCCCCCTTTGAATAGCTAGACTAATTCTTTGTCCGAGGTAGTTTATTCGTTACGTGTGAGTGTTGCCCCCGGTATTGCAAGCGTCTATCTAGTCTACGGTGATGTTACCATCAGGCGGACCGTATGCTTGTTTGCCAACTTTGTAGTATAAAAATTAAATTAATAAAAAATTGATCTATATTTCCATTTCAAGGTATAGTATATCCTACTGCGAATTTCTACTACTACACCAGACAATCCATAATGTATGTACTCATTTTAAAAAACATGACATTAATTCCACTCTCTGACTGTGTTGTCATCGGGCAACGAGATTTCTAACACTTGAAATGTGAAAACACATATCAATTCACACCGAATAGAACACATAACACAAGAGCAGGATTACAATTACATTATTGTAATTATCATTATTATTTTGAATAATCGCTTCAACACACTTCAACCTTGTATTATGTTTCTTGTCACATCAAACGTAAAGGGCCGCTTTGTAATGTCAGCTTACAAAGGCTGTTCCAATTACGCCCGATATTGAATTATATAATCAACAATTATTGATGATGTATTGTTGATGAGGATCGATTCAAACTACATTTGTGGTTTCATATACATACATATAAAATCATCGACATAAAAGTATAGACAAGGTACTGAGATTTTGCGGCATTGCGATGGTGCACAGTGCACATGCACACCACCACCCTTCAGTCAGTTGCATGCGAGCGAGCGACAGAAGCAGTGATGTCCAATTGACAAAAAACGATCTGTTAAAAAAAAGACAAAAAACGATTTGTTAAATAAAAATTGTCGATGTAAAAATGTTTTGTCCTGACTGACTGACAGATCAATGCACAGCCTAAACCGCTGATCGTAGAGATTACTAAAGACCTGAAACTTGGTGGGTGGGTTCTTTGTATGACATCATCAGATAAGAAAGAATTGTCTGAAATAAGAGAGTTAGCGGATAATCCGGTCGGAGCAGCCCGTCTGGGGAAGGACCTCGACCTTACAGAAGATCGTAGCCAAATAGCATTGGTCTCGCTCGGCCATGTTGTGTTCCTACGGTGAGTAATGTCTCCAAAGCTCCACTTGGGATGGTTGGGAGGGTTGGCAACGCGTGAGTGATACCCCGGTATTACAAGCGTCTATAGGCTACGGTGATGCTTACCATCAGGCGGGCCGTATGCTTTTTGCCAACTTTGTGGTATAAAAAAGTAAAAAAAAACACAGGAAAGCGAGATACCAAGTTGCGCGGATTTCTATACAATTCACACGCGCTTTCTGGTCCAAAAGTTAACTAGTCTTTAACCTTTAGGTTATTTTGTTTATGTGCATGGTTTGGTTTTCTCAAATTAACTATCTATTACAATTTTAACGTGACAGTAGCCGCGGGCGAAAGCTTGTAATCCAAAAAATATATATACTTTGCTTTCAGATGATGAATCGTTATTAAACTAGGTCGTTATTTCACAAAGGTCACACTGAGCAAAGAAATATGACCAGTGGTCACCCCCAGCTAATACATTTTAATGTTTCATCCATACTAACAATCAAATATTGATATTGCTAATAACAATACGCGACGTGACGTCCCGAATTTTTGTCACTGTCATAGTGAAATCAATATGGCTTGGCGTCATGCCAGACTATGTCTAATGTAGACTTAAATCGAAATAGATTACGCCAGAATTTTACGCAAGTTAAACAAGCAAGGCGCGCCCGATGCACATCCGATGGCCAGCAAACGTCGCGCCGCCGCCTCGACGCCATTCATTTGTTCTTTAATACAAAATGTAGGAAAGAGACGTGGTGCATAGCCTCATTTACACGACGCCAGTTTCTCGCACAAGAGCAATAATTGCATGCAATCTACTGGGAGCAATATTTGTCCTTCAAAAATTGAAAGCAACTGTCGTTTAGACTTAGACGATGCATTTCAATTATTGCTTTGACATTATTGTATGCCACAGGCAATAAACTGTCATTGTCTAAATGGGCTTCAGAACAGATAGAAGAGGTGCGCTGATGGCGTGCCATACCGTGCGCCGCGTCTTCGCCACTTGCGCCTTCTTTAAACAACTTTACATTGTTATTTTTTTTATATGTTTATGTTTGAGGTCACATTTTTGACTGTCATTCACTTTTTATCACGTATATTTTCTCTTATAATACACCAATTTTTTCCATTAAAATGATTTTCTTTCAAAATTCCCACTATCCGTAATACCTGCCAATGTGTAAAAGGACGACGCATCATCCTTTCCATTCTGTATATTTATATTATTGCCTTCTTCAATCCATCTTTTCTTTGGTCTTCCCCTACTACTTACTCCTCCAACTTTCATGTCCAATAAATACCTCTCTGACGACATTCCCTTGTTCCCTTCTCATAACATACCATCCCAATATATCACTCCTCATCTTTTTTATTTGGGGCTACTTTCGATCTCTCTCTCACATACTCATTCCTTATCTTATCTCTTCTAGTCACTTCATACATCTACCTCAACATTCGATAGTTCCAAGTGCGAAAAAAAAAAGATATGTCAAAATATGCCGCTTCGCGTTCGTTGTAATTTGTTTTTATTTTAATTACAGAAATACTTTTGTGGTTTTATTATAGAAAGAAGTAGGAGAGACAAGCGTGAGATTTCAGATTTTTAAGTTTGTCATAATTATCAAGATCTTTAAACTGAAAAAGTTCTTACCAGTTTGTTACCTCTACAATTTACGACTTTACTCCTATGTATGTTTCTTAGTTACGATTTCCTTGCCTCATGCATCCTATTTTGCTTGTCATTATTAAATTTCTCAATACATATTACTAAAAAGACGTTGAAGACTTGAAGTATCTATTTAGAATTGTGTATGCGGTACACATTGTTTACTTCATATCTCTTTATGTTCAGAATGTTCAGATCATTGTTTTTGTACGGAATTAGATGGGCACAGATGTAGATGGGACATTTATTGGAGGCCCCATAGGAGCATTTATTGAATACGCTATGATAGCTTGTGTATATGACCTAGAATGTTTACAGGGCAATCTTTTTATACCACTAAAGTAGCAAACAAGCGTTAGGCCCGCTTGTTAGCAAGCAGTCACCGCAGCCTATAGACGCTTGCAATACCTTTGTTTGGGGTATCAAAAATTACGTTAAAAAAAGTGGATAAGTTATGAGTCGTCCGAGAATTAACAAATTAAAACTTTGATAACTAGCAGTTAACTTTACAGTCCGATGCAGATTTTAATATTACACCTCAAGTATTATTTTTCTTATTTAGTTTGTCAGTCAGCCAGTTTCTGAAGCGTATTTTAATTTTAATTCCAGATTAAGTTAAAACTATCTTTTCTTCTTTTTCTTTCTTAATTAGTGGCGTTTCAGTCGTGTCTTAACGACATATAGACAATTTCGCCAATGTCGAGTAGGTATTTTATATGAACACTTTAAAAAAAAAGTACACTTTAAAAAGGCAACGTGGTACGGTGAGAATCCGAGGTCGCCATCTTGACGACCTTCGTTGGCAAGGCGGCGATCTCGAATAGAAACTATTTCTTTTTTAATTTTTTAAGGTCGCTATATACGTAACGTGTTTTTTCCCGGACGGGACGGGACGGGAAGTTAAATATAGTTCCATACAAAATGTATGTGAATATGCAAATGTCGCGGATACACGGACGGGACGGGAACGTGGCCGTGTCGAACAAAAAGTCACGTCCCCGTCCCGTCCGAGGTTATTATCCCGTTGCGGAGACCTTTAATTTGACAGCTGACAGCTACAATATACTACAATTTAATAAAAAAATAATTGTGCAACTCGTCGTTAAACGTTCATGTTACAATATTGTAAAATATTAGCGCTAGCCTCACCTTCGCACGGATTTTACTAAGGATCCCTAATTATTTTGAAAATATAATATAGCCTATGTTACCCGGGGGTAATGTACCTTCCCAACGGTGTAAGATTTATTGAAATCGGACCAGTCGTTTTTGAGTTAATTCGTTACAAATAAAAAATACAAATCTTTATAAAATCTAATAATTCAAAGTCCTCCAGTTTGACGACCTCCGTGGCGTAATGGTTACCACGCCAGACCGCCACCCAGGAGGTCCCGGGTTCGATCCCCGGTCGGGTCATGATGAAAACGAACTTTTTCTCATTGGCCTCGGGTCTTGGATGTTTATCTATATATGTATTTGTTATAAAATATAATATCATTGAGTTAGTATCCCATAAAACAAGTTTCGAACTTACTTTGGGGCTAGCTCAATCTGTATGAATTGTCCCTATATATTTATTTTATTTTTTTAAAGTCCTGACTGACTGACTGACATAATTATATCCCAACGCACAGCCCAAACCGCTGGGTCTAGAGATTCCTAATTTGGAATGTAGGTCCTTACGACGTCTAGAGATGTACTAAAAAAGAATTTTTCAAAGTTCCCACGGGAAAGCGAGATATACGCAAAAGAAGTTGCAAGGGTGTTACTGATCTCCTGGGTCTAGAGATTCCAAATTTGGAATGTAGGTTCTTTACGACGCGACGTCTAGATGTGTACTAAGAAAGGATTCTTCAAAATTGCCACGGGAAAGCGAGATATACGCAAACGAAGTTGCGAGGGTATATCAACGCACAGCCCAAACCACTGGGTCTAGAGATTCCAAATTTGGCATGTAGGTTCCTTATAAGGACTGGACTGACCGGACCGGACCGAACGGACCGGAAAGGATCGTAACGGATCGGACCTGATCGGATCTGATGGAACCGTACCGTACAGGGCCGTGCCGGACCGGACCGAACCGGACCGAATCGGAATTTGTTTCTGAAGAAAAATATGTTAATTGTTAGTAGGCCATGCGGGCGAAGCCGCGGGCAGAAGCTAATATTAGTATTTAAGAAATTGGGATTAAATACCACGCCCACCCTACAAGAAATCCTCTATTTCATTTCACCTGATGATTAAATCGAACTTTTTCATCCGGTACCAAACGTAACGATTTGTTAGGATTTTTTGCTGACCCTACTCATTAGTTCGTCGTTCGCATGAAAAACCTTTCCAATTTTTTAACTATTCATCCTGTCATTAGTTTCAAGATTTTAATTATGACTACGTTGGCTGAGTAGTAATTACTTTAATTAAGTTCGATTTTCACATTTGATATTTAATTTTAAATCATCAATATCATGTCATATTAACCCATAATCATCCCACTGCAGGGATACGGGTCTCGCTTCAATCGAAGGGGACTAGAGCGTACTCTGCCACGCTGCTCCAATGCGGATTGGCAGAGACCAGTGTTTTCTAGCCGACTGAACTTAACGACTGTCATAAAATATATATATATAAATAAAATATATATATAGGAACAAATCACACAGATTGAGCTAGCCCCAAAGTAAGTCCCAATTTGTGTTATGGGATACTAACTCAATTTCAACGATACTATATTTTATAACAAATACATATATAGATAAACATCCAAGACCCGAGGCCAATCAGAAAAAGTTCGTTTTTCATCATGACTCGACCGGGGATCGAGCCCGGGACCTCCTGGGCGGCGGTCTGGCGTAGTAACCATTAGGAGGATGTCATCCATTGACAACAACCGGGGCCGACAGCTAGAGATAACAAAACCCATCCAACCACTGGCTAGGGTCGACGTTGCTTAACGTGTGTGTTCTTTTTAGAGTGCGACACACAATGACGCTATCAGTGACTAATATGATGACGATAAATCTAAACTACTATTTCAGAAATCTTGTAAAGAACCGAAAAACAAACTTATGAAAGTATTTCAAGGCGATTTAACACTTATAAAACTGTACTTTGAAACAATTCTGACAACATTTTGAATGGAAATGTTCAAAACAACACGACAACAAGACAAGACTGTTGATAAACAACATGGCGACAGGAACATTGAAAGACAAACAACTCAATACTCAATAAAAGTTTAAACTTTTCGACAAAACATTTTGAGAACTGAGCAAAAGATATTCTTACTTAGTATAAGAGGCTTGAACGAATTTTTGACTTTACAATAATTATGATATTTCTGCTTTCTAGTGTTACTTTTAATCTATTTTTGATTGAACTCTATTTTTGAATGTGTTTTTTTTTATGAGCGACTGCCATGTTATTGGACCTCAACCATGTTTTCCAAGGACGTGTGAAGGATTAGGAGAACCATAACCTCTTTGAATCGCGACAAGCTATCTGAATTTACAGGAAACACATTGCCATCGTTGTGTCTCCTGTAAAGTGATTCCCAACGTTATGTCGCCACTAAAGTTTATGTCTTCAGCTGTCTTGAAACTCACATTTAATTTTATCTGAAAGATAATAAATTCGAACGGTATCTATTTAAAATATTATTTTGTTTATGGTACTCACGAGACCCAATCAATCCAATGTTGATTGCCGACTGAAGACTCACCACCATACGTGTTTAAGTTAAAACCATATTTTCTGCGTTAAGCTGTTATACTATATTTTTTTATAAGACATCAAGTGCACAAGCTTTGAAGCTTATTCTTTCTATTTTAGAAGAATTTCTTCGAACTAGTATGGAAAATCGTTTTTCATAGATGAAGCAAAGATTAGAATCCCGTATTGGTCGTGGTCCACCTGCGTGGTACACCTGGGTGGACCACGGGCATTTTTAATCTTTAGTCTTATATTTGTAATTTACCTAGTGAAACCCGCGCAACTTTGTTTGCGTGTATCCCGCTTTCCCGTGGGAATTTCCAAATATTCTTTCTTATGGGATGTCTACGTCATACTAAAAACACCCTCCTAGTTTTAGGTCTCTGCGATTATCTGTTTGGGCTGTGCGTTGATTCTCAGTCAGTCAGGATAAAGTATTATATATACATATTTTTATATATATTATATATATTTATATATATTATATATAGATGTAGTCACTACTATGAACTGGTAGTGGTTAGCATATGGGCTGTCTCGACCGGGGCAGTACCATTCTAACAGAATATCGACGTTGATCGAAATAGCTGTTTCATACGATGAATGAGAAAGTCAAAATTCGTTTTATTTGACGTGACGTACAAAAGTGACCTTACAGAAGATCGTAGCTAAATAGCATTGGTCTCGGCCATGTTGTGTTTCTACGGTGAGTAAGGTCTCCAGAGCTCCACTTGGGGGGTCAACGCGTAAGTGATACCTCCGGTATTGCAAGCGTCTATATGCTACGTTGATGCTTACCATCAGGTGGGCCGTATGCTTGTTTGTCAACTTTGTGGCATAAAAAAAAGTATATCATGGCAATCTACTTGCATTTTTTTTATAAAATATAAAGAGAATAAATAAATTTAGAGGGTATATTAAAAAATCCCCGCTGAATGCTAACAATAGACATTTGTTCACACCATTGCATGCAAACCACAAAATAGCACTACAATATTTCATTAGCTAACTGTTGGCAGGAAATGAGAAACGCCATATGCCAAACGCAGGCGTGGATAAAGTGGAAACATTAATTGCTAACCTGCAATATCACTAAAAACTCGGTTTTACCTGTTATAAATTAATTAGAAAAAAAACTCGGAAACAACACATGCGTGAATTAGAAGAAAAAAATCTCGGAAACCACTCACTTCTGATTCCGACCAACTGTTGATGGGTGCCTAATTTGTTGCAAATGAACTCTAGTTTAGCAATTGGATCAAAAACCTGTCATCCTATATATTTTTATGTGTGTGTGTGTATGCATTATGTGTATGCAAATAACGTTATATTAATTTATTCGTGTTGTAACATTTTGAACTTGCTTTAGAAATAGCAATTGGAACAGAATTTCTATTGATTGATGATATATTTATGATAACCAATAAAAGATTAACAATCATAACAAATATTATAAATGAGAAAGTGAGTTTGTTTGTTATTCCTTCACGACTTGACTAATCAGCCGATCCGTATGAAAATTTGTTCATATATTGTCAGGGGTACAGAGCCCAACATAGGCTATTTTTATCCCGTAAAAGTATGTCATTCCAATGGGAAAATGTTTTTTCTACTATAGAGGGCGCTGTATCGGCCAACAGATGACGCCACAAGTCGCGCCATGGGTGTTTTGTTGTCAAACGAGATCTATGGCACAAAATTAACCGCGAGCGAAGCCGCGCGCAATAGCTAGTCATAAATAAAAAAATAAAAACATCAGACAATGCCTATAAGTGTGTCAATAATGAAAGCCACTCGAGCAGCTGCACCGTTCAAGATTTTTTTGAAAAAACTATGAGATCACTTATCATTTTACTTTACGTAGTTTAACCATTTCAAAGTTAATTTTCATTCTTTGTTTTAACTATTATGTTTGCTGTACACTTTATTTTAAAAAAGTTCCTTTGAGCATCAGCACCAGCGAAAATAAAAAAATACCATACGAGTCATTTCAAATTGAATTTAATAGTACCCTTTGGATATACTCCTCAATAGTGTTACAGCCCAGGAAATTGATTTCAGCATGGCCCAATGATTCCACATACGGATCGACATTATGCGAAAACTTTAAATCGTATGCAATTTATTGCATTCAATGCATTTCACATTTAAATTGAGGAAGCGATACGGAAGATACATAGTGGTGGTATTTTGTAAATTGCATAACAAACAAGAGCAAGTAATACTTGCAAATTTAACCTTACGGCACAAAACACAAGAATTATTGAAAATTGTAATCTCATGTCATCTTATCATAATAGTTGACAGGCGCGGTGGTCGAGTGGTCACTTTATCCCAAGGCCTTGGGTTCGAATCGCAAGGCAAACAACATTTGTGTGCATGTACGGTGGCCTCGAAGATAGGAGGACCATTTCAGAAAAATATCGCTTGCACGTCTTGTAAGCGGATTTTTTGTGAGCTCCGTCCTTTTCATTGATACCAAACAGGGTTTTTGTTTATTAGAGCCACAATTGTGTCCACTAGGATGTTGGATGTTGTAACCAAAAATCATCCTAAAGATGGTCCTGCTATCCTCGAGGCAACTGTACATGTTCTGTTTGCCTTGGTCTGGGTGTTTTCTATGTATAATAAGTATTTATTTCCAAAAAAAAATTTATCAACAATCTATTACCCATAGTACAGTCTATTACTAGTTTTGGCCACCGCCACTGGCACATATAAGTTTGTGATACAGTCAGGTGCAACTCGAGCTTTACACTTGCTGTACAATTTTGGCTCTTATGACATAGAACTTAAGAATGAGACAAAGTCCGATATGTAAAGGTTGACTTGCTCTTGACTGTACAAGCTTAGTTGCTTAGTTTGGGACTAGATGGCGTTGTGTTATTCGTCCAAGAATATTTATGATTTATTTTTTTATAATCACACCACTGCAGAAATACGCGTCTCCCTTCAATCTAAGGGGATTGGAGCCTACATCCATTTTTTATTCGATTATAACACACAAATTTTAAAATATAAGACCACTATCAGTTCAGGCAGCATATAATATCTTAGACGTATACTTACCTCTAAGATATTCTCACAAATTACAGACTATGTAAAATTTAATAATAGTGTTACAAGTTTCCCTATACCGGACACAGTATGAATAATGGCCGCCAGATTGCGCTGAGAGCGCAGGTGATACAAAATTGATGTCCGTAACATCGTTTGTCATAAATGCCTTTAGATTTTTAAGATGCATCTTAAAATTGTTCATATTTTATACCAGATAACCACTATCTTCTAAAATTGAAAATATAATATTTTTTATTTAGTTCCATATCTTAAAATTAACTTAAACCTAAACATAAAAAAACCTTTTAACTACCCGTTCCCGCTTTCCTTAATGGACTCATACTCATACATTGATCTTTCTTTAACTTGAATCATACTGTTGATGCGCATCACAGATACAATTCGGAACGATACGCGACCGGGGTGCAATTCGGAACAAATTCGAAATCGTCTCGTCATTACGGCTCTAAACGCGAACAAAGCTTGTACCAAAATTCTAATTAAAATACGTTATATCCTGTTCATCTTGTTTCTTTGAAGACGGTCCTGAAGATTCGAATCCCCTACATAATTGGACCTTCGAACCGGATCACATCGAAACCAGCGACCAAAATACGAAATTTGGAAAAATCTACACGTACACGAAAAAACCGTTACGAAACCTGGATCATCTTCTGAAGACTCAACAGCGGTAGACCTTCCCATCGTTCCTTTTTACTCCCTTTCCTATAGTATTTGCGTTAATATTGTGTATAATTTTCAGTTCAGTGCGGTAAATACGGGAAATATTCGTACAGTGTTAATTCCGGAGCTGCTCGCCTACACAACTGTAAGTACTCTTGTCTCTCACAATGCTAGATGAGGAGTATCAATTGGCCCCCGATAACCAGGCTACAAAGAGTCGAGATAGATCGAAATCTCCGTACTCTAAAGCTGAAGCGAATCGGTTCGCTGAACTAAAAAAGCAGCGAGGTGGTTTCAAAGGCAGATTAACTTTATTTGAAAAATATGTTAGTCAATTAGATAAATCGAGCTTAAATGAACAGCTCACAGAGCAGTTACATTTGCGAATTCAATCCACGTCAGACATATTTCGAAATTTCAATACCGTTCAAACTGAGATTGAAAATTTGTCCGATGAGGAAGATTTTGTTATTAATCTAGAATATAGGGAACAGTTTGAAAATACGTATTATTCACTTTTAGCAACTGCAAAACGTTTTATACGCGAATCAAAATCTCACTTACCGTCTGTGTGTGGTTCTGAGTCAGTTAAACTGCCAAAAATCAAATTGCCAGAATTCAACGGGGATCATGAGCAATGGCTTGAGTTTCGAAACTCGTACGTTGCGATGATACACCAAAGAGACGATTTAGATTCCATACAAAAGTTCCATTATTTAAAATCGGCTCTAAGTGGTAGTGCATTAGAGGTTATAGGTTCACTAAGTTTCACGGCCACTAATTATATACACGCATGGGAGTTACTCGAAGATCGATATCATAATTACCGCAATCTTATAAAGAATCATGTTGAAGCTTTGTTTTGTGCTCAACCGATTGACAAAGTTTGTTCCACGCAGATACGTAAATTAATCGACACTGTATTACTGAATTTACGAGCATTGAAATCGCTAGATGAACCCACCGATACATGGGATACGTTAATAATATATCTAGTTGTATCTAAACTCGATTCTTTATCAGAAGATAAATGGGAGGAGTATAAAAGTACGTTCAGTTCGGACTCGGAAAATAAGTCTAAAAAATTTAAGTTAAATGAGCTTTTGACCGTGCTCAAAAACCGGGCTGATAGGTTAGACATGAAAACTTCGAATAGTAACATTAAAAATAATTCATTTGCAAAACCGTTAAATCGTCCAAAACAATCTCCCACTATCTTCAAGAAACAATCGAGTTCAAGCGCACCAAACACACACTCATTCGTTTCTACTAAGAAAAATGTACCTTCGAATAACAATAAAACACCAGTGCGGTCATGTATAATGTGTAGTGATAATCATCCGCTGTATGCGTGCACAAAATTTATTAATTTGTCAGTCCAAGAGCGGTGGAAGATAATTACACAAAACAAACTATGTCCGAATTGTATGCGTCCGAATACACATACATTAAACGAGTGTGTTTTTGGGCCTTGTAAGTTATGTCATTCACGGCATAATACACTATTACACAGCGACACTAACAACAGTAATAATTCGAATTTAAATTCATCCACGAGTCAATCACAAGTGCAGTCGACAACTACGTTGCATAGTATGAATATGCACGTTCGCGAAACCGAGCGCAGTGCAGCCGTCTCGTCAAATACACCAATGTCACAACAGGTTTTGTTGTCTACTGCGCTTGTCGAAGTTAAAGATTCACACAATATATATCATACAGTACGTGCACTTCTCGACAATGGAAGTCAGAACTGTTTGATTAGTGGAAAATTATGTAAACGTCTTAGCATACGTCCTTTACAGTCCACTATTCGTATTTCGGGGGTAGGCCAAGTAGTGTCACAAAGCACACAACAGTGCAAAGTTCACATGCGTTCAAAATTAAACGATTTTAATACCAATTTGCAATGCTTGGTTTTGCCTACAATAACTTCGAAGTTACCGTCAACAAATATTAATATCGAAACTATACGTATACCTAGCCATATTCAACTCGCGGATCCTACGTTTAATATTCCCTCGGAAATAGACATATTACTGGGTGCAGATATTTTCTGGGATTTGCTAAACGAAGAAAGAATAAAGCTTCGGTCTGGTCCTCACCTACATAATTCGAAGGTAGGGTGGATTATATCAGGACCTTTGGGTAATTATAGAATTCAAGCGAATGAACAGGTTCAATGCAACTTCGTTCAACTCGATTCTCAGTTACGAAAATTTTGGGAGTTAGAAGAAGTTTCTAACACACCACATGCGATGTCTAATGAGGAAAAAATCTGCGAAACGTTATTTTCAGAAACTACTGAACGCGACGAGCACGGTAGATTTTCCGTTCGGATACCTCTAAAAGAGTCAGCTACTGTTTTAGGGGATTCATACAATATGGCTAGAAATCGCTTCCTATCTTTAGAGCGAAAACTTACACGGTCAGCACAATATAAAAAATTGTATTGTGATTTTATGCGTGAATACGAAGATTTAGGTCACATGACACTTTTGTCAACCGACATAAATAATTTAAATCAACCATACTACATTTTACCTCATCACGGTGTTTATCGCGAAGGTAGTAGCACGACTAAGTTGCGGGTAGTGTTCGATGCGAGTGCGGCTACTACTTCTAACAAATCGTTGAACGATATTCAACATATAGGTCCCTCTCTTCAGAATGACATTTTCTCAATATTACTTCGGTTCCGACAGTATAAATACGTAGCATGTGCGGATGTTGAGAAAATGTATCGACAGATATTGATACAGGCGGATCAACGAAATCTTCAACTTATTCTGTGGAGACATAGCGAGGACGTTCCGATACAGTTATATCGTCTTAACACCGTGACGTACGGCACGTCGTCAGCGCCCTATCTCAGCATGCGGTGTTTGCGACAACTAGCGAATGAATGCAATGACGACGTCATCTCACAAATAATACGCGAAGATTTTTACGTAGACGATTTAATCACGGGTCATGATAACTTGAACGCTTTGTTGGATATCTGTAATAAAACGTCACAGACTTTAAATAACGGCTGTTTTCCTTTGCGTAAGTGGACGTTCAATCACAATGTAACGCCGGACACAACTAAAGACCTTAGCATAGGAGAACATTGTCAGTCTAAAACACTAGGGATAGGATGGTCTAGCAAAAGTGATGAGTTGCATTTCACCACAAAATTAGAAAATGCAGATGGTGTCGTCACAAAACGATCAATGATGTCAGTAATATCGCAAATATACGATCCGCTTGGGCTATTAGCACCAGTCATTATCACGGCTAAAATTTTATTGCAACAACTGTGGTTAATAAAAATCGATTGGGATGAGAAAGTACCCGCACAAGTTTTGTCACAGTGGCATAATTTCATACACAACTTACCTTCATTGCATGATATTCGTATCCCTCGTTGTGTTCTTGTAAACGAGGCACAGCATAAAGACTTGCACATATTTACTGATGCGTCACAATTTGCTTACGGTGCTTGTGCGTACATCTGTTCTTATGATAAGGTTGACACTCATGTGAAGCTTAGCCGGTTACTCTGTGCGAAGAGTAAGTTGGCTCCTATTAAAACGATTAGCATACCGCGCCTCGAATTATGCGGTGCATCCGTGGGTGCGAAGTTGTATCACAAAAAAAAAATACGTTGAGGTTAGAATTTGATAATATTTACTTCTGGACAGACTCCACTATTGTTCAAGGTTGGTTACGTATGTCGCCGCATTTACTTAAGACGTTTGTGCAAAATCGAGTCTCACAGATTAATGAATTAACCGGTGATACAATTTGGCGTCACGTGAAGGGTAAAGAAAACCCTGCCGATTTACTTTCGAGAGGTGTTAATCTCGACTCCCTCACCTGCGACGATCATAGTTTGTGGTGGAGTGGTCCTGCATTTTTGCGGGAACCGAAGGTAAATTGGCAATATGAAAATGATGAGTCGGGTCCAATTTGCGCCGAACTACCGGAAGTGAAAACGGTTAGTTTGTTGACTACGAACGTAAACGAATTGTTTAATTTCGATAGATTTAGTTCTTTTGATCGCTTACGAAGATCTGGTGCATATTTGATGCGATTCATTCATAACACGCGGAACCCAAAGGATCGTCGAAACGGTACTTTAACAGTTGATGAGCTTCATTTATCAACAATGTTATTATCTCGTATTTCACAAAAGGAATCGTTTCCTAATGAATATCATAATCTTAAATCGAATTTGCCTATTAAAACGAAAGGGGACAAACACTTTAACACAATTTCAGGTTTAAATATTTTTATGGATAAAAACAACGTTATCAGAGTAGGTGGTAGACTGCGAAATGCTACTGAATTTACTTACGATAAAAAACATCCAATATTACTATCGAGTAAGAATCGGTTTGCTTTGCTGTTATGCGTACACGAACATATACGTCTCCTACATGCCGGACCTCAACTTCTTGTGTCTACCATGCGTGATATGTGGTGGGTGCTGGGAGCTAGGAACTTAGCCAAGCAAGTCATTCATAAATGCGTCACTTGTGCTCGCATGAAAGGGCAGACGTTAACACCGATCATGGGCGATCTCCCGTCCGCGCGTTTAGAACCTACAGGTTTCCCCTTCAGAACGTCTGGAGTAGACTACGCTGGGCCTATGTTGGTGTTGAATCGCAGCGGCCGAGGATCTAAACTAGTCAAATGCTATATTTGTATATTCGTTTGTTTCACCACAAGAGCGGTACATTTAGAATTGGTTGGCAGTTTGACTACACAGGATTACTTACTAGCGTTGAAACGTTTTATATCACGCCGCGGTAAGCCATTTCAAATATTCTCTGACAATGGCAAGAATTTTGTAGGTGCTGAAAGAGAAATTTCAGCTATTTTTCAAAACTCAAACGATATTTTAAATTTTTCTAACAGTCATGGTATTCGTTTTAATTTTATTCCGCCATATGCTCCGAATTTTGGTGGTTTGTGGGAGGCAGGAGTAAAGTCGTGTAAGCATCATTTGCGACGCGTATTACAAAATGCTAAACTTACTTACGAGGAATTCTACACGGTATTAACGCAAATCGAAGCCGTCTTGAATTCCCGTCCTTTGTCCCCTCTTTCCACAGACCCCGATGATTTCTTGCCTCTGACTCCAGCTCATTTCCTGATCGGTCGACCGTTGACTGCACCTGCCTGCGAGAACCTGACTGAAAACTCTTCTATTCGTCTGGGACGCTACGATCGTGTGAAGCAGCTACGGCAACACTTCTGGAGCCGCTGGTCGAAGGAATATGTATCGGAGTTACAACGTAGAACTAAATGGAAAGCTGACAGCGACGACCTGATTGAAGATAGCCTTGTTCTGATCAAGGAAGACAATTTGCCTCCCTTCAAATGGAAAATGGGACGCATCATACGCCTTTTCCCGGGTAAAGATGGAGTATCCAGAGTGGCAGACATTCGAACTGCTGCTGGCCAAATTCGACGGGCATGCTGCAAAATCTGTCCACTTCCTGTTCATACGGAAGGCATCTCATCGACCGAGGAGTAGGAGTCATCGCCATCCACTATCCATCCAGAGGGCTTCGTGGTTTCCTTATATTCAGCGTGTCATCTATTGGAAGGCAGTGCTTCCAAGGCGGCCGGCATGTTGATGCGCATCACAGATACAATTCGGAACGATACGCGACCGGGGTGCAATTCGGAACAAATTCGAAATCGTCTCGTCATTACGGCTCTAAACGCGAACAAAGCTTGTACCAAAATTCTAATTAAAATACGTTATATCCTGTTCATCTTGTTTCTTTGAAGACGGTCCTGAAGATTCGAATCCCCTACACATACTAATATTATAAATGAGAAAGTGAGTTTGTTTGTTATTCCTTCACGGCTTGACTAAGCAACCGATCATTATAAAAGTTTGTATACATATTGTCAGGGGTAAAGAGCCCGAGTACTTTTTATCCTGTAAAAGTATGTCATTCCAATGGTAAGATGGGCGCTGTATGGGAAGGGCTATCGGCCAAGAAGATGATGATGATGAAGATGGCGCCACAACTCGCGCTATGGGTTCTTTCGTTATCAAACGAGATCCATGTCATAAAATTAACGCGAGCGAAGCCCCGGGGAAAAGCTAGTGAATAAATAATAATAATAAAAATAATAATAAAGGCTTTCAATGCGGATTGGTAAGAATAAAATCCTGGTCAATGCACATTGGAGCCGAGTTTCAGAGTACGCTCTAAACTACTCGATTTAAGGAATGTATAGCAGGTGGATCATTATGGGTTGATATGATAAATAATTTACCCTAACCCTTTTTGCTTATATACATAGAAAAGAAGTTTGTCTTTTCGTCAACGTCGGTAAATTCTGAATATTTAAAATGCACAGCGAGTTTTTGCCCAAAAAAAAGATCTCTGGATCTATAAACATTAGATCATTTTAAAGTTTAATATTTAGGAGACCCATTTCGATGGCCATAAAGCTTGATGGCATCGCTGTGTCCCATGCACGAACACGTTGGTTAAGCAATGTCAAGCCTAGCTAGTGTTTGCATGGGTTTCGTTATCTCGAACGTCCTAGCTGTTCTGTGGGGCAATTCACGTAACAAAAACCGATTCTAGTTCGATTCAACGACACTCGCTGTCTCACTCATACAAAACAGGAAATGAACGCTTAAAAAACACTTAATAAATAAACAACACACCATTGGGCCATTCCTGTACCATACCTCCCGATATAGTACAGCAATGGCTCATATATAGGCAGTCAAGCCTTAAGCCTGCAGCTGTCTAAAACAAACAATATAAGGCATAATCTAAATCACGAGGCAAACATTAGTAAAATAAATTGTGGCACAAAAAGGCGCAATAACGCGTGGCGGGACACTGTCTGGAGACAGGAAATTGTGGGACGTGACGCGACTGTGGCTCGTGAAACATCGCTCCGCATTCCATTAGACAAAGATCTGACATGACAAGGTTACTCAGATTTTATGCCAGACTTGTCAGACTGATCCTGTGAGGTTTTGCTCGCATAGAATTTTTATAAAGCCTAGATTACTTTAAGAAACAGAAAACTTACAGCCAGTTCTGAAACGCATTTTACGTTGAGTATCAAGCGATCTGTTTTTTACTTCTTTAGTTTTACAGTGACAGCCATGGACCTAGAAAAAAGGCGGACACCATTGTAACCTACCTTTAGTGAGGCTACCTAAAAAATAAATAAAAAACAATTTTCTAATTTAGGATATATTAAGTGACTATAATTAATGTTGCATCAGCCACAATTGACTGATAGCCTGTTTAGTCTCAGGTCGTGGTTTTTTAATAAATCGCCCCGTAGAACTACCCGTGATTATTATAAACAAACCACCCTCTCCTCGATAGTATCAGTGATAAGCGGGCAGCTCGGTTCTTCAATACGACTCCTCGTAATAATTCAGCACGATGATGATGAAACGGAATAGCCGTCCGGGAGTGTCGAGTAGCCTGCGCCAGATGTAATAGTGGTAGGAGGAACCCCTGTAGCTCGGGGTATTTCACTAATAATATAATATTTCTTGTATTAATTATTTAAATGTAATAGGATTTAAATAATAGAAAATTATGATCGTGAGACGTTAATATGAAGTCGTGTCTCAAGCTCCAATCTCTAGAAGTTAGCCGCTATTCACCTTAGTCAGTCAATTCGTTCATTCACGATCTCCTTGTGAGCGCAGATGTACAGGATAGTATCTGAATTTCTTATAAGGTAAGATAGATAGATAAAATAATTTTTGTTAGGTATTATTTTTGTTTATTTAGTTGTAAATCATTTAGTATAGTTAGTTTATGTTAATTTTAATTATTAGTATTAATATGGTAGTTAGATATTAGTTAAATTTAAGTTAAGTTAGTGTTATTATAATTTTGTTTCAATTAAATAAAAATAAAATAAACTTTAAAGTACAGTAACGAACCGTTACATACCCCCCTTTTTACATTAGGATTTTACTTATAAAATCCGCTCCTATAAATCTTATTATTTAAATAAAACTAAGTCAATTTAAAATCTTTCACGTGCCATGTTCCTAGATTTTGACCTGACATATCTTCCAGTTCGTATACAAGTTTGGATTTTTTGCCTATAATTCGACATTTTATAAATTTGGGAGCTAATTTTTTAGAAAATTTATTTTCTTTATCACTCTGCTAAAATGTTCGTCTCCAAATAATATCGCCCACATTAAATTCAACATTTTTACGACGCAAGTTGTATGCTGTACAATTTCTAGAGTGTGATTTTATCAGCGATAATTGAACCTTGTCGAATATTTTACTCAATACACCAACGTTTTCCGCGTAACCATCTCTAGGAGTAAAAACGATTTCGTTCTCTAAATCGGCGTCAACGTAATGAGAGCCACAGCTTACAAGCTCACGTCCAAAGACCAAAAATGAAGGTGAAAATCCAGTCACTTCGTTTACCGCGCTATTGAGAGCAAACTGTATCTTAGAAATATTAGTATCCCAGACCCTATGATCGCTGTCAATAAATGTAGATATAGAAGTAATTATAGTCCTGTTATACCGCTCGACTGTATTTATCTGCGGGGTGTATAGTGGTGTATAAAAAACATTAGGGATCTTATAATTTTGGAACAAATTTTTCATAGTCGCACTAATAAATTGTCGACCATTGTCCATTAGTACGGTACTAGGGATACCATGAACCAAGAAAACTTCCTCCTCCATAATTTTTGATATAATGTCGGCTGTAGCCCGGCGGATAGGGAATAACAGGCAGTATTTGGAGAAACAACAAGTTACTACCAAAAGAAAGACGTTTTGTTTTCTAGTTACAGGCAACGGCCCCACGTTGGGCGCCAATGTAACCTACCTTTAGTGAGGCTAACTAAAAAATAAGTAAAAAACAATTTTCTAATTTAGGATATATTAAGTGACTATAATTAATGTTGCATCAGCCACAATAGACTGATAGCCTGTTTAGTCTCAGGTCGTGGTTTTTTAATAAATCGCCCCGTAGAACTACCCGTGATTATTATAAACAAACCACCCTCTCCTCGATAGTATCAGTGATAAGCGGGCAGCTCGGTTCTTCAATACGACTCCTCGTAATAATTCAGCACGATGATGATGAAACGGAATAGCCGTCCGGGAGTGTCGAGTAGCCTGCGCCAGATGTAATAGTGGTAGGAGGAACCCCTGTAGCTCGGGGTATTTCACTAATAATATAATATTTCTTGTATTAATTATTTAAATGTAATAGGATTTAAATAATAGAAAATTATGATCGTGAGACGTTAATATGAAGTCGTGTCTCAAGCTCCAATCTCTAGAAGTTAGCCGCTATTCACCTTAGTCAGTCAATTCGTTCATTCACGATCTCCTTGTGAGCGCAGATGTACAGGATAGTATCTGAATTTCTTATAAGGTAAGATAGATAGATAAAATAATTTTTGTTAGGTATTATTTTTGTTTATTTAGTTGTAAATCATTTAGTATAGTTAGTTTATGTTAATTTTAATTATTAGTATTAATATGGTAGTTAGATATTAGTTAAATTTAAGTTAAGTTAGTGTTATTATAATTTTGTTTCAATTAAATAAAAATAAAATAAACTTAAAGTACAGTAACGAACCGTTACACCATCACTGAAACTAAAAAGTGAACACCCATAGTAAGCCACCTCGCGTATACAAACGAACTGGCCGGCTTACTATGGTGTGAATGTGTGCGTGCCGGTCAGCCATTTCACACTCACACATAGTTACGCTTCCGCCATTAGGGTGCTTCAATTCTTCTTAGCAAGATTCCGTCCGCCTTGTTTTCTAGGTCCATGGTGACAGCTATATTTTAATGCGTCATTAACTTGGAAAGTGTGTTTCAGAAACTGGCAGTTAGCTATTCTAATTTCACGAATACAGGAATAAAAAATCGGTTGGAAAATCGGATGAAATATCGGCACCGTAAGCAAAACGTGCTGAATGTATAGTGAATAATTTAATTTATTTAAAATAATAAAAATTTACGAGTGGTTGTTACCTCGGGTTACGTAAAAATTCTGATAAATCCACAAATACCCAATGGTAAGCAGGTAGTAAGTTAGCATTCGACAGAACCACAAATCCGAGTAAGTTATTGTCTTTAAAGTTGGAGCATCGCCATATATTTATTGCACTCTAAAACTTCACACCCTAAAAATTATGACGCAGGGAAAATTTATAGTGTGAATTTTCCAATTTCTCAAAAGTTTACGACAAATATTGATATAATCCATATTGATTTTGTTCTATATTCCACCTGTGTCTTCGCCTCATATCAACCTATAATTCTCTTTTCAATCGAAGAGGATTTGGCCGTACTCAGCCACGCTTCAATGCGGATTGGCGGAGGCCAGTGTTTTCTAGGCCACCGACTTGGCTTAACGACTATCGTCCACCGAGAACAGCCGGTAAAATTTTAAAACAAGCAAGTACTAAGTTTCTTATTAGTTCTTTCTAATACAAATCTGCCATCTGAACGGGTAGGATATGGAAAGATGGTTTGAAAGAGTAGATTAATTATGCAAATTATTTATTATGTACAGTCAAGAGCACGTCAATCTTTACTATATAAAAGATTTTATACTATTCTTAAGTTCTTTGTCAAGCTAAAATTGTACGCAAGTGTAAAGCTCAACTTGCACCTGACTGTACTCTCTAACAAGAGAACGTGTTTATATAGAGTTTTGATTATTTGAATCTGGTAATACGCATATTTGAATTTAAAAAAAAATTATAGTCACCAACAGACAGATAATATTAATAATAGGCTTTTGTATTCCAAATATATGTATAAAGAGACAATAAACAAAATTGTGGGCGGAACCGTGGGCGTGCAAAACAAAATCTTGACACTAAATAAAATTCTTAAGAAAAAACTGGCCGTACAAACAGACCAATGAAGCTTTTGTAGCTTTCAAAACAAAACATCGCATTCAAAAAGCTCGGAATCGACACAAACACAAGACACTCTTGAGATAGTTCCAAGCACAAAAGTCAAGCCTCCGCATTGTGTGCGAGGGACAAAACAAAACACGCTCGCGAGGAAGATTGGCACAAAAGCACAAACAATGCTGTCGAGGTGTTTCATATCTCACGATGTGCTCACGACTTTTTATGCACGGCACATTTAAGATTTTTGCCCACGTCTGATTTTTCGTAAAAGGTAAAAAGGTAACTGGTTTTTTTTCGTCATTACTTTCACTAGTCGCCATTATTTTGCGTTTGTTTCCAAAATTATGGTACCTTATGTAGGTTAAATTACACAAATAATTTATTTTATTATTGTACTCGGTGACTAGAGAAATTGTATCTAAATAATATATCAATAAACGTTTTGAAGTTTTTTTTAAAAATATGAGGTCTTTGAAATTGTTTTTTAAAACTAGTGGCAAACAGTTTTTAAATCGCAACGATTTGTCGTGTAATGTTAAAGGATGAAGTCGTGCTTATTTGTACGTGAAAATTTTGAAAATTGAACCTACGAATTCGGTGTGGATATTTTTATACATTTCATAATCTCGGTGCTAATATTATTCTATGAGGAGGTTCATTAAAAAAATGATTATATTTGCCATTTTAGGTAATGAAGAAATTAAATTTTCTCATTTTTGCCCGAATCAATGAGGGTTATGTATTTTTAATTTTTACTTGTTAATTTTTGTAGCTCAACTTTTTCTGTGTTTTGTCATCTCTATTATACTATGTCTCTCTTTCTCACAGGTAAGTTTTGTAATGGTAGCACTGATGTTACTAATGGTCATAGGCGGCGGTAACCACTTTTAATTCTCAAAACCATTTTAAAAGTTTCGTTATCCCGGGCTTTTCCGTGTTTCGGAGGGCACATTACGCCGACGACGGTCCCGGCTGTTGTCGATGGATGACAGACGTTAAGACAAGTCGGTGGCCTTCAGCACAGCCCGGACACTTCAAACAACGCGCGTGAAGTAATTACCTACTTCTACTACACAGGCCAATGTCGTCTGTACACACCGTAAGCGCACACGTATACACATTCGTTCACTAAACGCACACCTTTGCGACTGCACCCGCCACGATACTCGCATGGGGTTGAGGTAACGCGATTCGGTGCGGGGCGGAGAGTGGCCATTCTACCTCAGGTTATTACTTATTCTTGACGACCTCCGTGGCGCAATGGTTACCATGCCTGCCCGCCACCCAGGAGGTCCCGGGTTCGGATCCCGGTCAGGTCATGATGAAAAACGAACTTTTTCTGCTTGGCCTCGGGTCTTGGATGTTTATCTATATTTGTTATAAAATATAGTATCGTTGAGTTAGTATCCCATAACACAAGTTTCGAACTTACTTTGGGTCTAGCTTAATCTGTGTGATTTGTCCCTTTATATTTATTTATTTATTATTTTATTTATTCTATGCCTTCAGGCAGCTTGAAAACTCTGCCAATCCGCATTGGAGCTGGAGCACCGTGACAGAGTACGCCCTATTCCCCTTCGATTGAAGACCTGGATCCCTGCATACAGTGGGATGATTATGGTTTGATAATGGTGATGATGAATTATGTAAAAGACAAAGATCCATGCACAACTCACGCAGAAATGATGGGTAACGTTCGGAAATGAACCTACGATCATGGATGTCCAATCGCCGGTCACATAGTTGTGAGTTCCTGTTTACGCATCTATAACGCCATTACGTGGACAGTGATGGATGGATGCATTTGCGATCGCTTTTTCAACAAATGTTTATAGCATTATAGATATGCAATTTGTTTTGGTTGTTTTCGAGAGTGATTTTATTTTAATTGCCACACGTAACTACTAACGAGTATATCGATTTGCAGACGAGTTGCTACGATGGCGGCGTCCTAATTGGCTATGATCGTACGATGACACGATGCGTCGTGCGATGATTTCAAACGTACAGATTTCTTCAAAATGTTCTATTAGAATCTCGCAGGTCATCGTGCGAGCGTGCATTAAATGCTTAATAACGATCGTACGATGGGTTTGATCGTGTGATCGTGCAATCAAAACTACAAATCTCTATTGAGTGTCCTAATTGGTAACCGCGTCATCGCGCCAGTACAGCCATGAAAAGTCTATCGTGCGACGACATCGTATGGTCGCATCGTTTGCTCGTACAATTGCTGCCAATTAGGACGACGTTATAAACGGCTTATCTACATTTGCAACGGTTTGATTTGTAGACGAGTTGCTACATAGACCACTTACATTAGCATCGATTGTGTTTTAATTCCGATTGCCAAATCTGTATATTTCTCATTTTTTTCTGTGTAAGCAGATATTAAATTATGTGTATTTGGAATGGCTATATCAATTAAATGCCAGTAGGTAACAGGAAAGGAGTATCTTATAGTGTGGACGCAGTGCTGTGTTTTCTTCCTCCATCAATCGCGGCGGGCACGGGTTGAATGCTCGGTCCGTGGCGTGGGCGTAGTTACACGCACGGTCCGTGCGCGCAAGGCGTCCATACTATGGCAATTCTATTACATTAGACGTTACGTCACAACAGTCTGTACCCGGCAAAATAAACTATTTTGAGTAGTGTTATGTCGGGGTTTATAATTATTATTAGCATTACCGTATATAGTATACAAATTTTCATAACAATTTCCGGGACCCGTCGGTTTAACCTATTTATTACATATAAACAAAACTATGTTGTAATAATTTACAAACAAACACGTCCAAAACTTCGTAATCCAAACAGCCTTGACACAAAACCAAACAATTAATTAACAACTACATGTTATTAGCACTTAATCCACATTATCGCGTATTCTAGCCGCCATATTTGGTAGTCGTGTTTCAACGTAAGAGTGGATACAGTTGCGGTAGAAGTAAATATGATGTGAAAGGTATGTTCACATTGCACAATTTCATGCGGTTTTGGGAAAAATTTAAGAAAAAAGGCCTGTTGAAAGATAGATCAAAATCGTGATATAATATTTGTTTTGTTAAAATCTCAGAAAATACTGTGTGGAATCGTAAATTTATATTTATGTTTTATTACCTACTGACACTATTGTCTATATAGATAAGACGAAATTTATCAAATTTCCACGGCAAATTGAGATCTACTCATACTAAGCAGTAAGGTTTGGCAAATCAAACAAAAAGTATTACTTATGTAAAGAAATATACATTTTCATATATTTAATGTTTTGTTCTAAAACTTTATAATAATGTTTAAGTTTGAATGTATTAAAAACTAGCTTTTTTTCCCGCGACTTCGTCCGCGTGAAGTTCCGAACCCGTTCCCGTTTGAACTACATTGAATTTCAGGAAAAGCTATAGCCTTTGTCACTCCCTGATAATGTAGCTTTCTACTGGTGAAAGAATTTTTGAAATCGGTCCAGTAGTTTCGGAGCCTATTCAATGCAAACAAACATACAAACAAATCATTTCTCTTTATAATATTAGTATAGATAGATAAGTTGACGTTTGTTTTTATAGAAATTCTTTTATTCGTGATTTGGTTATAACTTAATGGAAATAAAACATTTTATTGACGTTTCTCTAAAATAAAACATTTATTTTATTTTATATTAATAATAATAATAAATATTCTTGGACGAATCACACAACGCCATCTAGTCCCAAACTAAGCAACTAAGCTTGTACTATGGGTACTAGATTGCTGATAAATATACTTCAATACTTTTTTTTTGTAAATATGGAAATACTTAGTATACATAGAAAACACCCAGACCAAGGCAAACAGACATGTTCATGCACACAAATGTTTGCCTTGCGCAGGATTCGAACCCGCGGCCCTTGGGATAAAGTGACCATTGCTAGCCACTCGACCACCGGACCTGTCAAATTAATGAGATGAGATAAATTAATATTAATTTAATATTAATTATTATTAATTACTAAGCTCACCAGAACCACAAATTACTAAACTTAAATAAAATGTAAACATATTTTCTCATCTCTCGGTTTAAATTAAGTCTTATAACGTGTGACAGCCTTAACTTTATGGTGCATGTAGCTATACACGTTTGCGGGTGATATAAACACGATATTAACGCAACGACAAGCTATATTTAGCCTTAGGCTGTATGCTTTGCAAATATGAATGTTGCTAATTTAAATGCTCATCTCGTCATGTTATGGTGGCTAATATTTTTGCAAATGGTCCATGTTGAAATTATGTTTGATGTACGTTCTATGTCTGTAATGTACACGAGTTATCACATTATCACATTAATTAATACACAAATTCTCAACTGGTCATAAAGTAAGCTAGGCTTCGGTACCAGACAACGTTAAATATTTATATTTGTTACAAAATATACATTTCTTTGTTTGACGACCTCCGTGCCGTAATGGTTACCACGCCGGACCGCAACCCAGGAGGTCGGGACCTCCTGGGTTGCGGTCCGGCGTGGTAACCCGGGGGTTCGAATCTCGGTCTGGTCATGATGAAACATGAACTTTTTCTGATTGGCCTCGGGTCTTGAATATTTATCTATATTATGTATTTGTTATTGAGTTAGTACCGTAACACAAGTTTTGAACTTATTTTGTGGCTAGCTCAATCTGTGTGTTTTTTCCCTATATATTTATTTATTTGATCTATTAGAGGAGGTCATACACAACGCATACAAAACGAGCAAAGTAAAGCAACGTAGAATGTAGCCGGTGTTGGGAAGTCAATCATGTGGGAGGAGCACGATGGTGTCGCTGTGTCGCATTCTAAAGCGATTACGCAAGTTAAGCGATGACAAACCTAGTCAATACTTGGATGGGCTTAAAAAATCTCGAACTTCTCCGTGCTCCGGAGGGCACGTTATTAATAAATATTCTTGGACGAATCGCACAACGCCATCTAGTCCCAAACTAAGCAACTAAAGCTTGTACTATGCGTACTAGATTGCTGATAAATATACATAAATACTTTTTTGTAAATAAATACTTATAATACATAGAAAAACTACCTAGTTACCTCAATAAACGTTTTAAATGTTTCAATCCAAGGAAGCGTATAGAAGCTCTCGATATCACACCTCACTACAAACACGGGAAATTAATTTTAGCTTCCATTTTATTGGGATATCTCTTGATAATCTAGTTATTAATCGTCTCATTTATTACGGTGTGTTGCTAAGTATCGATTTACCTAGAATAATTGTTTCGAATTTGATCGGCCATTGTTGGGAGTTTATGAAAACAATAATGTTGTAGAAGCCATTGAATGTTAAATCTATTTTGATTAAAATTGTAACTTGAGTTGATATTGTAGGTAACTGGGCATACTTAAATAATTAAATGAAATTGTTTATTTCAGTTATTAGGGTCTTCAGAGGACTCTCTTATCAGATACATGTATAGATAGGTAGGTAAACCCTGTTTCTTTTGACTTGACCAATGTAATAAACCATCATAGCGTGTCTTTTTATTCAAATATCCATGTGTAAAATCGATAAATCGCCAGAATAATAAGTGTTGTGTTATATGCCATTTCTAACTATAAGTATTATTATTATTTGGGTGTGAATGATAATTTTAATTGCCTATTTTCGTTAAAAAGACATGCTAAGATTGTTTACTACATTGGTCAAGTTAAAAGAAACAAGGATTACTAAGTGTATTTTTAGCGCGCAGAGGATGCGTTTAAGAAACGCGCGTTGTAGGTGCCGTAGATTCCGATTTGAGTGAGCCAACTTGTGTTGTATAATCCATTCTTAGATATAAATGCGAAATGTGTTTATCCTTCTTTCTCGTCGAAAGTAACTAACGGATTGACTTTTTTTTGAGGACAGGTTAAGTTAAGGTCTGGAGTACTTTTATTATTGGAAAAACATCTTATTCCAACGGGGAAAAAATCCACAGACTTTACGCAATACGCAAGAATCTTAGTACATTGAAAATGTCCCATATTAGCTATACGGTTATGATATGAGCGACTGTACGTTCTAAACATACTGTTAGGTATGTGAGCGAGTCTTTATCGAAATCGTAAATGTCGTTAAATATTTTAAATTGTAATAATGTCATTATTTTTTCAAACATTTTCGATTTTCGAAAAAAAATCCCCACCGATTTTCAAACTTACAACGCTTAAATACATGGCAAATCCTCTGGGCCACGCGGGCAATGCTAGTTAATTAGTAAGTAAATGAATATTATAATAAATTTACTTTATAAGCTACCGCATGAACAAGCAAAATAGCCACCGGTAAATTAAATAGAGAAATAAATAAATGCAGTTATGGCTTTTTTTGGTCGCTCTGCTCGACTCTATTACAATAATAAATTACCTACACAATATAATTTTTAACGTTTGCGAATTATTTATATTTAATATGCAGTGCGTGGCCCGACTACCTAGTAGTTATTTTTGGAGTAGTTCTTCTCAGTCCTATCCTTTTGAAGCTTATCATACCATACACACCATACCGACCTAAATACCCGTAATTAGTATGCCGTGGGTTTTTAGTACCCAAATAATAATTTCGTATCTAAAACGTTCATGAATGTTAATCCTCTACCCTGTATCCACAATAATACTAGCACAGGTAATACTCGTTCGGTCTAGACTTTGACCGATGACGTCATCAGGCACACCAATTGTTAGCAATTTATTATTGGTCGGATCTGTATAATATTGTTGAGCAAATTAATTATTGTGGCAACCTAACCAATATAACATATAACCATCCATCTATGTTTCAATGTTCGATGCATCAATGGAAAGTTTCAGGCAAAATTCCTGTAAAGCAATTTTGCTTTGAATTTTTTACCTTTTCATCTTATTATGGAAGACCTCGAGGAGCTCGATGGCGTCGCTGGGTGTCGCACTCTAATATGAACTCGCAAGTTAAGCGACGTTGACCCTAGCCAGCGTTTGGATGGGTTTCGTTATCTCGAGCTTCTCCGTGCTTCGGAGGGCACGCTAAGCCGTCGGTCCCGGCTGTTGTCGATGGATGACAGTCGTTAAGCCAAGTCGGTGGCCTTAGGGCGGTTTGAAAACACCGGCCTCTGCCAATCCGCATTGGAGCAGCGTGGCAGAGTACGCTCTAATCACCTTCGATTGAAGGAGACCCGTATCCCAGCAGTGGGATGATTATGGGTTGATATGATGGAAGACCACGGATAATACCATCTTACTGGCTGAACATCTTGCCAGTAGGGTGTAGGAATTTAATTTTATTTGAGTCATTGACACGAAAAGAAGAAGAAGAAGATTATAGACTAGCTGTGCCTGCGACTTCGTTCGCGTGGTTGTCAAAAACACAATCGCGATATGAAGAATTTTCCCCGTTTTTGCAACATTTTTCACTGATGCTTCGCACAGTTCGCACCTATTCGGTCGTAGCGTAGGTAATGTTTTAAAGCTTAAAGCCTTCGTCGACATATGGACTATTCAAAAAGCATTTTTCAATTCGAACTAGTAGTTCCTGAGATTAGGGCGTTCAAACAAACAAACTCTTCAGCTTTATAATATTAAGTGTAGATGTAAATGTAAAGGTTATTTCAACATGTTTTCGAATACATACCAATTTGCCAATTATGAAATGGAATGAATTATTTCAGGGACTAGACCCTTTAGACACTTTTTCTGTTCATTACAACTTGTATACTTAATAAGATTAATATAAAATAAAATAAACTCCTTATAAACTACTACCTAGTAAAAGAAATGTCGAAAGAAAACCGGTTACGACCTTATTTGTCATGATTGTAGGAAGAGAAGAAGAATAAGAAGGGAAAGAAGTCGCGCGATCGTATCTCTCAGGATTACGCCGATATTCGGGTGGTATTTCTCCTGTCGAACTAGTCCATTTGATATACTCTTTAACTCTTATAAGGGCGTGTTTTGATGACGCGAAACGAAAATTTTCATTCAAAGTCAAATACTTTATTCAAATAGGCACAATCAAGCACTTTCGAATCGTGATATTTTTCTCCTACCACCAGTTCAGACGGCAGATTTGTGCTAAGAAGAACTGGCATGAAACTTAGCCATTGCTCTTTTAAAATGGTAATGATAAAAGTTACAATTACGATATATAAAAGTAAACATTAAACATTAATTATACATTCATAATACATTAAACTTTATTGACAAGTCTACATGCTTTCATAAAAATACTCTAGGATTTAAATGACTAAATATATACTTCAAGCTTTCACAGGTTAGCTTCTGGGCTATTCTCATATCTCCTATGCCCACCAGTGGGCGTCACAACCCATAGTTTAGAGACAATTTATCTCAACATCATAAAGGTCATATACAATGGACACGTGTGATATTAACTGACGTAATTACAGTACGAAGTGGCCAATTTATGACAGTGCCAGGCAGCAGGTCAGCTTGCGTTTAGTACCTAATTTCATGGGGTGATTTAAGAGCCATATTAGATCATGACTGTCTCTTAGGATGGAATAAGGTCACATAATGTAGGAGCACAGTGGCATCGCTGTGCGACGTACTTTAAGAACACAGACGGCGAAAACCAAATGTGATGAAATTGAGACTTCTAGTTACTTTTTGAGTTGCATTTGAGTTTCTGTCATAGACTCCTTTGACGGACCACACATGACGCAACTCGAATCGGTTCGGAACCCGTTTCAAACTATAGTTTCATTGAAATTGGCATGCAGATAACTCGCGATTGGGTTTCGCTGCAGTTGCGTTTCACCCTCTGTCCTGACCTATTCTCGTAACAAAACCCGATTCCATTTCGATTCAAATTCAATCGCTGTCTCACTCATACAAAATAAGAATTGAACGGGACACCGAGTATGTTTGAATCGAAATAAAATCGTTTTTTGTTATGTGAATTGCCCTTCTGGGCCTTAGGATGGAATTAAAGGTCACATAATGTTGGATCACGGTGGCGTCTCGCTGTGTGACGTAATCTAAATGAACAAAGTAAAGCAACGTCGACCCTAGTCAGTGTTTGAATGGAATAGAGTCAAATATTTTATTCAGATACAGTGTAGGCCTTCAGAGGCACCTGTCCTTCTCTCGAATTAATACATTATCAACTACGTTTCATTCTATATCATTGTTATTTTAAATGTAACACAACACCACTATAATGACTTAAAATTACTAGTTTTAAAAGTTTATAAAAAAAGATATTTAATAAAACATTTGATGGGCAAAAAAGGCCGTAACTGGTTTTCTTTCGCCATTTCTTTTAGCGGTGGCCATTTTGCTTGTTTCTAAAATGGTGGTAGTTTATAACACACTACACGTCGCCGACACTACGTGTTAATAGTTAATTTTATATTAAAAAATTATATAATATATGTATGTTAATCTGTAAGGTATTTATAATATGAGCCCGTGTGAACTTTGTTGTACCCGTTGCTCGAAGTAAAGATTTATTATTATTACTAGCTGTGCCCGCGGCTTCGCCCGCGTGGAATTGGACTTGTGATTAATTAAGTAGTATAGACGGATTTAACAGTCTCCTATTACTGTAGTTTTCCCCGTGACGTCAGTGTTCTTCATTGTTCATTGTCTATTTGCTCGCAGCTGTTTGGCTACCTATTGTGTACAAAATCCTGTCGTTTTATTATTTTAATAGCTGTTACCCGCGGCTCCGCCCGCGTGGTCAAGCGAAAATGCCAATAATTTCGTTCCCGTGGAAAAAAAAAACCCGACTTTATCCTTGTCAACATCATAAAGGGAATCTCTATAAAAAATTCAGCTTTTCAGGTTAAGCGCTTCCGATAATACACGCGTAGTCTAATTATTCCGAATCCTGAGGGAATTTAAAAAAAAATCCCATGTTTATTGTCTACTTTATAAAGGGAAGCTTACCACAAAATCTAGGAGTTCTAGGTTGAGCGCCCACGATAATACACGTGCAGTCCTATTTTTTCGTTCCCGTGGGAATAAAAAAAAATCCGACTTTATCCTTGTCAACATCATAAAGGGAATCTCTATAAAAAAAATCAGCTTTCTAGGTTGAGCACTCCCGATAATATACGTGTAGTTTTATTATTCCGAATCCTGTGGGAATTTTAGAAATCCCGTCTTTATCCTTGTCTAAGTACTTAAAGGGAAGCTTAATACAAAATCTAGGCGTTCTAGGTTGAGCGCCCACAATAACACACGTGCAGTCCTATTTGTCCCGTTTCCGTGGGAATTAAAAAAATCCCGTTGTCATCCTTGTCAACATCATAAAAGGAACCTCAATACGAAATTTCAGCATTCTAGGTTGAGCGCCTGCGATAATACACGTGTAGAGTTTACCACATTTCATCCCTCTAGTCTAGGGATTGAATTTTGAAAAATCCTGAAACACGTACTTACTCATTTACCGCCAGGAGAATTCCTGCGAAGTTTCAAATAAAATGGTCTAACTAATCTAGTTTCTTCATACAAACTTTGGACCCCCGTTTCACCCCTTTAGGATGTGAGTTTTGAAAAATCCTTTCTTAGTGCACCCCTAGACTTCATGGGGAACCTATGTGCCAAATTTGGAGTCTCTAGACCCAGCGGTTTGGGCAGTGCGTTGATATGTCAGTCACCAATCAGTCTGTTTCTTGGATGATTTCAGTAAAGAACCTTCATGCTGAATTTCATTCGAATAACTACAAAAACGGCAAAGTTTCATACTAAATTTTGCACCCCCGTTTAACCCCCCTTAAGGGATGATTTTTGAGAAAAATATTTAACTCATGTTTCATGCCTTTTAATAAAGAACCTTTATGCTGGAATTTTATTCGAATAACTTTAAAAACGGCAAAGTTTCATACTAACTTTGCACCCCCGCTTAACCCCCTAAGGGATGATTTTTGAGAAAAATATTTTACTCGTGTTTCATGCCTTTCAATAAAGAACATTCTTGCTGAATTTCATTCGAATAACTTCAAAAACGGCAAAGTTTTATACTATCTTTGCACCCCCGTTTAACCACCTAAGGGATGAATTTTGAAATAAATATTTTACTCATGTTTCATGCTTTTCAGTTAAGAACCTTCATGCTAAATTTCAATCGAATAACTTCAAAAACGGCAAAGTTTCATACTATTTTTGCACCCCCGTTTAACCCCCTAAGGGATGAATTTTGAAAAAAATATTTTGTTTATGTTTCATGCTTTTCAGTAAAGAACCTTAATGCTGAATTTCATTTGAATAACTTTAAAAACGGAAAAGTTTCATACTAACTTTGCGCCCCCGTTTAACCCCATAGGGGATGTTTTTTGAAAAAAATATTTTACTTGTGTTTCATGCCTTTTAATAAAGAACCTTCATGCTGAATTTCATTCGAATAACTTCAAAAACGGCAAAGTTTCATACTATCTTTGCACCCCTATTTAACCCCCTAAGGGATGAATTTTGAAAAAAATTTTTTACTCATGTTTCATGCTTTTCAGTAAAGAACCTTCATGCTGAATTTCATTCGAATAACTTCAAAAACGGCAAAGTTTCATACTAACTTTGCACCCCCGTTTTACCCCCTTAGGGGATGAATTTCCAAAAATCCTTTCTTAGTGAGCACCTACGCCCCAAAAGGAACCCCCATGCAAAATTTGAGACTCCTGGCACTTGTGGTTTCGGAGATTTCGTGATGAATCAGTCAGTGATTTCCTCTTTTATAAATATAGATTATTTGGATTTTTATATTTTATCTCAAAATGTTAACATTTTGGTAAAGTGAACTAAGGTTACGGGTCAAACATCAAGTAACCTTAGTTGTCTGTGTTGTTGGTATCGTCAGATAAGAATTTGCGGAGTATTCGACAAGTATTTAAGATTGCGGCTTTTTGGGCTAATATGTATATAATTTCAGGCAAGCCTAACAATTTTATACTCTGGTGGTAAGATTTAGGGATTATCCCTGTACTCGAAAGCACCAGCGGAACAATGTATACTTTGTCGAGATTCCAGATTCTTACTTCTTCTTTCAGTTCGGTGTATTTATGGATCTTTTCAGCTATTGTTTTTTGAATGTTGTAAGTATTGGGCACAGCTATGTCAACTAAAGCAGTTTTATTATCTTTGTCCAGGAGTGTTATATCAGGTCTATTATTGTAGATGGTTTTATCGGTTAAAATAGCTCGATCAAAGTACATCTTGTGGCTGGTGCTTTCAAGCACAAGCTTAGGAGTGTATTGATAGTAGGGTTGTTGGTTTTCTGTAGTGAGTTGATGTTTGATGTCTATTATTATTATTATTATAACGTAGTTTATTTATTTCAATCTAAGTTTAGAAGTTGTAAATGACAATAAACGATGAAGTAAATAATTTCATTTCAATAAAAATATTAGCTAAAATATATTTTACCTAAGCTGAAGCTACACTAATGTTTTTTATTTTAAAAAATTGTGTATTACTAACACTGTCAGCTTGTTTTCCTTAAAAAACAGTTGAAAGTAATTCCATTCTGTATTTCAATTAAAAAAACAAATAACTCATTCGATTAAAATCTGATTCTTGCTTTAATTAACATAACTTTTAAAAAAAAAGTATTTACGCGAGCATTTTTAGGGTTGACATCGGAAAGCGTTTTTTTAAACAAATGGATAAACGATGGAATAATCTGGAAACGGAGGTCAGTGAACCTGTTTAAATTTATGGTTGGACAACGTCCTAAGTTTTGCTTTGCAAGCTTGAAAATAACGTTTGTTTTCGATGTTTTGAATTCTAAATTGGATTTAAATGTTTTGTTCGTAGTACGGTTTACTGTTAGTATATATTTACAATAATATGCAATTTATTAAATGTTTTCAGAGTGCGTGGTACGAGTTTTTTCACCTTACGTTCGAATATGAGCGCATTAAAAAACTTTTACAAGAAAGATCTTGTGAATCTTTTGGCGGACTTTCCTATGTCACGAGTTTTTTCACCTCACGTTCGAATACGAGCGCGTTAGAATATGAGAATAGCATGGGAAAGATAAGGCAGCGTCTAGTGAATCTTTACGCGAATTTTCACATTCCCGCGAGATTATTCACCTCACATCCGAATACGAGCATTTTTTGCGTAGAAACACACATCCGTCCATACAAACTTTCTCGTTAATTATTGTGATGGTATTAAAAAGGCCTTCATTGCGCTACGACATACCGTTCATCATTTATAAATGACAATACCGAATTTCTACATAATAATATTATTTCAACACAATATCCCATAATTCCATTATAATCATTGATTCGTGTAATTGGACGGAAAGATTATATCTCCATATGACTGGACACTGAAAATTACAGTGGCATTACATACAAAATATTCGAGGCGATTAAACCTTCAATATGTTGTGTCGGATTTTGTTAATAATTCATTTAACATTACTTATTTATATTGCAATGGCGTCGGAAAATGAAAGGGGTATGTGTTCTAACTTTTTACATTGGGTTTTGCCTTTGTTTGTCCCATCAGTAGGATACTCGATGGTTTTGATTTTAGAATAAAAACAGAATACATAATTATATAGATAGATAGAATATGTATGTATGTAATGTTGGTGCATTGAGATACAAATTTTGCTTAGTTCAATCACCAGTCTCTCACAATCTTGGTTTACATTAAGCTTCTTTGTTACAATAGTTATTTGTTATGCAAGGCTGCAAAGTTGTTTTTTGGCGCGAGTACTTATATTGAAACCTGAGCTAGCGAGGGTTTCAAAGGTACGAGACGCAGAATAACTTTGCTGCCGAGCGAAACACATAACTTTTCACCTCACTACAGCGAGGAAAATGCTAGGTGCAAGAAAAACGTAAATAATATATTAAATAAGTGTTTTTTTTTCATGCCGTGTCGTGCTGGCCAGTTCGATTATTCTAAAAATAAGGTTGGCGCACTGGCATGAAATAAGTATCAATGCGGTGAAAATAATATTTTCACCTAACAAGCTCGGAAAGAATCAGTTTGTCATTCGCTCGCTACGCTCAGGATTCTATCCTTCGCTAGCTCAGGTTTCAATATAAGTACTCGCGCCAAAAAACAACTTTGCAGCCTTGCTTAACAAATAACTATTCTTTTGTTTTTAGGGTTCCGTTGTAAACTACAAGGAACCCATACATGTACACAGTAGACACCTCAAAAAATTTTTTTTTTCAAGATTTTGTTCTACCACTTTTTTGGCATTGTTAAAATGTAGGTATATAGTACGTAGATACTTAAGTATGGTTAAATATGGTTACCTGTGCAGTGCCTGGATGTAACTCAAACTAAAAGGAAAATCCACAAAATTATATATCTTGCTTGCACACATATACATTCCACGCACACTAGTGTATTTTGTTTTTGGTCTCGCCTCAATCAAACAAAGCCGATCTATAGGTACGCTAGTATATACTAAATCTATGGTGTAAACTATTAGCGAATGCCAATATGGCTGTAAGTTTACTAGAACACTGTCAGCCTGTTCAAAGTTCCTCGTTTTGACCGCACCCTTAAGTTAGTAAAGTCAAATCTTGCAAGCATTTATGGAATGATAGAGCGTTTATGTAATGAGCTTCCTGGTGGTGACAAAGAACTCTTTTTTTATGTATTTACTGCTAGTGAAACCCGCGCAACTTCGTTTGCGTGTATTTATTTATGCACAGCAGCGCCATCTATATCAGACTATTGATCAAATCCTACGGGAATGGCGTACTTTTCGGGATAAAAAGTACCTTATGTGTTAATCCAAGGTATCAGCTACCTACATACAATACAATACATGATACAAAATACTTTATTGCACCAAAACAAAACATTAATACATGATACTTAGAAACTAAACAGTACAATAGGCGGTCTTATCGCTAAGCGATTTCTTCCAGACAACCTCAAAAGAAATCGACAAAGAAATTTTAAACGGGTTGCGTGGAACAACATAAAGTGAGACTAAAAATAATAATAATATACATACCGAATATCATAAATATTGGCCGAGCCATTTGAGCGTGAAGAAGTAACAAACATACACATAACTTTCGCCTTTATAATATTAGTAGGATGTCTCACACTGATTGACAGTTAAGGCCAAGACATCTGTATGGTAATAACAGATTGGACTAAACCTACGTAGAAAAAAAAACAGTTAATAACAAGATTTTTTTTTATTTTTTTTATTTTTATATAGGGACAATTCATACAGATTGAGCTAGCCCCAAAGTAAGTTCGAAACTTGTGTTATGGGATACTAACTCAACGATACTATGTTTTATAACAAATACATATATAGATAAACATCCAAGACCCGAGGCCAATCAGAAAAAGTTCTTTTTTCATCATGACCCGACCGGGATTCGAACCCGGGACCTCCTGCGTGGCGGTCTGGCGTGGTAACCATTACGCCACGGAGGTCGTCATAACAAGAATAATATTAAATATTTAATTAATAATAAGGTTTACCAACATTTATATACATTATTACTTAACTCTAAATTCATAAATGCAACAAATCTGTTACTGGTAAACACCACATGTTTGTATATTGTTAGGGGTACAGAGCCCAACATAGGCTACTTTTTATCCCGTGAAAGTATGTCGTTCCAATGGGAAAATATGTTTTCTACTATAGGGGGCGCTGTAGCCAACAGATGGCGCCACAAGTCGCGCTATGGGTTGTTTTGTGGTCAAACGAGATCTATGTCATAAAATTAACGCGAGCTAAGCCGCGGGGAAAAGCTAGTAAGTATAGTAGATTTTACAACAAGTGCACAAAACGAATCATTTCTGTCCGAGACTTTTAGCAGCCCGAGCCTTAATGTCGAGGATAGAAATGGTTTTGTGGACGAGTTATAAACTCTGCTTTTCACTTCGATTGCGAGGAAATAAATAAATAAACGCACGAAAAACAAGACCTGTTTCCCGCCGCTTTTTTTTTTAAATCTTAAGACATTAAAATTAGGCTTGGGCTGCAGACCTATACAGCCTACTATTAAATTAATTTTGTAATAAAATAATTTTCTTAAATTAATTAAATAACCTACCGTACTTTAATTTAAATTTTAATATCTTTTATGACTTAAAAAACACATAAGGCAAATAAATTAAAGTAAATATTATAAAATAACAAATTCTATCTCTGAACTTTTTGTTGTGTTTGGCTGTATGGCTTATTTCCTTTGCCTTAATATAGATACATTTATGAGTAGATACGTTTTTGCCCTTGTGCACAAAATTCGATTTTGTGCAGCCTATATCCTGCGCAAATAAGCATTTTCTGAGCATGAGAAGTGAAAATTAATATGTTAATCAGAATATGAATAAGATTGATAACAAAATATTAATTTGAGAGTCAATTAAATTAATTATAAGTGTCCTCAGTTTCTATTTTCTACAAGAAGTCCACTGCTGGGCAGCTCCAGACGCAAATATAGACAAGGCATAATTTACTTTATTTCCTATTCCAGAAAGTCCATTTACGGCTGTCGTACGTAAAACTCTAATCAGTACAGCACGGTCATGTATGGAACAAGTTGAGGCCACCGAAGCTGATCTGGAATACCTTCGCAATGATCCACCATACCCTCATAAGGCTGCTTGCATCATCAAATGTCTGCTTGAAAAGGTAACTTAGTGCACGATAAGGTTTTTATATTACGGTTATAGTACCAATGTTCGCGTTCCCAAGCCGATATTATCGGGATAAAAACTATCCTATGTGTTAATGCAGCTTAAAAGAGTAACAAACTTCCTCAAATACGTTCAAACTTTCGCATTTATAAATAGTAAGAATTATTTATTTTATTAGCACACAAAACCGATTATAATATTTTATGAGTACAAAATGGTTGACGATTGATTAAAGGTAACGATCCGATTACAATCCTTTGGCATGTAAGCCTAAAGAGATTCTAGTATTAAAAATTATTACATACATACCTAACAGTGTTCTGCACATAAGTACGGAAATCACTAAGCTACGATTCATTGCTTGCCGCTGCACACACTCAAACACTGTTTCATTACCAATGTGTTTACAAATTTTTAATTTTTGTTTTAATGTTTAATTTTATAATCTTTTTTGACGACCTCCGTGGCGTAATGGTTACCACGCCAGACCGCCACCCAGGAGTTCGATCCCCGGTCGAGTCATGATGAAAAACGAACTTTTTCTGATTGGCCTCGGGTCTTGGATGTTTATCTATATAATTATGTATTTGTTATAAAATATAATATCGTTGAGTTAGTATCCCATAACACAAGTTTCGAACTTACTTTGGGGCTAGCTCAATCTGTATGATTGTCCCTATTTATTTATTTATTTATCGTATCATTTTAACGTCTGTGTATGTCTGAAGCAAGAAATAAATGATTTATCTTTCTTTCTTGAAGCTTGAATTCAAGGAAATCATATTGTTGTACAAAAATGTCATGTTTCCTATTTCTGTTTTAAGGCGAGATCAGCAGTTTTTTTTTCTTTAATAAATAAAATGTAGTGATTATAAATTTTACTACTTTCATTTAAGGGGTATTATATTGTGTATTAAACACTGTTTATTTTATTAAACTGGCATTCTTAGTTTCCGAGATTTATAGGTTTTAGATCCGCATTCATTGCTCTCGAAAGTATATTAGCAAACCTAACATTATAATACAAACATTTATATTTACCTTTGTTTATATACAGGAAAAATGCGTTCACATGTCGCTTGGGGAAGTAACGGAGGTCTAAACCATATAGAATACTCAAGTCTGCTGTCTGTCGTTTTTTCTGAAATATGATGGCATTTTATTTGCAGATCGGCATCGTAAAAAATAACAAATACTCGAAATCAGGATTCCTGACTGTTGTTACTCCGCTCGTGTTTAGGAATAAGAAGAAGTTGGAACACATGAAGACTGTGTCCGAGAATTGTGAAAAAGAGGTAATATTTTTAAATTATGTCAGTAAAATGTTCAATGAAAATAACTCTTTAGATAATTTGATGATTAACTAACTGATTATTGATGTATTTAAAAAGAAATATTTTGAAAAGGGGTTTGAGCCGCTCCAACATTAAAAAAATCCGTTCCAAAATACTTGGCACAAAATTTCCAGTGAAATTCAACATCGTGTTTAAATTAGCGTTCCATTCTTGTATTGTGTGCGTGGGGCCGTGGGCGTATTGATTCATTCAATATTTTAAATCAGAAATTGTTTGAATCTTTTGTGTCAAGTATAGAAGAACTAGCTTCTGCCCGCGGCTTCGCCCGCGTGGCCTACTGACAATTAGCATATTTTTCTTCAGAAACAAATTCCGGTGCGGTCCGGCACGGCCCGGTACGGTACGGTTCCATCCGGTCCGATCAGGTCCGATCTGTTCCGGTTAGGTCCGGTCCGGTCCGGTCGGTCCGATCCTAAAGGAACCTACATTCCAAATTTGAAATCTCTACACCCAGCGGTTTGGGCTGTGCGTTGATATATAGTTAAGTAAGTCAGTCAGTCAGGACTTTGAATTTTATGTCATATATAGAATACATATAGATGGAATATCTATGGGGCTTTTACACGTAAGAGTGTAATTATTAAGTTCGATACTAGTAAAAGTCTCTTGCTGTAGTATGTCGATCTGTATAACTGATTTTATCATCGTGGTTTTTGGTTTACGCTCCACGAATTTCCCGACCAAGCCTACGTACTTCACGGTTCGTATGTTTTTCTATGTAGGTCAATGGCTTTAGGCGTTATATGTATGTTTGCTCTAACCATGGAATTAGGGGACATGTCTTACCTTACACATACATAAGTTTACGCCTATAATCCCCGTGGGACCTAAAAGCCAGTTTTTTAGAATTTCGTCAATCCATTACGGTGGCGTTTCTGTTACAAAAAAAAATCGTAATATAATGTCAAATAAGAACAGGGAAAATAAAAAATATGCCAAGTTACAATAATTGAAAAAGACCCGGGCAAGTACGTGTCGGGCCACGCACAACGTAGGGTTACTGAACTTACGGAACCCTACATTGTCCGTGGCCCGACAAGTACTTGCCTTTGGCCATTGGCTACGCATTTCTTGCTTACAGATGAGTACAATGACATATTCTAAGACATTTGTACGTTTTCATCTAAAAAAAATACTTCATAAGTTCGTCGGCTATATTACTCGGAAACTAGTAAAGCCAACTTAACCGTTACAGTTTGCAACGTAACGCAACTTTGTAACGTAAACGTAAATTAAAATTAAGACGAGAATTTTCTAAATTCTCATGGGAAAGCTAGAAACGGAGTTGTGCTGATTTTATTAGTATATTTATTTTTTAAATTTTGAATATTTCGCCAACAACTATTATATCATAACATCTTATCTTAAATGCAGTGTGTGATATGATATACCCAGAAATGCATTGTCATCGGATTATACTGCTGACATCGACCTGCTATCGGCATGTTCATATGTCCATATGCATTAACTACCATTGAGACATAATTTATGTAATGACACATACAGCCTATTCTATTCATTCATGTAAGACGTATACATGTATAGATGCTGACAAATCTACAAGAACAATTTTCAAGAAAAGCTTTTCAATTCGAATGAGATTCCATTGGGAGGAACCTGTCGATTTGAACGTCCGCGTTTTTTCTATTGTTCAAAAAACAAAAAAAATATTTTCTCTTTTTCCATTGTTCAAAAAAATATCAAAATAATTTGTTTGTACCTTATTTATAAGGTAATGTTAAAGTTGTTTGGTAAAAGAATACAAATAATGTTGCTTTATCGTATTTCAAAATATTTACTTATTTTATTTTTCAGTAAATAAAATAAAATGCCAAAATCCACTAATGAAAACCAAATATTTGAATTATTCTAATTAAAATCTGCCCAACCACTACCTTCGATTGTTTTTATTTCAAAAATCATCCACCAAATATTAATGTGTTTCGGAGAAGCCATTATTACGGCTGACAAGAATTTGTGCACTGTCACTACATAGTATAAAACAAAGTCGCTTTCTCTGTCCCTATGTCCCTATGTCCCTATGTCCCTATGTCCCTATGTCCCTATGTCCCTATGTCCCTATGTCCCTATGTCCCTATGTCCCTATGTCCCTATGTCCCTATGTCCCTATGTCCCTATGTCCCTATGTCCCTATGTCCCTTTGTATGCTTAAATCTTTAAAACTACGCAACGGATTTTGATGCGGTTTTTTTTAATTGATAGAGTGATTCAAGGGGAAGGTTTTAAAGTATCATACATTCCGAAATTCCCACGGGAAAGCGGGATATACGCAAACGAAGTTGCGCGGGTTTCGCTAGTATTTTATAAACTCAATAAACAAAGTACATTTTTACCGTTATCTGGTACAAATAGAACATAGCTTGCCTTATTTAACTGAGACTACGGCTGACAAGAATTTGTGCACTGTTTATTATAAATTCCACACCGACTTCACGTTTTGATGAAAATACGCTGTATTCAACTTCCTTTTGCAGGCTGTTCAAACATTTCTGTATTTCGTGGTCAATAAACTTTATAATGCTCTTTGAAGTCAAAATGGAAACTTGGTTCATGTTGAGCTCAGTCAAAATAAACTGAACTCAAGACAATGGTTTTCCATCTGTCATATTGTGTTGTATAGTTTAAACGGATTTGGTCAACGCTAGGAGCCGTCTTTTGTACTGTCCACGAAGAAATTGGAAGATTCTAAATTATTATAATTTTATGACGGTTTTGTAAAAAAAAATACACAAACATTTTTAAGTTTGTTTCTACAAGTGTTTTTGGATGATACAGTGACGATGTTAACATTATTAGCGACAAAACCATCTTTGTTCGCTGCCCTGGTCACCTCTTTGATTGGTTGACTTTACCAACCAATAGTGTTACTTATAATGAGAGGAATTCCAGACGCTATTAACATTTTCTTTACGTTGTATTAGCACATATATGTATAGTAACATACTACAAAAATTATAACATTAACTAGTATAACTTTATATGATATATATATATATTATAGAACAGACAGACAATCAGGCAATCAGACCTGTTAGAAAATGTTTACCGCCCAAAGAACATAAATTTTCCGCTACAAAGATGTTCTGAATAGAGTAGTAGCACGGTAGAGCCAACAAAGAAATAATTCATATAATAAATGAACAAATACAATTTTTGAAGAGCAATATTTCAATATATTAAATGAGCTATTTCTTTGCTGACTCTACTATGCTGTATCTAGGGAACGGTTGCTTCGACTTAAAGAAATATCATGTTTACTCACTCGGAATAAATTTCTAACTTGAAATAACGAATTGTTCATAACATCGGAAAAAGCCTTTGTAATTTTTAACTTTATCAACTTTGTGATACACAAAAGCACAAAAGCTAGTTTTATTTAAAGTCGTCATGAAAAGTTTTAAAAAGGAATCATTTTTTTTTGAGTCTTTTCCAAAACAATCACACTGTTTTCTTTTCCTTGCGAAATTTCGAAAATAAAACCAATTTCTTTGTCTCATCAAAATAAGTATATGCCATAAACCAGTTTAACCCAGTTTAAACTCGTCAGTCTTTTTAAAATTTTCGGCCATTTTCTTCATGGGTTTTAGTATACGTTACTAATAAACGTTGTGTAATGCATATAATTTTATTGTTGTTAGTTATTTTTTTAAGTCCATAAATGTAAGTTAGACAATAAATAAACCATTTTCTTTCTTTCTTTCTTTCTTTCTATATAGTTATACAATGTTTTGTCACTTTCACACTTCATTTAATTCTCATCAAGAAAGACAATGACACAACAGTGTTTAACTATACATTCGTTATACTATGCTTATTAGTAAGGGGGATAGTCTTTATTAAAGTGACTGTTAGGTAATGATACAATACAAGTTTTGCTAAGTTTGTCAAATTCTTGGCAAGTCCAGATTGGGCTAACGAAACTCGTGACACCTTTGTCAAGTGAAACTCGTCACATCTTTGCCAAGTCAGACTCATCACATCCCCTTCACGTCAAGCTTATCACATCTTTGCCAAGTTCGTCACACTCTGGTCAAGCTTAACAATTCACATTTATTTATTAACCTCTTTTTTTTTTTTCAGATAAACCATCACCCTGCATCTCCTTGTGATCTTGGAAATGAGATAACCTCATGCATATTCAAATATGCCCCTGAATTGCATATGAAAGCATGAATATAATAAATCATAATTTTAAAATATATATTTTTTTGTGTTTATAATTTGGTCACACGCGAAGATTTGGTCACATGTACATCAAATCAGTCAAGCACACACGCTTGACACAATTACATGTCAAGTTTGTCATAATTGATTGAAAATCAAAAGGAAATGCAAGTCATAACAAAATGCTAACAGTTTTATACAGTAACCCATATATGTGGGGCCTCATTCTCATTACGTATTTACGTGAAACACGTACATATCGCACGCACGATAAAAAATAAAAATAAGCGCCCATCAAAATCCCGGAACACAACACGTCTGCGTAATCAGCCAATCCGCAAAATGGCCGAATATATTTTTCATTTGTTCCATAAAAAAAAAACGTATCTCTTTTGGCATTTGGAATGTTAACTAAGAAAAATAAGTAAAAAAAAAAACACTTGGCCATTCCTCATTTCTTTCAAGTGATCATTTTGATTTTGCTTCCGAAATGGTGATAGTTTATAAAGTAAATAATAAATATAAATAAATATATACGGACGAATCACACAGATTGAGCTAGCCCCAAAGGAAGTTCGAAACTTGTGTTATGGGATACTAACTCAACGATACTATATTTTATTACAAATTCATAAAATATATAGATAAACATCCAAGACCCGAGGCCAATCAGAAAAAGTTCGTTTTTCAGCATAACCCGACCGGGTTTCGAACCCGGGACCTCTTGGGTGGCGGTCTGGCGTGGTAACCATTACGCCACGGAGGTCGTCAATAGATTTATTTATGCAAATTAATTAATAAGTTCTACACAATTCACACCAAGCTTTACCTGCCTGTGTTATGGGTAACACAAAACGGATATATTGTAAATTATACTTATAATACATAAAAAAACACCCAGACTCTATAACAAACACAAATTAATACCATCACATAAATATTTGCCCTGAGCGGGAATCGAACCCACGCGCCGCGCCCTCCAAATAATTTGTACACTTCGACTAAACAAGTCTCTGAATAAACGTTTTGACTTTGATACACCCAATGAAAGTCATATTTAGCTATCAAAGGGTTAATACTTAATAAACGTTGATTTAACATTTCAAGAATTCAGTACCATACCCTTTAGTATAGCTCTTCATCAGTGGAAGTGGTTGGATCTATTGACATCCTGCCCTGTGGATGAGATGATGATACTCACCTGTGTAATATATCAGTCAAAGATAAAAAAAAATGCAGAGTGTCAAAGCTATAGTAGTGTTAAAAGTTGTAGAATATCTTTGTCTAACGTCATTCCAAAGATTCCAACGACAGCGAGGGATTAAACCAGCCGTACCATGAAACGAAATTCCGAAAATATGGACTGAGAATTCGTTGAATTCTAACCAGTTTTGATATTACTGGTAATGTATTCTTTGAAAGGACGTCTAATGTCTTTTTCGTATGGACACTTTCATGGTAGCCTCCCAGGTCTCAATCTCAAGGGCTGCCGCTCTTTTTATATTTTGTATGTGCAAATAGTGCAGTAGTTTTTAGATTGATACTTGACAAACTGTTTTATAATACAAAGAATATACCCTCAGGTGTTAGTAGGAGTCAGTTTCTGCGCATTTTAATCTTATTCTTTAGTTTGGCTGTGACAGCCATAATAGGCTAGTTGCCGTAAAAAATGTAATTAGTCCGTCTTTTAGATTATTCAAAAATAAGGGCAACTCATTTTTTCATTTGTAAATTAGACCAAAAATGACAAAGAAATATTATAGCCCATTAAAGTTACGTGTGACGTCACCCCGTGCAAAAAAATGCCACACGGCGTGACGTCACACGTAACTTTAATGGGCTATAATATATCTTTGTCATTTTTGATCTAATTTACCCCACTCCTACATTTTTATGCCTTTTATCTTTGTTATTTTTTGTTTAATCGAAAAAAGAAAAAATACGTGTCCAATATTTTTTTATAGTCTAAAATACGGACTAAATATAATGTAATTATTTTGACCCTGGAAACAACCCTATTATAATGGGTACATTGTGTACAATCTTGGTTTTGAACAATTCCCAGAAACACTTATGAAAGATTGCTAACAATGGCTATTTTCATCATCTCAGCCAAAACTAAACTGCTAGACATATAATAGGCCTTTCCTAAACGATTCCATCTCGTCGCTTCTTCGTAATGTTCGTTGCATAGAATAAAAAAAATTTTTTTGTTGTGCACTTCTGTATCTAACTATTCTATGTCAAACACTCAACGGGATAGCCGAAGGTCCCTGAACAAATTTAATATTGTCCCTACATATTCGATACACGGCAAATCAATCCTTATTACTATCAAGGTAGGGTTCACTTCAATAATATTAGTAGGGATGGTTTTAGGGTGGTGAAATTGAGATTCAAATATTTTAGGGAACTATAAACTGACGGATATTACGAGTTTTGTTTATATTATTAGTTAGTTTTAGTGATATGTATAATCATAAAGTCATTTCAACCTTGATATTGGATAGAGCATAAAGGAGCTCGACGCAAGTCAAGCGACGTCGACCCTAGCCAGCGTTTGGATGGGTTTCGTTAACTCGAGCTTCTCCGTTCGGAGGGCACGTTAAGCCGTCGGTCTCGGCTGTTATTGGTAGATATCAGTCGTTAAGCCAAGTCGGTGGCTTTTAGGCGGCTTGAAAACACTGGCCTCTGCCAATCCGCATTGGAGCAGCGTGGCAGAGTACGCTCTAATCCCCTTCGATTGAAGGGAGACCCGTATGTATCCCTGCAGTGCGATGATTGGTTGATATGATATGATGATGATGGTTGGATGACAAACTATTAGTCATCGTGGAAGATGAGCAAGTGGTGTTGAGCCATCCACTCTCGCAACTGCTCGGTGTGTTAGCACAAGATCGCGGCGATCTGGCTACAAATGTCCACTAAAAAGAAGATGATGAATACGTAAAGACATGCCTGATGCTTTTCTTCAATCCCCAGTGGATCCGAGGACATTTTTTTTAACTTCAATCCACCACAGACCAGATAAGAATAAAAGTGAAGAAATAAAAATTATTACTTTAAATACCCCTTGAATTCAACATTCAAGGTTTACTGAACAGCTATATTGAAAGCCCAAAAGGAGAAAATTTAGTTAAATTCATAATACCCATAGAAAAATAGTGAATTCCTTTGACCAAAAATGCCACATGTTGTCAGCATTTAACTCATCACTACATAGTATAAAACAAAGTCGCTTTCTCTGTCCCTATGTCCCTATGTCCCTTTGTATGCTTAAATCTTTAAAACTACGCAACGGATTTTGATGCGGTTTTTTTTAATTGATAGAGTGATTCAAGGGGAAGGTTTTAAAGTATCATACATTCCAAAATTCCCACGGGAAAGCGGGATATACGCAAACGAAGTTGCGCGGGTTTCGCTAGTAATAATATATTTAAATTCAAAGTTAAATGCAGTAGGTACAAACTTTGTTAGTTTAAATTAAACGCGAAAATAAATATTAAATAGTGTGTCACGAACATACGTATTAGTTATTATTATTTTCGTGCAGTCGAAGACAAACAGCGCTTCTGGACATAATAAAATTATTTGTTGCTTGCTTCATACGAGTTTGCAACTCTTTGGATAAAGTTCCATTGCTAGTCACTACCATACCATTAGCCGTGTCTATTCATACCAACCAAAATTGAAGGAGGTTAAAGTGTACTCTGCCACGCTGCTCCAATGTGGATAGACGGAGGCCAGTGTTTTCAGCCACCGACTTAGCTTACAACTGTCATTCGTTGACAACAGCCGGTGCTGACGGCTTAATGTGCCCTCTACAGTATGGAGAAGCTCAATATAACGAAACCCATTAAAACACTGGCAAGGGTTGACGTTGCTTAACTTGCGTGATCGTTTAGAGGCAACACACAGCATACGCTCTAATCTCCTTCGATTGAAGGGAGACCCGTATCCCAGCAGTGGGATGATTATGGGTTGATATAATAGGCTTATACAGTGAGCCTTCGGACTGTCAAACACAATATCATTCTACATACAAAAAAAATGTTTCGGACTGTCAAACACAATATCATTCTACATACAAACAAAATGTTTCGGACTGTCAAACACAATACCATTCTACATACAAACAAAATGTTTCGGACTGTCAAACACAATATCATTCTATACAAACAAAATGTTTCGGACTGTTAAACATAATATCATTCTACATACAAACAAAATGTTTCGGACTGTCAAACACAATATCATTCTACATATAAACAAAATGTTTCGGACTGTCAAACATAATATCATTCTACATACAAACAAAATGTTTCGGACTATCAAACACAATATCATTCTACATACAAAAAAAATGTTTCGGACTGTCAAACACAATATCATTCTACATACAAACATAATGTTTCGGACTGTCAAACACAATATCATTCTATATACAAACAAAATGTTTCGGACTGTCAAACACAATATCATTCTACATACAAACAAAATGTTTCTAAGTTAATAGGTACAATATTTTCATTTTGTTGTTAAGTAACAAAGGCTTCTAAATATATACTAGAGTGCACTGAAGCACATATTTAATACATTTTATGGGAAAAGCCACTGCAAATGTGGCATTCGCTTCTTACGTTCTTTCCTTTATTTATTTAAAATTAATTATTTATTTATTTATTTAAAGTATTGTGGCAGACTGGTGGAAGGTAAGGTTTTGTGGAAAAATGGGAAAATGTTTGTATGTGAAGATTTCTTTGGAAAAATGAATGTGAAGATTTCGTTAGGTCCTGGAAGATACTTAGTAGGTATTTGAAAGAAAAAGTTTTTGTACATACTTACATATAGTACAGTCAAGAGCATGTCAACCTTTACACATCGGACTTTGTACCACTCTTAAGTTCTATGTCATAAGAGCCAAAATTGTACTGCAAGAGTAAAGCTCGAGTTGCACCTGACTGTATCACAAACTTATCTGTGCCAGTGGCGGTGACCAAAACTAGAACTAATAAATAAGCCTTGAATATCTTTACAAACAAACAAACTTTCAATAGTTTCAATTCTAGCGCCCCCAACATTGGCAATGTGACAATGTAGGTTTTCTTCACGTCACTGGTCAGTGATTAACCACTGACAGAATTAATAATAGTTACATACCACTGTCACACTTTATGGTTATGGTTAGCGATGACACGGTCGAGGATTTACCTCGCTGACTCAGAAAAAGGTAATAAAATATTGAAAGGAAAACTTTTGTAAGTAAATCAACAAACCAACATGATTAATTATTTGTTGACCAAAATACACAAAATGATACTTACAATACACTGATAGAATAACGGTTTAAAAGTTTTTTTACATAAAATCGAGCCCACGTCATTTGGAAATTCGATACCGTAAGGATGCCTTTAAAAGATTGCTTTTTAGGCAGTAAGGCCGCCTTGTTGCTAATGCAATGTCTGTTCGTTATTGTTAGTTAGTTATTGCAAATAAAGCATCAAACTAATATTATAATTAAGTGACTTTGTTTGTTATTCCTTCACGGCTTGACTAAGCAGCCGATCATTATGAATATTTGTATACATATTGTCAGGGGCACAGAGCCCAACATAGGCTACTTTTTATCCCGTGAAAGTATGTCATTACAATGGGAAAATATTTATTCTACTATAGATGGCGCTGCAATTGCGATGTCGGCCAACAGATGGCGCCACAAGTCGCGCTTTGGGTTTTTTTTGTTGTCAAACGAGATCTAAGCCGCGGGGAAAAGCTAGTATTCTATATTTCTAAAGCCGACAGTCCACTTTTCTATCAGCATTTGAACCAAGTACCTACCAGTTTGTTAATAAGCTGGTTATCAACTGGACTAATTCAGTTCATTAACCATGCATTTACAGCTCAAAATAACTGCTCTAATTGCAGTGTAAATCTGCTGAAGTCTGCTTCAAAGCCCACGTTGTAATTGAAACTGTTACCGTCAACTTGGGGTAATTCCACCAAATTGCTGGATTTACGTTCGCGTGCGTTTTTGCCGTAAACCTCGGTATACATCGAGAGACTTTAATCTAATAAAAAGAAATCCAACTGAATAAAATTATATCAAAATTCGTTATTTCGAGAGTTAACAGATAAAGATAGAAGTTGATTCTACGAAACATTCACGAAATATTATTATAAAATTGATAAAAAATAACACAAAAGAACTAAATTTTTAACATTGTAACATTGTATTGGATGGTTTTGGAATTGAAAGAGTGAGCTAGCTGCGAATGTGTGGTTTCCTCTTATGCCCCCTCTACACGTTGGCCAACACAGTGGCCACCATTTTTGGCCACTGTGTTGGCCAACGTGTAGAGGGGGGTTTGGTAGGTGTTGGAATGATGGTACGTGTTGGCCCACAAGCTGGCGCGAAATCCGTGTGGTGTCGGTTTTTTGACACAGATCAAAGGAGTTGCCGTGGCCGTTGGTTTAGTTTGCAACGAGCAAAAATAAACAATATAATTATATTAATTTAGTTAGATAGGTACTTGTACCTCGTTTTGTTTCGATTTATTGACAACATCAACCACCTTCTTTTTTTCCATGTCTATTTTAGTACGTAGTAACGGATGCTGAAAATAAAAAAATCGCAGCAGCCGTCAGCGCCTCAATTATCGTCCGCACATTGGCCCGAACCAAATCAAACTGAACGACCTTCCAACGTGTGGACGTCGTACAAACTATCACCACAATCTTGGCCAAAGTGTTGGCCAACGTGTTGGCCAACGTGTAGAGGGGGCATTAACTAAATAGAGAATTTATAATTACTGTTCCAAAATAAAGTTGTGATGTCATCTACACATGCAACAATAATCCACAGTAAATTATATTTCTAGTGAAATAGAGCAATGCCATTCAACTGATAGTTCGAATAAACATCTATCGAAATACACGAATAGCATTTCTGTGGAATTAATTTGGTGTTTAGTGTATTCAATAAGCAAATTGTGTAGGACTTACCTCGATGTAAATTTAATTTACCTTCGGTCCTTTTGTGACTACTATGATTCCATATCAACCCTTAACCATCCCACTGCAGAGATACGGGTCTCCCTTCAATCGAAGGTGATTAGAGCGTACTCTGCCACGCTGCTCCAATGCGGATTGGCATAGGCCGGTGTTTTCAAGCCGCCCGAAGGCCACCGACTTGATTTAACGACGTCATCTATCGACAACAGCCGGGACCGACGGCTTAACGTGCCCTCCGAAGCACGGAGAAGCTCGAGATAACGAAACCCATCCAGACGCTGGCTACGGTCGACGTCAATGCGACACACAACGACGCCATCGAACTCTCAGCTACATGATTACTTTGCTATAATATAATTTATTATTGAATAAAAATATGTCATCATCATCATCGTATCAACCCATAATCATCCCACTGCAGGGATACGCCCTTCAATCGAAAGAGCGTACTCTGCCACGCTGCTCCAATGCGGATTGGCAGAGATGAAATTTAATGATGAAAATATGAGTCTCGTTTTTATTGTGATTGTTATTAGAGGTAAATAATCTATTCGAGTGTATTGTATTACTACGTTGTCCATTGCAAATGGAGCATATTCCATTTTTATTATATATTCGAGTTTTTCGAATTATTTATTTCCTTAATTAAATGAACAGTTGAAAATCTTCATTATTGTGTTTTAAATTATGTCCATTTTTTATTTATTTTATTTTAAAAACGTACATAACAAATTAAAACTATAAAAATGTTTTAGCTCTGTGTTAGTTTAAAACTGTGCAACAGTCTTCAGACTTCCCACACTAAAGTAGCGGCACGCTATGATGGCCGTTTTGACATTTGCCCACTCATGAAGTTTCGTATTAATTAAGGAGGAAATTGCTGTTCTTTATTGTCAATAGTGACGTTCAGTTAGTCATACAATTTATCGAATGTATGGGCAATAAAGGATTTTAGGACACATAATTTATTTTATTTATACATTGATTTCTAAACTAAGTATATATATTAGGGTCCGCGAACATTTATCTTTTATTTTTAAAAGATTATAATTATTAGTGTACTTATTTACCAAACAATTCGGCATTTGTTTTTCGAAATTCATAGCGTGCATATAAAGTATGTTTATTAATTTTCATTCCAATATTCAGTTCGTTCAAATATATTAAGTAAACGTTTTATATTTTTGTTATAAATTTTTTATCAGGTACATACTACTTGCAACAAAAACTTATAAATTTGATTATATTTTTTTCGAGAATAAATTGACAGTTCACATATCTATTGTAATAATATGTCAAAACGGCCATCATAGCGTGCCGCTACTTAGATATTTATTTTGTAGGTTTATGGAAAAGTATACAATCCCACTAATAATTATAAATGCGAAAGTTTGCGCCTATGATATTACTTTTTCACGCTCAAATGGCTGCACCAATTTTTATGATATTTGGTATGTAGGTAGCTAATTAATACCTTGGATTACCACATAGGGACTTGGATTTCTTCCTGATTCCCCTCGATTCCCGTAAAATATGGTATCACATAGTATAATAGATGAGGCCCAGTGCAATATTCCCGTTGGGGTGGGAGTCCTGGATCCTCCAAGGGTGATATTAGAAATAATGGACTATATGAATTTATATACTGTAATAATAAGATATGAAAATACAATTGATTTGCTCAACAAGACTTATGTACGGCGCGGCCGATGCGAGCGACTCGTGGTTGGCTAATGTCCGGTGCCGGCGCTTGAGTCGACGACGCGGCCCGTTCTTGCGCCCGTCCCGCGCGCACCTCAGACGGCGTTGATTTGTGGTAGACACATAGGTAGGGTATAGAGAACCGGTACTATCTCAAGGAACCGGGATTTTCGGTACCGGACTATGCTGGAACCGGGATTTCCCGGGAATTTCCCGGGATTTTTTTTCAATACATCCACACCGCCTAGGGAGGTTTTGATTTTGCTCAATTTATACATTTTTTGTTAGACATAAAGTACTTATTTTTAGAAAGCTCATAAATTGGACTAGGTACATGTAAAAGTAAAATAATATTATATTTATTGCGTAAATATTTTTTTAAAGTGAAATAATGATACAAGTAACGACCGTATTTGTTTAATACGGTCGTTACAAAGAAAAATTAAAAAATTATGCAGTTATTTGCAATTATGCGAAAAATCAGTTATCAATAAAATATCCCATGATTCATACAATGGTTCTGCATCGATTTTTCATGTCATAAATCAAATCTTTTTGGGCGACATTATCCAAGTCCTGGTATGATGCTATAAAGTTGCTCTTGTCGCAAGGCTTGCCGTAATCAAGGTTAAAGTAACGTTATCATGCTACTGGGGAAGTAAGTGAAAGAATGCCATGGCCAGAAGTGCAAGGACCATACGCACGAAGACCGATTTTTGCTAACTGATGCGAAAAAACAGTCAAATGTTACGGCAATGCTGTTTCTTCAAATGCTCTCGTCAGAGTACCAGGTGTTTGTGTTAAAAAAAATTGTCAACCACTGCCTTGGGTTGTGGTATTAATGTCCGTACGCAGACAGCGCGAGTGGTGACCAGCTGGCTTCAGGAGCACGCACGACATTTCGGTCTTAGACTGGCCTGCGCAATCACCAGACCAAAATCCCAAAAAGAACGCATAGAACATGCTTCCTCCACAAATATTGAGACTGAAGGGCAATTTTTTGCATCTTAACAGGACTTGAGACAATTGTTGGGAAAATTGAGACTTCGTGATCTTGATTCAAAGCATAAAAACCGTTTCAGAACCATTACAAACATAGGTGTTTTTAAAGACAACATTTTCTTTGGCAAAATTGCAAAAAAGGCATAGTTTTGATATTTTTTTTTTTACTTTTTCTTGAAAACATACTCGATCGTTTGTTGACCATCAAAATATATTCGTTCGCACGTAGCGTCACTAGCGTCAGTGTTGCCAATTGCCATATAATTGAATAAATAAAAAAATCCCGAAAGTACCGAAAATCCCGGTTCTTGTATTTCAATTCCCGGTTCTTTTACAGCTATAAAAGAACCGGGAATTCCCGGGATTTTCGGTACCGGGATTTCCCGGTTCTATACCCTACACATAGGGTACTGGGTACTTTTTATCCCGAAAAGTACGCGATTCCCGTAGGATTTGGCCAAAAGTCTGACATTCAATGGCGCTTTATAAAGTAGACTGCGCTGGTGTGCAACACGCAAACGAAGTTGCGCGGGTTTCGCTAGCGTACATTACTTGACGACCTCCGTGGCGTAATGGTTACCATGCCGGACCGCCACCCAGGAGGTCCCGGGTTCGAATCCCGGTCGAGTCATGATTAAAAACGAACTTTTTCTGATTGGCCTGGGTCTTGGATGTTTATCTTATTTGTTATAAAATATAGTATCGTTGAGTTAGTATCCCATAACACAAGTCTCTAACTTACTTTGGGGCTTGCTCAATCTGTGTGATTTGTCCCTTTATATTTATTCATTCTCATTGTACCAACGGCTTTACACACGCAAATGACATTTCAAACGTATGTGAAAACTGACCTTTAAGAGCTGGTAATAAGTTTTACGTATGTTTTACTTTTTGCTTTCGTGGCGTGCTTAAGAAATCCGTTTTTATTTTTATAAAATTACATATCTTTTTATAAGTGGAGGATTTTTACAAACAAGTCACTTTTACGCTTGTTAGTTGCCTCTACTTAGTTCAATTTGCTATATTTTAGGGTTCTGTAAAACAATTTTATATTTAGTTATCTTTCTGTCTGTTCTTTTAACTATCGAGCGCCGAGTATGTCCCTCGTATATTTCCGATAATGACAGTGTGTGATGGGTCATCATTTTTTTTTTTTTTTTTTTCGCGGGGAATGCCTTATGCACGTTACCCTCCGCCGGGAGACGGGGGGCCTGTGTGGGACTCGCACCCACTAAACCCCGCGGCGCTCCTTCCTTGCCAGAGTGGAAGTGTCATGGGTACAGCAGAGCCTTAACTTCCACGACACTTCCGGCAATCACCCTTAATGTATGGGCCCTACATGTCTCCCTTGCGGGAGGCGGATGGGAATAGCTGAGAGCGCCGAACTATTCCCAATCGGCGACGGTGGCCTGTGCGATGCAGGCTGGGGTGCCCCCGCACCTCTGACCCGCGGTGATGGGTCATCATAATCAACCAATCGCAACGCTCGAAATCGCAACGTAACCAGTGGCAATGGTGACGTAGACCAATAGCGATTTAAAAAAAAAACGGTACTTTTAAAAATATATAGAGTTTAAACAGTTTTTAATACAATCGACTTCGTCATCGCTTTTACTTTTATCTTCTTTCAAGAGAGGTAGGGCACAGCGGATGATCCGCTCAAATCGGAGCAGCCCGCCTGGAGAAGTACCTCCACCTTACAGAAGATCGTAGCCAAATAGCATTGGTCTCGGCCATGTTGTGTTCCTACGGTGAGTAAGGTTTCCAGAGCTCCACCCAACCCTCCTAGTTGGGTGGGTTAGCAACGCGTGAGTGATAGCCCCGGTATTGCATGTGTCTATAGGCTACGGTGACGGCTTACCATCAGGCGGGCCGTATGCTTGTTAGCCACCTTTGTGGCATAAAAAAACTGCTTAACTTCACTTTGCTCAACTTCCTGAGAGTGTAGATCTACCAGCATTATTCTAAGACTTATTTGATACGGAACCCAAGTTCTTTGAACGTGACATTTTTCCTTATAAATTCTACCTAGGTAGTGTTTCAACATGATTTTCCTTTGAGTAATTAAAAACTCAACTGTTACCTTTTTGTTGGATCTGATGAGCACAAGCAAACAAATTCTAAAAAGTATAATTACTAAACTCAATTAACAATGTTCTTTGCGCAATATTTTTTATGTGACGCTACATTATCTAGTTTAAAGTGGGATTAAACGTAGATTCTATATTACCATTGTGTATAACATTCCGCGTATTCTTCTTATAAATTTTAATGTTATACATTGTAACGATATGTATACATACATTGTATATGTATACATTGTTCGACGACCTCCGTGGCGTAATGGTTACCACGCCAGACCGCCACCCAGGAGGTCCCGGGTTCGATCCCCGGTCGGGTCATGATGAAAAACGAACTTTTTCTGATTGGCCTCGGGTCTTGGATGTTTGTCTATATATGTATTTGTTATAAAAATATAATATCGTTGAGTTAGTATCCCATAACACAAGTTTCGAACTTACTTTGGGGCTAGCTCAATCTGTGTGAATTGTCCCTATATATTTATTTATTTAACTAACGAGTGGAAGAAAAAATACAAAATGACAAAAAAGGCCGTAACCGGTTTTCTTTCGCCATTTCTTTTTACCGGTGGCCATTTTGCTTGTTTCCGAAATGGTGGTAGTTTATTTTCTTTATTTAAACAAGTTGTAAATGACAAGAAAAAGTGCCTGTGAAGGTCTAATTTCTGAAATAAACGATTTCATTTCATTAGTTTTTTAGTTTTGTCAGTAGTGTTAATTATATTCCATTCGACTTTTACTTGACATAAGTTTTCCACTGAAATTCAACAATAGTGCTTAGGTTAGTTCGTCATTCCATAATGTGGTAAAATAATATTGTGTGTTTTGTCGCAATAAATTTATTTGTGTTTGAATCGAACAGTGGTGGTGCTCCATTCATCCAGATGATGTGATGATGTCGATGAAATTGGATTCTGTACTGGAGAACTAATACCAGCTACTCTCACTCAAATAACATTCACGAAATAGAAAGAAGATTCTATCTGGTAATTAAAATTTGCCGTCAGTATAACAAAATTACTTGAACAAGCTATAAATATAAGTAAGTAGCTTGCGACATGGCCAAACCCCGCAATGCGTATCTCCGTGATTTGGGTACAATACACCACACATATTACTTTCAAAATGGTTTCGTTTTAATGCATTCCACGATTTCGATGGCGGAAGCTTTTATCTTGTTTGTACATCAATGAAATTGTTGTATATAAGAAATCTTCAGTAATAATACCTTAGAACATTATGATGGATTTGGATATATGTAAGATATTATATTAATCACAAAATCACATTCTGGTTCTTTTAAAAACCAAAAGAAAATGAAGAGTATCGCCACTAGACATGTCTCACGACTAGGCATTTACCCTATTTATATTATAGATAATTAATTCAGAAATGACAAGCATAAAATGATGTTGAAACGGTGTCCACTCAGCATTTGTCGGGGCACCTTGCGACGCGACGCCACGACGCGACGGCGCGATGCTAGTCTTCCGTAGAATATATAAAAAAAATAAAAAAAAAATACAAAAAAAAATAAAAAATATATACACAAGTGGCACAAATTTGAAGCTAATCAAAGAATACAATAAAAAAATCTCACATTCCGTCAAATTATTTTTTTTTGCAGACATGACAAACGCTATGTATGTTTTCGTGCAGAATAACTATTTGGAACATAGGCGACGAGGCCTCCGACTTGTCGTCCAGATCCTCCTCGCCTAGGATCTCATTGATAGGTTCTCATATTCATATACAATACAAATCATCTAACTTAGCCTTAGTAGGTTCCACCTTTGAGTAGCAACGTTGAAGTCGGCAAGCACGTACTAGTATGTGTGACAGGAGGCGACCGTAACTCCCGATTTCCAGCAGTTGCGGGATTGCCCAGAATTCCTCCCTAAAAATACTCGCTTGGGATTTGGAAGGGGCATGTTGCAAACAAACTAGTACAGTCAGGAGCACGTTGAGTTTTACACTTGAAGTACAATTTTGGCTCTTATGACATAGAACTTAGGAATGGTACAGTCAACAAAGGAGTTGACTGACCCCCCTCTGTATATATGATTAAAGATTTCTAAATATTGCGTGAAGGGATTTACTTGAAAATTTGTAATTACATAGTACAACGTGAATACTATTGATAAATAAAATTTCAAGTAAATCCCTTCACGCAATATTTAGAAATCTTTAATCATATATACAGAGCGGTCAGTCAACTCCTTTGTTGAGGTCCGATATATAAAAATCGACCTGCTCTTGACTGTACAAAAATGCTAAAATGAGAAAGCAAAAGAATGATTTTATATTTTTGTTTGTAACGAATAAACTTAAATACTACTGGACCGATTTCAATAATTCTTTCACTGTTAGGAAGCTTAGTTATCCCCAGGTGAGATAGGCTATATTTTTTTTAAAATTAGATATTTACTAAAACCCGAACAAACCCAGGGCGGGGCGTAAATTATTTATAATATTAAATAAATAAATATATAGGGACAATTCATACAGATTGAGCTAGCCCCAAAGTAAGTTCGAAACTTGTGTTATGGGATACTAACTCAACGATATTATATTTTATAACAAAAACAAATATAGATAAACATCCAAGACCCGAGGCCAATCAGAAAAAGTTCGTTTTTCATCATGACCCGACCGGGGATCGAACCCGGGACCTCCTGGGTGGCGGTCTGGCGTGGTAACCATTACGCCACGGAGGTCGTTAGTCGATTAGTAGTATATTGCTATTGCAATGTAATATTCTTGGATATTATGACGGATGAAGCTCTTGGAATACTTTTATACTGTTTGGTCATCGTGACGTCAATCAAAATATCTAACTTTCAAAGACTTTTAAATTCAAAAACTAGGTTAAGCGATATAAAATTGAAAATGACATAGACCAAACAGCTTTAGACGTGAATAGTACTAAAACCTCCTTCGTAAAGTTAAATTAGGTGACTCGTGCAACTTTGTCTACGTTGTTCCGTTTTTGCAAATTTTCATCTAAACCTTTTTTGTTTATAGATTCCCGTAGGATTTGGTCAAAAGTCTGATTATAGATGGCGCTGCTATGGATAAAATTAAACGCGGGTAACACCGCAGACAGCAACTATTTGGATAATAGTCCTTAATCTCCACTCGCCTTCTACTCCGTCTCATTCATTCACTGTTTAAAGAATTGCGATTTAAAAAAAAAACAGTCCGATTTTATTTAGTAATGTCAAGTCTATAAAAAACGAGGTCTCTGATTAAGTGGGTCAATGTGAATAATGCCTTAAACAAATTGTTTTGACAGGGAAGCAATGATCGTAGGGTTTAAAATAAATTACAGGTTTTGTTTGAAAAGTGATTACAATCGTTATTCTCGTATTCCTTTCCTCTTCATTTATGTGAATGGCTACAGATTGCTTAACAATATTACAAAATTGACGGTCGTAACTATAGATTTATTATATACTAGCGTTAGATTGGCAATGCAAAAGAGACAGATCATAGCATACGCGTTTGTTAGAGCGGGATAGATAGGCGAAACCATTCTTCCTATTACGATATCGGCCAGACGTCAGTCGTGTTAAAAACAAATCCTACTTATTTTTATAAAATTTATGGGTTTTAAGTGTAGTTTTGGTGATAATTAAATGTGATTAAATACGATTATCTGTGCAGTGCCTGGAAGTAACTCAAACAAAAAGGAAAATCCACAAAATTAGCACTATCTTGCTTGCACACGTGTACATTACACGCACACTAGTGTATTTTGTTTTTGGTCTCGCCTTAATCAAACCATTGCCGATCTATACGCTAGTAACTAAATCTATGGTCGTAACACTGACTAAAAATTATATGACTACCTAAATCACTATTTTATTGTTTTAATTGTTTTTACAGGGTCGGCAACGCGCGAGTGATATCTCGATGCAAGGCTACGGTGACTGCTTAGTGCTTACCATTAGACGGGCCGCTTGCAACCTTAGTGGAATAAAAAAATGAAATTATTTTTTTCAAGCGAAAAGCAGCAACTCGTTTTGTTCTGTGAGTGAGAGGTCAGGAAGCACAACTCCCTTTTATAGAATGAATAAGGAAAGAGAGTTGGGCTTCTGGATCTCTTACTCACGGAACGAAACCCATTGCTGCTTTACGCCGATATTATGTGAGAGGATAGTACTTCCCAGGTCGAGCTATTATTACCACTCCAAGTCAAGTACGTAGTTAGGTATTGAGTAATTTTATCTGTTCTTTACCTCGAACCTTTCTCATTTTCACATTGCCCTAAATCTACCGCTTACACGCGTCAAATGACACAGTAAACGAATACGTACTACAAAGTATTTTCTAGCATGATTTTTATTTTTTATTTTTATACCACAAGGTTATAAGAACAGTCACGGGTATCACTTGCGCGTTACCGACCTTGTAAAAAAGCGGAGCTCTGGAGACCTTACTCACCGTAGGAATACAACATGGCCGAGACCAATGCTGTTCTTCTTTACAATTTTTGTTTACAACAGAGGAGGACAAACGATAGCTAAAATCATTACCTAAATAAGGTTGCATTGAAAAGATTTATAGCAATAAGACCGCCTTAGTATTATAGTGCAGTTATGGTGCACTAGTCTGTAAGTTGTTCGTGTATGATGTTCGAAAAGATAGGGACAAGCCAACCACACATTCCCACCGCTGTGTCTCCTCTTTAGCCAAGATCAACAACGGCGACCTCAGATTGACAACAAACAATGAAGCTTATTGACGTCTCGGGGGAGGAACTACAGCTATCTTAGATGGAACTTACAACGAATTTAATCACAAAGAAAAATTTGACGGAGTTCTCAAATCAAAGATTTTTTATTTAAATAGGCCTAATACAAGCGCTTTCGATCGTCACAATTTTAAGTAGATAAGCAGTAAAAATTAATAGGAAGAAAAAAAGAAAGAAAGAAAGCCCTTTACTTACGATTACACTAGCTGATGCCTCGACTGCTCGCCACCGAATAAGCGCTCATGCAGACGGTCGTCGTCCGTGACTTAGTCGTCGCTAATACAGATATTCCATTTCACGAAGAGCATTTGGCTATGATGTTGTAACGTTCACATGCACATTATTGTGGTGCGTAACCTCGGAAACGCTAGTAAAATCGCACACATTAACAATGTACACGCCTTACAACATTCAAAGCCGAACGCTACGCTACGCGAACGAACGTAGAATATCCTGTAGCTGCAAAGTCGTAGCTTGGCTGTTAGGTTACATAGATTATTTCACAATGCTATTCAATACATTTTTCAGGTGAAAGGTCATGTCCATTTTGGGACCTCTAGACTCCGTTACCGAACATTCCTTGGGTCTTTTATTTGGGTTCACGATATCCATTTTAGGGTCGGTCGGGTAACATTTGTCGATATTTTCTTGATAAATTACTTTTTACGTTTTGTTTTTTTTTTCGTGAAAAGTCGTGTCTAAAGTTTTTTCATTTACTCTAATAGCAGATACATAGTATTGTTCCCGTTCCTATGAGAATTTCTAAATTAGAAGTAGATTTATTTTTCTGCTAACTTAAATGGATGGTCTATTTTCCACTCTGAGTTGTGGAGGTCTGAGAGATTAATTGTAACATCATGTTAAAATCAACATCATTGTTCCTTAGAGTTATCTGCCAGCTAGGTTACTTTTATTTAATTTCGCGATTTTAATTTCAATTCTGTATAATTTCAAAAGCAAAATTAACAGCAAATCCTAATTTGTACTCTTGAAATTTTATACTTTACTAACTATTTGGTTAGCATACAATCCGATTTAATTTAGTTTAGTATTTAGTTAGCGCTAGTCTAGCTGTAAAGAGTACCTAAAAGTAACTATTCAATGGCGATCGATCGGAATTATCTTCAAGAGTAAGGGGGCAGGTCTAATCAATCATAATGTATTATGAAATGGTATTCCAGGAAAAGGCGTTTGTATGAAGCCTATGTCCAGCAGTGAACTTCTTGAGGTTCAGACAATGATGATGACAGGAAAAAAAAACGACATAATTTTTTTACATGATTGGTTTATTTTGTTTTACAATAGATACTTGCTTTCAAAGAAAATTAGAAGCTATCCTGTCTAATTGGAGTGTATACATAGCTTAATACAATTAATTTACAAAGAGAGACGAAAATAAGACAAAAGGGTCAGTCTTATGTTTGGGAAGTTCGTATAATATATTTACAAAAGTTGGGAAGACACAATATGAAAAGACGTAAAGGAATCTAACAAACAAAACGAAGTTAAAAACTAACACTGTTATTTGAAGAGATGCCTTGAAGATGCTTCGTTACCATATAAAAAGAAACTACATGAGATTACAGCCTGAGTTCTTGGTACAAGTTTTTTGGTCACATTCAAACGTGTATGTGTACAAGCCATCGACATAAAAGTATAGACAAGCTGTCCGGTACTGAGATTTTGTCAGTTGTGCGAGCGAGCGACAGAAGCAGTGGTGGTGTCCAATTGATAAAAAAATGATCTGATAAAAAAAAGACAAAAGACGTATTGAAAAAAAAAAAACACAACATGAGAGTTCTTCTATATTTTGTCGGTTTGCATCGACATTATCGAACGCGCACAAAAAAACTTACTATTTATAAGCACTCAGGTTGTCGGTTGTGGTCTTAATTATTGGTCTATAATAATGTAACGCAATTTTTTTCTTATAAAACTTGAATTAGTGTTTTTTTATTATTGTGCATTTAATTCCACTTACTTAAAACGCAATGTAACGAATTTATATTGTTCATTCAATTCGATACGGGGATACATCGTAAAATCGGCAATTTGGGTCCCGATAAACTCGCAAACTATGGCACTTCTCCCATAAGTTTCTATTTTCTATGTTTGTGACAATGGAAAATCAATATCGTGAAGGTTTTTTTTTATTGGACATTTGTAGCCAGATCGCTGCGATCTTGTGCCACTACACCGAGTAGTTGCAGGAGCGGAAGGCTCTCACCGCTAAAACAAATTTACAGTGTCTGCCTGGGTTCGCAATTCCAAGGATGACACTTGGTATGGAAGGTCGAACTGATATAGCAAAGGTATTTGCAGTATTATGACATGTGCTGCCAGACACTACTAAATTAAGGTTCGATCGAACTTAATCTAGTAGCGGACCTTGTTCGATCATGTGGCGCACGTATATAATCCGGTATCGGACCACGGTCGATTGTCTTTCACCACTTTTAGGATCGCTTCTTAAATGCATTCTCTTCAAATAAAGGCATAACGCTTCCATCCAATCAGCATCCCAACATAGTAACAAGTTTCATAAATGCTTTACCATACAATTTAATTTATATTGATAACAACCTTACGTATATCTCACAAGATGTCACACATCGTCCTCACTTACTCAGCTAAACTATTTACAATTAAATTAATAATCACGTCAAAATTGTCATAAATGTAATAAAATTGGGGGATAGTCTAATTGACTTGAATGTTCTAGGTACCAGGTCACCTCAGGGTCGAGGCGTCTAGTACCAATGGCCTAGGCTAAAGGGACACGAACTCCGGCGGCGGGGGCGGTAAGTTCAGGACTGGTGTCTCTGACTGTTCACCTTGCTCTGCATTAGCCCCTGGTAGTGACCACGTTGAGCTGCCAGTTGCAGTCACTCTTGGGCCCATGTTATCATACGCAGGAGCTGCACAACATGTACGGCTTCGACGAGGTAACGTTGCTCCACCACTCAACAAATCTGGATACTTTCCTGGCTCACCTCTCCCCGCTACTTGAACCGATATGAAAATATTTCCATATGGTACTGGTACAGCGAATTCTGCAGGCGGTGGAGCAAATGCTCCAGGAGTCCCTTCTATAGTTATATGAACAGGATCAAACCCACATCCTCTAGGCTGGTTCTCTTCAATCGGGTGCTCACCCATTTCGAAGTCGCACGGTGAGGCCATGTTTCCTATAGATCGATCGCAACTAACGACTACTGAAGCATCGATTAGTCTTTTCTCTTGGTCTGTGAAACTTCGACTTGGTGGAACTGTCCTCTTCTTCATATGCCAACAGGCAACTGCACCTATAAAACCTAAACTGGCAAGGACTCCTAACGCTCCAAATACGACTCCTAGAAGCTGGGGAATACCTGGAGCCGTGCGGGCAGTTGCTGTTTGTGATCTTGGCAGGACTAAACTTATAATAGCTCTAGCATCTCCTGCTACACTTTGAGCTACGCAAGTCCATTCACCTGCAGCACTGGCAGTCACATTTTGAAGCGTAATATTCACCCACCTGACACTACCTGGTACCCTATCTTCGGAGACATCATCATCTATACTTGTTTCTGTTTCTTCCATATCAATATCTACTGAACTGTTATGTACATCTATACCGTCGAATAGCCATGTTATCCGAGGTTTTGGAACTCCATGGACCCAACAGCCAAAAGAAGTAGGTAAACCGACTTCTGCTCTCACTACTATTGTACTCGATCGCACCTCTGGGGCGCAGGCCATACTCTCGCTGGGAACGTTGCGCCACTTGTTCCCGGCCTGTGTCGAGGGCTCTACACACACCAAGTCCTCAGTGCCTAATGTACTATCTAAAAACCAGTCCTTAAATTCGCGGAGACGGCAGTCACATCTCCAAGGATTACCGGATAACGAAACAGTCTTCAAAGCTGGTAAAGAAAATGTGATTAAACGAAGGAATGTAAGCTGATTTCTACGTAAGTCTATCGTCTCTAATGATTTCAAATTCCGTAGAGAATTTGTGTGTATGGATCTCAATCTGCAGCCATCGAGTAAAAGCATCCGTAAATGCGGTAAAGGTGGGAATTGATCTGCAATTAGCGTAGTCAGAGGATTATTACTCAATACGACTAGCCGCAATCTTTCGTTGCCTCTGAATATATCTCTAGGTAAACTTGATAAATCGTTGTCACCTAAATCGACTTCGATTAAAATTCTTAACTCTAAAAATGCGTCAGGGTGGATTGATCTCAACTTCGTCGCTCTCAGATTCAATCTTTGAAGATTAAGTAATCCGATATTGGCAAAGACTTCTTGGGGTAGATTTCTTAGTGGGTTGTCGTGTAAATCAAGTACTTGTATGTCTGATGAGAGTGACGGTGGGCGGCGTAGGTCACCGGAGGCACACGTGGCTGTCTTCTTCCCTGACGACCATTTGCAGCGGCAGGTGTCAATGTTTGCGCAATCGAGCCAATCACTAGCGGTCCTGGCTGCGCACGTCGTGAATATAACTATCCAGTACCACCTGGCCCACGCCACACGCATGCTCATCTCATTTCGCCTTTGTGTTTACAGCGGCCGTCTGCCTGAAACAACAAGAAGATTGTTTATAGCTAAAGTGGCTAAACAACGTCGACCATATTGGATATTGCATCCGCAATTTGGATCATAAATCATAATCATAGATCATATTTTCGAGTCAGGAATTTGGGTGACCTGGTTATTAAAAAATATAAGATAATTAACGTCATGATTTCTCTCAAAAAAAGTACGCATGAATTTATTTGAGATGAATTTGTTAACGGAAATTAATACGTTGTTCGATTCTTTGAGTTAGGTTCTTTCAAAACTCAGTAGTACGCAGTAAGAAATGTTATTTTTAGAGAGAACATCATTTAAAAAAAATCAGTTTTCCAAATCCATCATTAGAAAAATATTTAACTATTATCATCTCTGTTCAACATCAGGTGGAATAAAGTAAATTGGTTTTGGCCAAAAATAAAAAATAAATTCAGGCGTAGCCACTGGCGACATCTATATTTTATTATAATCATAAATAATAACGATTGTTAGCCAATATATAGCTCTAAATGCCGAATAAATTCTGAAAATCATCATTGATTTACCCGTCTCTAAACTACTTTTAGACCAAAACTAATTTGGTTAAAGGAAACCAGTAGTAGTTTTACGTCATTTAGTTTAGTGCCGCACAGACTTAATTTAAAATAGAGCACCACCAATAGACAATAACCATTTTATTTACCAGTTTGAACTGATCGTGAAAATCACTTGTGTTTCATGTACACGACACATGACACCCCACACTATAGGGATGCGCAAAAAAAAAATCACTTTAAATGTTGGTGGAAGCACCCCAAAGAAAATATTTTTCAAAATTTTTGTTCCAGCCCTTTGTTACCATTGTTATTATTACCAATTTTTGAGCTAGCATTAAGCGTCTAGGCACTAAATCGCGGACGGACAGAAATACAGACGGACATGGCGATACTATAAGGGTTCCTTGTAGTTTAACTACGGATCCCTAAAAATGAGATGAAGATTAGTTTGATAGAATGATCTGGACGTCAATAAGCTTCACTGCTTAGCGTCTGTGGTCGCCGTTCATCAAGAGATGCTGTGGGAAGTTTGGGTAGCAATACATGCGTCATCTAATTACATTAATGTCGTGGTCGGTTTAGTGGCCAAGTAATTTAATTAGAGGTGAATTAATTGCTTGCCGTTTACTTGATGAACTTCCCCTTTGACGCCGCAGGCAATAAAACCTTAAAATTATACAGCAGCTTTACTTAAACTAGAGAAATGTTTTTTCTATTGGTCGTCTTTCGTCTTGTATCGAAAAAAATTAAGAAAAAATGTTTAGTAGAGTTAGTACTAGTTACATACAATTTTAACTTAAAATTACTTTCTAATCATCATCATCATGTTAGCTACAAGAAGTCCACTGCTGGACATAGACCCAAACGTCTCCAGTGGGACCTGCTGGCAGCGGCCTGCATCCAGCGGCTTCCTGCTGGACTTTCCTTAGGTCGTCTGACCACCTTATTGGCGGGCGTTCTACGCTGCGCTACGTCCTACTTTCTAATTGAGTGTGTCCAAATAGGTCTCCACTCAGCACAAGTACCACAATACGGTTTTGAGAGAACATTGTCAACAGATTAAAGCCGTTATATATAACCCCATTCCCGATCTAAAGACATAATATGTAACCCCATTTTCATGTTTATACACATGAAAAAGAAATTCTATTCTCTTTGTGTTCATTGTCTTTTATTATACATGTATAAATTAAATATTATACAAAATTATTCAAAAAGACATCCCAATTAACAGAATAACACAAAACAACAGAACATACAAATACAAAGAACAAACTCTACTACCTAAATTATATGAAAACAAAAATGTACATTGAGACTACGAACTTATAAAATAAAGTACGATATTAACAAAACCCAGCGATACCTTAAACATCGTGGAAGGAACATGTTTTGGCATTGGCAATGGCATAACAAATGATGTACTTTTACGATTGGCACGGAATTGGGTAGGGAAACAATTGGCACGAGTGCGCTGTAACTTTCCGTTACTTTATTGCTGGCAAAAACACTCGTTTGCCAGCAAGTTTTAAGGCTTTTTTGCTAATGTACATTAGTAGTTTGAGAATCTTTAGTGGGTTTTACAAATGTTGCAGTTTTGTTTTGTATTGTAGCCAAATGTTTTGAAGTAACTGTTTAATTGAATGGCTAGCCATGTCATTGGATAATACGACTATTAAATGCCTAAACGTCGATTAGATCTGTCTTGTTACAAACAAAAACCGGGCAAGTGTGTGTCACTAGGCAGTGATTCGTTGTATCAAAATGATCTTCCCACACCCTCAATATCTTCAAGCGAGCTACGTGGAGACACATCATGGTCCATGGTCCGTGGAGTGAGAGTAAAAAAAATCACTACTATCTAGTATTAAGAGTCTCGGAGCTAAACTGCGGACAGACGGACATAGCGAAGCTAGGGTTGTTTAACAACGGAACCCTAAACGGTATTTCCTTAGAATAATAACAATATAAAGAGGGAGTGTCCCTGCACCCGTTTTGATACACCTCAACTGGTGCCAGTCTGGCACCAACGCCGAACTTTGCCGAACCGCTTCGTAGTTGTCGATGTCAAAGCGCGCCAAACGTGCCTCCCGGAAAAAAAATATGGCGGTTTGTGCTATTAAATCGTGTCACAACACGTCTAAAAAACAAAAAAAAATTAATGAGATATCATCAAAAGTGATAACTTTTCATAGGAAAGTTTTAAATATTTCATAGTATTTTATAGTTAATTATGAAAAAGAAATAATAGGATTTTAGCGTATTATTTTAATGCTCGGTATTGCCCGATTGTGAAAATAGTTTTCCATTTTAACTATTTTTATTGCTTCGACTGATTAATTTTAAAACAGTTGCTGCTGCTACTGATATTTACGAAGGTATGTGACACGTTCTCTAATGGAAGTTCTTGTGAATTTACGATATCATATACCTAAAATGTTGTTACTTGAAAGTTGAGAAATTTAAACAAACTCTATTTATTTCCCCGCTTTTTGGAAACTACACTTCCATTGGCAACATTCCGCAAGTGTCAAGTACATATCACCGACATGTTATCGAGCGTTTAGCGATTCATTTTTGACAGAGCGCTTGTATGACCCCACTCCATCTAGTAAGTTATTAATCTAAGGGTATTCCCTAAAAAGACGAATGTCTTTTCATATCATTGAGCACTAACATGGACTCAATACTGATAAATTCACCAGGCCGCACCTCCCGGAGGTTTTCTGTCAAGATTACTACGATTAATGTGCCTTGTTGGATATTTGTCTTGTCTGCCCCGTTCCGGACAGTTGGTCAATGGATGGACTGACCGTGATGTAGTGCCTGCGAATGTCGATTGTCCAAACACAACCCTTTATGCATGATATTGAGTACAATATCCTATGTTGTGAATTTTTTAATGCATTTTTTAGCTTTCAGAGAAAGAGCCGGTATTTGCTGATGAAAAATTTCATTCATTATCATTTATGAAATCATTTTCATGCGTAATGAAATGCAAAACTGTTTTTTTTTAAGTATACAAAGGTGCTCCCACATTGGTGTTATAAAAATAAAAGTAACGTTCAGTTTGGTAACAGAAAATATGTTTTAAAACGTTAGCTAATGTAAGCTGTGACATTGATATCTATTGTTATAATGTCTTAACATTTAAATAATTATTTTAAACAGTTACAAACTGTTACAACACATTTGTTGACTTTTATCAACTAAACTATAACATTTTTGCATAAAACATAAGAAAATTGTCTGAAACAGTTATAAACTTCTTCGATATGGAATGAAAGTATGCACCATTCAGAGAGGTAGGGCACGGCGGATAATCCGCTCAAATCGGAGCAGCCCGTCTGGGGAAGGACGTCCACCTTACAGAAGATCGTAGCCAGATAGCATTGGTCTTGCTCGGCCATGTTGTGTTCTACTGTGAGTAAGGTCTCCTGAGCTCCACTTGAAGGGGTTGGGAGGGTTGGCAACGCATGAGATATCCCCGGTATTGCAAGCGTCTATAGGCTACAGTGATGCTTACCATCAGGCGGGCCGTATGCTTGTATGCCAACTTTGTTGCATAAATAAAAACCTGCCTGTACCTTCGATAAAATAGAAACAAAAGTAGAAAATACGCAAAACAAAATATTAATTATAAAGAAATACAGATCTTTTAAAGGGTAAAATATTCCTGAAATTCAACATCGAAGTTTGGACTATAAACATCAGTAATTCCCCGGGGGATACTCGCATTTCCTTATTAAATGGGGCTTCAGGACTCTTGGGTAAAACAAATAAGATTTAATACGATGAAAATACTCTTGTTTTCCACCTTAAAAGGTCCCTCGCTCTTTAGATCATCAGTGGCATAAAATAATGTTGTCATTTTAGTACATTGTCACTTTTATTTTCAATTAAATTACTGAACACTTTGGTGGTGGATAAATATGTCATCAAGGTAATAAAGTGACAGCATATTTATGCCACTGATTGTACATCAATTTAATTGACATTGTCTTTATTTAATTTTTGAAGTGAAAACTTCTTTGGCGGCGCTTGGCACGTAAAAAATGAGTGTTAGATACCGAGGTTATTCCAAGTTAATTTCTTTACTTCAATTCACAGTGCTCACGGCATCTAGTCTATTTAGTTAAACGTCAGCGCGAGTCAGCCTTGGAGGCGCCCAGCACAGACATTATTACCTATGTCTGTGCGCCCAGTATAGTTTTTCCGTCATCGTCATTATTTTCGATGACAGTGACGTATATAGACAATGTACGCGCCAACAACTCGACTCCCAGCTTATAAAACAATTGAAAATCGATTTCGTTGTGCACTAAGTAATAAGTGTCAGTTTCGAACTTCGTTAAACGTCACTAAACGTCAGATTTTGGTGGCGTCTAGTCAAAGCAACTATCGTAAGCGATTGACAGATACTTCTGCGGTTTCCGGCATAGAAAAATATATCTTCACATCGAACGTACGGTATGGGACGTCAGCTGACTAACAATGGGTTGTGAAACTCAGACGCATGGATTACGGCCTCATTTTATGAAATAGTTAGGGGTGCATTTTTCTGGCTTAATCAGAGAATGCCCTTAGAATTTGATGTAAAGTGTGATAATAATAATCCGTGGCGAAATGGTTACCACGCCAGACCGCCACCCTGGAGGTCCCGGGTTCGATCCCCGGTCGGGTCATGATGAAAAACTAACTTTTTCTGATTGACCTCGGGTCTTGGATGTTTATCTATATATGTATTTGTTATAAAATATAATATCGTTGAGTTACTATCCCATAACACAAGTTTCGAACTTACTTTGGGGCTTACTTAGCTCAATGTGTATGAATTGTCCCTATAATTGTCCCTATATATTAATAATGGTGTTAAATGTTATAAAATTTATAGCATAATTTAAATTGAACACAAGCTAGTCCCAAAGTACGATAGCATTAATTTGCTTGTGTTATGGGTACTAGACAACACCCAGACACGAAAACAAACACTACTAATGCTATCACATAGATATTTGCCCCGATCGGAGATCGAACCCGCGCCCTCTGGTGACAAAGGTCAATTTAAATTAAATGGGTACCTATCATTTCTTGTGTGTCATTTATATACAAATTTTAGAAAAAGTCGCTATTTATTTTGTAGAAAAGTGACAGATTCAAAATCAAAACACTCCAGCAATTCTAAAAATAACTTATTTTTTAACCGCCAATCGCCCTTCAACCGTAGGCTTGCACACTGAAAATAGCCCGCTTATTTTTGGACCCAAATTTAGGGCACTGTAGTTTCATTGTCTGGATGTAATAAAAAACGCATTGTTTTCGGGATACGGAGACGCAGCAGAGATAAGAAAAAACAGCTTTACAGATAGCGAGCAGCGTTCCATTCTCAACTTATAAAGGAACTAAGTAGTCTCAGTATTTAATTTTTTTTATATTTGAAGGGACTTCTGGGACAAATAAGTCGCAATAGTCGCAATCCTCTAAAAGAACCTAATAATAGGGACTTCTGAAGGGATTTTGATACCTAACTTAGGTACAAATATGTCTCATGTTCAGCTAAATGCTTCAAATTTTCTGTATAGACGTAAAAACGAACTGTAGTTTTATCGACAGCGTTTAGAGATTTTAATTATTTTGACAAATTTTCACAAAACACGTGACTAAGGGCGCATTTTGAGTACTCGATAATTTTCTTGCAGCCGCGCGGCAGCCGCATGTTGGCCGCGAAATTGTTTTCATTCAGAGTAAATTAAACTTTATTGACTAGTACACAACGTAAAAATTCTTAGTATATAGCTAGGCGGGGGCGCAAACGTTGACACTTTTTGTGACTTGTGTCAGATACAAGCTACCGATGAATATTAAATTTATAGAGAACCAGTATGAAAACATCCATTCCTTGCGCATATAGTAGGAGAGCTAGCGAACCATCTGACTAACCCGTTTCCCACAAAGCTAGAAAATTTTTAAATGATGTTTTATTATCGGTCTATTAAGAAAGTACCATTCTGGCAGGCATCTCGCGGTTGCGTCATCATCCCTTAAATTTTTTAAAATGACAATTTTTTTTTTTTTTATATTCTTCCACAAGGCTACAATTTTAATACGTTGTAATTTATATATGTTTAAGTGTAAAAAAAAATCGACAACCTATTTTGACGGATGCAATGGTCGATAGCAAAGTTGTCGATGGGATAGTAATTCATAACCTGTTCCCACATGGCAAAAATTTTTAGGGCATATTCTTTCAACTGTTTAAAAAGTATATGTAAACAGCCAGAACATTCTGGCGGTTGCAAGGGTTTGCCAGACGAGCTGTATATATCAACATATTTGTGTCCAGTTGCTTCCACTTAGCGCATACCCATGACGATCAAAAAGTGTTCGGTGTCGGTATCCGGCAACACGTTTGCGTAGCGTCTAAATGCGTCATGCGTAGTCAAAACGCGTCCAACAACAACTCAACAACCCGCAGTCGAGAAGCGTGACAGAACTATGTTTTAAACTTCAAATAAGTCAGACATACCGCAGCATAGTGATGTTGACGTTTTTATCGCTCATAAAATAACTCATGGCTACTCGCTGTCAGTAAGACATCAACCCAATCAGGTCACTGCCCGGAATAGTCAGCGTGGTGGCACACTGCCAGCTCTGGAACTAATGTTATGCGCATTACACTACGATTGGGCAACGTACGTATCTAAATATGCAAGCAATTGGCATGAGGAAGACACTTGTATTGTGGTTTACGCATTTCTACTAACAATAAATCTGTCTGTACGTTAGAATACTCTATGGTATATAACGCTCTCGAAAGGTTTTATACCTCTATCTTTTTAGTCGCCACAGACAGATAATGGCGAGTACATTAGATTTTTTTTTGTGACATACGGCAGTAAAATAAGCAAACGGTCCACCTGATGAAAAGTGGTTGCCGCCTGAACATCAGTAACACTACGTGCTAACGCAGACGTCGCACATTAAAGGTAGGCGTCCACGCATCCCATTCGCATAAGTACCGGACGCATCGCATCGCATGAAACGGCTCGTAGTATTATTTTTAAAGAAAGCCATAAAAATGCGTCCAAATATTCACATCGTAAGTATCTTTCGTAGATTATTATAGATTCGTGCAATCCGTTTACGTACGACTACCTGCCTTTAGTCGTAGAGTGTCGTATGCGTTGTGTCTGTGAAAAATCCGCGACGGACTTTTTGCGGGCCATGCCGACACACATATTGTGCGATCGAGCCTGTGTCACAGCCCACAGGCTTGATCGCACAAAATGTGTGTCGGCTCGTCACGCGTTCAACAGTAGGTACACGACGAAGCGATTGTCAGATTTTTAAAGGCTAAATCAAATTTGTGACTAAAATAACTCTATAATAAAATTACATTTCCAATAAGAATATTATTACGAAAGAAAATCCGCCAAAATATCTTCAAAACCGTCAAAGACGCTAAAGTAAAAATGTTATCCATTATATTACGCCCAAAGTCTCGTACAATAACATGTATTGTATTTTTTAGAATCCTCTTTCAGCTCGGAAAGATATTTTTAACCTATTATTATTTATGGAAAGAACTATTATTGTATCATAAATATCATCATAATATCATACTAGCTGACCCGTGCCCACTTCGTTGGGCATAATGTTAAAAGCCTTTTTATTTTTTGGTTTTTTATATAACCTATGACACTCAGCAATAACGTGGCTTTCTATTGGTGAAAGAATTTTTAAAATCGGTTCAGTAGATCCCGAGATTACCCCTTACAATTTAACAAATACACAAACTTTACCTCTTTATAATATTAGTATAGAAGTATAGATCAACCCATTATCATCCCACTGCTGGGATACGGGTCTCCCTTCAATCGAAGGTAATTAGAGCGTACTCTGCCACGCTGCTCCAATGCGGATTGGCAGAGGCCGGTGTTTTCAAGCACAACCGGGGCCGAAGGCCTAACGTGCCCTCCGAAGCACGGAGAAGCTCGAGATAACCAAACCCATCCAAACGCTGGCTAGGGTCGCCGTCGCTTGACTTGCGTGTTCAATTAGAGTGCGACACACAGCGACGCCATCGAGCTCCTCCATTGCGATGCGGAAACTGCTGCTTCAATAAAATGCAATCGTTTATTCAGATAAATCATATAGAAATCTAGACTTCATAAATTCCTCTAATATTTCAGCTACCTAGTACAAAATTATTTCAGGCAACAGTGTTTACTTTGTTTTTTTTTATTATTTTTTTTATTTTTATTTTTATTTTATTTTTTATTTTTTTATTACGGACAAATCACACAGATTGAGCTAGCCCCAAAGTAAGTTCGAAACTTGTGTTATGGGATACTAACTCAACGATACTATATTTCATAACAAATACATAATATAGATAAACATCCAAGATCCGGCCAATCAGAAAGAGTTCGTTTTTCATCATGACCCGACCGGGATTCGAACCCGGGACCTCTTGGGTGGCGGTCTGGCGTGGTAACCATTACGCCACGGAGGTCGTCAAAATGCTTTTTTTTATGCTACAAAGGTCGCAAACAAGCATACGGCCCACCTGATGGTAAGCATCACCGTAGGCCGTAGCCTATAGATAGACGCTTGCAATACCGGGGGTAGCACTCACGGGTTGCCAACAACCCTCTCAACCCCCCAAGTGCTCTGGAGACCTTACTCACCGTAGGAACACAACATGGCTGAGACCAATGCTATTTGGCTACGATCTTCTGTAAGGTAGAGGGCCTTCCCCAGTCGGGCTGCTCCGATTTGAGCGGATTATCACTCTCTTTAAATGGTTATTAAAAATAAACAAGGGACCCATAAATATCTGTTATACAAATTAAATAATCTAGTAACTATGTCGTCTGAAAGTATAGGGTAGTTAGTATGCGTCAAATACGGTTGTTATGATTTTTTTTGCACACTTGTTTACGATGTTGGCCTAATGAAAAATCCAATTTTGTGACCACGCACGAGCAAAGAACGCAACTTTGTCAAAAATCGAAAAAACCGCTATTCAAATTTTGGTGATTATATACCTAAATAACTAGTTTCTGAAAAAACTTTCTTATTTATTTATTTATACTATTTATTTATTTAGTTGCACAACATTACAGTTTATGACCAAATCGCTGTACAATGGAAGAACAAAAATATCTTATCTCATCTTTCGGAGCTCGAGGTCACAAACTTGGATTATTCATCAGTTCAACATCATAAACAAGTCGGCCAAAAAATAAGAACTACCGGATTGGACGCATACTGTGATGTATCTTCTTCTTTTCGTGTCAGTGACTCAAACAAAATAAAATTCCTACACCCTACTGGCAAGATGTTCAGCCAGTAAGATGGCATTATCCGTGGCCTTCCACAAATCTGTTAAGGCACAGTCAGTAGGACAACCCGGGCAACATTGAAGATGACTCATTGTCTGCGGGGCACCAGTGTTGCACAAGTCACAGGCCATGTCGGATGATTCTCCTATGAAGCCCCAACTGTGATGTATAAAATTACTGTACTAAAAACTGAAACTAATTGGCACACGCAGTGTCGGTTCGGTGTCACACTCGTGATCGGTCGGTTGCCTCGGTATTACTTTAATTGGTAGCTTATTTTAATAATTTGTTACAGGCCGTATGTTTGTTTACCACCTTAGTGGTATAAATAAAATCGAAAAGTTGACACCTTACATATTTAGTCAGCAAACGTGTAAAAATGTATAACTGAAATGCGCAGTCGGTGCCTAAACAAACTTTCCCCACCTCAAGATTTGAAGGTCGACCGAATATTTTTACGGCTACCCACAGGGGTCACTTGTACGTTTTATGAGGAAGTTAGTAGCACCCCACTGACAAGAACAAATAAAGACAAAAAGTACTTTTAAAACAAGGTCATCCAAGCCTATACAGGGTGACTGCTTTTTTATTTATAAAAGGTTATATTAGGAAGAGCATGGCGTCGTCGCTATGTGTCGCATCCTAAAACAAACATGTAAGTTAAACAACGTCGATACTAGCCAGTGTTTGGATGGATTTCGTTATTTCGACCTTCGGAGGGCATGATCCCGGCAGTTCTCGATTGAAGACTCAACTGACTACTGCTAATAAAAATGCCGACTATAAAATTTTCTTAAGTGACAAGGCTTAATTTTTTGTAGCTGTCATTTTAATTGAAAATGGTCGTTAGATCATTGCATCATTATCATCGCAGAGAAGGTCATTTACGTCGCGGATAAAAACTACAATTACTCCAATTAATAATTAAGAGAGGAAGGGCACAGCGGATAATCTGCTAAAATCGGAGCAGCCCGTCTGGGGAAGGACCTCCACCTTACAGAAGATCGTAGCCAAATAGCATTGGCCTCGGCCATGTTGTGTTCCTACGGTGAGTAAGGTCTCCAGCGCTCCACTTGGGAGGATTGGTTGGCAACGCGTAAGTGATACCCCCGGTATTGCAAGCGTCTATAGGCTACGGTGACGGCTTACCATCAGGTCGACCGTATGCTTGTTTACCACCTTTCTGGTAAAAAAAAACTCCAGCCATTATATATTTTACATTTCTGAGCAAGCTGGATTTTTGCATAGGTGTTAAATAGGTCATTTAAGTATTACAAATAAATAAATAAATAAAATAAAATAAATAAATAAAATGTTATATCAAAGTGCTCATCGATCCCGCTTGTGCGTTATTAGTTATTCCAATTCAAAGTTCATTTTACGTTTTTGGCGTATATCTTTAAAACGGTGACAATTGTCGAAAATATCTGTAAGAGATTGACGATCGTAGTTAGCAGTTAGCCCCTTATTCAGTTAAAATGACTCGGATAAATATCCTTGGTGAATACTCAACGAATTTAATCAGAAATAAATAGGATTAGGAAAGATTGAAATGACTTTCCTCCTTAGCAACTTGATAGCCATGAGGAAATATGACATCTTCCTTAACTTTCATAATACTATAACTCCATGGATGGTACCCCAGAAACGTCAGTATTTCCCATTGAATATATTACAGTACACCCCCTCAATAAGAGCCTATTCATACGGCTTGTATTGCCAGCATGCGTGTGCTCCCACGATAATGTTAAAAAATGTTTAATAATAGTAAAATTTTGATATTAAATATTTTCTATTGTTTTGCTGGCTTTACACGGCGCGAGATATAACAAGTCGGCCGCGCCGAGCCGATTTGTACCAGCGAGCACGCGCCAACAACAGCAGCACCCGTTTTCACGGCGCGACGGGGCGGCGCGGCGCGCGGCTCGTTTGCCCTGCAGCCCGCCGGCTCCGACCACGCTGTCGTCTAGAGACCGCATAGCGGGGTTTTTATGTGATGATTCGCGTCCATATAGCCAGACTATGCAGTTGTTTATGAAAATAAAACATGAGTTCTTTATAGACGATAAATGTGAAAGTGAGTTTGTTTGTTTGTTATTCCTTCACGGGTTGACTAATCATTATGAAAATTTGAATAGATATTGTCAGGGGTACAGAGATCAACATAGGCTACTTTTTATCCCGTGAAAGTACATCATTCCAATGGGAAAATATTTTTTTTAGTGTAGATGGAGCTACCATTGCGATGTCGGCCAATCAATAGATGGCGCCACAAGTCGCGCTATGGGTTGTTTTGTTATCAAACGAGATCTGTCATAAAATTAACCGCGAGCGAAGCCGCGGGGAAAAGCTAGTAAGGGAATAAAAACAAATCAATTTCTAAAAACTGATCGCTTTTTTAGAACTATTTTCTTATTCATGAAAACACCATTTTCGATTATAGAAACTTCTATAAGTAACTTTTATAGATAGCCTTATGTAAAGGCGAATATTTTCTAGGTCGCCGGATAGAGGCCGTTCGGGAACTAGACTGAGAGCCTAGAGCATAAAATGTACGCTCATCTTATACCTATTCCACCGGCAAAACTAAAAACGTTGTGATATTTATCGGAACATAAACTAACGTATCTTTACACCCGATGTTTTAACAGAGTTGGGTTTTACTAATCATCTTTTTGTAAAGCAACTGCGTTGAAAAAATAATTAGATTTTGCTACTTACTTCGTGTAGGTGTAAATAACCGGCGGGGTCACGGAAGTATCTTAGTTCCCGTGGCGCCCATCTAGGCGGATAAGGTGGTAGTGAGTGAGAATTTTAGTCGGTATACCCTAAATGGCTTAGAGGGGAAGCCCGACATACCCCCGCCGCTGCCCCAAGCGGCGCGGGGCATGCAGTAATGCATTTCTCTCACTATAATAAGAAAAAAGTATTAATAACTGACTGGACTTTACTCGTATCTATTAGATTAAACTTGAGTTTACATATCCACATATTAATATAAATAGATTATTATTTACATGATTGAATAATAATATAGTTCTCACAAGACGTGGACAAGAGAGATCGATTGTTTTATAATTAGAAACGTATTTCGATCTACTGTTGGTAATTCAATTCACAGCAATTCATTTTTAAAAACATTTCAAATTATAGATAAATGGCGCCTGAACTGTATCCAACGTACAGGTCACCACATTTTTTTTACTGTAAACATTATGTGTTACAAACCGAACTCTTTTGATAAACATTATGTTTTTTTAATTCATAGTGTCTATGTTTTATACCGACGTCTAATTTACATTGTTACTTCACTTTTCACCTTCACATTTTATCTTTCCTTTGTACAATTCACACAAATATAAGTATTCTTCATCCCTTCCTCGTTTCCTTACCTCTCCATCATTAATAACATAATGCGAGAAATCAATAACAAGAAATATTGTGCCGCTATCTCCTGAACTATTAGGTCTTGTGACTTGCAAATAACTTATGTAACTCACTTCTTGGAAAGGAATTAATGTCTTCTTTCTGTCTTGTCTTTATTGTATATATATGAGAATACAAGATACAATGTTTACGGGTAAAGAAATCTTTATTCTCATAAGAAATAATATTTCACTTACATGAGAACTTAAACACAATTAACAAATATTAAGTAATATGACTAATAGTTGTCGTTGACCGCGAGCGCATTAACATAAACTTAAATTATACATTCACAAAACATTATTGCAACTGACTGGATTCACTTTCAGGAGGTAGGTAGGTAGATAAATATCATCACAACAAGACGTCACATACTGTTCTGCGGGCGAAGTGGCGATCGAGCGCTGTTGAATAGAATGAAACTGGTTTGGTCGCAACATGGATAAGAGCAACTAGATGCGATAAGCAACACACTGCAATGCATTTGTATTCGGACATTATATTTAGAAGTATTAATATTTATTTTATTGTACATATAAGCCTTTTCGTATTATAACTATATTCATACTATCATCTATTATATCCATACAAATAATAATTATTATATTAACATTAAAATGTTCCTTTTATTAGAATATAAAAAAATAAAAAACAATAATAGGATATTATTACAAGAAAGTAATTTCTCAGACTCTGAGCTTATATGTATATTTATTTATTGTTTTTAGTTTTATCGTCCAGTAAGTAATTTTTTGAATACATGCGTGCTCTTGGCATCTTTTAAAATATTTGGCAATTTATTGTAAACCTGTGCGCTTTCGTAAGTTATGTTCTTTTTTCCGTAATTTGTCCGTGGGGGGCGTAACACTAATTTATTTGAACTTCTCAAACGTTTCAAAAGTGGATTTTCGTTATTTGTTTTAAAAACAATATTTGTTTGTAATTCCTTTTTCAAAATCTTTCTGACCAATAGACACGAATAGTAATAGTATGTTTTGTTTATGTCCATTAGTTTGGTCTCTTTGTATAGTGTTTCTGTCGATGTGAGAAAATCATATTGGAATAAAGTTTTAATTAATTTATTTTGAGCTGTTTGGATGAGTTGAAGATTACTTTTCGCAGCTGATCCCCACAGTTCAATCAGATAATCAATGTGTGGCTTCACCATGGAGTTATATATATTGTATCGTACACTATGTGGTAAACAGCGAACTATACCGCGAAGAGCTCCAGTTAGGGATGTTAATTTTGCTTTTATTTTTTTAATGTGTGGTAGCCATGTCAAACGGTTGTCTAATATAAGCCCTAAAAACTTTTCGCTATCTGATCTACTTATGGTTATATTGTTAATTTTTAATGGTTTAAAATTTGATATCTTTTTATTTTTTGCCGAAAAGATTACATAATGAGTTTTCGAGACATTGAGAATTAACAAATTACATTGAAACCACACATTAAGAAGGTCAAGATCGTTTTGTGCGTCTTTAAGGACTGATTCCATGTTATGGCCAAAGTAGAAAAGGCTTGTATCATCTGCATATAAAGACAGGTCACCCTTGAGTTCAAGTCCACTGATATTATTGTATATTATTGTATGTTTGATGAAACCATTTAATTTCTTACAATAAAATTATATTTATTTGTTGACAATACCGAAGCTGGAAAGCTGGAAAACAGTCTTGTCATATCACGAAATTTAATCTTAACGACGACATTTTTGTTTACTTTTTATGTCATATAACAATACAGAGATTTTATGTAAATGTAATATAAAATCTCTGTGTATAACAATAATAATATGATTTCACGGCGAAATTTCTGACGTTTTCATATATTTTTGGAAAAGGTTATACAAGTTCAAAATGCCTGGACTTAAGGATGACTTCCTTAATAGACGCAAGGGATACTCTGTATATAAGACCCACGAGGTTAGAAATTTGTAGATGTGCACTAACAATACTCCCAGTTTGTAGCTCTATTATTTCATGACTGACCAACTGACTACGGACGTTAGTAGCTACGTAACAGTTACGAAAAAAAAATATAACAAGTGGCTTTTTTAACCCTCCAATCATATATTATGATAAAACGAACGCGTATACATACATACAAAAACACGCGAAGTTTGGAGTTTGGTGGTTAAATTATAAGCTACGAATATTTGTAGCTACGTAGCAAAATATCCGTAGTCGATCTGTGCCTCCAAGCATGAGCTACGCATTATCGTAGCAACCTAAGCAGTCAGCTACAATTGTAGGCTTATGAAGCTACGAATAATTTATACAACAACGTTGGTACAGTCGCCTCGAGGATAGCAGGATCATCTTTTTGGTTGCAACATCCAACATCCTAGTGGACACATGTGGCTCTAATAAACAAAAACCCTGTTTGGTAACAAAGAAAAGGGCGGAGCTGACAAAAAATCCGCTTACAAGATGTGCAAGCGATTTTTTTCTAAAATGGTCCTCCTATCTTCGAGGCCACCGTACAATGTCGCTCGTCTATCTCACAGACAGCTCATTTAAATTAGTTTTTAGTTAGTTTATCTTAATTAATGGCTTCTGTCGTGTCTTAGCGACACATAGACAATTTCGCCAATGTCGAGTATTACAAATGAACACTTTTTAGCAAAAAAGTAAACTTTATAAAGGCAACGTGGTACGGTGAGGATCCGAGGTCGCCATCTTGACGACCTTCGTTGACATGGCGGCGATCTCGAATCTCCTCATTTAAATTTCAAGCTATCTTTTTTAGTTTTGACAGTGACAGACATAACGTGTCATTAACTTTATTTTATGTCAAACTCACCATTAAGACATCAAAGCCAAGCATGGCTTCTTATTAAAACTCCTGCTTACCACCAAAACGATTACCAGCGCGACATACATAAAAGAATTAATGCGTGCAGATAAAAACAAAGTAACAACGTCCAATTGACCTCCGGCTTTTAGATCAGCCTTGACGATAAATAAAAATAAAAACAAAGTACCACAGAATACAAAGTTTAGTAGTAATTTGGAATTTAATAGAGTCCTCGGCATAATAAGCAGGTATAAAGCGGTGATAACACGAAAGAGGGAGGTTACAGTATTGGTTTGCTCACGCGAGGCTTTTGGAGTGAAATAAAAGTAAACTAAATATTTAAAGGTACTAGCTGCTGCCCGCGGTGTTACCCGCGTTTATTTTTATCAGCAGCGCCATCTATGTTAGACTTTTACCAATTCCTACGGGAATCGCGTCCTTTTCGGGATAAAAAGTACCCTATGTGTTAATCCAAGGTTTACCTAACGTATACACTAAATATCATAAAAATTGGCCCCGTCATTTGAGCGTGAAAAAGTAACAATCACACACACAAACTTTCGGTTTAAAAATATTAGTAGGGTGATTATTTTGTCATTTGTCAGTTGGTATAAAATAGATAATAATTGTGGTCAGCCCCTCTACAAATTGCGGCGCCCGTCAGGGTCCAAATTTGATACTAAATGTTAGAAATAAGACCGTTTTTTGGGTCTTGAGTCTGGGTTTGGAAAATACCCAGACTCAAGACAACACAAATGCTATCACATAATAAAAAAAATATTTTAGAATTTTTACGATGTTAGAAAAATTTCAGGTATTATTTTAAGTGTATTCTCTAACTCCTAAGTTGAATATTTAAGATGCTATGAAGCTAAGTGGGGCGTGCAGCTGTGGGTTATAAGCTAACTTAGCTAAACTTGACTCAACTTGACAGTGTTATGGGAGTAATCTTAGATGCAGTGTATTAATAGGATGATGGATTAGACTAATATGTTTTTATGAGAGAGGATGACAAACGAGCTGGCGAGTATGATGGTAAGGAATCGCTGCTTACTCATGGACATCCATGAGTACAAGAGTCTTCGGATGCCTTGCCTATCTATCATATCAACCCATAATCATCCCACTGCAGGGATACGGGTCTCTCTTCAATCGAAGGGGATTCCAAGACCCGAGGCCAATCAGAAAAAGTTCGTTTTTCATCATGACCCAACCGGGATTTGATACCGGGACCTCCTGGGTGGCGGTCCGGCGTGGTAACCATTACGCCACGGGGGTCGTCTTTGATGATTGATGACTAGAGCCCCGCCACGGTTTCGCATAGATATGAGTAAATATCATTTTTTTTTTTTAACATTCGGAGTTTATGCGTTACAAACGAAAATAGAAATCTCTCCACTCTATAATATTAATTAAAGATGATGATGATGAAAAAGTAAAAATTTGACGCTATGAAAAGTTGTTTTATATATCCTATTTTGTTGTGTACATTGTTCTGTTCTCCCTTGGGCTATATAAAAGTAATGTTATCAACAAAAATAAATCATGTTTGCAAAATCTACTTACTGCAACACATGATTTTATCGTCCGTGCCTATTCCCAAATTGATCCAATCCCAAAACTGGTTACACACACGCCGCTGTACGGGAATTTCGTTAAATTCAACCCCCGTTAGTTTGACGCGAAGGGTGAGAATTGGATGACACGAACTTGTTATCGAATTTGTAAAATACACTTGCTTATCATAGTCAATTTAGTTTTTTTTACTGTCTCCAAAAAAGACGACATTTTCAATTTTGTTTCAATGATTTTTTTGTAGTAGACGAGGACTAACGAGCCAGCGAGGAATTGTTTTACATTAATTTGATACTACCCGCGTGGTCAAGGGAAAATGTCAATAATTCTTTCCCATGGGATTCTCTTTTTTTTTATACCACAAAGTTGGCAAACAAGCATAAGGCCCGCCTGATGGTAAGCAACACCGTAGCCTATAGACGCTTGCAGTACCCTTTATCAAGTGGCGAAAAAAGTAGCCTTATGTCACTCTCCCGACCTTAAACTATCCCCAATAAAAAATTAATATCAATCCGTTCATTACTTTCGACGTGAAGGGAGGACAAACAAACACACTTTCACATTTATAATATTAGTATGGATATGGAAGTATGGATGGATAGTATGGATTTAATACTATCGAAGAGTTAGATGGCGTCACTGTAAGTCGGACTTTAATGGACCACGCAAGTAAAGCAACGTCTACCCTAGCCAGTATTTGGATGGGATTCTATATCTTGAGTTTCGGAGAGCACGTTAAGCCATTAGTCCTGGCTGTCATGATAGTTGTTAAGCTGAGGCTTTTTGGAGGGCTTAAAAACATTGGCCTTTGCCAAGCAAGCAGCAAGCCTTCGATTGAACGACGCGTACCTATCTCTGCAGTGGGATGTTCATGTATTTATATGCATAACTTATTTGTAACTATATATAAATAAAATTAAAATAAATAATATAAATGACGCAAAAAATATTATTTGCATCTGACAGCAAAAAAAAAGTCAGAATTTGCAAACATTTTTCAAAAATTTATAATTTTAATAAAACATAAATTCTTGGATTTCACCTCGTTCTAATTACTCGAGACCTTATTTTCGTCAAAGTAGGCTAAAAATATTTGTCTAACAGAACCCTTGTTCTGTTAGTTCGGGACACAATCTGCCTTATTTTATTACTGTTTTTGCTTTTACGCTATAAAACCAATGTCAATTTCCTGAAACGTCAACAAAAAGGTATTTACCACTCCGTTACTTGAACTCAAGTGTTTTTTCCGAGTTGAGGTCTGTGTTACAAACGCTATTTGGTAGCGCAAAAAAAAATATTCTCAAGAAAAAATTGGTCGTTTGTCTGGTCTGATTACTTTAATAAATTAAAGAGAGAGTTTAAGAGAGGTAGGGCACAGCGGATAATCTGTTCAAATCGGAGCAGCCCGTCTAGGGAAGGACCTCCACCTTACAGAAGATCGTAGCCAAATAGCATTGGTCTCGGCCATGTTGTGTTCCTACGGTGAGTAAGGTCTCCAGAGCTCCACTTAGGGGGGTTGGGAGGGTCAGCAACGCGCGAGTGATACCCCCGGTATTATTGCAAGCGTCTATAGGCTACGGTGACGGCTTACCATCAGGCCGACCGTATGCTTAATTGCCACCTTTGTGGTAAAAAAAAAATTGATTGTAGGTTTCCTATTTTCGGCATACGTATGCTGAAAATAGGAAATCTACAATCTACTTTTCTAATTACCACAACTTATGTTGTGGTAATTTTTTAAAATTTTAATCATGAAAAATTTACAAACTTACATACTTTTTTTTCTTTACCATTCTGGAAACCATATACTTGTTTGGCCATCTTTAGAGGCATGAAAAAATTGTCTATTTCAGTTCCCAACAGGGTCCATATATCCTGTTCTTTTTTATGTATTGATGATTGTTTTTAAGGAAGCAATAAATATTAAGTATTAAAAAATCAATCATTATTCTATTTTAAAATACCTAGATATTTTACAGAAATAATTAATTAGAACTACATGAATAAACAAATTATGTTTCGTTAAGTGGTATCGCCACCAGGAGGTCCCGGGTTCGCATCCCGGTCGGGTCATGATGAAAAACGAACTTTTTCTGATTGGCCTCGGGTCTTGGATGTTTATCTATAGGTATATGTATTTGTTATAAAATATCGTATCGTTGAGTTAGTATCCCATAACACAAGTTTCGAACTTACTTTGGGGTAGCTCAATCTGTGTGATTTGTCCATAAATAGGTATTTTTTATTTATTTAGCATAAATAAAGTACCTAATTCTTTCATTGGATTGGTCGAAGTGTTGTTTTTTAATTCTTATGTAAATTGAATTCGGAAACAATTGTTTAGCGGTCGTTTTAAAAATACCTTTAATTAATTTCCACGTCCAAACTACGCCAGAGGTCATGTTTGGTACAAGATATAAGGAATCGCGCTGAACAAAAAATTTTGATATAATTTAAAAATTCTCGAGGTTCGGACAATTTTGGCTCTTACCAATAACATCGATCGATACGTCGTCGTTAGAAATTCTCGTATTGCAGTGGGAAAAAAGTTATCGCACAACCGCGCGAATTGAGACGCAACTGTATTGTAGATTGAATCCCGGCACGGGACAATCAGGTGATATGGCAACGACGGCAGAACGACGGGACGGGAATGGAGATTTTCGTGTTACCGAGGAGGAATCACGACCGAAGTATTGTCCGTTTTACTAGAAAAGGACAGTCAACTATTGACATGCTGTTGTTGTCTTGTGTCTCATGTGCTGTACAGAATAAATGTATTTTCTGTCTTTCTTTCTTTCTTTCTTTCTTTCAACTATATGTCTTGGACCATATTTCGTAACTACTTTATTAGCCCTCTGTAGTCTGCAAAAAAGAAGAAACCATTTTTTTTTATTCGATCACTCCATCGCTTTTTTGATCTACCCTTCTTCATTACTCGCTAAACGCTTATGTTTTAAAGTTGATAACCTAACATATTCTCCCGCTTTTGCTAATTAGAGCGTAGCATCCCCAATAAATGAGTTTAATCTTTTATTGCCGCTAAGTCTAAAGTAATTACCGACTTATTTCACTTTTTAATGGAAATCAATATAAAAACAAACGGGTTACGTAACTTTTACGGTTTATTGACGCCTGCTTTTATACTAGCTATTAAGCTGGTGGAGGAGAGAACGCTATGCAAAAAGTATATTTTTATTAGATATTTAATTAAGCCTAGAGTTTTCTTTCACTCTTTTCGGTTTTCTTTCCTACCTTAAAATATTTTCTATTAAAATTCAAATTCAAATACAAAATATTTTTATCAAATAGGCCTAATATAAGCTCTTTCGAAAAGAACTGGAAAGAATCTTTTACCGGTTACAGACGTAATGATATATTATGACGTAATTTCAGACTGTGCAGATAAATCCAACTTCCCAAGGTGTCACCACATGTCATCCAGCACACACAAGTACTGTCGAAATGACCGATATCTACACGCGACGATACTGCAAACGCAGTCGACAACGATATACTAAATAAATCTATATATATAAAAATGAAACCCGTTTTCCGTTGTCACGACATAACATGAAAACGGCTTGACCGATTTGGCTGATTTTTTTTTTGTAGTTTTCTAATACTCTGTACAAGGTTCTTACGGAAAAAAATATTAAGAAAATCTCTCAGAAAGATTGAAAAAAAAACGAAACAGTACCCGGGCGAAGCCGGGCCGGGCAGCTAGTTATAAATAAATACATAGGGACAATTCATACAGATTGAGCTAGCTCCAAAGTAATTTCGAAACTTGTGTTATGCGATACTAACTCAACGATATTATATTTTATAAAAAATACTTAAATAGATAAACATTCAAGACCGAACCCGGGACCTCCTCGGTGGCGGTCTGGCTTGGTTACCATTACGCCACGGAGGTCGTCTAGTTTGTATAATTATATTTATTTTTAAATTTTTAAAGGAATTTAACAGCGACGAAATCTGTCATACGTGTTGTTTACTAAAAACTGTCGACGCACAAACAGCGACCAATTCTTAGACAGAAATTCAATTGCAAAATATTAGAATGTAACGAGGGTGCGTCTCGGGAATCGAACCCGGGACGACCCGCTGGTTAACAATGGAGGTGAGGGAGGTCAATCTTGGGCGGAGGAATCGCACCTCCTGGCCGAGGATACCTTTCACCTCCTTAGACCCCCTGAGGTCTCCAGTGAGGCGACAGGAGGGGTGTGTGAGTACCTATGTGAGACTGGGGTGATTGAGAGGGTTGTAAATGAAATCCGTGATACCAACAGAGTGATACAAAGTTTATTTGCTTATACTAGGACTTAGACATGCATGTACTTATAATCTACTCCCGGGGGGACCCGCTGTCCCTTACAAACTGGATATGACGGTCGGACGGTGGCTGTGTTATCTATCTACCGGTGGGGGCTTGTTCGATACGGAGGCAGGCGGCGCGCGGCTACTATCATTCATCAAACGGGGTTATCGAATCAGGACTGTGCTTCGATCTCGAGGCTGCGTGGATAAACGTTACGGGGTTCTAAGACGGGATTAGGGTCGGGATGACGAGTCCGCGAGTACGGGGTCGAGCCTACCGGAGATAACTATACTGTGACAATCACAGGGCGGGTTCAGAGTCAAATCCAGTCCGCGCCCCAGAAGGGTCCTGTGTGTCTATTTACCTATGACGCTTACACTATTCAGAGGGTTGTTTCAAGGGTCCTATCCCACCTAAATGAACTATCAGAACTATGTGAGTGCGGGGCGGGTTCAGAGTCGAATCCGGTCCGCGCCCCCGAAGGGTCCCGTCTCACGGATTTACCTATCGAACCTAGGCTAATCGCGGTAGCTATCCTGGGCAGGACGGGGCGGGTTCAGAGTCGAATCCAGTCCGCGCCCCAGAAGGGTCCCGTCGTGCCAATTTACTTATGGTGCCTACACGAGTCAGAACGGGAGTCGGGAAGGATAGCTGGGATACCACGCAGGTCGAAGTAGAAGCCACGGGAATTTATACAAGAGGTACCTTCTAAAGGTCCGACCACAAAGTAGTATTTACTAGGAGATAACAAACTAATAACCACGAGGCACGTGGCCGGGGTTCTCACATTACAAATTAATCAAAGGGCAATGGAACAATGCCCGGCAGGGGTCCGACTATCGGACGGTATTCGGGCAGCGTAACGATGTCTAACAAGAGTCCGACTATGGGACTGGATTCGGGCAGCGTAACGGGGTCGGAAGAGAGGAGCTTACTAGAGAGATGTACGCGCGCGTGGGCTCATATCCGAATGGCCCAGGAGACGCTTGTGCGCAGGGCTTTTATAGTGGCCTGGTGGGAGCGGTGGCGGTGAGGGCGCGGTGAAGCGCGGCGAGGGGCAGTGCGCATTGTTGTCCGGTCCGCCTGCCTCGCGAGCCGCGCGTATGTGTGCGTTGGGATGCAACGTCACATTCTCCTCCCCCTCCGGAAGATTTTACCTGCAGGGGAAAATCACCTGAGTAACACACTTTAAATTATACATATGACCCTCCTGGGGTCCCAACTTATATATCTAAGGAGGCAAAACAACAACTAAATCTTCTCATTTACTCTTATGTCTGTTTATAGAGGTGAAACACCACTTAACTTTGTTTCTCACTTATCATATTATCTATATAAAGGAGCAATATAACACTGAGTTATCTTTATGTACTCTCATAGTACCTGTGTAAAGGGATAAGATCAAAATTATTTGCATTTACTAACGGGTCGCCCTTCTCTGGGCGCGGCTTGTTTGTTCCCGCTTGGAACAAAAGCACATTTGTATTTCTGTAGTGACTGTTTGTCACTCGGCTATTTATCATTGAACCACCTCATCACTATTTCACTTTAACTATCAGGTTTCACCTCTTCACAATATCTGTTACCTATGTTCCGGCTTATTCTGTAAACAACATTAATGTTTATTGATATTCCTATTCACTTATGGTATACTTGGCTCTATAAATGACTTGGGTATATACTATCTTAATCTCACTGTTTTGTTACTTAAATTAGACATCTAATGTTTTTGCTATCATAGCAAACTTAATAAAATATTAACCTAACTTTCACGTGTCATTTTGACAGGCAAACATAATGCTGCGATCACAGCATAGACCATAGACTATAACAGCTAACGTTAAATGTCACTTTGACATATGAACATGTTAAATGTCACTTTGACATGAACAAAAAAACTTATATGACTGAACATACATGAGTCCTTTTGACCTACATTTAAACATTGATTGTCCTTTTGACATCAAACAAAAAATTTAAATATTGTCAACAAAATTGTTGACCGGTAAAAACACTGAGAGAAAAAAACTTCTAATATAAATTAATTCAGCCTAGGGACTTAGCTTTCTCTCTTCGTGGGCCCGTACATCGGGCCGCGGACCAAGCGGGACTGGCGGCGGTGGCGACGGACAGAGGCGCCTTTGCCCGGGCTGGACACGAGCCTGCGGGCGTGGTGGCGTCGGCGGGTGCGGCGCGGGTGCGCGCCGTGAGGGCACTGGATGCGTCGGTGTTCTCGGCGCTGGCGTTAGTGGCGATGCGCTGGGGAGCGCGCTGTTGGCGGTCTCGGCGCTGGCACTGGGTGACGCTGCGGCGGTGTGATTCTAAAATACAGGCAAATTTATTTTGACATTTATTGTCATACTTGATACCTCCTTCGGTTTTCGTTATGGAGTCTTGTGCTCTAACGATTGAGGAGGAACCCCTTTCCTCCCCACGGTTGGGAAAAACGAGGACCTTGTCCTTATTCTGTTTCTCGTTATTACTTTTCTCTGACAGTTTGCGGGTTTGATCCTTCTTTTCATGTGGGATCTTAGTTTTCCGGCATACTACGCACTGTTTTACATACTTTGCTACGTCGCGGAACATGCCTGGCCAATAATATCTTTGTGCTATTCTACTTAGGGTTTTTGATGTTCCCAGGTGTCCTGCTGTTGGGGTATCGTGATTTTCCGATATCAACCCTTGTATTTCCTTTCTTCGCACGCATAGTTTCCAGTCGGAACCGTCCCTTAGCGTGACTCCGTATGCGGGGTTTGTAATCTTTTTATATAACTTCCCGTTTGTTATTTGGTAGTCGTCGCTCTCGATTTCGTTACTCCTGAACATTCTTTCTTTTCTCGCGTACCAGTCCTCGTTCTCTTTCCTTATGGTGCTTATCGGGCTTCTGGGTAATTCGTCTGCTAGTATATTTTGTTTCACTGGTTCGTTATGTCTTAATTTGATCTTGTGTGTAGTCCCGGAATTCCCCTTCGGGGCTCTTTCGCATATCTCGAGCTCCCTCTGTACCACCTCCTCTATTGTTTCTTGTTTGTTTGTTGATAGGCTGTTTATATTTTGTGACGTTGTGTTTTCTATTTCCTTTTTACTCCAGAGCAACATCATTCCGCACCGTTGTAATACGTCCATTCCCACTATCATATGCTCCGCTGTAGGCAAGTACATTATTTCGTGTGTAAATTCTTTCCCATTAATTTCCAATTTTATCCCTGTGCTCCCTTCAATTTCTATCTCCGTTCCGTCTGCCAGGATCGCTTTCTGTCTGTTCTCTGCGGTGGTTTTTATGCTCTTTCCGCACTCTTGCAATATCCTGTCGTTGATGTATGTCCCTACCGAGCCTGTGTCTACTAGTCCGTCATATTCTCTTCCTTCCACCTTTACTTTTATAAATGGTCTGATATCCTTTTCTATATTTCCGCTAAGTGTGCTTGTTTTTGTCCTCCTGCAACAGTTTCTACTTAGTACTCCCGTTGTTCCACAGCTGCTGCAGAATATCTGTCTTTGGTTTCTGCATTGTCTTGCGCTGTGATTGGCCTTTCCGCAATTCCAGCAGTGCGTTGCTTGGTTGTAGTTCCCTCTTATTTTTGTTCCCTGCCGTGATGTTGTAGGTTGGTCCCTTCTTCTGTTGTCTGGTATGTTGCCCCTGGGATATCTGTCTTGGAAATTGCTCCTCCTTATTTCCTCATGCTGTATACTTTCGAAATCTCCCGCCATTGCTATTAGATCTCTCAGAGTCCCGCAGTCCTGTCTCTTTATGTAGTACTTGTAGTTAGGTTTCATATTGTTGTACACCATGTCTATTGTTTCCGTTTTGTCCATCTTACCGTACCTTCTTATAAGTGTTTGCATCTGCGTGATGTAGTCTATGAATCTCTCGTCCGGGTATTGCTTCCGGGCCGCAATGCGGAACAGTAGGTTCCCCTCGTAATTCTGTGGGAAATAGAATAGTTTGAAGTCTTTTTCGAAGTCTTCCCACCTTTGCCAGCTATGGTGGTTATTCCTGTGCCATAATAGGGCTTTTCCCTGCAGTAGTCTGGGGACGAATTGTAGGAGGTCATCTTTATTTCGCGTTACTGTATATGCAAGTTCCTCTATCCTCTCAAAAAATTCCACGGCATCGCCTGTGGCGTCGAATGTTACGTTCCACCTCGTTAGTGTTTTCTCTAGGCCTCTAAGTTCCTTGGAGTCTTCCATGGTTGTGTCCTGAAATTTTTCCTCTTCTTGTGATTCTTCTGCCTGTTCTTGGCCGTTTTCTTCCGGGGGTTCCTTTTCCCTAATAAATTGTACCAGTCGCTTTCTCAAGTCATCGACTGTACCGGTGGACTGTATTCCCTCTTCTTCCAGCTTAAGTACTAATTGTTCCTTTGTCAGTTTATAGAGCCAAGATGTCGCCATCTACTATTGTGGCTTTTGTGTATAACTTCGGTTATAAACTATGAACCTTGTTCGGAAATGTGTACTTTTACTAAAGAGCAGAATAATAAATCCCGTCTGCCTCCTCCGAGTTAAAAAAAATCAATGATTTATTTTCTCTGTTCGTTTACGTTATAATCCGCGTGAGTGTAGCTTTCTATATCAACTGGGAGACGACAAAAAGAATTTATCCTGTTTGCCTCCTTTGATTACAAAAAAAACTTCTACTAGATTATGTTTGTTTCAATTTACTCCGTTTGTAAATTGTGAAACAACTAAGGAACGAAACGAAATAAAGAGAAGGACTGTTTGCCTCCTTTGGTTATACAAAAAAATATCTATATTCTTTATGTCTACTTATTTATCTTAGGTTATTGTGAAACTTGGAAGACCCCGGTCAAAAAAAAAAAAACTTCTTGTTTGCCTCCTCCAAAAAAAACTCTTATTTATCTATTTTAAATCCCTATTAACGTCGGATATTTTAAGTTTTACCCAAAAAAAAATGTCTTGTTTGCCTCCTCCAAAAAAAAACTCCTTATTTATCTAATTTAAATACCTCTTAACTTCGGATATTTTAAGTTTTACCCAAAAAAAAAATGTCTTGTTTGCCTCCTCCAAAAAAAAAATCTCCTTATTTATCTAATTTAAATACCTCTTAACGTCGGATATTTTACGTTTTACCAAAAAAAAAAAAAATGTCTTGTTTGCCTGCTCCGGCTACCAAAAAAAAATCGCTCCGTTCCTCTACTTAGTTTTATCAAAAGCAGATTTGTTTGCCTGCTCCCGAAACAAAAAAAATATTTACGCGTTGTATGGTTTTTATCTCTGTTTAAACGTTTTATTTTATTCGTTCAATGTTTACTTAACTTTTATTCCTACTTGGTCCGCCCGACCGGCGACCTCAGGTCGTTTATTTTTTTCTACCTCCTTTTATTTTCACAATTACCTACTTTTTATTTTTCTTTATCTACACTATCGATTATTTTTACCGAGTTGTTTCTTATATTTAATTTATCCTACTTTAACTTTTAAATTTACTTCTATCTACTTCTTATTTATTTATCGGGCCATTCGGTTATGTCTATTTACTTCTTATCGGGGTTTTTAACTTTACGTGATTACTCTCTTGACAGATTATTGACAATATTTCTTTCGCGAACGCGAACGTCTCTCTAGATTATTTTACTTCTTATTCCTTATTTACGCTGTCTTTCGGGTTTATATTTTATTTTATCGGCGGGTTTTATTTTTGTCTATTATAACACGGGTTTTGTTTCTATATTATTATTTATACGGAATTTTAAGTACGGGTTATGATATTATATGATTAATTACGGGATCTGTACGGGATATTTTGCTCTCTCTCTTCCTGTTTTACGCGACTTACAAAGTTTCTTATTCCTAGCTTCTATTCCCTCTTTCACCGGTCTCAAATAGGCACAAAAATTCGTTGACCGTTGCTATAATTTAAGCTGAACGTGTACGAAAGATTTCGCTGGGCACCTGTGGGACGTAGGGACCCAAGGGGTGCAAACGCGAAGGGGTAAGTACGTTGGGCGCCAGTGTAACGATGGTGCGTCTCGGGAATCGAACCCGGGACGACCCGCTGGTTAACAATGGAGGTGAGGGAGGTCAATCTTGGGCGGAGGAATCGCACCTCCTGGCCGAGGATACCTTTCACCTCCTTAGACCCCCTGAGGTCTCCAGTGAGGCGACAGGAGGGGTGTGTGAGTACCTATGTGAGACTGGGGTGATTGAGAGGGTTGTAAATGAAATCCGTGATACCAACAGAGTGATACAAAGTTTATTTGCTTATACTAGGACTTAGACATGCATGTACTTATAATCTACTCCCGGGGGGACCCGCTGTCCCTTACAAACTGGATATGACGGTCGGACGGTGGCTGTGTTATCTATCTACCGGTGGGGGCTTGTTCGATACGGAGGCAGGCGGCGCGCGGCTACTATCATTCATCAAACGGGGTTATCGAATCAGGACTGTGCTTCGATCTCGAGGCTGCGTGGATAAACGTTACGGGGTTCTAAGACGGGATTAGGGTCGGGATGACGAGTCCGCGAGTACGGGGTCGAGCCTACCGGAGATAACTATACTGTGACAATCACAGGGCGGGTTCAGAGTCAAATCCAGTCCGCGCCCCAGAAGGGTCCTGTGTGTCTATTTACCTATGACGCTTACACTATTCAGAGGGTTGTTTCAAGGGTCCTATCCCACCTAAATGAACTATCAGAACTATGTGAGTGCGGGGCGGGTTCAGAGTCGAATCCGGTCCGCGCCCCCGAAGGGTCCCGTCTCACGGATTTACCTATCGAACCTAGGCTAATCGCGGTAGCTATCCTGGGCAGGACGGGGCGGGTTCAGAGTCGAATCCAGTCCGCGCCCCAGAAGGGTCCCGTCGTGCCAATTTACTTATGGTGCCTACACGAGTCAGAACGGGAGTCGGGAAGGATAGCTGGGATACCACGCAGGTCGAAGTAGAAGCCACGGGAATTTATACAAGAGGTACCTTCTAAAGGTCCGACCACAAAGTAGTATTTACTAGGAGATAACAAACTAATAACCACGAGGCACGTGGCCGGGGTTCTCACATTACAAATTAATCAAAGGGCAATGGAACAATGCCCGGCAGGGGTCCGACTATCGGACGGTATTCGGGCAGCGTAACGATGTCTAACAAGAGTCCGACTATGGGACTGGATTCGGGCAGCGTAACGGGGTCGGAAGAGAGGAGCTTACTAGAGAGATGTACGCGCGCGTGGGCTCATATCCGAATGGCCCAGGAGACGCTTGTGCGCAGGGCTTTTATAGTGGCCTGGTGGGAGCGGTGGCGGTGAGGGCGCGGTGAAGCGCGGCGAGGGGCAGTGCGCATTGTTGTCCGGTCCGCCTGCCTCGCGAGCCGCGCGTATGTGTGCGTTGGGATGCAACGTCACAAGAATTATAATGTAAGTAATTAACCATTTTTAAAATTTAATTTATAAATTTTCACGTTTTATTCTCGTCGTGAAGTGCAAAGATCACAAGGTCACGTATATGTAACTCTTTTAATAATTTTCACTGTAATATAATAAATCACGTAACATTGTTTCCTTAAAATTAATTGAGAAACAATTAATTAATTGTCAAATTAACAAAGTTAATTGGTACGTGATAACGTGCTTCCAAAAGTGTGAGTTTTGTGAGACTTTGTAACTTTTCACTTAAGCTTTTCAAATGTTGTTGCAAAACTTGAGAAAACTTTCGAGGTTGGTTAATAATTGTAGGTCAAGTAATTAACATATATCACATACAGTAGGCCCTAAAAGGTAGTTAGATTTTTTAGGTTTTTTACGATGATTCGTTTTACTTTCAGTTTTAAACCATTTGATCTTAGTTAGGCACTCGGCCGGATTTCAAGAGGACATTGGTACGAATCGCACAGGAATGGGGAGGTGAAAAATCTATCATATATCCGATTAGGTGTGAAAGATTAACAATCATTCATACATCTATACGATATTTACAAACATTCGCGTTTCTTTTAATTTTTTTGCGTTTTTATTGCGAATTTACTAATTAAACACCCTTCACATTTTGTACAAATTCAAAACTTTTATTCAGAGAATAGGTTTTCACAAACACGTTCTCTTGTCAGAGTATACAGTAATAAATGATTTGTATAAATTAATCTACTCTATAAACTACTACCATTTCGGAAACAAAATCAAAATGACCACTGGTAAAAGAAATGCGAACGAAAACCAGTTACGGCCTTTTTTGTCATTTAGAAATATATCGTACGTTTTTTTTTACATACAAGCAACATGTCCTTGCTATATAAATTACATAAGAAAATAATAATAACTGAAGCTATTTAACCTTGTGTTCTCCAAATGGAATTTTCCCATGCATTAACTAGATATTCCAACTAACAGTAGAGAGGGAGGGAAGTATGTATGGTAGTAATGTGTGAGGGAGATGGAAAAGCTATTAACTCACTGATTTCCTAAACAAGCGATTGAATGTGTGCCCTTGAAGGGCGGATATAGTTTTGATGGTGTTTTGTTTGATCTAGAAATAAATAAATGAATAAATTTATAGAGACAAATCACACAGATTGAGCTAGCCCCAAAGTAAGTTCGAAACTTGTGTTATGGGATACTAACTCAACGATACTATTATTTTATAACAAATACATAATATAAATAAACATCCAAGACCCGAGGTCAATCAGAAAAAGTTCGTTTTCATCATGACCCGACCGGGATTCGAACCCGGGACCTCCTGGGTGGCGCATGGCGGTCTGGCGTGGTATCGTACGCCACGGAGGTCGTCTTCAGTCAAGAAATATATTTTTGTATGTATCAAACAGTTGACTAACGTCATACCCTGACAGCTCGGTGGTGCAATGGTAGCGATCCTACAATCGGCGCCAAACGGCGTGGGTTCAATTCCCGCTCGGGGCATTTACGTGATGACATTTCTGTTTGTTCTCGAGTCTGGATATTTTCTATGTATTATATGTACTATGTAAACGTATTTACTATGTAATTTACAACAGAATATCCGTTGTTTGATACCATTAACACTAGTAGGTAAAGTATAAATAGCCTCTTTGAGACCAGCTAGGCTACTCTTGACACCAGTCCTAGGCCCCGATTCTACTAAACAAATGTACCAATTAACTCTCAATCGTGTCTCAATAGAATGCCGATAGTGTATCAGTGGAATAGTTTTTGACATTTATTATGACTCAAACAATAACATAATACTTATTAACAAATGTCAAAAACTATTCCACAGAAACACTATCGACATTCTATTGAGACACCATTGAGAGTCCATTGGTGTATTTGTTTAGTAGAATCGGGCCCCTGAGCGATCGGCATTGACAATTTGTCATTTCGTACTTTTCAGTTGCTACAATAGCGCCAATTCACACAGGTGTGGCTGTGTGAATTGTGTATTTATTATTGTAGAAATGGAATACTGTGATGATGCTCTTCGGTGTTGATAGAAGTGAGTTTGATCTAAGCTCAGGATTGTTACTGATTATTGTAATCCTAATCTAATATTTAAATAAAAGTTTTTTTTTCCGAATACTTATACATCTAGAACACTTGTTTGCTTGCCGTTTGGTATAAAAAAATATATTAATATTAAAGTATATTACAAACTACGTTAGCAAAATAAGACGCCAATTTTCATCCGTTATCGTGTAAAAAATTGAAAAAATAAAGAAAACACGTTATTTATGCTGAAAAAGTGTAGCTATAAGCAAAAGGCATTTTGCCAAGAATACTGGCTACATTTTTATATAATTTTTACTGAAAAAAGAAAAAATATTCTGTTAAATAAAAACTAAGAGTTTGCTTTGAAAAATGACAAGTTGTGCTGTATTATAAGCTCGATGGTCGAGTGGGTACTTTATCTAAGGGTCGTGAGTTCAAATTTTGTCAAAGACAAACATTTACGTACAGAGTCAGGCAATGTAAGAGGTAACCAGCAGACTCAAACTAAATCATTTATTGACATGCACTTTCTGTAGTCATTTAGAACTTAATTAAATTAATGTAAAATTAAATAAACTATTTTTAATTATACACTACCACTATTAAGGAAACAAGAAAAATGGCTACCGGTAAAACAAATGGCGAAAGAAAACCATGTTAAGGCGTGTACGCACGAGCGAAAACGAACATGGTGAACATCGAACACGAACACTTTGTTCGCACTTGCGTACCACTAACGAACATCAAACAATTTGTTCGTCAAAAGTGTTCGTGTCGATCCAATTTGGTTGTTCTGTGTGGACGATGTTCTCAGCTCGACCGAACAAGAACATTGTTAACACGAACATCGAACCAAAAGAGTAAGGCTTGGTAGCCTCTTTTCGACACCATGTTCTTTGTTCGGTCGTGAGTGGTTGCGCGCGAACACAAGTAGAACTATGTTAGTAAGTGTTCATGTTCGCTTTGCTAATTTACGTCCATACGAACCACATGTTCCATGTTCGTGTTCGATGTTCACCATGTTCGTGTTCGGTCGTGCGTACACGCCTTTACAGCCTTTTTGTCATTTTAACATTTTTTGTTTTTTACTCCCGAAGAAAGATTAGAGAAGTAAGGACAAAGACTTTGATGCTAAGAATATAAGAATCGTCATGAAACTTTGTGATTACATAGGTATTATCTATACTAATATACTAATCTTTACTAATACAAATATAATATTATGTAAAGGTATAAAGCTGAAGGTTTGTTTGTTTGAACGCGCTAATCTCAGGAACTCCGGTTCGAATTGAAAAATCATTTTTGTGTTGGATAGTCCATTAGTCGAGGAAGGCTTAAAACTATACGCTAACATTACGCTGCGAACAATAGGAGCGAAGCATCAGTGAAAAATGTTGCAAAAACGGGGAAAATTATACATATCGCGATAGTGTTTTCGAGAACCACGCGAACGAAGTCGCGAGCACAGCTAGTTAATAATAATTCATTTATTTATTTAACAACAAAATTCCAATGGTTAGTAACGTTTATAATAAAAAATTCAAACATGTTAATTAATACAAAAAAAAAATACAAATTAAAAATTATTACTTTTGATAAATATAATTTTGAGTACAATATTTAGTAAACTTGTATCAGATTTACGGCCATGGCTACTTTTATCATTTGATGACTTGATGGTGTATACTTGATGGATGACATGAATGGTGTAAAAAAAAAACTTTTAATACGCTGTTTAACCAAGCGTTAAAAGTAAATTTACTTTAACGATAATTACTTTAACGTTTCAGGATGAGATTAAAATAATACTATTTTGAGAAATTGTAGTAAGTCTTAACGCTGATTAGAATTTGTTAATTAAAGACTACTTTACGAAGTTACAAAGGTTGCTTTGATGTTTAAGTTTATGGCGAGCTTATTTCGCGAGCTTTAGATAACATAATAAGCTATTATAATTCAAATATAATTATTACGGATGTACATTAATGTACAGTCAAGAAGTCATCAAAAGTACTTCTTGGCAAAGTCGGAAAATAACAAAAAAAAAATTACTGAAATCTCGAACATACTTTCAACATAATCTTAGTTGACAGGAACAATTTTATTTATGTCATATGCCAAGCAAACAAGCAAGCGAGCCACCTGTAAGAGAGGTACCGTCACCTAATAACATCAGTAATACCAGAGGAGCTACTAATGCGTTGCTTGGTACAAGACAAAAAAAAGAGAGAAAAGATACTAAAAAGAAGAAAGGAATGGAGTTCCAGACCTCACACTCACCGAAGGAAACTACCTACTGATTTATGTCAATATTCTGTGAGATTCATAAAATCTCTTCTTCTTTTCATGTGTTTCCTGCAATTAGTTTCAACTGCGACCACTTCAATCCAATTTTTTTAAAATAATTACTATTCTAACCACTTTTAAGAAATTAGACCATTAAACGGCCACTCTGTATATCTCTATAAAATTCTATGGCACCTTTTACCTTAACCGAATCATTAAACGAAGATAATTATTTGCCGGGAAACTATTAAAACTCGGCCAATTAACGGAGCTTAAGATTAAAGAAACAAAACCGAGGACAATCTTATCGGAGGCAATTTTCTTGGTGAGAGTGGTCTCACAAAATATACACAGTATACAAAATCTTTATAAAGAGATTTACAAATATTTTAGAAGTAGTCAATAACAATTCATGCATTAGTATGATAAAGTAATGTGACAATAGATCGTGATGCTCAGCAATTGAGAATCGAATCGATCATTTAATTCACCGGACAGAGAGTTGGATGGAATGGATAAAATTTTGTTACTTATCATATCAACCCATAATCATCCCACTGCAGGGATACGGATCTCCCTTCAATTGAAGGAGATTAGAGAGTCCTCTGTCATGCTGTTCCAGTGCGGATTGGCGAAGGCTAGTGTTTTTAAGCCGCCTGAACGCCAGCGACTTAACGGAATGGCATCCATCGACAGAAGTGGAGACCGACGGCTTAAAGAGCCTTTTGAACCACTCGAGATAACGAAATCTATTCAAACACTGGTTAAGGTTGACGTTTCTTTACTTGTAGAATAGAATAATACTTTATTTGGATAAAAACTTAACACATATCACAATGACACCATTTAACACAGTTGATATAAAAAAAAAGATATAAAACAGCTTATGTGTGCAGCAGCAATCCAAAAAGGTCTTAAGCTCAGTGTAATCTTTACTCACAGTATGGGGGAGCACAGCACTGGCATTCTTCCATGACTGGTAATGGTAATCGACAGTAAACTGACGTATCTACAGGTAAAATGAAAAGCACAGTGCAGCAAATTTTCGAATATATACATACATTATAATATATACATATACATATTATAATGTATGTATAGTATAGCGCGTCAGTTCAGAGTGCGACGCCATCGCCATCGAGCTCCTCATAATTTAGTTACTTACTGGTTTTATATAAATTTTGTGCGAACCGAAGCTACTACGTGATTCAATTCGGCAATTAATTCCGTGACCGGTCACCGGTCATTTTACGAAGCTTCTGGTCTTAATTATAATTGTATCTATCCACGGGCTGTATTGGATTAACCTACATTAGATTAAGCTACGTGATCTACTTAGGATACTATTTTAGACTACTTTTATTAACATATACCGTACGGGCAATTGAGCTTCACCAGATTTGCCTTTAACTGGCTCAAGGCGCTTTTTTTATGTAACTAGCATTTTTTTTTGTTTTAAGTCAGGAAAATGCATTACTGCATTCCCCGCCGCTTGGGGAGTGACGGGGGTATGTCGTATGTCGGGCTCCCCCTATATACCACTTGGGGTATACCGACTAAAAGCCTGACTGACTCCCACCTCATCCGCCTAGATGGCGGGGCTGCAGGAACATTGATACAACCGCTGCAATAATTTTACATGCTCTTTCGAATCGTCACATATTTTTCCTACCACCAGTTCAGATGGCAGATTTGCACTAGACTTCTATTTAAGGTTGCCTTGAAAAGATTTATTTTAGCAATAAGGCCGCCTTGTTGCCATTTCACTAGTGTGTAAGATATTTATGCATACCGTGTCCTACTGTTGTGAATTGCAAATAAAGCATATTCTAAAATATCTAGCTGGTTGCTTCTATTAATTGCCGAGAACATAAAATATTGTTGTAATGTTGCTTGAAATATGGTACACAGTTAGCTCATCACGTGGGTAGGGCAAACAGAAATAGTTCTTCCTCGTGGTCCAATTAAAAACGATTAACATTTTATTCAAATGAATCATTAAAAATATTTTTCAACAATAACTTTTCTAATTAATGATTTCTTTTAAATTCGGGAATAATTTAAACATTTTTTTAAAATAAATTCATAGGACAAAATAAAAGGGCCACAAAAAACGGGGGACATCTCTGAACCTAAACCTGCTTCCCCGGTTGCGACAGAGTAAGTTGAATAGTAAGAATTATGTAGAATTTATAAGACAGACAGACAAAGTGAGACTGATGGGTGCTGCGCCCCCTTGTCCGTGGTGCCTAGGGTCTCACTTCTGGACTCCACTAACTGCTCAACATCAGGTGGGGTGGACTCAACTTGTTTATCCAAATAAAATAAAAAATCGAAAGAAAATTCTCAATAGTATTGATACTATGTCCCTTAGAATGTGTTAGTTTTGGGCCAAGTTGGAAACTTAACCGCGGTCAACTACTTAGCATGAGTTTGTGGGGTTCTTGTGGCTTGCAACGACTTATATCTTAGCGTACTAAAATGGAGTTGTTGAGACTTGATGTAGTTAAGTGGAGCACTTAAGTATTTATTTGCAATATTACAACTTTTTACTTAATAGGGACAAGTATTTTTAGGGCGCAGCCGTTCTATTCAGATGCAGATTTATCTTATGAAAGTAAAACTTCTGATTGATTACCACTCAACGCAAGCCCTTGGACTAACAGACAGGTGGGAAGAGCACGGTTTTAAATCCAGTTTGACAACTCAAAACAACTCGAAAATACACGAGAACGGTTACTGCCTTGCGGGCGGTCTGCTCCTATCTTTAACACAGATTTAGCATTTTATATTTTAGATTTAATTTTATGTTGAGACAAATTAATGGCACTATTTATTGACGTTCTTATACCAATGTTACCAGTTATCCACACCCTAAATATCTTGGTGTAATTCTGGACAGAACTCTCAGTTTCAAGCGTCATTGCCTAAACATAAAACAGAAAGTAGGAACCCGTAATAATTTGGTTCGACACCTCACGTCTACAAACTAGGGAGCAGCTCCTGATGTGATCAGGGGCATGATTCTACTAATAAAAATGCAACAATGGACTCTCAAAAGAATGCCGATAGTGTATCAGTGGAATAGTTTTTGACATTTGTTTATGGACTTAAACAATAAGTTAAAAATTATGTTAATGATTAAGTCCTTAACAATGTCAAAAACTATTCCACTGATACACTATCGACATTCTATTGAGACACGATTGAGACACCATTGAGAGTCCCTTGGTGCATTTGAGTTAGTAGAATCAGGCCCCTGGACTTCAGGTCTGGCTCTATCCTTCTCAGCTGGAGAATTTGCATGCCCTGTGCGGCATCGTTCAAGCCATGCCAGGGAGGTGGACGTTGCCTTAAATGAGACCTGTCGGATCATATCTGGATGTCTAAAACCTACTCCCCTCAACCTGCTTTACGTTCTGGCAAGTATCGCCCCACCTGGTGTATGACGTGAAATTGCATCAAGCATTGAACAGGTGAAAGATATAAAAAGTAGTCGTGTTTAGGAGAATTTTATTTTATTTGTGTCATTCAAGAAACCAATGTTTTAAATGGTGAAGCGCAGTTTTGAGTGACGCCGCGAGACGCCAAGCTTGTCAAGATTTTTGAGGGGCGGCACGGGACCCGAGAAGAGGGAAGAGAGTATTTCTAAAAATATTTTTTCCATACTTACTTTGTACTATCAAAGGAACTACTATCGAATATTTTCTGCTAAAAATCAAATACATTTTCTTATAATAAAACATTCTGAAAATGCATTACGGTCCCTTTCAAAGGTTAAGCGACGCTTGACCGAGTCCTTTGATGGGTTTTACGTTCAAATGATGTTTTCAAGATCGGTCCATTTCGTTCCGCGAGAGGGCACTGATTGAGGTCAGATTCGGAAAGGAACCGCGGAATTAAGTGCCTTACGAGTAATATAGATTTAAGCGCGTCACAGTCGACGAAAATACTATATTAATGTTTTATTTTATGATATCTAAATTCTACGTATTTTGATTGAGAAGTTCAATGGAGTCGCTGTGCGTCACTCTAAACTCTAAATGAACACACAAGTCAAGCGACGTCGACCCTAGTCAGTGATAGGATGGCTTTCGTTATCTCGAGCTTCTCCGTGCTTCGGTTCGTTAAGCCGCCGATCTCGGCTGTTGTCGATGGATGACAGTCGTTAAGCCGAGTCGGCGGGCTTTAGGCAGCATGAAAACAGCCTCTGCCAATCCGCATTGGAACAGCGTGGCAGAGTACGCTCTAATTCCTTACATGGAAAGGAGATCCGTATATCTGCAGTGGGGTGATTTATGGGTTGATATAAATGAATATAAATTAAAATCGTAAAAAGATAAATAAAATTGCTACTGTTATTTTGGTATTATGTTATGCGGGCTTTTTGCGGCTATGGGAAATTAAATTAAATGAAATCGTTTATCATCAGATCGTGTATTCAGAAATTAGACCTTCACAGGCACTTTTTCTTGTCATTTACAACTTGTTTAAATAAAGAAAATAAACTACGTTATATACTACCACCATTTCGGACACAAGCAAAATGGCAACCGGTAAAAAGAAATGGCGAAAGAAAACCGGTTACGGCCTTTTTTGTCGTTTTGTACTTTTCTTTTCTCTCCTTTTTTTCCACTCATTAGTTACAATGCATGTATAAGTACATTAAAATTTATAAGAAGAATACGCGGAATGTTATACACAATGGTGTGGAATGAACAAGTCTTAAATCTACAATAAAATAAAAAAAGTCAGTACTGACAAGAGTGATATATATGTAGGTATTTTGGTATTATGTTACGCGGGCTTTTTGGGGCTATGGGCTTTATATTTTAGTACACTGAGTGGTCCCTATGGACATTCGAAATAGAATGGGCAGTAGTATTGGTTTATCAAACCCCTTGTGTGTTATAAATCAATTATTGAATAACCTTTTTGGACGTAGAGCCATTATTATGAAATGGGCTTGCTCGACCGGGGAAGTACCACCCTCTCACAGAATGTCGACGTGAAGCAGCAATGCGTTTCGTTCGGTGAGTCAGAGATCCGGAAGCCCAACTCCTTTCCTATCCCCTCTTTCCCCCTCCTTCTTTCCCTTGCCGTCCTCCTTCCTTTCCTCCAACTTTCTTGGTGGACAACGCATTGGTGTCCATAGGCGGCGGTGACCCCTTTCCGTCAGGGGCTTGCTTGTTCGTCTACTGTATGACATAAAAAATAAAAAATAAAGCCTACTGCACTGATATTGTAAATGTGGATAGTTATTCGAATGTATGCTTATTATTTCACTATTTCACAACCCGATGGTTCAGTTTGGGGCAGTGCCTCTAGCGTGGAAAGAAATGAGTTCGATTCCGGTACAGTATCAAGATTTATTATTATAAAGGTGAAAGTTAGTGTGTATGTTTGTTACTTCTTCACGCTCAAATGGCTGGACCAATATTTATGATATTTGGTATGTAGGTAGCTGATACCTTGGATTAACACATAGGGTACATTTTAATCCGAAAAGTACGCGATTCCCGTATGATTTGGTCTATTTACAAATATTGGTAAAAATATTTGTAACCAACATAAAACTAGTGAAACCCGAGCAACTTCGTTTGCGTGTATTTATTTATGCACAGTAGCGCCATCTATATCAGACTTTTGATGAAATCCTACAGGATTCGCGTACTTTTTGGGATAAAAAGTACCCTATGTGTTAATCCAAGGTATCAGCTACCTACATACCAAATATCATAAATATTGGCTCAGCCATTTGAGCGTGAAGAAGTAACAAACATGGACATAATTTTCGCCTGTATAATATTAGTAGGTTTTTTTTTTTAAATGGACCTTTCAACTTCGGGTGTACTGACACCCTATACTGAGACACCGGACTGTATATTAGTAGGAGGATATTGTAATAGTTTTCATACAAAAAAATGAGGGAATCAATATTAGAATATATAACTAAGGTGGTAAACAAGCATAATGACAAGAGCTTGCAACACTACCGACATACCTCGTCAGTCCTTCGCTCCAATAAAATGTTTCGTCGCTAAAGGCGCTCCTTTACCGGGAGCATTCGCGTTTAATGTAACGTTCAGATTCGAGCATTACAGCGGTGAGGGAGGAGAACCGAGCATTAAAATGCTCACCCTGTAATGATACAAAACGAGTACCTCCCTCACTGACGAGCATTTGCGCATAATGTAACATTTACTACATTTTCGACTTAGCTTCTGCCCGTGGCTTCGCCCGCGTGGCCTACTAACAATAGCTACTTTTCTTCAGAAACAAATACCCGACCCGACCCGCCCGACCCGACCCAACTCAACCTGACCGACTGACCGACCAACCGACGGGCGAAGCCGCGGGCAGAAGCTAGTTCAAATATATACTAAATGTTACATTATGTGCGAATGCTCGTCAGTGAGGGAGGTGGTATTGTAATGTAATGCTCAAAGTCGAATCTAAAATGTTACATTGCACGCGAATGCTCGCGGTGAAGGAGCACTTCAAACACTCACAACATTGTTAGTCCAGGTGGAATTGGCTTTAAACTTGAATATAAAAACATAGGTACATTTTTATGGTAGCACGGTTAGTCTGGGTTTACTATAAAGCAGTTTTAATCACCTAATAAATTATCACTACGGTTATAGTGATTCCGTTGTGTAACTAATCTATGTTTAGAAATAACCTTGTGATTATTTTAGGAAAGATTTAAAACTTGTACGGTCAGCTGAAACAATAATGTTTAGTAATAAATAGACACTTAAAGACAAAGCATGATGATAACCTTGATAACCTTAAAAAAGGAGAAAGAGAGGTAGGGCCCAGCGGACCATCCGCTCAAATCGGAGCAGCTCGTCTGGGAAACGGCCTCCACCTTACAGAAGATCGTAGCCAAATAACATTGGTCTCGGACATGTTGTGTTCCTACGGTGCGTAAGGTCTCCAGAGCTCCACTTGGGGGGTTGGGAAGGTTGGCAACGCGTGAGTGATACCTCCTGTATTGCAAGCGTCTATAGACTATAACGGTGATGCTTACAAACAGGCGTATGCTTGTTTGCCACCTTTGGGGTATAAAAAAATAATAATCGTAATCTTAATTTCGTCCACCTAAAAATCGTCCAGCAAGCGAAACAAGCCATCTTCAAATATCAATATTACAATGGCCGTTGTCGAAATACATTTTCACTATTTTGTATTTAAATATGTTAATATTTCACGACCCAAAAAAGGCTTCTCAAATATAAGCTGATATTTTTTGTATGCAGTTGATTTTTGATTGTTTACTTTAAAATTGGTTTTCGCTCGACAGTTATTATTAATTCGCTACCTCTTTTACATTTAGGGTTACGTAGTAAACTAGCAAGGAACCCTTATAGTTTCGCACGTCAAAAAACTGTGTAATCCTAATAGTACATCGACGTGAATGGCCTGTTCAGAAGACATTGCACTTGTCTGCAAGCAAACTCGGTTCGGTGCGCCGTTACGTCAACGTTGCAGTCCGTAATAAAATATTAAAAAAATATTAGATGTGAATATTATAAACAGTTTAGTGCATTCTTAGAAGAGTTACATGGTGATAAATAAGTGACAATACAGTGCATTGATTAAAACTATCGATTAATTGTACCTACTAATGTGATAAAATACTAAACTATAATCATCATAAACAGTGATAAAATATAGATAAAATCTTCTTAAAATCAACTACCAACATTAGAAAGTGAACTTACTTTAAGCATAAAAGTGATTAAAACCCATGATTAAAATAGTGCAATATCGGAATTTTATACTGTGAAATGATACCCTCTAATTTATAAAAGTAAAAAAAAGAAACGTTACATTTAACATATACTCTTTAGATAGTGTAAACTATTTTCATTGATATTCGTCAACTGTTCCTTGGCTCAGCGGTATAACACGTTCACCTGAGTGCTTGTGTATCCTATACACCGGGTTCAAACCCCAGCATTGGATGAAGCAAAAAAAAGAAAAATTTGAAATTTTGGCTTTTTAACATTATTATTCCTTATTTTTTAATTTTTTGAAAATTTTTGGGATTATCTAATTAATATAATAAAAAATAAAAAAAATGGCGCAATCACTTCATCCCTCAAACACAACTGGACTTATGATGTCTGATGCAGATTGGGGCTGTTGCGTTCCGAAGAAAGACAACTGCGACGAGTTTATTATTTGCGTTCGTTGCGGCAAAGGATATCATTATGCATGTATGACGATTGATTGTAAAATCATTGCCCCTGACTTACTGGCGACATGGTCCTGTCCTGAATGTGTTCGCCGCCAACCAAATAAGGAAAATACGCCTGTTAGAAATGTCAGCACTATTAGAGGAAATAAAAGAGTAGCCATGGGCTCGCCACAATCGGACTTGGAAAAAGGGAGTGTTACTATGGAGGACATCCGTCAGGTAGTAGAAGGAGTAATGGAAGATAAAATGAACGACCTATTCAAAAGATTTAATGAAAATTTGTCCGGATTTTTTGTGAAGGAGATAAAACCAATAAGGGATGAACTGTCGAGTATTAGAGAATCATTGTCATTTTTTGACGGTCAATATGAAGATATGAAAAAAGAGAACGAAGCATCAAAATCAAAATTAATTAGCTTGGAGAAGGAAAATGAAGAACTGAAAGGAACTATAAATTCTTTAACGCAAAGAGTAAATCAAATCGAACAACACTCCCGCCAATGTAATTTAGAGCTCCAGTGTGTTCCAGAGTCAAGAAATGAAAATCTTACACAGATAATAACAAAGTTGGGAAAATTCATTGGCAGTTCTCTGAAGGATAATGATATTTTAAACTGCACGCGCACCGCCAAAATAAATCGCGAATCCAAGCGCCCAAGATCTATAATAGTTCAACTAGCTTCGCCAAGAATTCGAGATGAGGTACTAGCGATGGCCTCCAAATACAATAGAACCAACTCTGAAAGCAAACTAAATGCCTCACATTTGGGAATAACAGGACACACTACCCCGGTTTTTGTCACTGAACACCTATCCCCAGCAAATAAGGCCATTCATGCGGCGGCTAGGCTTAAAGCTAAGGAGAGCGGATACAAATTTGTTTGGGTGCGTAATGGCAGAGTGTTTATGAGGAAAACTGAAGATAGTGATTATGTTTTGGTAAAAAATCTGGACACTCTTAAAAAACTTACTTAAATTATTTTATTTTAGTTCATAGCTTTTATGTGGAACTGTACTTTATAACATTCGATACCTTAAAATTGTACTATCAAAATTGTAGTGGTCTTAAGACCAAAACGCATGATTTCTATAAAGAAATGCTATGTAGCAATTATGAAATAATAATACTCACAGAGACATGGCTAAACAGTTCTGTTTCGAGCGGTGAACTTTTTGATTCTAGATATGTAGTGTATAGAAGAGATAGATGTGATACCAGTAGTACCAAGAAAGAGGGTGGGGGGGTTTTAATAGCAGTAGCTAGGCAATTAAATTCAAAGCGTATGCATATCTGGGAGTCGGATCTGGAGGATCTATGGGTTTTAGTCGATGTGCCAGCATCACACTCAAATGATCAGATTGCCTTCTGCGCCGTTTACTTACCATCTCCTGTGAGAAGTGTAACTTACGATGAATTTTTTGACACCTGTACTAACGTTCTTGACGAACAGTGTCTACATTGTATAATCGGTGATTTTAATTTGTTTTCCATGAATTGGAGCTTGTTAGATGATGACTCTAAGAAATGTGAACTTTCCATTGTTAATCAGTCATTTGTTGATTTCTTAAACGTTAATGATTTGAAACAGCACAATCGCATAAAAAATAAGAGTTTTAATAGAACACTTGATTTGGTGATTTCAAATTTGCCTAACTGTAATGTGGATCAGGCGCTTAGCCCTCTATGTAAGATTGACAGGCACCATCCTCCACTTGACATAACTATTAAATTTTTGAATGACATTAGATTGCCGTACAATATAGAAACTCAACAATTAAATTTCTACAGGGCCGACTATGAAAATATTTGTAAAGAATTATCTAGTTGTGATTGGGTCCAACAGCTTAATGGATTGACAGACGTAAATGATATGCTACGTATTTTCTACCAGAAAATTCGAGATGTTATCAGTAAATTTGTCCCTAAAAAATCCTTAAAAAAAGACTGCTATCCACCATGGTTTAACCGGAATCTAATCAGAACTTTAAAAGAAAAGTATAAAATTAGAAATCGGTACAAGAAATATAAGAATCCCAGAGATGAGCTTGAACTGCAATTAATGAGTAAGAGATGTACACGTATGGCTAAAAACTGCTATAATAGGTATATACAGTTAATAGAGACAGACATAGCAAAAAACCCTAAAATATTTTGGTCCTTTGTCAAGGCGAAACGTGGTGGCTCGGGCGTCTATCCCCTATCAATGACAGATGGAGCGACAATTACTTCAGATGCATTAGAAATTTGCGAACTTTTTTCTTCACACTTTTCATCTGTGTGCTACGAGAATTTTCAATATACTGAGCAAGATAATGTTTGTGACAGTTCTGAATTTTTGAAAACAGTTGACGCTCATGGCATTCACTTAGGGCAACCGACAATTGATCGTGATGCCCTGTTGAAGAAATTAAAAGCCATCAATTGTAATAAGGGGGCAGGTCCTGATGGAATCCCCCCAGTGTTCGTAGTCAGATGTGCTGAACAGCTAGTTGATCCATTATTGATAATTTTCAACTATTCCCTTTGTACTGGACGGTTTCCTACTGAATGGAAAACGGCTAAAATCGTTCCGGTTCATAAAACGAGTAGCGAAAATTGCGTAAAAAATTACCGCCCGATTTCCATACTGTCAGTGTTCCCTAAAGTATTTGAATCGATTATTTGTCCTTTTATTCAGAAACATGTTAATCATTTTTTGACCTCTTCTCAACATGGTTTCGTTAAATCAAGGTCCACGAGCACTAATCTTGTACTCATAACGGAAATGCTATTTGAATCGCTAGATGCGGGTAAACAAGTAGACGTTATATATACCGACTTTAGCAAAGCATTTGATCGGGTGCCACATGATATATTGGTTGGAAAGTTGGCTGCTTATGGTATAACGGGTAATTTGTTAAATTGGCTAAAATCATATTTGAAGGATCGAGCGTTTTTTGTAGTAGTAAATGGATATCAATCGAGCTTAAAAAATATTAATTCCGGTGTGCCTCAAGGGTCACATCTTGGGCCAATTCTTTTTGGAATATTCGTAAATGACTTACCACATTGGATAAAAAATTCTAAGGCGTACTTATACGCGGATGACCTAAAAATTTGCAAGACGATTACAGATATATGTGACTCAGTCGACTTACAGTATGATCTCGACCAATTGGTAAAGTGGTGCAAAGTAAACCGGATGAACCTGAACAGCAGCAAATGTTTCTATGTTCGATACGCGAGAAAAAGGAACACTATTGACTATAGCTATCACATTGAAGATAATGATTTACAACAATTAGACCAAATTACAGACCTCGGGGTTATATTCGATAAAAAATTAACATTTGTGACCCATATCGATAATATTGCAAAACGTGCATCCAGGATGTTGGGTTTTGTAATAAGAAATACAAAAATCTTTCGAAGCACCAAAATTAAAATTATGTTATTTAACAGTTTGGTTCGAAGTATATTGGAATATTGTGCTGTAGTCTGGAGACCTCATTATGCAACTCACTCATTGAGAATCGAACGAATTCAAAAAAGGTTTATAGGACATTTATGTTATGCATCTGGGTTCAGAAGTTATAAGAAGCGTATATCTTATGAAAATAATTTAAAATATTTCAAAATGATCTCTCTCGAGAAACGCAGAGACACTATAGACTTAATTTTTGCTTCAAATATTATAAGAGGTGTTACTGATTGTTCCGACATATTGGGTAGATTTGAAATTTACGTTCCTACTCATGTTCCGCGTTATGTGCGTAAAATTGCTACACTGATTGGGCCTCGTCGTAAAACGGTGTATGGCTCCAATTCTCCGATCGCAAGAATGTGTAAAATTGTAAATAAATTTAGCGAAAATATTGATATATTCTTCGACCCACCTAGCAAGCTCCGTCATACTATAAGGGACCACTTTTTGCAGTAGGTTTCTGTCAAGCATTTTACTTTTAGATATATTTTTTACCGAACTTGTTATAGATATGTATGTACTTAATGTTCTAAATTTTTTATAATATTTATTGTGATTGATGTAATTATCAGTGCATGTGGTATTCACCTGTAATTATTTGTACATTTAAGTTTTTATTGTAATGTCATATTTTTAAAGCATGTATGGAATGATACAAATGTTGGTGAATCAATAAATAAATAAATAAATAAATAAACAGTTGCAAATACGGAACCCTACACTGTGCATGGCTTACTATGCTTTAATTAAATTAATTATTACATTTTGAAACATATTATGTTTGCCTACGAGTATCCACATGTTTTTTTTATGCTACATAGGTGGCAAAGAAGCATACCGTCCGCCTGATGGTAAGCATCACCGTAGCCTATAGACGCTTGCAATACCGGGGGTATCACTCACGCGTTGCCAACCCTCCCAACCCCCCAAGTGGAGCTCTGGACACCTTACTCACCGTAGGAACACAACATGACCAAGAACAATGCTATTTGGCTACGATCTTCTGTAAGGTGGAGGTCCTTCCTCAGACGGGCTGCTCCGATTTGAGCGGATTATCCGGTGTGCCCTACCTCTCGCAAGCATTTTTACCTTGTTTTTATTTTTTATAAGTAGTTTTGGGAGTTATTCGTCGCGAGTGCGCGCTAATTCTAACTTGACGAATATCTCAGTTTTACTTTATTTTATTTTATTTATTGGTGTACAAAACAGACTTACAATTAAACAAGATAGTTTTTTGTAGTAAATAAGTCAAGTTGTAAGTCCAGTGACACTTGTACACACATCATGGCTATACAAACAAGAGTAACATGTTTAAAAGTAACATGAAATTAAACAGTAATGGAATAAAATCAGTTTACACACTGACAAAGCTATTGCAAATAAATTTTAGTTTTTAGGTTAACTTTTAAAAAAGAAATGAAAAATATTTATCATTGCTTCTCTGCAATCTTAAATAATAAAAAAAACTTGGAGTAATTAATCTGGCCTAAGCCATAACAATTTCCAGATTGTCGCAAAAATAATTACAGCCCTATGTCAGCGATACGGCGACATTCATAAACTTTTGGTAATTAATCAAGTGTCGTACCGTGTGTTTTATGATCACATTAAATTCAGAAGGATCCTATCCTGCCGATGTTTTATCATTGAAAAGCTATCAGCCAGTAAAGCCAGAGTAAGGTCTCCAGAGCTCCACTTGGGGGGGTTGGGAGGGTTGGCAACGCGTGAGTGATACCCCCGGTATTGCAAACGTCTATAGGCTACGGTGACGGCTTACCATCAGGTCGACCGTATGCTTGTTTGCCACCTGTGTTGTATAAAAAAAAAAAATAAAAAAAAAAATAAAAAAAAAATAAAAAAAAAAAAAATTGCTAGCAATAAAGCCGCCTTGTTGCTTAACACTATTAGTCTTCAAGAGTGTAATGCGTTCGTACATTATAGATAGATAAAAGATTTATTCAATGAGCAGTTTTCTTTCAGGTATAATCAGTTGGTTTTTAAACTCATCAAAAGATGGCGTTAGCGTTATTTTTTGGTATTGTTGAGGCCAAATATTTAGTCTGTGGCTAGAAATATGAACATTGTAACCTCAAAAAGTTGTTACTTACATAATTTAATTAATAATACATTTTTTTTGCATACGGTCGGCCTGATGGTAAGCCGTCACCGTACCCTATAGACGCTTGCAATACCGGGGGTATCACTCACGCGTTCCCAACCTTCCCAGGTGGAGCTCTGGAGACCTTACTCACCGTAAGACCAATGTTATTTGGCTACGATCTTCTGTAAGGTGGAGGTCCTTCCCCAGACGGGCTGCTCCGATTTGAGCGGATTATCCGCTCTGCTCTACCTCTCTTAAAACCTTACCTTACCTCGTTTTTGAGCAATAAATCAATCAATCAATATCATTTATTCGCTACAACATGAAATTTTGAAATCGGTCCAGTAGTTTCAGAGCCTATTCAATGCAAACAAACAATCAAATCTTTCCTCTTTATAATATTAGTATATTATAAAGAGGAAGATATTATATTAGGTACATAGAAAACACCCATCACATAAAATGTTTGCTTCGAGCGGAACTCGAACCCGCGCCTTGTGGTGTCGAAAGTGGGATCACTACCACCGGGCTATCGAAAGAAGAAGACTTCGAAACGATGACATTCAAAAAGTTTTGATAATTTAACAGCCGTATGTTTTATTATAACATTAAATCCGCAAAGGATGAGGAAAGGAGACGATAGAAATATCGTGTCGGTGTTTAATCTTCGTATTTTGTCATTCGTAAATGTTCAGTGCCACAGAATATCCACCCACGGATGTTAGATTTTAGGAACACCCTTTTTTATGAAGACACTCTTCTTTTTATTATGCATACATCGTAACCCTGTTATGACATGTTATTTTTTAAAACAATTTACACACATTTTAAGAATTTTTGTCTATTTAACTGTATCTTTTCTTGCAGAACATGTAAATAAGCAAGCGCAAATTTTTGTTGTTTTAAAACACGATTGCTTGTAGTTTTGTCGCTAGATATCGCGATACTTACCACAAACTTCAACTTAGCTATAAACATTTGAGTTTTTGAATAATATTTCAAACACCATTCGTAATTTAAGATGATTTCATGGCGTAACCTCTTGTACTTTTCAAAGTATTTAAATAACTAATTTAACGTTACAATAATAAGAGTACCGGTATTCTAAAAACATACAATAAATGTCGCATAATAGCAAAACGAATGGTCCGAAAATCGAATGCGAATAGTTACATTCGAATTTATAGCTTGCGTACCTTTACGGGCACAAACGAAGCGTCCGATTCTCGTAAAAGTTCCTAACAAATATTTGTGCAAGCGTTTGCTAATAGCCCAGCCAAACGACTATTACGAACGGGCGGTCGATAGCCCCTGAACGGAAAGAGATTGCTCGATAAAATTGTTACAAAATATTCAAGTTATAAACGAGTGAAAAGTCGAGATAAGTTTAATGAAACGTGCAAGAAACGTTTATCCACAATCATCCCACTGCAGGGATACAAGTGTCCCATCCCAACACTGGCTAGGATCGACGTTGTTTAACTTGCGACGAAGAAGAAGAGTGACCTTATCGAGCTTCTCTTCGAGCTCGAATTTCGTATCTGTTAATATAATTTCAATCTGTCTTTGTAAGCAGACCAAACAATAAAATTATAGATCTTATTATTATGAAGATGATTTTGCGATTTTCAGTTACGGGCTACGCCTGACAGCACATTTTAATCTGCAACGTGCACAAATATTATTAAATAAATGTGCGTCATGTGCATGGAGTCAGTAAAAATCCTTGGCGGACTTCTTGTGCACTTGCAGACTTTTATGCGTCGCAGACTTATCGCATGAAATAAATGTCGTCTGCATTGCCCGTCAAAATAATAACCCATTTAAATCGTTGTAGTCACCCATCAAAAAAAAAACCCGTTCAGCGATAACACGCTGTATAAAGAGATACTTTACTTAAAATGTACCCAGAGCTTAACCTTTCAAACGATATCGACCGGTCATTAAGGCCATTCGGTACGATATAGCCTATTAGCCAATGTTTGAATAAGCTTATTTTTTATGTTAGTAAGTACATGAAAAATACTCGTTCAGGGATATCACGATATGTAAAATATGATATTTTAACCTTACGAGAGCTTAACCTTTTAAATTAGATCAGCCGGTCATTAAAGCCATAACAAATATATTTTTACTAGCTGTTGCCCGCGTCTTCGTCCGCGTAATTATGTATTAAAACTTTACTATCTCACATCACAAGAGCCACTCTATCCATTAATAAAAACCGCATCAAAATCTGTTGCATAGTTTTAATGATCTAAGCATACATAGCATAGGGACAGACAGACCAGGTTGTTTTATAATTATGTAAGGATTGTTGTTACGTCCTCGATATGACGGTTAACTGTTGCAAATTGTCATTTGATAAAGATGTGTTGGTCAATTCAGAGCTCATTTTACTGCACTAGTCACTAGAGGCTTCAATTAGACAGTAGTTGGAGCAAGCAGCTCTAACGATAGTAAAGAATTTATTTAAAAAAAAATAGGTTACTAGACCCATAATATATCTCGTTACAGAAAAAAAAAATACACTTTTTATGAAGATCCAAGACACTGTACTAGTTTTAAGAAGGTAGGTTAAGAAGGTTATTTGAATTTCGAAAGAAATCGAAATTATTTAGGTATTACAATATGAATATTGTAATAAATTATTTATTACAATATTTAATATATTTATTAAATATTTTTATTTTAATAAATAATTTAGATTTCTTTTAAAACTTGTACATTTAAAACCTATATTTCTTAATTTTCAAGTTAAATAGCTTGCAAAATATTTTTAGCATACAAAAATGCCTGTAGACCGACATAAAAAGATACCCTAAAATACGTAAAACGTATCGAGCTTAACCCTTCAAAAGATATCGACCGGTCATTATATAGGCATTTGGTGCGCTAAAGCCTATTAGCCAATGTTTGGACAAATATTTGTTATGGACTTTTACGACGGGAATATAGGCCGATTTTGCTGTAAAGGTATTCAGAGCATAAATTTCAATGAAGCTATTGAATTGGAAATTGTTGGTTTGACTCCAGAAGTTTATTTGGATTAGTTTTTTTTGAGTTTATTGCTTTTAACTTGTTCAACAAAATAACTAGAATGATTAACGGGATTCATGTAAGCTCAAATTGTTTTTTCTATATGAATATATTGTTTTAGGATTTTTAAAAAAACACTGTGGTTTTAGGTTAATTATGTAGTCCAAATCATCGGATGAGGAATATTTAGGCTTAGGAAGGCGTTAGGAAGGGCCTAGCCTTTACTATAAACTGGTGGCTCGTAAAATGGACTGGCTCGACCGGGGCAGTATCACTCGGAAAAGAAAATAGAAGAAACGTGTAGTAAATAATAGAACTGAGTGTTATGCTGTGCTGTGTTTCACACGATGAGTTAGAAAGCCGGGCATCTAAAACTCATCATCATTTTAGCCACAAGAAGTCTACTGCTGGACATAGGCCTTCATCAAACGCTTCCAGTATGACCGGTATATGTTTCCATTAAAGATATACGTTTGTAAGCTTATTTTTTTTTTTACTTTTAAACAAAAATATCGACACTTTTGAACTTATTCCGTGTAAAAATTGTTACTGGTTACGTTGCAATGTCGAGCTTTACTATTGGTTAGACAATGACCCATCTCACTCTGTCAATATCGTAAAAGTGCGAGGGACATAGTCAGTACAGTACTCGTTTGTTTAATCAGACTATTACATATTTTTTTACAGACGATTAAATACCCCGGATCATTAGCAGGGTTTAATCTACCTTCTTACAAAATTTTATCAAGATCGGTTCAGTGGTTTGCTCGTAAAAACAGAACATAAAAACAGTCATCGCGTTTTTAATATTTAGTATGGATTCATTATTTTTGTCTCCGAGTGGAAACAAAAAAGAGGGAGGTCTCATTAAATCGAGACACAGGACTTTAAACCATATTTCCTATAGGAATATGGTCTTAAATTGATTGTTCACGGACATCATTATCTCTGGAGGTTAAAAATTGTTTAATGGTTATTTTTTAAGCATATTTCTGTTACAGCTTTTGGGATTACTAACGATGAGCAATTATGTTGTACTCTTAATTTTGTTTATGGTACATTCATAAAGTGTTGATGAGTAATAAGCTCTTCAATGACACTATGAAATATTGTCTTTATTTTTAACTAGCTTTTCCACGCGGGCTTCGCTCGCGGTTAATTTTATGACATAGATCGCTTTTGACAACAAAACCCATAGCGCGACTTGTGGCGCCATCTGTTGGTCGATAGCCCATCCCAATAGCGCCCTCTATAGTAGAAAAAAATATTTTTCCATTGAAATGGCATACTTTCACGGGATAAAAAGTAGCCCATGTTGGGCTCTGTACCCCTGACTAGTCAAGCCGTGAAGGATTATCAAAGAAACAAAGAAACTCACTTTCTCATTTATAATATTAGTATGATAAATATAAATATACCTATAGGGACAAATAAATCACACAGATTGATCTAGCCCCAAAGTAAATTCGAAACTTGTGTTATATTTTATAACAAATACATATATAGATAAACATCCAAGACCCGAGGCCAATCAGAAAAAGTTTTTCATCATGACCTGACCGGGATTCGAACCCAGGACCTCCTGGGTGGCGTGGTAACCATTACGCCATAGAATGCTTAGTAGGTATAATCGCTGTTAGTAATTCAGGAAATTATTTAAGATAATGTTACTGCAAAGTGAAGTCAATGACCTTTCTACTGTAATTCCGTTTTGAATAATGAATAACGCCCACTTCGTAGTCCGCAGTTATCCATTGGTCCAAATAAGAATATCTGAGGTTTCCTTTCCTAAATTGCGGTATTTTTATGTACGAAGTTTATCTATATATACATGCTAGTGAAACCCGCGCAACTTCGTTTGCGTGTCTTTATTTATGCATAGTACCGCCATCTATAAGAATCAACTTACACGAGACAAATAAATATATATCTAACAATTATACATTTGCACAGTTAAAAGTTTGCCAAAGTTTCTCGCAAATACACATTTGCAAAATTTTACACGAAAGCTTTTCTCTAATATTTACAAACATTAATTAATAAAAATAAAAAAATTAAATGGTATAAATGATGCTAAGTGATAGATAATATTAGGTAGGTACATAAGCAGATTTAGTTTTTCATGATTCAAAAACTTTTTGTTTTTACATATACATAGTATATGGACCTAGAAAAAAAGAATCTATATCAGACTTTTGATGAAATCCTACGGGAATCGAGTTCTTTTCGGGATAAAAAGTACCCTATGTGTTAATTGAAGGTCTACCTACATACCAAATATCTATACATATAATAAAACAGTAGACCCCAATGTGTCTGTACATTGGACATATTTGGCAAAAATGGAGAGGGAGCAGTTAGAGTAAGGTAATAAAAGCAAAAAAAAATTTTTTGGATTTTTTTGTCTGTCTGTTTGAACTCGCACATCTTCTAAGTTACTGAACGGATTTTAATGTTATTTTCACAGGAAGATAGAGCTTGGGATGGAGCAGAATATAGGCTTTGTTTCATTTAAATCGCATGTCAGGAAAAGGAGTTATCCTTATTTTAACATTTCACGCGGACGAAGACGCGGGTAACAGCTCGTCATAAATATTGACCCAGCCATTTGAGCGTGAAGAAGTAACAAACATACACATAACTTTCGCCTATATAATATTAGTAGGATAAAATGCCTACAGCCTAAACCGCTGATCGTAGAGACCTGAATCTTAGGATGAGTTCTTTGTATCGCAGACTTGTGTCTTCGCACAGTTCGCACACACTGGCGTAACCATGTGAAAGAAAGGATTACGTAATTCCAATGAGAAAGCGTGGCAGAGTATATTCTAATCCTTTTTAATTCAATTCATATCAATACATAATCATCCTACTGGGATACGGGTCTCCCTTCAATCGAAGGTGATTGGAGCGTACTCTGCCACGCTGATCCAAAGCGGATTGGCAGAGGCCGGTGTTTTCAAACCGCTCTAAGGCCACCGACTTGGCTTAACGTCTGTCATCCATCGACAACAGCCGGGAACGACGTGCCCTCGGAAGCTCGAGATAACGAAATCTATCCAAACGCTGGCTAGGGTCGACGTCGCTTGACATGCGTGTTCATATCAGACTGCGACACACCAGCGATGCCATCGGCTCCTCAGTTCAATGGAGACCCGTATCCCTACAGTGGGATGATTGTGGGTTGATAACATAAATATGTTTAAATAAAACTTTCACGTGGAAATTTCTGAAAATCCTTTCTTAACTGATGTACTACGTCCATGGACATAAAAGTATATACAAGCTGTCCGGTGCTGAGATTTTGCGGCATTGCGATGGTTCACATGCACACCACCACTCTTCAGTCAGTTGCGAGCGAGCGACAGAAGCAGTGGTGTCCAATTGACAAAAAAGATCTGTTAAAAAAAGACAAAAACCGATCTGTTAAGGTGGTACGTTTCGGTCCGCGCGGGAAATTCAATTTTTTTTTTAATTGCATCTCAATCATTGATATAATTTTCGTGATAATTGATTTGGCGACAACAAATACAATATATCTACTGAATAATTATCAAATAAATTATAAATATTAGCTCTTCTTATCCACGATGCATCTTTTCCCCTATAAACGTGCATTAAGCACATTCATAATGAGATCGCTTGCTCGCAACTGACTGAAGTGGTGTGCATGTGCACCATCGCAATGCCGCAAAATCTCACTACCGGACAGCTTGTCTATACTTTTATGTCAATGCCTATGTCATACAAAGAACACCTTCCAAGTTTCAGGGTGATTCAGGTCTCCATGATTAGCGTTTTAGGCGATGCGTTGATCTAGTTATTTAGCACAAAGCATTATAATATATATACTTAAATATCTATTTATATTTATTTATAGATATTTAAGTATATATATTTGAATAATTGAATATCCAACTAGTAAGTAGTACATTTGTACTACTTACTAGTTGGATATTCAATTATTAATCTATTTAAAAACTACAATCGAAACCACATTATTGTATTAATATTACAATTAAATTCAATTTGAAAATGTTAATTTAATAAAATGTACTTTGTTTCATGTTAAGAACAACGTAATTACGAATTAGCAGAAATAAATATAATATAAGTATATATTTTCCTAAATGCGAAGTGTTTGTTTGTCCCTCACGCCGAAAGTAATGAACGCATTGACATGTTTTATTTTTGGGGATAAAATACAAAATAAAAAAACATTTATTTTGCAAGTAGATTTACAGGAAATCTTGCACGTCAATTTATTTTTTATCCTACCAGCCCTTCGACGTGAATGGCCTGATAAGAAAAAGTGCCGCAAGAAACTCAACAAATTTATAACCTTTTTTGAAAGCCAATATAACATAAAAGTATTTTAAAGTTTAAAGTAGGATAGGTTAAGGCCTGGTGAGTGACATAGGCTATTTTTTATAGCTCACCGAATAGCATAAACGGATTTGGTTAAGCCGACCGAACCGACCGAAAAGTTATCAAAAGTGTCAATATGGCCAATCGCCGCAACTAAATAATCTAACTCGTATGTCCAATTTGAAATATTATTTCGTAAAATATTTATGTTATGAGATATGGGATGAGAGTGGCCGAGGATCGTGCGCGGTGGCGTGCAGTTGGGGAGGCCTGTGTCCAGCACTGGACAAATGTAGGCTGATCATGATGATTTATGTTAATACTCTTTGGATTAGCATTTAGAAATTATTAATTTTAATTGAATTAATCAGGGATATTTATCATTACTAATTAATTCAATTTTCTAAATTAACATCATGTTGAATTAAATTGTGTTCAAATTAATTTAAGACAAAACATAATAGCTACTAAATACGGAGCGAGTTACTTTTCTAATTAGCATTTGTAAAATAAGAAAATATTACTAAAATAAATCTACCGCTGAAAATAAACCAAAAATCTAAATATACAGAGATAAGATAGGTAACAATTCAACTTTTAAATAAAAAAAAATAAAAAAATAACCTCTTTTTAAAAACTTCAGCTTGAAAAAAAAATGAAACCAAAATTTTTTTAAATCAGCTTTCATTTAGGTAAACGTTAAAATTTTTCTTTTCCTTATTTATATATTTTTTTAAATCCACAAAAAAAACAAAAGACTTACCATTGAAACATGTGAAGATTAAAAAAACAATAATCCCAATTCCATTTTTAAAATCAGTCAAACACAGTTCCACAGCACGTTCACATCACCATAAACTTTACGATTTCGATTTTACGTAACGGAGCGGCGCGGCACGGTCGCACCTTGTGGGTACTCGATTCATTCTGAGCAACCGACTGTGCCCTCCCGCGCCCCCCGACCATGACACCATAATTTAACCCAGAATTTTCCCATAAAAATATTTATTTCTCAACCGTATTGCGCAATGCATAAATTGCGGGCAAGGGAACACACAAGAAATGTCTCGGAATTGGAAAATAAATTATCCAGTTTACGTTTTAAATGCAAGTCCCTGGTGTAAACAGGGAGAATATTAGGTGGGTGAAATATTAGGTACAGTCAACAGAGAAAGTATGTAGATATACATGGTAGAGAACTTTAAATTCACATCATCATTTTCATCCTAATTTACTGGTTTTTCGCCATTTCTTTTTCCGGTGGACATTTTCCAATCGGCTGCCTATCTTGGTTGTTTCAGAAATTGTGTACCCAGTTATTTGTATTTTTTATTATTTCAAATACTTAGAATATTGTAAGCATCTCTATTCTGCTTCTCTTTTTCTACTCAAGTTGCTGTACCATGAAAGGTGCATATACCTGTACTTAGTATGTATTATGTAGGTACAGTAATATAATGTATGTGTCACATGTAATGCAGTAAATAAGTAAATGAAATAATGCAAACAAACAGGGGCCCGATTCTACTTACACAAATGCACCAATGGACTCTCAATGGTGTTTCAATCGTGTCTCAAAATAATGCCGATAGTGTATCAGTGGAATAGTTTTTGACATTTGTTATGGACTTAAACAATAAGTTAAACATTATGTTATTGTATGGTTATTTATTAGAAATTTTTCTAATCGTATTTATTATGATAAATTTTCCAAAATTATGAAAATTGTTGTGGAATAAATGATAATGATTATGTCTATTGATAAGTTACATAATAAGACTATATTTATTTCAAAGACAGAATTCGATAAGTTTCAGTCATATTTTTCTACGCGGCTATCAAGATTAGGTGAACTGTTTGAAGGCTTTATTGCAAGGCATTTTAGCTTGAGCGCTTGAGCGCTGAAAGCCAACTTCGTAAAGCGATCAAGCGGTGCCTCTATTCACAAAAGGTTCCGCAATGCATTGTACAGACTGCACGTTGAACTTTGCACTTGCAGAACAATTTTGGTTCTTATGACATAGAACTTAAGAATGATACGAAGTTCAATATGTAAAGGTCGACATACTCTTGACTGTACAACATGAAAGAGGTGAGCACTATAGAGAGCATCAAAGATTTTTATGCGTGAAACTTTGAAAATGTTAATTGTATTGTAAACATGTGCAATAATAAATAAATAAATAAATAAATAAATAAAAAATACATATATGCAATATGAATACTATTCATCATATCATCATATATCAACCCATAATCTCCCTTCCGAAGGTGATTAGAGCGTACTCTGCCACGCTGTTCCAATGCGGATTGGCAGAGGCCGGTGTTTCCAAACCTCCCTAAGGCCACCGACTTGGCTTAACGACTGTCATCAATCAACAACAGCCGGGACCGACGATTTAACGTGCCCTCCGAAGCACGGAGAAGCTCGAGATAACGAAACCCATCCAAACGCTGTCTACGTTCGACGTCGCTTTACTTGCGTGTTCATATTAGAGTGCGACACATGGCCAAATAGCATTGGCCTCGGCCATGCTGTGTTCCTATGGTGAGTTAAGGTCTCCAGAGCTCTACTTGTATATAGGCTACGGTGAAGCTTACCATCAGGCCGGACGTATGCTTGTTTGCCAACTTCGTGATATAAAAAAAACATACACAAATGCCTTCACGTAAATTTTTGTCCCGAGCCGGAATCGAAACCGCGCCCTCACGTGTCGAAAGTAGCATCACTGCACCAGGACTGTCTTTGTCAACTTATAAATAGTTAAAGAATAAAAGGTATTACATTAACCAAGCTCATCATTTGCCGATTAATTTTATAAAGAGGTTGTATGCATACAAACTGTGCTGGCTTATAAAAGAAAAGCGTTGAGCCAATGTGCCAGCTGTTGTGTTAACCCTCAGGCCTTTTCTGTTATTACAAAGTATTGTTTGCTTTTCTTTCTCATAAAACAATATTGTTTTTATAAACAAATGCCTAATTAAACAGTCATTGTCTAATATTTTATAATTAAAAGGGTTTAAAGGGATGGCTTTGTGAATTTTTTTGTACTGTACTAAAAATGTAGTCCGAGAAGAGTTTCTAATCAGGACTCGAGGGCGTTGTTCTCTCTGATTTATGTTTTTTGTTTTAGATTATCTAAAATGTTAGTTTCACTAGACCACAGCGAAATAAAGATCTGAGTGCTTAAGTAGTATGAGTTTTTGGTCACATTCGATCTTGACAACGTAAATAAACCGACCAAATAGAGAAGATTTCTCATGTTGCCAATTTATATGACGCGTGTTACTATTAAAATTATCAAAATTATGTGTCTTTACTTGCTCACATTTTGATGGGAGTAAGGGCGTTTTTCCACTACTCCGGCATCCGATTTTTATCGGTCCGGCAATTGCCGGTCCGATGTAGAAATTTATACTTTAGACATAAAACCGGATGCCGGAGTAGTGGAGAAGCGCGTATACTAAAGTGAAAATTGCTAGCCACTTGACCACCGGGCCTGTCTAACAGTAAAAAAAAAATACTATTAGTAAAAGAAATGGCCGTGGCAGAATGTGGTAGTTTATAGAATAGACGCTTATCTATTTTATAATGATAATAGATAATATGTTGGAAGTGACGTGTCTATTTTCCCACGAGGGTCTACAGAATAAACAGTTGACTTGGAGGCGTTAGTAAAAACGTAGAGTGTTTTTCCCATAAACCAACTTTAACAGAACTCCAGGGAGAGTTTAAATATTTTAACCATTCGTTACTCTTTAACTAGAGGTCAGTAAATTGTGTTAACCTTTCGACGAGTGGTTTAGTGGTTCATGATAATTGATACGTTGACTTAATGGACCCTTTGAGGGTTAATCATTATACCTTTCATTTAAATTGACTGAAACGGCCAGTGGCTAAGCCTTTTTGTAAATGACCAGTAACTTTAACCGGTAACTTCGTTCGGTTAATAGCACAAATTGACTTCAAGTTTTGATACTCCAATAGGTCGGTTGTGTTGTGACCCTGTGCTAAAGGGTATTTGATTGATACCTAGCTGTGTTGTCTTTGTAATTGTATTTAAAATTGAAAATATAAATTTTAATAAAATTTTAATTTTAATCAATTTTCAAAGAAAGAATTCAATTTGAATTAAAAATATTAATTAAAAATTCAAAGTTTAGAAATTGGAATGATGATAATGATATATTAATGTATTGGTGACCAACTCGAGCTTTAAATTTATTGTTTTCTTCTTTGGTGATTAAAAAATATCAATTATAAATTATGATTTGCTTGAAATTCGCTCGGGAAATATTAGCAAAAATAAAAAATTGCTAGGCATACCGCATAACTCAAGAAAAATAATGGCGCTGTTTGAGAAAATCACAGATCTTTTTTAAGCTGTGCACAGAATAATAAAATTGTTTCATTCTCGTATTTAATTGTTATTTATTTACAGAAAAAAAGTATTTATGTTTATCTAGTACTCATAGTAAAAGGTTTTCTAAGTTTGGGACTAGATGGCGTTGTGTGATTTGTCCAAGAATATTTATTTATATTTATTTTGTTTACTTTTCTACGGCCATGTATGACGACCTCCGTGGCGTGATGGTTACCATGCCGGACCGCCGCCGTCTAGGAGGTCCCGGGTTCGAATCCCTGATTTTCTCATTTTCTCATTGGCCTGAGTCTTGGATGTTTATCTATATAATATGTATTTGTTTAAAATTTATAGAATCGTTGATTTAGTATCCCATAACACAAGTGTCGACCTCACTTTGGGGTGAGCTCAATCTATATGATTGGGCCCCTGTTAGATACTTTGTACTACTGGTAAGACTACTGGGAACAGGGGAATTTGTCCCCTTCCCTAAATATTTTTTATTTATTATTGATATTCTCGTCCTAATATTATCACCCTGTTACCATGAGAATCTTCAAAAACATCTTTGTAATTGATAATTTATTGTGTGAACTTATCCTTGCATTTTATGGGTTGAAGCCTACGAGAAACAGTGGGAGGCTCAGTAAATATGCTTCCGTCGTACTTCTGTCAGTATTTATAAAAGGAACCTTAAGAAAATCGTTAACAAAACAATCCACAATTGCCTGTGTGTCATCAGCTTAAAAAGGTAATCATTAAGACCAAAGGGAGCAATAAAAAATATATTTGTCAAAGAAATGGCGGCCATTCCGGCAGTCCGTCAAGTGTCAGTGCTTTTAATCACTTCACTGGCTCTCGTTTCTCATTTCTACTGGCTTGTTCGGGGGTTAAATTCATTAATTTTTATCACAGGATTAAAGATAGGTCTTAATTTGGTGAATTTTTGACATAAAGGAATTTTTCTTTGCCCTAATCGGTCGTTGCCCGATAAAGCCATTGCGAGGTCGTTGTATACTTATAAAATAATTTTTATCACCGCAATTTTTTTACTAAAGGTACCGTTTTATAGCCGGCGGCAAACCGCAAGCGACACTTCTGTTAGGTAGCTATGAAATAAAACTTTAGGCATGTAACTATGATGTGTATTGCTGACCCACAAGAAGTACACTGCTAAACATTGATTCCAGAGTGCTTAGTAAGAGTTTTTTTGTTCACATCCGATCATGTCGACTTAAACAAACCGACCAAATAAAGAAGAACTCTCATGTTGCGAATTTATAAGACGCGTGCTACATATCAATATTATGCGGCTTACTTGCTCACGTTTCGAATTGAGTAACCCGGCTAATTTGGATATGTAACACGCGTCTGATAAATTCACAATATGTAACAGTTTTACATTTTGGTCGGCTTGTAAACGTTAACACGTTCGAATGTGACCAAAAGACTCGTACTAAGTCAGTATGACCGATTGGCAGCGTCCTCCACCCAGCGGTTTCCTGCGATTTTCCTTATGTCGTCTGATCACCTTGCAGGCGCGGTATATTGAAGTTAAATTATATTGATAAGGTACACCTTCATTTTATTAGATTGTTTTTAAACACTACTGTTTAAAATTCAAGACAAAAATCTTTAAGTTCATAGACTCGAGACACAAACTGAATTACTAATGGCCTTAGAATTAGATGCGTCAGGCCCTGGATTATAAATGATTATAAACGATTATAAATGGACAAACGCTTTGTTCTGTTTATCAACTATTATATAATACTAGTAAAATACTCGCAACTTCGTTTGCGTATATCTCGCTTTCCCGTGGGAATTTTGAAAAATCCTTTCTTAGTACACCCCTAGACGTCGTAAGGAACCTACATTCCAAATTTGGAATCTCTAGACCCAGCGGTTTGGGCTGTGCGTTGATATATAGTTAAGTCAGTCAGGACTTTGAATGTTATATATATGTCGGAGAGATAAAGTGGTTTGGAATACTAGTAGCGTCATCTATTGACAGCTATTAGAACTAAAATGACATCACGTATTAATCTATGGATGACAATGACGTTTATCTTTATGTTGCCATATAGTCAAGTGTCAATAGCTCCGGTGGATTGAATGGTGTGATCGTCCTGACAGATGTTTGACAGATAACTCGGACGATCATTCGATCGCTGGCTGCGCCGGCGACTAGCTTGTGCGCATTGATCCTTGCGTGTATGGTAATATCAAAATGAGGTATTTGTATTGAGAAATGAATCTAAGTGAATCTCTGACAGCAGCGGTGGGATCTGATCAACATTCCTCCAATTTGTGTGACTAACCTGCTACCTACCATTGACGAGGAATATTTCCGGGATACCGGGACTCCTAATAAGTATTGTAATAACAAAAGAAAGGTCAGTATTTTGTATTACATTTTAATTTTGGCACAGATTCATTGGTTAAAAATGTGTTCTAATTAAAGAACAACGTGAAATAATGTTTCCACGAAGGACAAAATAACCAATGAAGTGTTCTCAGCATCGTGTAGATATTCTGATGTGTTGTTGAAAATCAATAACATGGTATAATGTTTATTTACAAGTTTTGCAAGACGCTTAGATTCGAAGTGGTATAAAAGTTTGCCGATATTAATTTACGTTTACGAGTATTTTGATATTACAAAAGGTACGCTTCTGGGAAAGATGCCTCAGTGTATGTATCGTAACATCGGAAACTCGATGTTTATGGGGTTCTGATATACAACGTGAAAGTGAAGTGGTATAGGGCTTCCGCGAGTATGTAAACACACGATATTTGTTCGTTTTTATCACACATTAATTATTGTAGTCGCCACTGCAATTCTTCGTGAACCATACAGGGCGCGATTCGCGTGTTGTGTTCGTGTGTTGTGGTGACCGCTGGTTCTCATTGAGACTTGTTATCACGATAACTGATGAGTGTAAACTTTGTTTCTGGAAGTTGCACATTGCATAACCTTGCACTGCGTAGCGGTCAGGTCGTAATGGTGTGTGTGTTTGTTTACTGAACATAAATAAAATAAAATTACAAGTTGATGAGTAGTGATTTTATGAATAATGAGATATTTTTATAGCTATCAAGTAGGTATTGTCCGACAATGGATCAGAAAATGGACTGATATTGTCGCATCCTATGAGAAAGTTTAGTGTCTATGATATTATTCGGAGAGTTTTTGTTCTACATTTATTTGATTTTAGACAATGACTGTGTTATACTACAAATAAGAGTGGTATGTACAAGCTCACATTCTTTTTATTATTATCTCTGAAAAAGTGTCCTAGTTTCATAGATACAAATAATAATTGTCTAATCACACAACTCTTAGTGTAAAGAGATAGTTTCGTCCTGTTATTCAAGACTACTATTAACCCCTGTTATTGTTACTAAGATTAAAAAGGGGTCAAAATCAAAGGTATCATGTGAAGAGTGTGGTTATTAAAAGGAGTTCAAGGTTTTCATTCATTTTTGAGATACTTGGATGTTTTGTTTTATTTTCACAAAGTAACTTTTATAACCTCAAACAAATTGTTTTATTTCCGAGTTCCGGACAATGATGGCCGGGGAGACAAGAATTGGCGCGGCTGGTCCGAGGTGTACCAGGCCTGCCACCTGCTCATGGTGGTGGCGAGGTAAACGTGGCCGAGGCCGTCTGTGTGGCATGGTGCGGGGCCGCAGTAATAGCTCTCGCAGTCGAGGTATCCAGGATAAGGAAGTGGCCCGGTGATGTATTGCATACCCTGATGATTTTCATTGTTAATGATTGAAGTGACTGCTGAGCAATAATGTTGAATTTAAGTTATGATTTTTATAGAGTTCTGTTTTGTGATTTTGAGTGTATACGCCAGATGGAGGCAATGACCTCATGTTACCAGAACTAATTGAAGTTATGAATTTGTTTTGAACTAAATGTTGTGAGATAGTTGCTCAATGGTTTCGATCATGAAGTATAATTTTAAGTGTAAGTTAAAATTATGCTTTATTAATTGATTTTTATTGAATTATGAGCATTGAATGGTAAACCTACTTGTGCGGTTCATGATTATGTTTGATTGATGACAAGTGTGACAACGGAATATGCGAGGTCATGTACCAGTTTAAGCTAAAATACTAATTTGTAATGTTGAGTAGAGTAAGTGATCTATGTGGCGGGAGATCAGTGGATCTGTGAGAGCCGGTTGGCTAGGATAGCCATGGAAATGGAGAACTTACTCAGCTGATTATCTTTCAAGTAATTAGACACCATTTTGTTGTAGCGGTGATGGTACATGATTCTCTCTGGTAGACCTTAGTCTGCTCCTATAACACTTTATACCAAAATTTCGGTTTTTGTTTGGTACCTTGTAATTTGTGCCGCACAACGATATTTTAATTTTAATGAAACTTTGGTAAGAGGTAAGATTCTTTATTATTCCCATTAGCACACGACACATTAGTGATTGTCTGTTTGAAAACAGAATGTGACCTTAAAATAAAAATAGTTAATTGTGAGTTGATTGCAGAAACGCATTTTAGAGATAATAACACATTATGGCTGTTGAGACATGAGTAAAGTCTGACTGTTACACATTAGTGATTATCTTTTGGAAACAAAACGTGATCACAAGTAAAATATTTAATTGTGAGTTGCAGAAATGCATTTTAAAGTTAATATCACAGTAAGACTGTTGAGATATGAGTAGTCTGTGACCGTTACACATTAGTGATTGTCTTTTAAACAACAAAGTGACCATAAGGTAAAATATTTAATTGTGAGTTGCAGAAATGCATTTTAAAGTTAATATCACAGTAAGACTGTTGAGATATGAGTAGTCTGTGACCGTTACACATTAGTGATTGTCTTTTAAACAACAAAGTGACCATAAGGTAAAATATTTAATTGTGAGTTGCAGAAGTACATTTTAAAGTTAATATCACAGTAAGACTGTTGAGATATGAGTAGTCTGTGACCGTTACACATTAGTGATTGTATTTTGAAAACAAAACGTGACCATAAAGTAAAATATTTAATTATGAGTTGTAGAAACGCATTTTGAAATTAAAATATGGCTAGGCAGAGCCATTCGAAGTAGATTCATTCGAGACAGTCGCCCATTATAAAAAGTAAAGCAGCCGTGCTTCAACCTCGCAGAACTCTAGTTGCTGAACACCATCTAGTAGGTAGACGTTCATAGCGTAGGTACTTGATATCCCCAATAGAGAAAATCAGCGTGACGAACGCAATAAGTGGTTACCTATGTTACATAGGTTATTAGAGCAGTCTGAGTTAACAATGTTCATGAATCCTATATTCACCTCGCGTATGATAATATTAAGATAAGACTCTAGGAAGAGTTTACGATTATTATTGATTTGAAAGTTATTATTTTCTTGATTCAACGATACAACGTTCGTTGTTGATGATGATGACGAGTGACGACGTAGACTCTGAATTCTAAGTCCGTGTAAAATCGCCAAGGTTTTGTCTAAATGATTGTCAGGTATAGTCGAGCCAATATCTGGAAACGTGGCCAGTGTTTGTCATGAACGTTTGCGTAAATAGCCATCTAGCCTACCAGAATTGACTGAATCCTATAGAATCCAGAGTAAGCGATGATCAATTTTATTTAATTAGATTCCATCTTCGTAATGTGCTGTGGTCTTTCACCTGTTAATTGGCACAAAATGTGTCAAATCGCATTAAGACTGTATTATTTTGACTTCTATTACAGAAAATAACTTCAATATTTTAATTTTATTAAATGTGAAGTCGAGTTGAAAGATAACTTGTATTTATTTCAGAACGATAAGATGTTTTACTACACTGAAAGCTTTAACGCTTTGTGGTTGTATATTTGGATTGGTTTGAATTGACATTGAAAGCTTTAACGCTTTGTGGTTGTATATTTGGATTGGTTTGAATTGGCACTGAAAGCTTCGACGCTTTGTGTTTTGTATACTTGGATTGATTTGAATTGGCACTGAAAGCTTCGACGCTTTGTGTTTTGTATACTTGGATTGATTTGAATTGGCACTGAAAGCTTCAACGCTTTGTGTTTTGTATACTTGGATTGATTTGAATTGGCACTGAAAGCTTCGACGCTTTGTGTTTTGTATACTTGGATTGATTTGAATTGGCACTGAAAGCTTCAACGCTTTGTGTTCTGTATACTTGGATTGATTTGAATTGGCACTGAAAGCTTCGACGCTTTGTGTTTTGTATACTTGGATTGATTTGAATTGGCACTGAAAGCTTCAACGCTTTGTGTTCTGTATACTTGGATTGATTTGAATTGGCACTGAAAGCTTCAACGCTTTGTGTTCTGTATACTTGGATTGATTTGAATTGGCACTGAAAGCTTCAACGCTTTGTGTTCTGTATACTTGGATTGATTTGAATTGGCACTGAAAGCTTCGACGCTTTGTGTTTTGTATACTTGGATTGATTTGAATTGGCACTGAAAGCTTCGACGCTTTGTGTTTTGTATACTTGGATTGATTTGAATTGGCACTGAAAATTTCAACGCTTTGTGTTTTGTATACTTGGATTGATTTGAATTGGCACTGAAAACTTCAACGCTTGTGTTCGTATACTTGGATTGACGTGAATTGGCGCTGAAAGCTATAACGCTTTGCGGTATACTTGTACTGGCCTACGAATTTTGGTGGAAGCTCCTCATTTTGAGTTGTGACCAATATTTTAAGTTTTTGGATATAGACGAAATGCAATACTGAAGTAAGAGAACTTAGTGGAGAAACGGAATAAAGATTATTAATGTGAAATTGTGTGTTGAACTTGTGCTGGAAGCTACAACGTTTCATGGAATCGTCTCTAAGTTGAAGGTTATTGGAAGTTTCATGGTTCATGTGAAGTTGTTGAGTGCTTGACGCCTTACGCAATTGTTTTATGTGGTAAGCTATGAGCTTTGCGGGCGTAACGCGTTAGGAGCCTCGCGCCCCATGAAGGCGAATGTTTAGGAGAACTGTGCTCCATGTGGTCTATCTCAGCGTATTGTGTGAGTATGTGTGAGTATGTGTTGGCAACTTGCCGGTGTCGCGCGAGAGCGCGCAACTTGTCAGCATGGCCGTGTCGGAGAGATAAAGTGGTTTGGAATACTAGTAGCGTCATCTATTGACAGCTATTAGAACTAAAATGACATCACGTATTAATCTATGGATGACAATGACGTTTATCTTTATGTTGCCATATAGTCAAGTGTCAATAGCTCCGGTGGATTGAATGGTGTGATCGTCCTGACAGATGTTTGACAGATAACTCGGACGATCATTCGATCGCTGGCTGCGCCGGCGACTAGCTTGTGCGCATTGATCCTTGCGTGTATGGTAATATCAAAATGAGGTATTTGTATTGAGAAATGAATCTAAGTGAATCTCTGACATATATATAGATCTAGAAAATATTACCAACTATTTTCGAAGTGGTAGGGCATAGGCTTCATCTGCTTGTGTTATGTGCACCAGACAAAGTATATATTATTGTAAAATATATTATAAATAATAAATTAAACAAACACCCTTGAAGGCTAGACATGTCTGTCGTATGCAGCCGGAAAGATGGGCAAAAGTATCAAATTTTTGGGTTCCGAACGAGCGACAAGGTAGAGGAAGACCGAGGAGGCGATGGCGGGATGATCTGGATGCCTTCTTAGGAGGCTGGCCAGAAGTAGCTTTGGACCGTGACGAGTGGAGAAAGGGAAGGGCCTTTGCCCAGCAGTGGGACACTAAACCTTCAGGTTAGGGGTGAAAAAAAAACTAAACACCCAGACTCGAGCCATACACAAATGCCACCACATAAATGTTTTCCCGAAAGGGAATCGAACTTGCGCCCTCTATTGCACAACCAACGCCCCTCTGGGCTGTCAAAAAAACTTTAAAGATAAAATTTTTTAAGGATTAGTGAATAATGAGATCTCATTACGATCCCAGATTGCGATGAAACTCGTCAAGCAAAACAAATGAGTGTAAAACTAAGTCTTCTTAAAGATCTTTTCGTTCAAATGAACGTTTCGCGTTTCCAATAAGTAATTCTATGATCTAGATGGCTGGAAGTGGCCGTTTTATTATTTATTACTAGCTGTTACCAGCGTTTTCGCCCAAGTGGCCTCTTTTCCCCGTGGGAATGAGATGTTTTTTCGGGATAAAAAGTAGCCTTGTCTCTCTCCAGATCTTAACCTATCCTCAAAAAACGTCAACCGATTCGTTGCTTTCGCAAACAACAATGAAACAAATTTTCGCATTTTATGATATTAAATAATTAATTAAGTATGGATATGGTTTAGGAAGACCAGCTACTACTTTATAATGCCTTGTTTCAAACAACTATGTCAAACGGCTATAACAATACAGCACATTTATTAATTAAACTTTATGTAACATTTTTGCACAAAACAACAATTAACAAAACTGTTTCATACTGTTTATAACAGTTATCAACTTCGGTACACTTAGGATTTTTTTGCATTTTAACCGCAGAAGTCATAATTTGTAGATGTTCTAATACGTAACCATTTTGATAGCATTTCCAGACACTTTGTGTCCAAGTTTATTGTTTAATAAGATCTAGATTTCGCTTGTAATTTAATACAACAATATTGAAAGCCATTACTGAGGTGTTTCTTTGAAATAAACAGTTTTACTCAGTAATAATAACATTAATATATCGCCAAAGGATTGCTTTGGTGCGGTATACGACGCCTACGCTTTCCAACTAAAATATGTGGTACTTTGGAGAAACAGAATACGCATGTTAATGATTAGTTAGCTGTTGCCCACGACTTCGTCGCGTGGGCTTTTTCTGGTATAAAATGGCCTATGACATAAATGACTTGACTTTAAATTGGTGTAGGATTTTTAAAAACCGGAGATTACTTCATATCAACCCAGTTTTCAAAAGTGGTGTAATAGGCTCTGTAGGAAAGGTAACAATTTATTTTTTGTGGTGCAAAGATCTGTCACTTTTGAATATTTCGAAGAGGCAGAAAAGAACAAGTACAGTGAGAAGATTCAACTTTGTGAACACTCTGGTCGCTCGCTATTCAATCCGATGTCATAACACAGCATGTGCGGCCAGCATTAGCTTGAGGACGAGAGAGCGAAGTCTCGCAAAACGCTAATAAGCATTCGTGGAATGACCGCAGTTCTGCTTGTAGACTCAGCCACAAAGCCAGAAGTCGTGGCCAGATCGTAAAATTTTCATAAAAATCATTATAACACCTATTAAAACGTTCATAACTATTTAAAAAATTCCTAATGACGTTGTCCTAATTTCATAATAGTTGTCAAAACGTTAACAAAAGGGTTTGGCTAAAATAAACCCGTGTGTAACAATCAAAACTGAATTGGCATATCGCCAACCGCAACGCATCTCCTAAACCCTGACTAGACTGGGAAAAATATCATAGGGCTGTCATAATAATGTATAAACATTTATTTTTATTACATCAACCCTTAATCATCCCACTGCAGGGATACGGGTCTTCTTGCAATCAAACGGGAAACATTTTATTTTATCAGCTATCCATAGTACAGGCACTCACTACATTCACTACACGAACCCGGACCCGACTCGCAACCCGGACCCGACCGCGGACCAATCCGGCGTTGCCCATACACTGCACGAACCCTCCACTCGAAGTATGGCATGTGGGGTTCGACAGGCGCTCGCGGCTCGCAACCGCGGACCTGCGAGCCCGACGCCAACCCATTTGACAGTCTGGCGTACCGGTTCGTTGCTTCCACACACAGGCGGATTAGTCCGATGGCCGACTAATCCGCCGGACCAATCTGCGTGTGAATGGTGGGCTTAAGAGTGGCCGGAATGTATAGACTTATATGTATGGTTTGGAAAGCAGCACTGCGCTGCTGATTTCAAATCCACCACCTATTGATCAAGCGCGTATATCTCCGCAACCCAGAGGGAAACCATACTTTTCTTATGAGCAATACAAACCTGAGCGGTATTTGCTGCCGGTTCTTGCCCGCTGTGAAGGTTCATTCCATTTTCCCGTTTTTAGAACCAACCTGAGTGTTTAGTTTAGTTAGCTAATATTTAAAAAATATATTTTCTGTCAACCCTATCCTCTTTGTAATAGCTGACTAAAGTCGCTCCCATTCTTCCCGTCTACTAGCATTCGTTAAATCGTTGTTAGAACTATAAAATTCTTAATTGCTTGTCCAAGATTTTTATTTTTCTTTATTAAAAGTTTTATGGCATTTATGGCTAGACCTGTGGTCAACTGGTCACACCGTGTTATCACACGTCTACAATCGTGTGATTTAAATTTTTATATATCACGAGGAGCTCGATGGCGTCGCTGTGTGTCGCACTCTAATATGAACACGCCAGTTAAGCGACGTCGACCCTAGGCAGCGTTTGGATGAGTTTCGTTATCTCGAGCTTCTCCGTGCTTTGGGGAGAGCACGTTAAGAAGTCGGTCCCGGCTGTTGCAACACCGGCCTCTGCCAATCAGCATTGGAGCAGCATGATATCACTAAGGTGGCAAACTGGCATACGGCCCGCCTGATGGTAGGCAGACACCGTAACCTATGGACGCATGAAAGAACGGGGGTATTGAGCACTCGTCGCGCGTTGCCGATCGTGTAAAAAGTTCTATTCCAAGAATGTTTTAAATCCTATCAATCTATATCCGAAAAAAATCGCCACCATTACTTCCCTGTAGTTCAGATGGAAGACCACTCGACCGTATGTAAAGAAGACGTGGGTTACTAATCCCACCTGGAGAAGGGACATGGAATTTTTATTTGAGAAATATTTTCAAGATTTTGTTAGTATAAAAATATCTAAGGCAGGCCTGGTGCAACGACCAAATTTAACTTATCAGCGATCTAGCTTTGCTTAGATTGCGATGACAAGATGGCGTTATATCATTCGTCCAAAAATATTTATCTATGATATTTTTAATATTTTATAATAATCTTGCCGTATATTGAAGTTAACAACAAGAAAACACCAAGAAAATAATATTGACTTATAGTTTTAGGTAATAAAATCAACAATTCTCTATAGGGAATAATATTATTGTGACTTCAGGGAGCAAACAATAATAAACGGAGCGTATAGATATTATTGTAGCAGGACAACGTACAGTCAAGAACAAAAGTACTCTTTTTAATAAAAATTCAAGCATTCTTTGTAATCATCATCTCATCATCTCAGCCACAAGAAATCCACTGCTGGACATAGGCCTCTCCCAAACGCCTCCAATGCGACCTGCTGGCAGCGGCCTGCATCCAGCGGCTTCCTGCAACTTTCTTTAGGTCGTCTGACCACCTTGTAGGTGGGCGCTGCGCTTTCCGGTACGTGGTCGCTATTCCAGAACCCTCTTACCCCATCGGCCGTCGGTTCTGCGTGCTATGTGCCCTGCCCACTGCCACTTCAGCTTGCTAATCCGTTTGGCTATGTCGGTTATTTTGGTTCTGCTACGGATCTCCTCATGTCTGATTCGATCTCGTAGAGAAACCCCGAGCATAGCTCTCTCCATGGCTCGCTGAGTGACCGCCTTATGAGGCCCATAGTGAGCGACCACGTCTCGGATCCAAATGTCATCACTGGGAACACACATTGCTCGAAGGTTTTTCGTAAGAACAGAACCACCACGCTTCTGTTCCACGCTTCAGGCGTTTTGCCCTCGAACAACACGGAATTAAAGTAACATAGCTGTCAGAACCTCTCCTGTGATTCCGTCCTCGCCCGGCGCTTGTTGTTCTTAAGCTATTTAAGAGCCATCCTAATCTCGTACAAGCTGATGTCCGGGATGTCTTCGGTGTAGTATCGGGTTAGCGTGGCTCTTGGGTCCCTCGCAGTGCTGCTAACGGAATTGGTTTCTTTGTAATACCAGAGTTGAATTATAAAAAATATCTTGTTTCTACTCGTATTTTGTTGAACGGCTATATAACAAAACAATCTGTATCCATCTATTTTTTTTTTCAACTACTAAGATGGAAAACAAGCATACGGCCTGATGGTAAGTAGTCACCGTAGCCTATGGACGCTTGCAAAACCGGGGGTACCACTCGCACGTTGCCGACCCTGTAAAAAATGGAGCTCTGGAGACTTTACTCACCGTAGGAACACAACATGGCCGAGCCCAATGCTATTTCTCTATGATCTACTGTAAGGTGGAGGTACTTCCCCAGTTCGGCTGCTCCGATTTGAGCGGATTATCTGCTGTGCCCTACTTCTCTTAATTAATTTGATACATTTAAATTGTGTCATCGATTTATTAGAAATTTCTGCTTCCAACTCTCTTTTTCACTTTCATGCTCTTCTTTTTAAATTTCTTCATATTGGCAATGCATCCAAGATGTTGTAGGCGTGAATGTCCATGGGCTGCGGTGATTGCTTTTTTTTTTACCACTGAGGTGGGAAACAAGCATAAGGTCAACCTGATGGTAAGCAGTCTTCGTTTCCTATGGATGCTTGCAATACCGGCGGAGATATCACTCGCGCGTTGCCAACCCTATAAAAAGTGGAGCTCTGGAGCCCTTACTCACCGTAGAAATACAACATGGCCGAGACCAATGTTTATTTGGATTTTATATATCACAAAAAAATAATGAGTTTGTGCAAGAGCAACCGCAGACGTGTGCTATTTTTAAAAATAGTAAGATAAAAAGACTATAAATAGTATGTTACATTTCTGTTCGAAACTGTACTGACACAGATATAAATTCTGAAACGATGAATAGATCAAAGCTTAGCAGACCGGTTTATATTTCCGTGTGTTTGTGCTGTCTGTCTGTCTGTTCATGATCAGGAAACTTATATTTGATTCGTTGGAATTGGTATAATAATGCACAGTTCACAATAATATTATGTTTGCATTTGTTTTAAAATATAGTGCTCCGCCATACTTGAGGTGCGTTTAGTAGCCCGGTCATTCTAAACAATCAAAGTTACATTAATTCCCAACAAGCTGAAAATCGGTACAATCGTTCAGAATATAATTATGAACAAAATTTGAAAGTTCCCCATATTTAACCCCCTTTTAACCGTGGTCCCACCGCAGATGGAATGATAATTATGTATAGCGGTGGGACCACGGTTAAAAGGGGTATTTTATTTAACCTGTATGAAAAAAATATTCAAGGCCAAAGGTGGAAGCTGGGCTTTTTTCTATGAACCAATAGCATTGTTGGGTATGCTATTTATCATAGGGTACCTCTTCCTAGACAATCATGCTGAGAGGCATCAAAATCTGGCACGGCATTTCCGAGATAAATGGCAGTTTATTAATATCTTTTCTGCTAGGATTTTTTCACATTCCAGTGTATCAATTAGCAATGTGGGTATGCAATTTATGACCGTATACCTCCACTAGACACTCATGGTAAGTGGCATCAATATCTGTCTCGGCAGTTCCGAGATAAATGGCAGTTTATAAATATACATACGGTTTTTTTTTCAATATAAACGATATTGCCAGTATAGAATTACGAATATACCGTACTATTTCTATAAAAATAGATAAATTTGATCGCTCAGCGAGTGTCGTGTGAGCTGAGTCATTATTTATGTACAGATTTGGTCGTATAAGACCAATAAATCCAGAATAAGACATCTGTCAGGCCACTTTATTGAACCGACCCGACCTCCGCTGACTCAGATATTGACATGGATCAACTACTATTAGTTTAGAATAGAGTAAAAGATTTACAGATAGTAAATAGAACATGTTATATTTAATGTTGTCTGTAATTAACTTGAGTTGAGATCTTTGTTATTAAATGTTTTTTTTTTTGCAAAATTGTAAGTGAATTGTATAAATTGTATTCAATTACATTTATAGCTGTGACCAACGGTCTTGACGTGCTCTCCAAAGCAAGTAGAAGCTCGAGACAACAAAACCCATCCAAATAATAGCTATGGTCGACGTTGCTTGACCTGCGTGTTCGCTTAGACTGCGACAGACAGCAAACCCATCGAGCTCCAGTGTTGTATAACCGAGAAGTTATGTTATTCGTAAATTTTTGAACATAAAAACACATACACATATTACCGTATAACTCCATCCCTTCTAATCACTACGCAAATGGTAATATAAAACAGGGGCAAATTAATGTGAAATGTAACAAAACCCTCAGAGATTGCTCAGTAAATTTTGACGCACCCTATACATAATTAAAATGTTGAGTCCGACCAAAACTTTAATAAAGTTACGAATGAAATTCTATTCATGAAACATTACTTCTCGAAATTACAGAAGGCATTAAGAGAGAAAGAACTGTAGTTGCCACATTCCAAAATCACTATTGATCATGACATAGGTGACAAGCGCACCACACGTACCCACCGCTCTGTGTCTCCTGTAAAGCTACAACGGCGACCTCAGATTGACAAAATGAAACTTATTAATGTCCCAGGGGAGAAACTACAATCTTGAAACTCACAACGAATTTAATCAGAATGAAATTAGATGAAGTAGAAAACATCAAAAGAACTTCCTTCCTTAGAAATACTCAAGGGCTAGGACCAAGGTCAGACAGATTTATATTTTATGTTCATCTTCTACAAATATTAACTAAATACTAATGCACTTGCAAAGACATAAAAATCAGTTTTACATTAAATTATTATCAAGATATTCTATTGCTCGAAACTCTGCCGGCGAACAACAAAATAAATATTTATTTAAATAGACGTTTACCCTAAAATGCTTAAACGATTCCTCCACCTTTTCCTAATCAGTACCCTCTGCCATCTCCTCTTATTTCATCCTGAATATGACCTGGAATCAAGATGAGCAATTTGGCTTCTACAACAGTTGATATTTCAAAGGTTTTACAACGCTGTAAATAAATACAAATACGTTTTTTTATTTCCACGAAATAAAAGTTTATGGTTGGACGCACGACTCTGTCGACCCCAAGATATGTATCGTTAAGATTGTTTACAACAATATATATTTTTATAGCTTCTTCCCGTTTCTGTTCTCCAGTGGCAATCGATATGCTTGGCTCTTTGGCTGATCGGAACATGCAAGTTAAACAACGACGACCGCAGCCAATATTTGGATGTCTCTCTAAATTTAAGAGCCGCGCTCTTGTCGGTGGTTGGTTACCTCCATATTCCTCTCTTTTGAACCAGCTCCTTCACCTCTATATAAGACTCGACTCCTTCCTTCCTTCACCTGATCCATATAAGTTCTTCTAACCCTTCCGCTTCCTCTTCTACCCTCTATCTTTCCCTATAATATGTTTCTGATAAACTCGTCGTGTCTTATAAGATGTCCCACTAGTTATCCCCTTCTAGTTTTAATATTTGGAAGAGTTTCAAAAATTCAAAGAGAGCTTTGGAGTAATGAAGCTTGTTGACGTCCCGGAGGAGAAACTACTGCTGTCTTGGAACTCACAACGAATTTAATCAGAAAGATAATAGATGGAGTAGGAAGTATTTAAAGAAAACAATACCATATTCCTTATAGCACCAAAATAAATCTAAATATATTCTGGTACCATAACAATAATAGGTTTATCCTGAATGATGGATCAACGTACAGCCTAAGCCGCTGATCGTAGAGATCTTTCTTTGTTTAGTGTTAAGCATCCAATAAGAAAGGATTTTTCGAAATTATCACGAAAAAGCGGGAAACACGCTAACAAAGTTGCGCGGGTATCTCTAATATAAACAATAAAATAGTGAAGAACTATCTATCTAAGCAATAGTTACCTACTATGTTGTACTATGTATAGGTATAATTTGCACTGCGGTCTTATCATATATATACGGGCTGATAGCGAGGGATCTCTCTCTACTTCAGGTTCAGCATCAACTAATTAATTGTCCTAAGAAAGTTGGTACCATTCCTGTGGCCAGGAAATAGGCGTAATTTTGTAAGCTTCATTTGATTTTCCATCTCTCTATGTTGTTTTGCCAGTTTCGATTTGCAGTAGTTGCAAAGAAGTCTTTTCGCTCCTTTCTTCTCCATCTCATATAACGAACGGTTTATTAAATTCTTTTGCATCGCTATTTTTCGCGGATATAACAAAATGTCCGATTTCAGTTTGTTTATGACACTTATGACATTAGATTTTTTTGATGAATCTAGTAGGTATATCAAAAAAGGCTATATTCATGGTTGGATGTCACATGTAAATTAGCGGGCTTTTATGACGCGATTAGATTTCGAAACAAAGATCTAGTGAATATTGTCCCAAGTATTACAGAAAGACAACCTCACCTTAAATTATTTTGATGATGGACTCATCGCCTTTTCCCGCGGATACAGTGGCCCCAAAGCCAACTCGTTCGATAGTAAAACAGTCAAGAAACTGTGCACATGTATTTCACCCTCTGCGGCACCGCTCCACTTTGGAAACGGTTTAGTTTTCAACTGTTGTTTTAAAATTATTCCCGAGTGTTTCGTGTGAGTAAACACTGGCCTTTCCTGTCGTTTCCATTTACGTTTAACGAAATAATCAGATATAAAAGTAGCATATGGAGAGCATTTTATTTTTGCTTGTTCGATCAAGGAAGTATCACCCTCTTGCAGAATCTCAAAGTGCATTAATTTTTGTCGGTGATTTAGAAATCTTGAAGACCAACTCCTCTTTATATCTTCTATCTGTATTTCCACCTACACGTTCTTTTTTATTCATGTGGTTGTCGTTGTTGACTCCGGCTTTATAGGAAACCTAATGGTGGGAACGTATGAATGTCTCAGTTTTTTCATTTGGTTATTTTCATCTGTTATCTCGGCATCTATATATGTATACTCTCAAAGTCCCAAATCGTTAGTGAACAGTTTAGAGGTAGGGCACAGCGGATAATCCGCTCAAATTGGAGCAGCCCGTCTGGGGAAGGACCTCCACCTTACAGAAGATCGTAGCCAAATATCATTGGTCTCGACCATGTTGTGTTCCTACGGTGAATAAGGTCTCCAGAGCTCCACTTGGGGGGTTGGGAGGGTTGGCAACGCGTGAGTGATACCCACGGCACTGCAAGCGTCTATAGGCTACAGTGATGCTTACCATCAAGTGGGCCGTATGTTTGCTTGCCAACTTTGTGGTATAAAAAAAAGAACAACGAACAAAAATATTTTTATGCTAATAATGTAATTAACAATATTAGCATAAAGATATTTGTTCGTTGTTCTCTACCCTGCTCTGCCCACCTCTTTCATTAATTAACTGTACTATTATAAATGAAGAACAACCGATTCGTATAATTCTAAAAATACTTCATTCATTCAATACTCTATCAACACCTTTCAATACAACAATGTCACAAGCTTTGCCTAAAGTCAACAAACGTTTTCACTTTCACTTCGATACTCAGGATTAATCCAATAAATCTCGTAACCCCTATCTTCGCAACAATAGTTTAACTTGAGTTCAATTGTGTCTCAATAAACACAAGCAAGTCGGGGTCGCCTTTATACAATTAATTTGTAATCCTCGCTGTGAAGTTACAAATCAGGGTTCCTTAGTTGTTTGAGGATTCCTTAAACTTAGGTCATTTGGGCCCTACCCTAATGACTGATATATACTCAGCTATTAATTCAATGGAGTTATCTCAAAAACTTAGTTGACTTTTGGGGAAAGACTGACCGAAGCGATTTAGTTTTTTTTACTGACGCCACTTTTACAAACTAGCGAAAATTTGGTGTTTGTTACTGTTTCACGTAATAACGGCTGGACAGATTTGCCTGCAAACCGATTCTTTCCGAGCTTGTGAGGTGAAAAATATATTTCAAAATTTTGTTCTACCACTTTGTTAGCATTGTTAATATAAGTATACGTATCAAATTACAGCTTTCTAGCATCAAGCGTCTAGGCGCTATACTTTTAGTTTACTACGGAACCCTAAAAAAGATTATAGCCTGAGACTTTTGTAGAATTAAAGTTTGTTTTAGAAACTCTGATAGTGGCGTACACGTCAACCTTGTCAGTTCTGTTTTTTACGTCTTCCATGTTTATAGATAGATTTGGATCTTAATGAAACAATTTCACACGCTGGAGCTGTAGGGTAATACGTCTTGTAATTTGGTGGCTCCATCTGTCGTCGGGGACGTTAACTAGTTCTCTCTAATTAATATTCTATGGTCGTAAACCGGTAACGATTCTTGTTAGTAGAATATTTTAATGCTCTTCATGAAGATTTGTTTTTACATTAAGGGTTTTTAAGAGTCATTAAACACTGCCAACTGGTTGTCGGAGACACGGTAGGCGGCGACTGTTTCGATGGCGACATTTCTTTAGTTTTTAATTGGTGTTTACGCATTTGGTCGCCTGTCGGCTGTCTATGTATCTATATCTATAATGTGTTGGTCGAGATACCAAGTTTTCCTTTTTTTTTGTACGGACAATGTAGTCAGATCTTCTGTGGGCTTTTGCTACTACGCTGGGTATAGTAATGTTATCCTGCGTTTATGGTAAAAAAATGGTAAAGAACCCTACTATTTGAACTGGTGGTACGAAAAAGTTGTGACGATTCGAAAGAGCTTGTAATAGGATTATTTGATAAAAATATTAGTTTTTGACTAGTTGGTGAGGAATTTGAAGAGGAAAATAATATGCATAAGAAGAAAAGGGAAAATGACTAGCATTTCTACAAGTTCCAACAGACGAAATTGTGAACCGATAAAAAGGAGAGACAGTTTTATTTTCACTTACAAACTTTCAAGGAAAACTATAATCCAAACGCTTCATATTTACTACCGTGACAAGAATACGTAAGACGATTGAATTGTTCAACATATAACTCGATCCATTCCGCGGCACAGTACGGATGTACTGTGCCGCGCTGTGTATTACGAACTATTGCTTAGGTTCTATACGTCTACGACGCGTCAATTCGGAAATATATTTTGTTGGCAAAGATTAAAATGAGGTTTTTTTCAGAGGCATCAAAGTCTATGGATACTTTTTTGGTTATGGTTAGTTTGTTTCGTCTGATCTCCCTTTATTTTACTTCGGATAAAATTATATCATAAGAAATAATATTGAAATAGAAATATATGAGATGAGAATAAAAAAAAGGACGGGTTGCACTCCGGGAGTGCCGGCAGAAGTGAAAACTTAAACATCAACGTTGTGCATTTTTGAATATTTTGGAATGGTTAGGGAATCTTACGCTTTTCCGATCAGGCTACGGATCTGACGAAGGTTTAAATTTTTTTACCCATCTAAAAAAAATGCCAAGCGCCGCTAAAGCAGTTTTCACTTCAAAAAATAAAAAAAGAAGATCAAACAAATTGTACAATTGTGGAGACCCCACGTGCATTTAGAACGACATGACATGATGATGTTGGTATTTCCTTTGATAAAGATCTGACGGTACTCACTTGTGATCAGCAGATAGCACTATAATGCTACCAACATCTTTATGAACGTGAGTAACGTTTGTAGGAGGGCGTTACTGTGGCATATTTTCATACATTTTGTCAAAGACGAACTGTCAAAAAGTTACATACAATGTGAACGGGAGTTGTAGTTCAAATTTCGGCCACGTCCATAAAGATGTTGGTAGATCTGTACTCTATTTTTTTACCAAACTAGTACTGAGAATGTCCCTCGCCGTTTCGATATTAACAGAGTGAGAATAAAGTAAAGTAATTATAAGCTTCCATGTTTGTGAAGGAGCGGATAGGCCTAACACAAGCATTTAATATGCTTAAAAGGCAAATCCAAACCCCAATCTTATGTAACTCTATAGAAAAATAAACATTTTTGATTTTGATTTTGATTTTTAAGTCATTGTTAAAAAATAGCAATGAATACGCACCAAATAGCAACAGAAAAAAATAGGATTATCAATGTTTAATGTATCATATCTGTAAATATTTTAAAATAATCTATGTAAACTGTAGAGGCAAAACAGTTTTGCCTTCATCGTAACGAAGTGAGGAAAATCTAGTCGGCTGATATCGTTTATATCGAAAACAAATGAGTTTGGTTAGCGGAACGCGAGGCACTGGAATTTATAAAGTCACTTTGGAAAACGTCTCCCCCATTCAATTTTGTAAAACAGTTTTGGGGTAAATAAGTTTTTTTTCTTACGAAACATTGGTTTATGTTTGCAAAGATGAGATTCGTTAAATATTACAACTTTTATAAAATATGGAAAAACAAAGCAATTTGTTAAAGAACCAACTTTTATTTACTTATGTTATATATATAATTATGTTAGTTTACAAGTTTTTTTTTAAAAACATTGTTACAATCGGAGCTATTTGCTTAACTTTGATTGACTCTGTCTGCTATTGATTTAGATTTTTTCTAAGGGTATAATTGTAAACATAGCATTTTAGAGTTTACCTATTTAGAGACTAGGCCCTCACAGGCACTTTCACCAGTCGAAGTGTCCAAATAACATTGATTTGCATAAATAAATCTACTCTTTAAACAACCATTTTAAAAACAAAAGCAAAATGGCCACTGGTAACAGAAATGACGAATAGAAACTAGGTACATACAACATTTATACGAATAGGCGAAGCATCATCAATCAAAAAAAGTTAAATGAGTAAAATACAAAACCAAAGTCACAAGACGGAGACCGTCGAAATTAAAATAAAAAAAATGATAATACACATATTCTCGTAATCAAAAACAGTTAAAATTGATTGTCTATCTCAAGCGCAATCTCGCTCATACAAAATATAAAAAGAGCGAGCGCACGAATATGTATTCCTTGGCTTCGTAAAAAAACCTGCAAAATACATCCATAATATTAGTATGAATGTGGCCGAATAGAGGTTACGCTTGTTTGTACGAACAATAAAAACTTCAAACATAGTAGCATCACAAACCACGATGACTCAGCTGTAAATCAGCAAGTTTAGGCTAACAGTAGCTTTAAGGCAGAACTATAATTCACACTCGTCCGGAAACTTTCGCCTATTCATCATCAAAACGCCAGATACACATGCAATGCCACTAAGCTTCAGTTGTTGGCCTATGGTGATTTACAAAAGCGCACACTGTCGACTGTCAAGGAATTCTTTTTAAGTAATTTTTACGAGTAATCACTTCTCTTAAGTATTTTTTTCGGAGTTAAATTACTTATAATGATGACAGCTTTTCAAAACGCACAGTCAACACATGAAATTAGTAACGATGTGTCTTTACCACCCATGAAGAAAAATTTCTTCATTATTACCACCCTGGTTATCTCATCTCTTGTTTCTACTCTGTCTTATTCGTTGACTGTCAGCTCACTGCAACAACATGCACGTCAATCTCATCGGGATCCACAAGGCTATACAATACACTACATTATCTTGTAGGCTTTCTTCGTAAGTGAACATTAAACGTTCCTCTTGTGAAAGTTAGGGTGACCTCACTCCAGTCATTTCCATGTCTCCAGGAAACATGGTATTTAACATGGTTGTAAAAACTAAAGTGTACGTTTTAAAACATGTTAGACCACGTCCTATGTAGGGCATCGATTTTGCGGTTAACGCCTTATGATAATTCCCCGCCCGGCCTGATTGACTGATCGCCGATCTCCAATAACACCCCAACTTTATACGCTGCGTGATTTTGAAGCGTGTATAAACGGCTTACTACATTTATGTTGGGAGACTCATCGTTTTTGTAACTAGTTACAGATCGCGGGTTTGCGTGGATGTTTAAGAACAGCGGAATATCAACCACTATCATACCACTGCTGACTGGATCCTTCTAGATATTAGTGTTTTCAAGATCTCATGAGATTGATTGGCTGACACAGCATACGAATCGTGGAGAAATTTGACATCCATTCAAATACTAGCACAGAGACACCAAGTGAGTCTCTGAACTATTTTTAACAGAACCCAAGGCAGAAACAGAAAAATATAAGGAGAAACATGATAAGAGAGGAATAAAATTGATCTTCCGGATATTTCACTCACGGAACCAAACGACATGCAGTTTTACGCCGATATTCTAAGCGATGTGCATCGCCGATTGAGCTACTTAATAATACTCCAAAAGGCTTCCGTATCATAAACGAAATGAAATAAAATAAATAAATAATAAATATTCTTGGACGAAATGAAAATGATGTTTTTTCAAAAAGACCTATAGACAAGCTTTTTTGAATCATCACTTTATTTTCCTAATGCCAGTTCAGACGGCAGATTTATACTAAGATGATTTGGCAAGAAACTTGGCGCTTGCTCTTAAAGTGGTTTGATATAAAAAATAAAGGAGTTCTTGAGTTTAATATTAGCTAGAAAATTGTTGTCATCTTCTGTTCAAAACAAGCAGCTATTCAAAAATGGACAGTCTGAATTCTATGGTATGATTTTCTAGGAAAAAACACGCCGGCCTCATTCTCAACTATTGCTGGTTTGACGGCAGTTTTATTCAAAACACTCCGTTGTTTTGTTATTAAAGTAAATGAAGCAACAACTGTTGTTCATTGGTGTTTCTTTTTAGAAAGAAAACATTGATATATTTTAGAATTAACCAATGAAAATGGTGACCAAGATAGAGAACTAAGTATAAAGATTATTATGCTAATAAGCTGATATGGATCTGATGGCATTGTAATTTTTTTATTATTTTTTCAATCATATTTACGGTTCTCTTTTGTTTGATCATCGAAAGGGTGAGGTTTTTTTCTTTGTTTAGACTAGGCCATATCAGTTTATCCTAGAATGTGCGTATTTATTTCGGGACAAACTAGTTTGGCCTATTTTAAATTAGTTCTTCCTTAGGCGTATATAATAAGAACTAATTTATCCTATGCCAAACTAGTTTGTCCTGAAATCAACAAGGCCTACAACCTAAAACAAGGCCCACAACGATAACTATTCTAAACTAGTTCTTCCTATATAATACCGCCAAACTATAGGCCAAACTAGTTTGTCGGGTTTGGCCGGTAACTTAAACATAATAAGAATTTAAAAAAATTTCACAATCAAATACTACTGGAGAAGGTACTGCAAAATAAATGAAAAGTAATGATTTTGATTCAATTGAATCATTCTTTATTCTTAAACCGATCCATCTTAATAAGAATGCGATTGAACCCAAACATGACAATAAGTCAAAGGATTTCAAAGGAAAATGAATTCACGAGTGCTTACGTCAATCGAGAATCAGGAGGGTATAAAGTTCCGCTTAGGGAGGATTCGGCAATCAGTCAATCAGGGCAAGGAATTATCATATGAAATGTCGGAAGGGGTGAAAGTGTACCTAAAGTGGATATCAGAACTGAACTCTTTCTGCTAAATCAATAGGATTTTCTAGCTATGTTTATTTAGTGCTTGAAGGTATTTGTAATGACTAAGGTAAGTACAATACAGAAGACAAGGGTTGATGTGTTTTGTCCACGGACGGCCTAATAACAGGATAAGCTAATTGTTATTAAAATGTCTTTAACTAGTAAATTAGTAGTTTGTTTTTATTTATTCATTCATTGACCTAAAATCATGCTTTGTGACATGACACTCATTCATATTAATCATTTACCCTTTTAGGTTGTAGGCCTTGTTCTACAGGGAAGTTTGTGAACGAATGATGCTCTGACAATTTTATAATGTGGCAATCAAATGAAAAAATAATAATCAAAGTAATATTTTATCTTATTTTACTTTTACCATATATTTACTAAAATGAAACAGTTTATATCACTAACAAAATGTATCCAGTATCAATGTTAAAGAAAAAACAAAAACCAAAGATGATTGTGAATAGTAAACAGAAAAAGTACCGCACTCGGGTCATTAAATAATTTTGCGATTCGGGCAAAGTATCAAGACATTTCAGAAAGTAAACATAGACCCCATGAATATGGAGAACGCTACATTAAACAGATTTGTAGAGTATAAAAAAATCAGTGTTGACATTTCGTTAAATGTTGTGTTTCTAGCGTACACAACGACCACATATCTTACATAAGCATTACCGAGTGCTTAGTACCAGTTTTTTTGTTCACATTCGATCATGTCGACGTAAACAAACCGACCAAATAGAGAAGAACACTCATGTTGCGAATTTATAAGACGCGTGTTACATATCAAAATTATGCGGCTTACTTGCTCACGTTTCGAAGTGAGTAACCCGGCTAATTTGGATATATAACACGCGTCTGTTAAATTCACAACACGAAACCGTTTTACATTTTGGTCGGCTTGTAAACGTTAACACGTTCGAATGTGACCAAAAAACTCGTACTAAGCACTCCGAGCTACGTACTCGATGGCATAACCTTATGCAACCTGTACTCCTAATGTATTTGGCACGTCCGTTCCACTATTATTGTAATTTATTATCAAAGTACACTTTAAAATGAAAAGACGAAACTTGGCACAAGATTTCCAATGGAATTCAATGATGGCGTTTGAACTAGTTTGTCACAAGGGATACGTACTCGATGGTCACAACTCATTGTGGGGTTGTATACTATATCGCAATCAAGTAACTTACTACTCTATTCGTACCCTCAGACATTTCGATCCAGTACCGTCTATTTTAATCTGTTTTTGTTAGAAGACGATAAAAATTTGTAGACTGAGGATCGTCGGCGCACAGTAGAAATCAGTAGTTTCTCCATTTCGAATCAAGATATGGTAGCAGATTCGACAAGTCCCGATGAATTTAAAAATGTGATTAAGAAAAATGTATTTACCAAGGTGGGGTTTTAAGTTTTGGTGCACTAAAATTTATTTCTAAATTGCATTTAGTGTACATTTTCAAATTATTACCTAACAGTGAAGAAAGTATCATGAGCAATGTTTATGGTCTATAAGACGTACATCGTTATTCATGAACCCACAGAAATTTACGACGCATTAAAATAATATATTTTTATTTTCAAGTTGTCTAACTCTTTGAATATATTCGTAAGAACACTAAACGGTCTTCTGGTATTATAATATCGATATTCCTTGTTAGTCAATCTTCTTACTCTTGTTATCTCTTTCTTGTATCCATTTGTTTTTCCTGCGATTGGATACAGGAATCAAGAGATCTTTTCTCTAACCTAAAAACCTTTGTAACCCAGACCTTACCTAGGTTAGATAGATCATACGTTTTTCAGACAATTTACACACAGTTTATTTATTTAAAATTAGACAATCAAATGAAAATAATCAAATTTGCCATCAAACGTTTAGAAAAATGGAACACTCTCATGCCATCAAACTATGCATACAGCTTACTTGTGCTGCATAAAAGGAAACTGAAAATTTGCATCTCAGTACGCCCGGGAATTCGTTATGGACTACAAAAATGTTCATAAAACTGGTTGAACTGCGTTGTTTTCTGTCGTAACTATAAAATGTTGTACAGAAATAAAATGCGGCAAGTGCGGGTATTAAAAATTTAAATGGTTTGCTAAGACCTTTTAAGAATATTAGCCAAATATTTTTGTTTACCATAAAAGCAGCAAACGTTTCCATTGTATGTACTTTTAAAGATTTGGAAGAATTAATGTATCGTAAAGTAGGGAGACGCAGGAAATCGTGGAGGAACATACGAGAGTGGACTGGGATCACAAGTGCTGAGAAGCTGTTCCAAATGGCAAAATACCGGGATTTGTTTGCGAAGCTGGCCAACCCCCAGTAGTAGAGAGGCTTTTAGAAAGAAGTTAAAGAAAGTATTCGGGGATCAAGATTCACAAGTGAATATGTAGTTTGTTTTTAACAAACGAGTATGTCCCTCGCACTTTTGCTATATTGACAGAGTGAGATGGGTCATTGTATCAACGCTATCACAATTTAACCAATATCAATGATTACGTGAACCAATTGCAATACAGCTAAAAATATCGGTACTTGTTTTAAAAAAAAAATTGATATAGTTATTAAGGATGGAGAGGTAACGAAAAGGAAAAGGAGAAAACTTATATTATTGAGAAAATGTGCAGAAGTGAGCAAAAAAATGTGAAGGTGAATGAGAGCGTAGAAAAAAGACGTATAAAACAATACAATATGAATTATAAAAATGTAATATTTATCAAAAGAGCCGGTTGGTGACAATAGTCATTTTAATTTTATTACTATGACCTGAATTTCCATCAAATCCGATAGAGTTTATGCATGAGGGAGTTACAAACATCCACACACACATTGATACTTCCATTCAATTCTTACTCCGTCTATTTTCTCTCTGATTAAAGTCGTTGTGAGTTCCAAGACAGCTGTAGTTTCTCCCCAGGACGTCAATAAGCTTCACTGCTTATTGTCAATCTGAGGTCGCCGTTGTTGATCCTGGGTCAACAGGAGAAACAGTGGTGGGAGTTACCGATTTAAAAAAAACACTCATTCAAACTTCATACAAACTTTCGCGTGCAATATTAGTATGATTTAATAATTCTTTATAAAGAAATTTTACACGGAGCACTATGTAATCTTTGTACACACAGCATTAAAGATTGACGTGCTTTTAAGCAAGTTTCCTAGATAATAGAGCTTTTGGGAATACACTTTGTTGGCAGCAGCTTAAGAATGAAAATGGCAAATGTAACTTTAAAATTTATAAAATAAAAAAACAGAACCTCTGTCATATGGTATCAATGACCTTACCTAACTTACCCGTTTTATCGAAATAAAATAAATTTTAGGGACCTCCTTCACGAGCGAGAGATTCCTGACGATATTATCGTCGTGAGTGCCACCTTAGGGCGTTATTCCACTACTCCGGAATCCGATTTTTATCGGTCCAGTAATTGCCGGTCAGATGTAGAAATTCATACTTTAGTATACGCGCTTCTCCACTACTCCGGCATCCGGTTTTATGTCTAAAGTATGAATTTCTACATCGGAGCCGGATGCCGGTACACCGATGCCGTAGTAGTGGAAAAATGCACTTATTCTATACATTGTCTACTTGTCTACATGCGGCGAGCGCGCTGTCAAACGAAGGCGACTTGTATTGTCAATTATTCGTCCCACGTCGATGCAATTCCATCACGAGTCATCATCATCATTCATCATCGTTCATCGCGGACACGTGACGATTCCGTGAAAAGTCCCAACGATACGCTGGCAGAAAAATCGCTCGTTCGTGGAGATTACCCGACGATATTATCCCGCGGACTCGTCGCGATTCTCTCGCTCGTGGAGATGGTCACTTAGGATTTATGGAAAAGTTGAAAAGAGAATGTACTTAATATTTAAAATCTCCCCTGTCCTTTGTACAACTCTGTCGTCTGAACTATATTGTCAATCTGAAAATATTTCAAGTTTGACCATATAGATTAAAACACTCCTTAATGATTTGATGCAGCTGTGTGTATAAAATAGGTGAAAACGAAAATCGTGTTTTCATACTAAAGTCCTATACTAATATTTGGAGTTCCCCCATTCTCCTGGGAGTCCTTTCCACACCTAGTTTGTATTTACATGTTAACTACCTACCCTGAAGAGGGTCACATGTTTCAAAGGGATATGAATAATACTGTCCTGCTATAGTAATCTTGTTATCCGAGGTACTGTTACGTAATCCAATATTACAAAATATTATTTTAACTCTGGTACTAAATATAATGAGACTTATTGTTTAATTAAATCACAAGTATTTTTTTTACGCGTTTGTGATTATTCTGCAACTTCTTTTAAGGGTCGTAATAAAAAGAGATTGGACGTTTTAATACGAGATCTGTTCCCAGAGTGTATCAATTTTGTATGAAAACTAAAACTAAATCTAAATTATTATATTACTTATCTCTTCTTGAAAAGCCAATTATAGTAAAAAGACTATGGAGGAGGAGATAGTTATAATGTAAAAAATAATTCAAACAAAACCGCAGGCATAGTTAGTACGATGATAAAACAGCCCAGTTTTAGGGCTAAGCATAAAAAGTAGCCAAAATATCCGGCCGCAAGTTGGGTCGTTACATTCCTTGAAGTTAAATTCGGCCATTTCTTCAACTCCGGTGTGCAATTGATTTAATTTTGCATTTCTTACGCAGGTGGGCAAGGGGTGCCAGTTGTGAGAGAGCGAAAAAATATATAGAAATAGCAGTTTATTATGTTTTATGAAAGGACGTACAATACGTACATAGAGTAAACGTAGATTTTATTTTATTTACTTTATGAACCAACGCCTTTATCAATTCATTAGTAAGGTATCTAATAGGCCTAATTTAAGAAAAGTTTTGTTTACCCTCTGAGGTAATGAAGGTCTGATCTATTTATAAAAATCTGTATCTTAGACATAGACTTGGCTAGAGATCCTGTAGCTTGGGAAATGGAAAAACTCTAAATAAAAAAATTGCCTGTAGGTAGGTATATTATAGACGTTTGTACATACCAATGTTGTTTTTTGTTTACAATGTGTCTGAATATTTCTGTACATACAAAATGTTACGTGTACCTTAGCTGATGCAAATACAGAACTTTCTGCCCAATTCTTTACGATAAATATTTTTTACTAGCTTTAAGGGCCAACACCCACTTGTGATTTTTTAATCACCTGATCGTTTAGTCGCAGTCATTTTCGATAGTTTACGCGGCCGATTTTTAATCGTCAAATGGATGCACTGCCATATAGCTCCATACTGAATCCAACTATCGGCCGATTAAAAAATCTTATTTTCACCTACCATCTGTCTCAGTGATCCAAAAACACGACAGTCTTCCAGCTATCATCTTCAAGGCGGCCGTTCCTACCACTCTACTACCCGAAATATAGTAATAGCCCGAGGTAGAATGGCCACTCTCCGCCCCTCACCGAATCGCGTTACCTTACCCCGGGCGGGTATCGAGGCGGGTGCAGTCGCAAAGGTGTGCGTTTAGTGAACGAACGTGCGCATACGTTCGCGCGTGTACAGACGACATTACCCTATGTAGTACAAATAGGTAATTATTTCACGCGCGTTGTTGGAATGTCCAGGCTGTGCTTATTCTAAATTTTTCGTATCTCTTTGTACCTAAAGGGATATTTCGCTCGGCAAGTTTTTACATTTGAATTTTAGATCTACAAGATTCCTGTTTATTTTAGCTTGGAATTAGAATTTGTATTCTGTGAATTGACTTTCAAACGTTTCTAAATCAGATGCTGTGAGGATATTGATGATCTTATTTCCAGCTCTATTACCATTCGATGCGGGCCATTGGTACCTCTTTAAACAACTTGTCGAGTATCGTTACCTTCTCACTATCATTACTTTCTTAGATAGATAGATAGAATAAGCTTTAATTGCAATACACAAACAAGTGATACGGTAAAAAGTAAAAGTTACAAACTATTGTATACGCAACAAGGCGGCCTTATTGCTCAAAGCAATCTTTTCAAGGCTTCCATCTGGCAGGCTGTTACCTCTGATGGTAGTGATCGTACCATCCGTCGTCACCAGAGAGCGTGGTTCCGATTCCGGCACGGAGCAAACATTTATGTGATGGATAAATAAATATTGTTAATAATTTTTGAAGTGACTAAAAACAAAAAAAAATATGCTTAATCATTTTCTGTCAATTTACCGAAGACTACGAATTTTAGACCTATTTATGTAACTAAATACTAAATGATCTGATATTATGAAATTGTTATTTTGTCCTACATGATTGACAAATTGATGGATCAACGCATAGCCAAAACCGCTGATCATTGAGACCTGAAACCTGAAGGCACATGTATGATGTATTTGCATCCGATAAAATATACATAGGGGGACATAGGGACAAATCACACCGATTGAGCTAACCCCAACCCCAAAGTGAGATCAAAACTTGTGTTATGGTTATCTATATATGTATAACAAATACATATATAGATAAACATCCAAGACCCGAGGCCAATTAGAAAAAGTTCGTTTTTCATCATGACACGACAGGGATTCGAACCGGGACCTCTTGGGTGGCGGTCCGACGTGGTAACCATTACGCCACAGGTCGTCAAATAATATAAAAAAGGATTATCCGAAATACCCACGAGTAATGGATAGCCTGGATACACATGAACGAAGTTGATCAGGTTAGGCTGTTGGACGACAAAATTTTTGCTCCAGACATATTTTTGTTTTTTCATAGCGTTCGTTTTTATAGTAAAAGTTCGTAAACAGTTTAGTAAGAGGACATTGACCTCTTAAAATATGACTACTCCGGTATATATTGTATGTCTTTTTTCTACAAAGCACCCTTATCTCTATTGGCTTTCCATGCAATTTAGCACCACCACCCATGAGGGTGTTAACCCTGATATTTTTATTTTCGTCTAAGGCTATGAAACTTCTTAAAAATAAGGCTTTTTAAAGATAGATACATTTATTTTATTGTGTCTCAAGTTAGAAAATATAATGTCTACTACATTATATGAATATCTAACTATATAAATACAAATTAATACAAATTGACGACCTCCGTGGCGTAATGGTTACCACGCCAGACCGCCACCCAGGAGGTCCCGGGTTCGATCCCCGGTCGGGTCATGATGAAAAACGAACTTTTTCTGATTGGCCTCGGGTCTTGGATGTTTATCTATATATGTATTTGTTATAAAATATAATATCGTTGAGTAAGTATTCCATAACACAAGTTTCGAACTTACTTTGGGGCTAGCTCAATCTGTATGAATTGTCCCTATATATTTATTTATTTATTATTATTAATCCTACTTATAATCACACTAATATTATAAAAGCGAAAGTTCGTTGCTACTTCACGCTCAAATGGCTGGTCCAATTTTTATGGTAGCTTATACCTTGAATTAACACATATATTATTAATAGGGTACTTTTAAAAAAGTACGTGGTTCCCGTAGGATTTGGTTAAAAGTCTAATAGTCAATGTCGGTCTATAAAGTAGATGCTGTGTATAAAATTAAACGCGGGTAACACCGCGGGCAGCCGCTAAGCAGTAAATCCATACTAATATTATAAATGGGAAAGTGTGTGTGTCTGTTAGTTTGTCCGTCTTTCACGGCAAAACGGAGCGACGAATTGGCCTGATTTTTAAAGTGGAGATAGTTGAAGGGATGGAGAGTGACATAGGCTACTTTTTGTCTCTTTCTAACCCCCCACTTCCCTAAAATTGGGGGTGGAAGTTTGTATGGAGCATTCCGTAATTTTCAATGTAGAAAGCTAAAAATTGGTATTTGTCACTAACAAAAAATCATCGTGCATCATTTTTTTCTTGGAAAATCTGCCCCCAACTCCTTAAAAGTGGGGGTGAAATTTTATATGGGGCTCTTCGCACTTTTCTAGGTAAGAAGCAAGGGGAACCGGGTTACCCCGAATTTAACGCAAGCGAAGCCGCGGGCAAAAGCTAGCAATAATAATACATTACCTACATATTTTTGGTATTCTATACAATTAATTATACAGATTGCCGGTAACATAAATATGAAATGTTATATAGTAAAATAACGAGATAAAATGTTTGCGTTGTTAGTAACTTAGCATATTATTACAAAGAGAAAAAAAATCTCATAAGAAACCTTCATTTTGAAATCCCACACAAAGGGATCATTTAACCTATAACATAATTTCTTTTTTTACAACGGGATTTCATTCAGAACATCCAATCTCATTTCGTTAGGAAAATAAAGAAGACAACGTAACTGACTCGCGAAGTCTTTATTCCGATACAATAGTCTCAGGCAGTGGTGCTCAATGTGTTCGCGACGTGCCCGTTGCGAATTTATTGACATTTAGACTCACAGATGTGGTGTATTATATATGCATATATCTGTGTTTAGACTGCAAGTACGCAGTGAGTGAGTGAGATTGATTACAAGTGGGTATCTCAAGTATTATTTGTTTAATGGTTTATTTGAAATAAAAATAATTATTAATCCAACTAATATTATAAGGGCGAAAGTTATGTGTAAGTTTGTTACTTCTTCACGCTCGAATAGCTGGGCCAATATTTATGATATTTAGCTTTCATCAATTCAAGAATGCTCTTTAAAACATTCTTGTAAAGGAGTGTGCTTTATTAATGAAGAATATAAAAAAAAAATTTGAATCCTTAACTTTAATTACCATTGTCGAATATAATTTTAGTTAAATATTATGTAGTTTTGTTTATATTTGCATGCTATTATGTGGCAGGCAAAGTAGAACGTATGTACCTACTTACTTTTTAAGACCTAATGTACCTTTGTCTAAGCATATAAATATATTCATTCATTCATACTATTTATAGTAAAAAAATCGAGGAAATCCCTTCACGCAATATTTACGGCTCGTAGCGCTTTTAACTACACTCAGACTCTACTACTATAGAGTCTAAGAAAAGAGATGGTGCAATACGAATAAGCGAGAAGCACTTACAACTTCTCACTTCTTAGTATTACACCATCTCTTTTGTTAGACTCTGAATATCGTGTAGTGTATAAGCGCTTAAATCTACTTGCATTTTTTTTTTTATTTTACTTTGGGAACCGCAGTTTTCATTCAAAATCCTACGTAATAAAGCAAGAGGAGATACAGGCAAATCCTGGTGACAGCGAGAATCCAATATGACGCCAGTAATACAGGGTGTGACGAAAAACTGTGTCTATATAGTTACACATCAATTTTACTACACCCTTTATGTGGTGAATAGAGCTTTGTAAAACTTTGAATACAAAAGTTGTGGAGATGAGACAAGTTTGAAAGTTCTTATTGTGAGCTTTTTTCCATTGCCTATTTTTGGAATAAAGCAAATAGTAAAATGGTCTTGTTTAGCCACGATAACATCAAGCTGACACATTTGACTTTGTAACTTTTATGTTTTATGCCATAAGGATGTTCTTTACTTAACTATACGGTTAGCAAATACGTAATCACACTTTTTGTGTCAAACTTTATCATCTCTGTATAGACATAAATCCATATAGACACGTATGCACGGCAATAGTAAAAAGGACTATTCAAAATGTAATTAAATTATTTACGAAGTTGTTCAATAAGTGTCAGTCTAGAACGTGTTGCTAAGCGGAAATCTCGAGAACAGCCGACCGATTTAGCTAATATTTTTTTTAGAATATTCCTTGAAGCACGAGGATGGTTCATCTATACTAATATTATAAAGAAGTAAAGTTTGTGTGTTTGTATATTTGTTAAATTGTAAGGGGTAATCTCGGGATCTACTGAACCGATTTTAAAAATTCTTTCACCAATAGAAAGCCACATTATTGCTGAGTGTCATAGGTTATATAAAAAAATTAAAGTAAATCGGAGAAAAAACGGTCGAATGAAACCGTTTCTTACGAACGCCTGTACTAAAGAAGGATTATTAACATTATGCCCAACGAAGTGGGCACGGGTCAGCTAGTATTATATAGAAAAATTAAATATTCCCACGGGAATGCGGACATGCAAATGAAGATGCGCGGTTTTCGCTAGTCTTTACATAACATAAAATGAAGTCGTTTAATCTGAACACGCAAGTCAAGCGACGTCGACTTTAGCCAGTGTTTGGATGGGTTTCGTTATCTCAAGCCTCTCCGTGCTTCGGAGGGCACGTTAAGCTGTCGGTGCCGGCTGTTATCTGTAGATGACGGTCGTTAAGCCTATAGTCGGTGGCCTTCGGGCGGCTTGAAAACTTCGGCCTCTGCCAATCCTTCGATTGAAGGGAGACCCGTATCCTTGCATTGGGATGATTATGGGTTGATATGATGAGAGTAATTTCAAGAGGAAGATTTTTAAGTATAATACATTCCGAAATTCTCACGGGAAAGCTTGATACACGCAAATGTAGCTACACGGGTTTTAATGTAAGTAATTACAATTGTTCATGCATATACATTCTTTTTTGTTACATAAATTCTATTTTTAAATTCATCTTTTTTCTTCCTGATTTTCTATTGTCATTTGTTTTTTATATACGTCAATAAATTCTTGTCTTCAGTTCGTTAGTTCAATAAGATCACGATAATTATAAATAATATTGTAAATAGTTCTAGTTCAGTTTCAAAGGAAATACAGTCTTCATAAGTTCAAAGTTCAGTTTATTCATTTTATTTAGTTCATTCTAGCCAGTCCTTTTTTTTTTTTCAAGTCGACGGGCCTTCCCCGGCCCGCCGTCTCGGCTGGGCTATGGTCCCCGTCCACTCGGCGATCGCACCCACTGTGCCGACCGCCAGCCAACGGCCACACCACACTTATTCAGCGTGGCGCGGCCGTCAGCTCCGCTCGTGATTTTTATAGAGGTTGTCTTCCTCGCGGCCCGGGCGGTTAAGCCAAGGCCCCCGGCCCGTGGGTGGAGGACCCACGGGTTACGGTATGCGCCGCACGCCGGCTGGTAAGGCCGGCGCCCACTAGGGCGTCCGCGTCAACCCGCGAGCCGAGCGCAGGGAGTGGACACACCCGTCCGCCTGCAACCCGCACCCGGCGAAACGCAGGGACCGGCCCCCGCTCGTCCCCCTCAACCCGCGGCTCGCCGCAACTCGAGCGCAGGGAGGGGACCCACGTGTCGGGACTTCAGCCGCCGGCAAGGACGCGCCGGCGTTGCCCGGGGTGGACCACGTGGAGGTATCCCGACAACCACCCCATTCTAGCCAGTCCTAGTTCAAATATAGTTCAACCTTATACAACAATATTTCATGAACATGCTTAACATTCCTGCTCACTCTATTCATTGGTTATTGTAAGTTTGTTTGCCACAAAAATAATTGTTCCAAACACAGAAATGGTGACGCAGAATACACAGAAGTGCTAATTGACAGAGATGGAGCGTGCTAAAACTGTCCAACATTTTGTATTAGGGTACTTTCATTTATATAACATGTTGCGTGAGAAATTAACGCGGATTGATAGCTTTTGAGCTTTTTATTTAAATATATGTTCAGTGTCTCAGTTGGTAGTAAACTTCGGTGCCAGAGGACGCCAGCTCGGTCCCCACACGGAGTAAATATTTATATGAATTGAGTTTTTTGTCAGTACAACCCCACCACATAGCCCCATCGTTTGGTCTCCTATAGACCCAGGATCAACAATGGCTACCTACAGCTACCTAGAAAACTTACAGCTGTCTTCAGAACTCACAATGAATTTAATCAGAAAGAAATTGGATGAATTAGGAAATATTGTTTTTTGCGAGTCTGGTTTTTTTTCTTTGTTCTAAGTATATTATGTAAATTTTATAAAAATTAATTGTCTTTTTTAGTCTGAATGTTTTCTCTGTGATTACAAGTTTATTATGTAAAAATATAAACTTATACCACAAGTAAGTATTACTTAATAGCCAAATAACAACAATACATGCTGATTAAACCTAGCTCTCAATCTGGTGCTGTGTGAATTGTGTAAAAAATATCAATTATGATTTAACAATTTTAATTACTTAGATGAAGACAACAGTCAAACATAATGACTGCTTAAATTCAAGGACTGGCCCCGTTGGGAGTACCATCCTCCACGTCACAAATATCAACACATCTGCTTATAGTCAATCAGACTGATCGCACGATATAAAAAATAAATAAAAAATAAAAAATAAATACTTAGATGGTGTTAGTTAGTGACAGATTACCATACAGCCACACTTCCCTTGTCATATTAATTGAGGGAATCCCCCGTTTTAATTTGCGTCATTTAATATTTCGCATTTTGATAAAAGCATTTCATCGTTAATGAAGAACAATTAACAAAATTGCCTCCAGTCTTAAGTCAAGCTACTCTTAGGCACTCAAGGAAGATGGAAGTATTAGATTACACATGTAATAATGTTGTAGGTTGTACGCAAAAATTGCAATATTACAAAATTTTATGATCTTTGCGTGCAAAAAAATATTCGAGTTTGTATCATATCGGTGTATTTGTAAGTCGCCTATGTAGCAACAACAGGTCTATTTGTCAACTCGTAACTCTTGTAAGTTGTAAATCGCCTATTTATCAACTCGTCTATCGTCAATGTGTCCTCAATCGTAAGACTTTGAAACTTATTCAAGTAAATTTTTTAAATTTAATTTTGTCATTCAATTTCTAAAAATACATTGTTGACTGGAGTTTTTTTGTAGTTAAGTATTCTATAAAAGTTAAGGTTTATCGTTATTAAAGGATTTCTCAAGAAAAAAAATCAACTTGTTAAATAGTCCCAGAGATTCACGTTTGAGTAAACAAACCGTTTTTATTTAAAAAAAAATTATATACACCAAATTAATAGTTTAAATTTTATTCTTCGACTTCAGCGCTGTACTATCTACACTTATAAACCCCTTTAGTTATCCTATTTTGGGTAGTTAGGAGTCAGTTAACTGCTCGCCTCATTGCTTTTATGTCATCTTCCACCTCATTTGCGGTCACCCTCTTGATCTTAGGTGTTCATACGGATTCTGTACAGTTTATTAACGAAAAAAATTTCGTGCGTATACCGATTTCGAAAAATCCCGTCTTAACCCTCGACAACATAATGGGGATTTGGAAAGAAGAAACAACAGAGAGGAGAGATTTTTACAGGGTCGGCAACGTGCGAGTGATACTCCCGGTGTTGCACTTGCGAGCGGTCATAATAGAGTATGGTGACCGCTTTTCATCAGGCGGGCCGTAAGCTTGTTTGCCACCTTAGTAGTATAAAAAAGAGGTTGAAGAAGGAGAAAAGAGGCCTTTGCCCAGCAGTGGGACATCCCAAAGAGCCTTTGTAAAAGTTAAGTTTTAATTTTTTATTTATTTATTATCATTGCGTTCTAATACTTCAAAAGCTACTTTTTTCACGTTCCAGTATTTTTGTAATAATCTGAATTTCTCATACGTACCACAACATACATGAGAGCTTTACCAGTTTCATTCCATCTTATTCTTTCTTATTTTGTGTTCTTTATTCATTGGATGTTAAATGGGACAAATTTGTGTGTTTATTTATTTCTGTGAACGATAAGAGCTTTTCGAGCTTTTTGATCGTGACTGTGTTATATATTGAATATTCGAGATTCTGTTTCATGAAAGCCCTGAGATACTTCATTTGGAAATGTAGCAGTATGAGTAGACAAAATATTTACTCCTAAAAATTCTGTATTCGTTATAATTTTACAGTCAATCCCACACATTCCCACCGATGTGTCTCCTGTGTAGCCAGGATCAACAACGGCGACCTCAGATTGACAATAAGCGATGAAGCTTATTGACGTCCCGGGGGAGAAACCCCAGCTGTCTTGGAACTCACGACGAATTTAATCAGAAAGAAGATAGTCAGAGTAGGAAGTATTGAAAGGACTAATAATTTTACAGCCAGTGGCTTAGGCTAGAGTTATACCAGCCAACGTCTTGACAGCCCGGTAGTAGTGCGTTGATAAGTGATTCTACCTTCGGCACTAGACGGGGTTAGATTCCCGCACGGGGCAAGCATTTATGTGATAAATAAATATATAGGGACAAGTCACACAGATTGAGCTAGCCCCAAAGTAAGTTTGAAACTTGTCTTATGAGATACTAACTCAACGATACTATATTTTATAACGAATACATCTTATACATCCAAGACTCGAAGCCAATCAAAAAAGTTCGTTTTTCATCATGACCCGACCGGGGATCGAACCCGGGACTTTCTGGGTGGCCATTACGCCACGTAAGTCTTCGTGATGACGTTGTATTCGTCTCTGGTCTGGGGTGGTTTCTGTGTATTCTAATTATAATATTTACAATAACATTCCCGTTGTCTGGTATCCACAATACGAGTACAATATGCCTAGCTTACTTTGGGATCATTTAGCGCTGTTTATTTATTATTCAGTAGTATTTTGCATGATGGGCCAGTCTCGCATAACTATGTCCAGTAAATTATTAGTTAATCCATAATTAATGCCGACCTATATTACGTACAACATCTGTGTACAATATTATATTCAATTATACCGAAACAGGTGAGATTGACGCCAGCTCCGCGCTGTAATTAAGTTACTAATGAACGGAATTTCTTAATATTTTTGCTAATTATATTTCCTAAAAGGACGTCAAGTTTTTTTTTTACTTTTCACTACCAAGGAAAATTTCCTGTGTCTATAGACTCAAAAAATTGCTTTGGGCCAAAAACCGTGAAAAGTTTCAGAAGAACAAATAAAACGAAATGTAATAATAATTTAGTTATAATATTTTTTTACCTGCTGTACTTTGTACGTGTGTGCAAGTTGACGACAAAAACATAGGTTAAAATAGAATGGTGCCAAGTCGCACAATCGTGTGAGTTTCTTGTGTGAAATGACGAATAAGTCTTCGAAAGAGTTTACCACCGGAAATCAGGATTAACGCCAACGCAGTTGCTCGGGTTTTGCTAGTATATAAATAAATAAATATATAGGTACAAATCAAACCGATTGAGCAAGCCCCAAAGTAAGTTCGAGACTTGTGTTATGGGATACTGACTTAACGATACTATATTTTAAAACAAATACATAATTGGGTCTTGGATGTTATGATCTAACACCCAAGACCCGAGGCCAATCAGAAAAAGTTCGTTTTTCATCATGACCCGACCGGGGATCGAACCCGGGACCTCCTGGGTGGCGGTCTGGCATGTTAACCATTATGCCACGGAGATCGTCATAAATAAAAGGCTCTAATTTTCAAATTGGCGTCCATAGACATAAGTCATCTATGGACTACCCTATATCATACATTCGTGGCTAATCCCTACAGTCAATTATCAAGGCCGGAAGTAATCCGGTTGGGTCAGGCCCCTAAGGAAACCCACCCTCACTATACATTACAATACCTATTGTACGTCTATGTATTGTGTGAATTTCGTATCTATGGGTCCTTATTTTCATCGGTACAGATTTTTTTATTTTATTATAACTTTAAGTATGACGTAACTTATTGATATGACACTCCATGGATTTTTCAAACATGTACCTATAATTTATGTTTTTAATTGTAAAATTTGGGAAAAAATTATACCTAACTAATGGACAAAAAGGACCTTAACCGGTTTTCTTTCGTCATTTCTTCTACCGATGATCATTTGACTTTGTTTCCGAAATGGTGATAGTTTATAAAGTACCTAATATCCTATCGAACTTATTATTAATCGAAGAAGAAGTTTATTTCGCAATTTTACGTTCTATCTTTCCTTTTAAGATGTTTCTGAGAAAGTTGTCGAGTTTCCCCCTTGGAGTATATTTAAGCAAGCTATAGAGCGCGCTTGAGCAAGTATGAATGGTAAGCACGAGTATGAACAAACAGACGAACTCAAAACAGCAACAACGAAGCCAGCAAGGAACGAAGCTATTAGTCACGCACGCTGATTGTTTCTCTCGATGTTATTTATTCGAATTTTAAGGAATCATGGTGAAATGTGCAGTGCGGAGCCGTAAAAACGACGAAATGGAAGCAAACTAAAAATTAGCACTATAGAACATCTGCTTACGCTTTGCACAATGGTCAAAGAGCGATGCGCGTGCTCTATAGCTTACTTATCTATACTGTAAGGTTTCCCCCCTCTTCTAATTTCCAATTCATTGATCAAAGTTCTCTTTACACTTACTTAGCAATTACATTTTTTTTCATACCAATAAAGTGGCTAACAAACTTACGGTGCGTCGTCTGATGGTAAGCAGCTAACCTATGCACGCTTCACGCTGGCAATACCTGCCTTGACGACCGTGTAAAAAGTGGAGCTCTGGAGACCTTACTCACCGTAGGAACACAACATGGCCGAGACCAATGCTATTTGGCTGCGTTCTTCTGTAAGGTGGAGGTCGTTCCCCTGACGGGCTGCTCCGATTAGAGCTGATTATCCGCTGTGCCCTACTTTTTTTAAACTCTCTTTTCACTTACTTAACATTAAGCTTAAAAACAAAGTGAATTAGAAAAGCGTTTATGTAAAATTGAGCAATACCTACATTACAGATCCAATAATGTCCGGCAAGCTGAGTGCGGGGGTTGCACCGCATGCAGGCGAAACTACCTAATAAAATCCGTGCTCAGTGCACCGTGTGCGAGCTGCCTACCGACCTTATACTCAGGGTTGACACTCGTCTAAACTTCACCAAACACAAAAAGTCATTTTTTTTGTATGGAAAATAAGATAAGAAAACCACCTAGTGGTCACTCGGTGGCACTTTATCGTACCCATACTGAATTCTACCACGCTCGTATTCGAATGTAAAGGTGCTCCTTCACCGGGAGCATTCGCGCGTAATGTAACGCTCAGATTCGAACATTACAGCAGTGAGGGAGGCGAACGCTCGTCAGTCAGGGAGGTAGTATTGTGATGTAATGCTTTAAGTCGAATCGCTCGCGGTGAAGGAGCAGCTTAAGATGAAAAAATTCGTGCTATATTGTGTTTTTGTTCTATGTATTACGTATTACGGAAGGTATATCTTAAATATAAGTTATTAATACTTTATGTAAATCGTATATTCTAATTTATTTAAAAAAAAATAATAAAGTTCAAAGAAAGGTTAATAAGAACTCACCATACCACAAAACACAAAGATTCTCCATCCCCATACTTACTAAGAAATTATTATAACAAAAACGTATAAGGAATATTTTCTAAAGTGACAACCCTAATCACAGGTGACATAAACATAAGGCTTTGGCAACGATACTGGACTCCGTGGTTTGAGTTTAAAATTCTATATTCAAATATCTTAATTTTTTTGCTGCTTCAAGCATGCTTCAGTCTAGACACTCAGTATTGACTATGAAACTTTCATATATTATTCTTGTTGTCTTCACACCAGACACGATTGAGACACCATTGAGAGTACATTGGTGCATTTGTTTAGTAGAATCACTGCTGTCAATGGACATCCACGACTACAAGATCTTGGGTGCATTGCCCACATATAAAATAAATAAAATTAATATATAGGAACAAATCACTCATATTGAGCTTGCCCCAAAGTAAGTTCGAAATTTGTGTCATGGGATACTAAGCCCGTTCGTACACAAGGCGACGTAAGTCTCTGATACTCGGCGATTTTAGTATTGCGTCTTGCGTCGCCTTGTGTACGAACGGGCTAACTCAACGATACTATATTTTATGACAAATACATACAGAAAGACCCGAGGCCAATCAGAAAAAGTTAGTTTTTCATCATGACCTGACCGGGACTCGAACCCGGGCCCTCTGGCGTGGTAACCATTACGCCACGGAGGTCGAACATATGAACGAATGAAGGCAAAGACGGCGAAGGCAAAGAAGATCAATAGAGAGTAGGAAGCAGGAGGGGTAATACGCTCTCGGCTCTCATTCATCGTATGAAACACAGCGACATATCATCCTTATTATCACGTCGATATTTTGTAAGAAGGTGGTACTGTCCCGGTCGAGCCAGCTCAATTAGGAGCCACTACCTGTTCTAAATAGTCGCTAGGCTCTACCACAATAAAAATATTATTTTTGGAAGAAATCGCCTATCGATAAGACCGCCTATTGTATCGTGTTTTTTGTATTTGTTTTATACCACAAAGGTGGCAAACAAGCTTACGGCCCGCCTAATAGCGAGTGGTCACCGTTGCTATGGACGCTTGCAACACCGGGAGTATCGCTCGCGCGTTGCCGAACGTTGCAACGCGTTGTTGTTGTTTTTGGTGCAATAAAGTGTTTTGTATAGTATTATATTGTATTAAAAATAAAATGATAGATTGTGTTGTTTAAATAACGATACGGTTTACATTTTGATCAATGACAAGATTATTTTTATCTTTATAAAACTCATTTATCATTTTATACAAAAAATAATATAATTAATAGCCTGCCAATAAATTGTTCTTTTTTTCCGCATTTTAATCCAACCAATAAAATATCTTTGTGAAACCTATCTGACGGGTTTATCCTTCACAAATAATCGAAATGAACGCTTACCATACATTTCCGAGTACCAGTCTTTATCGATGCGTTCGTAAAGACTTAAATCTAAATAGATGACACGTATTTTTTGCATTTTGGCAAGTGGCCATGGGGAAGGTCGCGCCAGTCAGACCAGGTCCGCGATAACGCCAACAAAAACGTTTCATTAACTTTAAAAATTATTTTGAGCAATTCACAGCTGCCACTAGTAGAAGAAGTACACAATCAGCCTTTTAGTGTGGTTTATGGGACTCTTTCCTTCGCTCGCTCGTTATGTGACGCTGAAAGAGTGACTGGAAAAAAATACCCAGTTTTGTCTGGATTCAACTGTCAAAACTCATCTTACTATTAAAAACCTAATGTGACAATACAGGTAGTAGTACCAAATTGTAACACGCTTTATGCTCATACAGACAGATGGACTGGCCGTATCTATTAAGATTTATGTCTGTTTTTATCGGTGCGTTCATTAAACATTCAGTGTTCTGCCTCTTTCCGGATCAAACCGGTTTCGGGCGGTGAAAACCAGTGATAAAGTTTCATGGGACGCGTAAGTATTTACGTTATGGGTATATCGATGCGTATAGATTAAATCGACTGTTATTTTTATCGAATCGAATAACCTTTTTTTATGTAAGCGATACACTTACGTGGAGTTACGTTGACGACTTTTCGGCGGTTCAATATTTCCGTGCTTCGTAGGACATGTTATACCGTCTGGCTGTTGTCGATGGATGACATCGTTAAGCTAAATCGGTGGCCTTCGAAAAAACTCACCTCTGCCAATCCACATTGGCGCAAGTGGCAGGGTACTCTCTTTTCCCCTTCGATTGAACGGAGATCTGCATCCTTGCAGTGGGTTGATTTATGGGTGATATGATGATGATCATCAACTTTCGGAATTCAATTACTGAGAATTCGTTTGACATTCTTCAACGTTACATAAAAGAACTAAGAGAGGTAGGGTACAGCGGATCATCAGCTCAAATCGGAGCAGCCCTTCTGGGGAAGGACCTCCACCTTACAGAAGACCGTAGCCAAATAGCATTGGTCTCGGCCGTGTTGTGTTCCTACGGTGAGTAAGGTCTCCAGAGCTCCACTTGGGGGGGTTGGGAGGGTTGGCAACGCGCGAGTGATACCCACGGTATTGCAAGCGTCTATAGGCTACGGTAATGCTTACCATCAGGCGGGCCGTATGCTTGTTTGCCATCTTAATGGTATAAAAAAAGAACATCATTTACCCTGTAAACGATTTCAGTCTTGAAAACAATACTTCAAGCATAGGTGCCAATAAAAACTTGGCAATGAAAACAGGAAAGACAATAAATAAAGTTAAACATAGTAGTACATTGTTACTTTAATATTTCTGACACTTTCCTATCAAGAAACTAAGTAGATTGATGTGATAAATTAATTTGACAAAGTACAGTAGGTACTAAAGTAATTAGTCATTCCATTTTTAAGTATACCCGATCTAATTCCTTCCCCACATCCTTCTTTCTTCATCTTACTAATATTAAAAAGGCGAAAGTTATGTGTATGTTTGTTACTTCTTCACGCTCTAATGGCTAAGCCAATATTCATGATATTTGGTATGTAGATAGCTGATACCTTAGATTAACACATAGGGTACTTTTTATCCCAAAAAAGATTTCATCAAAGGACTGATATCGATGGCGCCACTGTGCATAAATAAATACATGTAAACGAAGATACGCCGGTTTCAACTAGTTCCTAAATAAGTGGGCTACGCATCCAAGATTTTTGTAGTCGTGGATGTCCAAGGACTAGTTTTAGAATAAGCATTTCTATATTTTTCTATCACTTTTCTTATTTCTGTCTTTTTCTGAGTCAAGACTTTGAATTTTATATACATTATATCGATCGTTAACCCTTGGTTTATAAAAGATATTTCTAAGCCACGTCTATAAATGACATTTCTAAACCACGTCTATAAATGACATTTCTAAACCACTGCGTGAAACCACGGGCTACTTTATAGCAATAACCTTACAGCCTAACAGCTGGTGTTAGAGACATGACATGTGAAAAGTGTGTTCTTTGTAAAGGTGTCTACTCTATTAAACTTTTTCGAAATTTTCACGGGAAAGCAAACGTAGTTCGCAGATTTCGATAGTTAAACATTAAATTATTCACAGAGATTCATTATTCATGCTATGTCAAGAAATAAATTTCGGTATCTATCAAAACTTGCCAAATACGAGATAAAACAAAAAAGGCTTCGTTGCCAAAAGGCAATGCCAAATAAACTGGTACAATAAGGAAACTGATAAAGATTGTGTTGCTACCAAAAACACTACTAATTGTTTTAGAACTCGATTCATTCGAAATTCACTTCAGCTTCTGATGAGCCCATTGCGCGTTGCTGTCGTATGCAGATCTTATTCTCTTAAAAATTCATTATTCAAATAGACATTTTACGAGCTCTTTCGAATTGTTCGTTTACAATATGTGACAAGCGTTTAGATCTCGATCGTTTTGTATTTTGTATCAGCAACATAGCTTGAAATTGAGAAATTACTGTCAAAGACGCGGGAGCGAGTCATTGGTCATTTGGTCGGATTTATGACACCTCTTTATAAAAATTTGTATATACTTTTAAGAGCCCCTTCAAGTTTCACGCGGTGCTAATTTAGATATTTATCAGAGTAGTGTGCGTGCGAGCGTCCGAAACATATCGTAGTGGTACGGTGTAGCGGAAACAAACAGTTTTGATCCTAATAATATACATTGCACCATTTCTATGGGTTATTATTTATTTATTGTGTTTATAACGTACTAGCTTTTGCACGCGGCTTCGCTCGCGGTTAATTTTACGATTAAGATCACGTATAGCGCGACTTGTGGCGCCATCTGTTGGCCGGCAATTGCGAATTGCAGCGCCATCTATTGTAGAAAAAGTATTTTCCCATTGGAATGACATACTTTCACGGGATAAAAAGTAGCCTATGTTGGGCTCTGTACCCCTGACAATATGTATACAAATTTTCATAACGATCGGATGATTAGTGAAGTTGTGAAGGAATAACAAATAAACAAACAAACAAACTCACTTTCTCATTTATAATATTAGTTAGGATGTTTATTTTTACCCAACTTTAAGCCATAAGGAGAGTTATGATTTTTGCAAGCTATGTATATAATATATATTATTATATTAGGTACCTAAATTAATGATGTTCATCTTCGTATCTTCAAAACAGTCATCGTATTTAAATATATATATATACACACACATATATATAATATATATATGTGTATATATATATACATATATATATATATATGTGTGTATATATAATAAATAAATAAATAAATAAATAAATATATAGGGACAATTCACACAGATTGAGCTAGCCCCAAAGTAAGTTCGAAACTTGTGTTATGGGATACTAACTCAACGATATTATATTTTTATAACAAATACATATATAGATAAACATCCAAGACCCGAGGCCAATCAGAAAAAGTTCGTTTTTCATCATGACCCGACCGGGGATCGAACCCGGGACCTCCAGGGTGGCGGTCTGGCGTGGTAACCATTACGCCACGGAGGTCGTCAAATATATATATATATAAAATAGTTAAATGTATTATGTTTGGCGTCTAACACATTTATTAATGGTAAATATTTATTAGTCGGGTTTTAGTTTAACAAGCCGAAAACAAACGTAGTTAGTAAAATGATTTTGGATTAATTTTCAAAATAAAAGATTGATTTTCAACTAAAAAACTAAAATCTTGACAAGCATGGTCATCTATAATATAATAAAAGTGTAAAAAAAGTTTGTCTGTACATTGAATATATTTCCAAAAAAATAGTTTAGGGCGATGAAGAATAAGCAATAGAACAAGAATTTCGAAAAATATTGTCCGTCTGTTTGCATGTTTGTATGTTTGTATGTATGTTTGTACACGCTAATCTCAGAAACGGCTGAACCGATTTGGATGCTGAAATTTTGTAAAGAGGTTCCCTTCCTTTTTTCCTTTCAAGGATTTCCTCCTAAGGATAAAGATTTTTTCCCTGGTATTAAAGTTCACTTTTACGACCCATTTTCTGAAAATTAAAAACATGTTTTACTGATGGTATAGAAAACACTTTTACACTTACTTGAACATTTACTAATACCTAAGTTTAAATTTATCGAAGTACATTTTAAAGTATGGAAAAAATACTCACAGTATCAAAATTGCTTAGGTATAGAATAAACTCGCGAGCAATAGAGCGAGTTACGTCGGGAGTGGCATAGGTCACAGCGACACAGGTCCGACGTCGAGAAGCCCTCGGGCGCAACTGAATGCGACAGGCTTGCGCACCGAATTATAAGCATTTTTTAGAATATTTATTACAAAAAAAAGGTGTAGTAAAATAAATTTTAAAATTTTTTATTTCTTAGATAAACACCTCAAGTTTCATAACGTTTAAAAAATTTTGACAAAATAATTGTATTTTGACGAGTAAAATGACGTTTTCGCGCACGATTTTCTTGGAGTTATTCAGCGAGGAATTTAATTGTTTTTGAGTATTAATTCAAAAATCTTAAAAATAATTTTTTGTCCACCTACTAATAAACTATACGACCAGTACGTATAATTTTTTTGAGATTGATATTCACTACCAGTTAGCTAAAAAAGGACTTGGAAAACCTCGTGTTTCGCTAAAATGTTAAAACGTATGTTTGATTTTTTTGTTTTTCTAATTAATATTGAATGATAATCAAAACGAAAAATTGTCAGCTTACTAGATAAATAGGTGATGTATGACTGTGTGTTAAGTAAATTACCAGTAATCTTATAGTTATTGAGAAATTAGCCTTGAAAAAAGTTGTATTTTCGGTTTTCTGGCCTTCTGGCTTATAGGGACTCTTAAATATTAATTTACTTATACTAATATAAGAAAAATTACACCTCCCCGTCCCAGGTGGAATTAGAACTCACGTCCTCACGATATCCGGCCGAGTGGTCTTGATCTACCGAGAAGGTTTGTAATGGTGGTAAAATTATTCATCCCTTTAAACTGAGTCGCAGTCAAACATTTTACAAAATAATAATGGTTAGTTGAATCGAAACGGCCACAAAAGCAATCAAAAATTATTTTACTTTGCTGGGACAAGAGTAGTGGTCAAACATGAACTTCTTCTTGGCCACTTTGCGATAAGCAAACCAAGTTCTTACTAGTCCTGTTATAGTGAAGACAACTCTTTGTAGAATTTTGTGAAAAGTGCCTTTTAGTTTTTCGTCAATTCGGTCTAAATCAGAATTTAAATCGGTATAATATTGCATTAGGGTTAAAAGTAAATTTTGAAACCTTAATTTTAGAAGACAAATTTAGTGTTTTTGGTAATAAAATTTTACTTCTAAAGACTATAGGTACTTTTAAAACAGATATACTCATATATAGAGTACGCACAAATCCCGTGCGAAAGGAAATCCGTTTCCCTGGAGTGGGATGTATATGGATTGATATGATGATAGCTTGCAGTATAAAAAGCTGCATTGAAAGAAAAAATTGAATAACATTTTATGCTTAGTATTAAACGTGAATCAGTACAGTGGTAAATAAACGAATAAATTATCGGAAAACGAGCAAAACACGGATTTTCATGCTATTAATTGAATTGTGGTTGAAGTGGCCACTTTTGTGGGAAAAACTGATGGATTTTTGAAAATGGTTTTATTTGCACAGCTCTGCTCTTTTACCTTTGTTTGTTGTAAAATTATGGAATTAGCTCCATGCTGGTATCAATGATACTTGTGGAAAATATGATGATCAGAATTGCAGCTGTACTCCACCAATTCGAATGAAATATATTTCAAATGATAGCTTACGGCCCTCTGTACTAATATAAAAGAAATTTCTGCGTACCTTTTTGTAAACAAAAAAAAAGGACCCGTCATACTGATGTCAATCAAATGTATTGTTACACGATAAAATTCTGTTTGTTGCCAAAATAAAATTAACCAAAAAAATATGTGGATCTTGTACTCCACCGTCTTATCGATATAAATTATTTATTTATTTGTCGATATGTCATTTTAAATTCTTAATTTTTTCTTCTTCATACCCTTATCCTATTTTGCGTGGGGTACAGCTTGTAAGTCTTTTCCATTTTACCCAATTATTTATCATCTCAAACGTCTCCTTATGACTTTTTACAATCAACCCATCTTTGGTCTTCCCCCATTCCTTAGACTAAAGAAAAGATGAATTTTCAAATTCTTAACAATAACCTAACCTAAAGATAACGCCCGAATCAATTGGATATATTTTATTCAGACCACTCTCCATACAAGTTAAATTGGTTAAACCACAGTGAAGGCTTTCTTAGTTCATTATCTGCCCTTAGAGAAGCAATTTAGGGAATCAATAGCCGTTAACAAGGTTGCTAGCTATCGGAAATTGCTGATTACTAATTATGCTCCAACTGATAGTTTCCTGATTATTGACTAATTGACCAATAGATATACAGGTGTCTATTTGGATTAGGATATACGGATTTTAAGAGCAAATGCTACATTTTTTGCCAGTTTCTTCTTAGCACAAATCTGCCGTCTGAGCTAATAGTAGGAAAAAATTGTGACGATTCAAAATTGGTAAAAAAAAGATGACTTTGAAAAATGAGGGAGTTCAATATGCTTAGGTACATGGAACAAGTGGAGGAAAAGGCAAGCGTGTCGTGTAAAGAGGTGTGTAAAGAGATGAAAGAACTGGCACAAGACTGCAAGAAAAATGCAAGCTGCTGCACCGACAAGAGCGCGGCTTTTCAATTTAGAAGAAAAGTCACATGAAACCACTAGGTGCAGACCGCTTCCAAACGGTCATACTGGAAACGTTTGTCCAGCAGTAAAGTTCTTGAGGCTGAGATCATCATTTTGACATTGCTTAACTCGCGTGTTCGTTTTAGAGATCGATCAATTTTTTGAGCCTGATATGATGTTAATTATTTTTAGAATTTATTACATTAAAATCTTTGCATCACGCTGCCCACATAGAAATCTAATGAAACGAAACTCACTGAAGCACTAAACCATTAATTCATATTTCTTAATGAAAACGCCAAAAGTTGGCAAGTAATTTGCATCAAAAAGGAAGAGCCAGGGAAAGTATTTCGAAAGTTGTGCAAATTAAAATTAAGATTTAACGTGTTTACAGACCAAGGACAAACTTTTTTGTTTTATTATTTACTGCCATAGACAAAACGTCACTTTAGACAAACCTATT